>CM046873.1:15545893-16234350 GCA_025617745.1 Heliocidaris erythrogramma | reverse complement strand
TTCATAAATTTCTTATTCCTTTCTTATTCCTTTTTAAATTTCTTCAAACGTTCACCATCGTGTTTTTCTTATTTTTCTGCTTTCCCACAAATCATCTCCTTACCCAGGATGAATTGCCGTTTAATCTCTATTCATTATGATTATGGCATAAAATCCTGCTCGTTTCTTATGTAATTGTGTCTATAATTAGTCTCCAGTGACCGGTTCCAGCATCACTCTTTCGAAATAATTGAAGAATGTTGCTGAACCACTCGGTACGCAAGTCAATAACACAAGGGAACAAGTCATTATGTGTGTGTGTGTTTTTTTATATATTACATTTATGTTTTATTGAGAAATATAACGTATTTACAAGTCATTATGGTTAATGAGCAGCACGTTAGAATATGATATTCTCTAAGGTAATTGTTACTTTACTAATAAGCCAGTTCATAATTACAATTTGCGCAGGTGCAGATAAAGGTCACTTGTACCAACTACAGTTGACCTTTATACGCTGCCATAGTGTGCGCACCATGAGCGCACCGGTATGATGGTATGATTATAGTGTTAAACAAGTAGCGCGTCCAAAAACAGATGCGCGTACGGGTCATTTGAGAAGGTAGACAATTGGAGAAGGTAGACAATGATTTGACATATCATCGTGGGTTAATTAGTGTGGTTTTGCGTGTCATATATTGTTTCACTTTTCACAGAATGGCCTGTCTCTCGAAATATACTGGAATAACATTATGAATGCTTGGCAAGCCTTGGGCAGACAATCGTGACTGATTTGGGAATTCGAAATATATTTCATTTCAAGAAAAAATCCACAGTGGTTATTATAAAAAATGGTTCAAGAATTTAGCCATCCTGATTGGTCAAATAACACCATGTGACCGTGCAAAAAAAGTGATAACATACGGCAAAAAGGCTCTAAACCACGGCTGAGCTGCGCGTACGCGTATTTCTGGTGCGTGCAAACTTAAAACGCAATGAAATCGCGTAGTTTGTCATTTTAGCGCAGGGATTACATGCGCGCACTGAAACGCGCATGACATTTGTTGGCTGCGCTTCTGTGATGTCATCCAGGAAAGCAAATGGCAGCCTCCATGATTGTGCGACTCTTGGCGTTTCTATGGGGTTCGTAACCATTTTTGTAGACTTCATAATCATATTGCCGACCCGTTTTATAAAACTATTAATACATGGTTGTGAGTTCGCGCATTAGTGTAATCTGGCAACACGCAGGTTTTTATAATGGTGTCAAACACACTCGGCTTGCGCCTCGTGCGTATAGTACACCACGATAAAAAACCTTTGTGTTGCCAGATCGCACCAACGCACTCCCAACCATGTATTAATAGTATGGCTAGAGTGCCCAAGTCTGCGCAGTGCCCATGTCTGCGCACACGCGTAACTGCGCGATTCTAATAAAACAAAACACGCAACGAACACAAACTTTTCATCTTTATCATAGCGATAGGTATTCATGCAAAAAACGAGTCAAAATAATGAAAAACGGTCTTATTTCAGACATTTTATTCACAAGCCTTAAAATGTTGTCTTTCACTTCAAAACTCCCGAACTGCGTGTAAAATGAATGAGTGCGCAGACATGGGCACCATTGTTTTTTTCAATGTTGAAATGACACGACCACCGTTTCTTGTGAAAATGGCATTGTTCTTGCTCTAAATTTGATGAGATTTTTTGCAGACTTACTCTTTAGAATATCAGGAATAATATAAAATTAAGCTTTAGAGGAATATTAAAGAAATTCTTGTTCATTTTCAGATCAAAACCTTAGATGCGCAGACATGGGGCTCCCCATCATATACTAGTAGCCGGAATGTTGACAAATTGTTGAGATATTAGTATTTCTAAGTATAAAGAATTATTCAACAACTTAAGATTTGTTTCGAAACTTACAAAACGACTCTACAATATTTTGCATGCAAATTTAGGATATTTCTCGACAATATCTTAGCGTCGATATGATTATTACATTTGTATATATTTCCCCATAAAAAAATATATAATCACTTCCTTAACTCTCACTGTGCCAAGGGGTATAGTTCTCTTCAAAGTTTTGCCAAAATTTTATCAATATTTACTTTTCAAATGTCTGTTCTTCATTTACCATCTATTATTTCACAAAATATTGTGTACAAAACTTGTAGAAAATTTTATTGCAATTTCTTATGATACCCAACATTATTACTTTACCCAACTTTGTGCATAAGAATGATTGAAAATGACATTTCAATTTCTTTTTTGTAAACTATTTTTGGTTTCTCATTTGTTTACTATTGCTTAATGTTGAAATAAGGTAATATATAATCACATATATTTTTGAGTATCTGCAGTTTTCTCTGAAACTCTCTATGGTAGCATAACATAATTACATATTTAGAATGCTTGATTTATACTCAAATATTTAGATATAGATTGACAACCATATACCTTTCCTGTCGTCGAGCAATTGGTGAATGAAAATGACTAGTCTATCTGACACATATACGTGACATCGGCACTGAAAGAGTTAATAATGTTTCAGCTCTCTAACAAATACAAAATTTAACGTTACTTTGATACTGAGAATGATTGATGATAGTATAAATTCAGCTCTTCTAATATAGACCCAGATGGATGTCTATTTCTAATCTCATCTATTCCCTCAACCAAAACAAATCTAGGGATATTGATTTTGTTTTTCTCTGCCTACGCCTCCACTCCGGATAGTTTTGGAGAGGATTATATCGATGTTTTCTCTCCTTAAAAGTCGAAACAGGTAAGAGATCATACATCATTGCCATCTCCATCCGTATAGAGACATGACATAGAAACTAACCCATGTGCGTCCGGTGGGGGGGGGGGGGGGAGGACTTGTCAGATATTTTATCCGACAGATTTGCTCTCAGCCAATCACATGCAAGGATTTCAGTGGCTTATAACAGTTGTCGGATAAAATATCCGACAACTTCCTTTCATGAAACGCTCCCCAGGTTCTAATGTCATGAATGTTGTCAGTTATCTCCTAGTTTGTGTGAGCTAGCGCACCAAGGATTTACTTATGAATAGAGAATTTTTAAACTACCATCGCTACTGTCACGTTTTTCATCCGTGGGATTTAAATAATCACTCTTGGCCTGAAAAGGGAAATTATCGACCTGGGCCCCGTTGCATATAACTTACCATAAATGGTAACTCAGCCATCAGTGACAACTACATGGTAACATTGATCAACAGTCAATCAAATTCGAAGTATCCATGGAAGTTACCATTGACGGCAATTACCATCAATGGTAAGCTTCATGCAACGGGGGCCCAGGTGATTTCGGAGAATCAAGAGGTTATAAAATGAACCAATTTTCATATCTTGCAATCGTTAGATGAGAATGGCATTTTCCTCATTCATTTTTTTATCCAATTTATCAAAGCTTAAATCTTTAATTTTCCCGTTATCGTTCATAAAACGGATGGACTTTTTTTGTCGATTCCTTGAAAATTTGACCAGTTTAACATTAGACAGGTCTTACATTATGCGCACAATCCATCTCGCACGATGATAAACACGCCCACAAAAATCCCCACCCTCGCGCACACCCCGCCACACGGTCCACAATGTATCTATCATACACGAACGCTTGTCATAAGGGTTTAGTGTCAAAGATAATGTCTGTATAGATGGTATGGTATTCCCAAGAGTATAGAAACTCGAAAATTTAGCATCTACACCTGGTCTGTCAAGCCATTTTGCCCTACTCTGTATTTAGTAATTAACAAAATCATTGAGCATTTAGGAGTCAAGCTGAACTATCCTTAAGCCAACGATGTTACTACATTTAACCCTTTCAGGACAGGAATTATTTAAGGGCTAAATTGATCACATTTTGTTCTTCAAATTGGCAACAATATTTGTCTTTAGTGATATATGTTCCTAATATTGTAATGTCTTTGAAAACATACATGATTAGAAATTTTGTTGAAAATTTGGAAAAATTGCCAATTGGATAAAGACAATGATTTTGAACCTCTCAATGTGTTGCCAATTTAAAGATTTGAAAGCTTACTCTTGTTTTTAAAATTCCTGGTATCAAACGCAATATGGTAATACAACAAAAATGGACGTAATGTGTGCAGAAATTTGTGCTCTTTTCTACTCGTACACCTAGTGTATTTTTAGAGCTCTCAATCAAAAGTTATTGAGCCAAACCACAAAATGTGGTCAGTTGTCTCGAAAGGGTTAATTAAATGCTTAACCGAACCTTAACCTAAACTTAAACCTGGCTCAAATATCCTACATTAGCCCATGGCGTTGCCACCAAACATGCCATATATCATTTTAAAAGCAGAAAGGTTATCATTGTGTAATGTCCCCCATTACCATAACTGCATACCCCATATGTCAACACCTCTATCCCGAGGCGCTGCTTGGCAGTTTACCTTAACCTCTAGCTTTTGTTGACTTTGATAATAGCATAGATCGGACCATCGCTATTCACAATCAATAAACTTTGGAAATGTATTTCCGACAGCAGACGACACCAATTGCCATCCAAGTCGCATTATACTCGCATAGGATGCCTTCTGACAATTAACGTCATAATTGTTCGATGGCGTGCAGACTTAAATATGCAGCAGTCAGGGTCATGGGCGACGGCCAAATGACGTAGGATGCGATCTGTATATTGTTTTTTTATTAGAATGGAATAACAAGTCAGGATACTAGTGTAATACACATTGTACACGTTCAGCTTGAGCTATTGCATTTCAATATGGAAACGTTTATTTGCCATTTTACAAGTTTGGCGAACATGTATTAGCAGAATGAACCCTATTAAACCTGAGATAGAGAATCTCTATCTCAGGTGATTATCTGATAATCGGCCTTTGATTAAATTCTATTTGAAATGATTTTATGATTGTTTTTCCCCGAAAAAGAAAAAAAATAATAATGGTACAGCTTGCATAGCTGATGATCTAGGTAAGTGGTTATTTATTTCAATATTGCTCTCTTCTTATTATTATTCTGGTTTTTTTTCCTCAATGGATGCCAATAAACAGTAGAAATAACAATGTGAAATACTTGGATTAGAAAATGATTGATAAATTATACATCACTTTCGTATTACTATTTTTAAAAATATAGCTGTGTATTTTGTGCAACTGACAGATAAAACCCATGTGAATACTATACTGGTTTCATTTCTAGAACATAAATACTTCGGGTCTACTCTATCAACTTCATATAAACATATTGAATCTTATAATGTGTTTACCTGCATTGTATATACCTCCAGCAAGCATTATAGCTTTAGTTTTACTACTCTCGCCATTTCTTTATTTTTTGCACATTGCACATAGCAATAGACAACGATGCATTATTTTATCTATTTTGAAGGCTCCTCATTTCAATTTAATCAAGTCAATTCAGAGCAGAATTACCAATTAGTTTTTAAATACCTGTAAAGTGATATCGGTAACGAGTGAAGAATGAGGCGTGAAACCCTTTACAGCACGTGCATCTCCTGCTTACTCATCCTGCATTCAGTTTCCCCACACCCGTGACAAATAGGTCTTGCACCTGGCCCCTGGGAGCCGGGGGTGCTGGGGTGCTACACCCCCAGAATTTTTTGAGGGGAATTCTTGGAGTTATAAAGAGACCCCCAAAAGCTGAGGACCTTTCTCTTTTTTTTTTCTTTTTTTTTGCTCACAGCACCCCCAGTAACAAAATCGTTCCCAGGTGCCTGTCTTGCACCCCGAGGTCATTAAAATAATGAACCTCATTCCTTTTATTCCTGACTCAATGATCCTTGTCTTCTTTGATCAATTAAGAAATACATTCTATGTTAAGCTTAAAGGATGTAAAGTAAAGGTAATGACTAACGATAACAAGTCGTGTGTAGTTGATCAGATTTTAGGGACCTTTGGCTGATATGGATAATAATCAATAATTGGATATAATATGCGAAAACGAAATTATTTATTCTCCATTTTTCGTCGAATTCGCTATCGAAAGTTCCTTCATATGTAAAGGGTGCTACTGTATTTTTCGTTTTCATTTGTTATTGCATTTAATTATTAAACCACAGTACTAACTTAACGGCTGTTCAATGACATCCTATGAGGATGGATGATGAGCCTTCTGGCCTCTCTCATGATGCATAGTGAATCAGGTGTTTTACACCCATACTTTCTCCTTGTTTCTGAATAAATTAGGGGGTTAATTGAGTACAAATTCATCCCACCGTTTTATAAAAAATAAGAGCTCATTTTGAATTCACGGAACAGTCATGATATGCTACCTTCTAAATTATGGAATTAACGTCCCAGGGTTATTATAAAAACAAAACCAAAAAAAAAACATACGGAGCGGAGGAAAAAAATGGGGAAAAATAAATTTCCACACCTATAAAAACTACAGCCTCCAGTTTGTTACTTTACCCACGCCGATGAAATCGGCAGGGTTATGTAAAGGGCTCCGTATGTTTGGTTTTTTGTTTGTTTGTTTGTTTGTTTGTTTGTTTGTGTACAAGATAACAAGAGAACGGGTGAACGGATTTGCACCAAATTTTCAGGGAATGTTCAGAAAGTGACAGGAAAGAATCGATTAGATTTTGGTGATGATTGGTTGACCCCTGCACATTCTGTGTGACCTTGAAGTTTTGACCCTGTAGTAAAGTATAGGAACTTCAGTTCAGATAGTGACAGGAAAGAAATTAGAAAGATTGATGACCCCAAACTTCGCCTGCAGATGCAGAAATATTTTGGCCAATCAAAACACTCATTACTACGTCTCACCAAAAGTCTATTTCAGGTTTATGAATTTTCGAAGACTTTTAGGCCCATTATTTGCCATTTCACTTCAAATCCGTACGAGCCTGCAATGAATATTCAAAGCCAACGTATCCCAGCAACAAGGGATTTTTCACGCGCTTGAACTACTACTGCGAAATCGAAAGCGGCTATGTACGGTATACTAGTAATAGGCGGCTCTATAGCTTATAGCTAGCTAGCTATCGCGCGCGATACCTTTTTTTATCTACAAATTCATTTAGATTCAGGCTACCCTAACTATTTCTTATCTTCTGTGCATTTCTGTTTATTTTCCCCGGTTCTTTCCACTTTGTTGTGGAAGTTTTTGTGATTTATTTTATCCTGGTGGACGTGTAGTACGTGATTTTAATTGTTTTCGGTGAAAATCTGGTGAGTTTGTTCGACGTGAGTGAGTCTATCGCACTCGCGAGCGTTCGCGTGTGTTGATCTGAGTGAGTGGGCTGTGTAGCTAGCTGTACGTACATGTACACAGCGCTGTCGCGAAGTGACGGCGATCTGGTCGGGCTAGGGAGTACATAACCCCAAGGAGTACAGTGCCTGTGCCTGGCTGACTGTAGTAGGATTGAACTTTTTTCTTTGGGTTATAACGGTCCTGTCATTTGAGATTTGAGTTAGTTTATAACTCATTTATGTCTGTTTGAGTGGATTTCGTAGTTGTAAAATATATACAAAAACTGTATTTTTTTTAAATTTGTGTGGATTTGCAAAATTTGGTGGCTGATCGAGGTTCGCCGAATACATGCACGCCATGCCAGTATCCACTTTGACTTTGTTGATGGGTGGTGACTGAGCTGAGTGAGTAAGCTCTGTGCCTCGCATGCATGTCATTTTGAAGTCGAGATCCAACTTATTTTGTCGTCATATTAATTTTATCCAAGCCCGATGAAAAAAAAAACAACCCCCAATTGCAATGTAATTTAAAGATAGAACATGAATACATTTACTAACACTTACATGACTGAACACTGAATACAAATTGCTAACATTTTTTTCCTCACCACGCCACGCTCTCTGACATGTCTAATCAATTACTTTTAGGGGAGGGATGTTTCAATAATAAAATAAAATATTTTTTTTGGGGGGGGGGGCGGGAGATGTGCCTCTTGTTATCCCCTTTGAATGGCTACTGCTTACAAAAATAATCGCAACAAAACAAAACCTATATTGGGTTTACTTTTTTTTATACACGACAGGGGAACCAACCAGTAAAAATATATCTATTTCTGCAGTTTCAAGAATAATAGCGCTGCTAAGGCGTGGGTCTGCCGCCTTTGACGGCCTTTCTAGTTGTAGTTGATTTTTTTTAAGGAAGGCATACTATCACTTTCATTGAAGCTGTATGGTTATCTCCTAGTTTTAGAAAGGATTTCAGAGTGATCATACACCTAAGAAATGAGCTTTCAAAAGATTTATGCTCCGCTGAATAAAGAATATATAGGCTTAATGACGTATTAGAATAATAGTTTTGTATTGACTACATGTTTGCTAATAGAGTATTATATTGAAGAAAAGCCTTCATCTTGCATTTCTAATGTTCGAATCTCTATGATGACTCTGGGCGCAAACGACACATTACATCTTCTTCTCTCCTCTTTCTCCCTCTTTGTTTATTCATCCCCCCTTCTCCTTTTCTCTCGCTTTCCTTGCACTCCCTACACTTCCCACTTTTCATTTCTTCCCTCTGCCTAATTCTTCTCTAATATCTCTTCAACACAGATTACCTTTCTACTTACCATCCTCTTCTATTTATGTTTTCTTTGTCCATACATCTCATCTCATCCCCATCCTTAATTGACTTCTATTACTTTGAATAGAACTTAAAGTGCTTTTTTTTCCCTGTTCTTTTTTTATCATCCCCTTTCTTTAGTATTTACCATTTTTTGTAAAGGATTGTCACGCCACCAAGCTTTGCTTATATGACAATCCTTCTTTATGATTCATTTACGTTAATTATACAATTTAATTACTCTATTTTGATAATGTATTAATATTTGTTTATGTTGTAATCAGTTTGTAAAATATGTTTGAAGAAAAAAAAAGGATCATAAAGATAAATAAATCAATCAAATCAAATCAAATCAAATCAATCTCCCCCTGGCAATGCTGGAAGATTTTGCCCCCTTGATTACCAATACCTGGATATGCCCCTTACCACTGTAACTAATTTGTTAGAGCAGAAATTATTTTTTCCTAGCAACAACAGTGATAAATGAAGATAATATTAATATGGTTATGTTAATGTATGACCAACATTATGTAATCATTTGAATAATGCCCCACTTCTACCCCCCCCCCCCCCAACCACCGAGACTAAAATTGTAATTTTCACTCTATTTTCACTCCCCCAGGCGTTACGTCAATGATTTTTTGTTCAAGATCGAATTATTATTTACACTCCCCTGCCATGTCACGTCAGTGATCACTCGATATTTTTTTTTAGAATAGCGGTTGTATGTCAACAGTTTTCATGGTACAATTATCTCTGTCTAATAATCATTCATTTTGTGTGGGTTAGAAACATAATTGGCAGGCTTCCTTATCATTTCTTATTGTTGCCAATTTCCCGAGGACTAAAATATTATAATTCACCGATTCTCCATCCAAGAACCTTTGCAATTAAAACAAATTCATATGAAGACTCAATAGATAAAATAATTCGGAAGGATAGTTATATACATGGATAAGTCTGGACGTGAGCTCATACACTATTAGGCGACAACCAAAGGTGAAGTTATTCATCGATTACAAGAATGCAATACAATAGAATAATGGTATAACGTTATATACTATTGCATAATTTAATATAATATAATATAACATAATATAAATAATATAAAACAGTATAATATGATATGATATAATATAATCTAATCTAATATAATATAATATAATATAAAGCAATTACAACAATATCTTACAGCATAAAATAATATAATAATGTACAATCATAATGCAAAACTAAAGGCGGAGATATAAGATTACAAGCAGCATATACAATTATTTCAACACACAAATTTGATTTTAAAATACTGTTTACTTCCTCATTCGATCAGATACCAGGACGGAGATACGTCCCTACTTCGTTTTGAGGTCTCAGATAGCAAATCAATTTAGTATTATACTTTATTTAAAGGGATACTCAACCGCAGACTGTGGACGTTTTTATGCCGCGAGAGGGCACCGTGATCGTTACCTTATCATACCGTTGCCCCGCGGGGCGCAAACTTCGGACAGACTGGTCGCCGCACAACATGCACGCTCCGCCTGAGCTCGAGCTCTCGTGCGAGATTCGGTCTACTTCGTGCACTCCGAAATGACTTTGTGTAGGGATGAATGGGGCTTACGGAATCCCGACTTTCCCCACGGCTGCCTGGTGGCGTATCCCTTTAATGCCCTAAACCCAATCCAAAACAGCCAGTATTACCCCGAAACGTTAGGGGAAAACATACTGGCTATGGATGCCCTGGGAATGTATTTTTTCCGCAACTCTGTGAATTAGCATACCCTAGGATAATGGTGTCGTTGAAATTGCTAATGGTGTCCCTCTCCTTTTGTCAGCCTCCTCTTCTGTCATATCTGTTTCTGAATAGACCACTCTGAATTTAATTTACCGATATGTGATTGATTTATTGCTAAAAGCAATCGATATTTACTAATTTATTTCCTTGTTGCACTACTGGTTGTATTCATTCATTCGATAGGCTGCTGGGTTATAATAATTATATTCATTGTAACACACACTCAAAACGAGATTTGATATAGTAAGTTGTCATATCCTCGTCACCACGGACTTTCAGTTTACTTCCTTACATCCTTTAATGTATCATATTTCAACACATTAAGATGTGATTGATGGCAAAAACAGGTTTCGGTTTTTATTAATTTCCTCATTCGAGGTATTAGAGAAATCACCAATGATCATAGAAAGATATAAAACCTTGAAGAAAATAATTAGTATATACCTAGAGAAGACGTCTAGCTAAGATCCAAAAATCATCTTTTGTTTAATATTCTAGTCATTTTTATTGAATTTTAGTAACTATGTTGTCTTTGCAATACATTATGGTAGAGGAATCGCTTATAAAACAATTGAACATGTATTCCATTTTTTACCATTTGAAATCCATGCACTTATCATTTATTTGGTCAATTTTTAGCATCGAATGCTCACCATAGTAAAGCCTGAACAAATGTATAGATCTGTGAATAGAATTAGGAGATTCAAAGTTGATAAATTACATGATTATACATTTACATTATTTTGTCAAAATTTTTTACATTTGAAATAATTAAATTAGAATATCTTTTAAATCACCAACACACAACAGATTACAATTTTGAAATATACGCCTTTTTCATGTTTTTAAAAACATTTTAACATTTTATTTTCATACACAACCTGGATAAAAAAAGGTTGCATGTCCCTTGGAAAGGTTGAGGATTTGTTGACTTCTCACTCCACTTAACATGAAAGGGCACTCTAACTGCACCGAACAATTATAATTTATTATGTAAAGAGATGAAATTAGGATCGATTACGTGGCCAAGGCCGTACGCAGAATTTTTTTCCTGGGGGGCAAAATGATCGCTTTCAAAGGAACCCATAACTTGAAGTCTAAAACCCGATTAAAAAAAAGTATGATTTTGAAATTTCTGGGGGGGGGGGGCAACTGCCCCCCCCCCCTGCCCCCCGCTGCGTATGGCCTTGTACGTGGCTCGTGACGATTCGGGTGAGGTATAGCGCCGCATTATCATAAATATTAACCGTCAAGGGCTGGTCACATTATTCCGATAACGACAATGATATCGACATTTTATATGAAACGTGTGCCATACATCTGCCCTATTATCATCAGACACGATTAAATACAGGCACTTGTACACAATGGCCCGTATTCTGAACTCCGGTTTAACTTAAATCATGGTCTAAATGTGTGGTTTAACTTAAATCATGATCTAAATGTGTGGTTTAACTATGGGCAGCTAAATGTGACACAAATCCCTAAGAGTACATATTCAATTTATCAGCATTTTTGGTACTCAAAATTTTAAAAACTCTCTGGGAATGATAAGTACAATAGTTTTCTTGACCATTAAACATGAGAACCAGAGTCCAGTAAACATAAGGAACATACAATATAAACAAAGTTCTGACATTTTTGGCTACCCATAGTTAAACCACAGATTTAAACTATGGTTTAAGTTAAACCGGAGTTCAGAATACGGCCCGTATTCTGAACTCCGGTTTAACTTAAACCATAGTTTAAATCTGTGGTTTATAAGGGTGTACCTTTCAGGGCTAGTCACAATATTTTGTCTGATAACGATAGCGATATTTTATATTAAAGGTACACCATAGATCTGCCCTACTATTTACAGACATACCGTATAGTAGAGTGCATCTTCAGTTGAAATCTCGTTTTATATTATTATCGTTATCGGTCAAAAGTAATGTGACCTGGGCCCTCTTGCATAAAAATTTATTAAACGATTAAGCGATAAAAGCGATTAAACGCAACTCAAAATATTAAACGCAACTTGATTTTCAACCAATCAGGATTGAGTATTTGAGACTTGCGTTTAATTTGTTTTCAGTTGCGATTAAACGCAACTTTTTATGCAACAGGGCCCACCTCTTTACACCGTACGCTTTCTGAAATTTAGCACATAGTCTACATACAGATCCCCAAACAGCATGTTTACACAGCATGAAACAGGTTAACACGCGTCGTTTAAAAGAATTAATTAGTAAAAATGCTCGGTCAGTATAAATCTCTACCAAGAGTGGAAGTCGCTGGAGAAAAGTGTCTGATCACCGGTAATGACGCACAATTATTCTTTACAGTTAATTCCGGCTCTCACGAGGCATCACTGCGTCATTACCTGCGCTAATTGAGCCTGTGAAGGCGACATAATTATATATACGCCACGTATTACCATTATTGCCTGGATTGATCATTTTGCAATCACTTTTTAATCGATAAGCCCATCATTTGCTGAATTTACTTTAGAACCTCTCCAGTGACTAGTACATTCCTTTGCACGTCATGAGAGAGAGATGTCAGTGGGAAAACAACCCCGAGTGATTGCACAATGAACATTGTAAACAATACATTCAATAACTGGCGTATGGGTTAATTCCCTTCACGGGCTAAATTAACGCACGTAATGACGCTATCGAAATGGCGCCTTGTGTGAGTTGGGCTTATGCTTTTCATGATTAACTTCGTTTTGAGTGTGTGTTTTCCCCCTTTGCTGTGAAAATCAGTGAGCATTGTCGGAGTTATAGGTTGACATGACCTTATTGTCTGATTGCATTTTATGTTCGACTTGATCATGTTGATAGAAAGGGAAAAAATTAAAATGTAAATCCTAGGAGGAAGCTGGTTTACTTTTCAGTCCGGGGAAAACCCCAAACTTGAAGGCTCTCAAATAACGATGGCGTTGTAAATTAGATTACCCGAAACAAAAACATCTGTAAAAGTCTTGCAGCGTTTTTTTTCAAGTCCCACTTCGATTACGAAAAATGTTGAAGTTGCATATTCTTAGGTTATTATCAATGTGGTGTTACTGTCACGGCCATGCCTCTATGCAGTGGGTACCATCCCCATTATCAAATTCAGAAGCAAATTTTCACATTTCCATCTTGAACAGACGCGACAAAATGATGAAACTGGGATTTCAAAATCATATTTAGCCCCTGCATGACTTAATTGACAACCAGTTCTTAATTATGGAAGAGCAGATAAAGGTCAATTTTGTATCGAGTACAATTGACCTTTATACGCTGTCATTTGGGGATCTGCTCGCTATTTATCAGGACCGCTATTCATAAAGGACCGCTATTCATTTTGTCACGCGTTATGGATAGCGATCCTTATAAATAGCGGTCCTTAAGCGCCCCTAACTGGGTCGGTCCCCAGAGCCCAGACGTAAATAATCATAATTTTATCTGACTGATACACGTCTGTAAAAACCCAATTACACACACTATGGCGGTCCTTAATAGCGAGGTAATTTGTCTATGGCCTGTTCGTTATTTGTAAGGGCCGCTATTGATAAAGAACCGCTATTCATTTAGTCACGCGTTATGGATAGCGGTCCTTATGATTATCGATCATTTTGACTAGCGAGATTACCCTGTCAATTTGTACTCAACACGATGCGGGCACCAGCATGATTTTACTTGTTTGACAAGTAGTGCGTCCACCAAAATGACCAAAACAAATGCCCGTGCGTGTACAAATTGGGTCATTCAGGGTCATTTGTATTAGCCAGTTCGTAATTACTACATGCTGCAAATGACCCTAATATGACCCAAATTGGCGCACGCGGAACTATTTTGGTGGACGCGCTACTTGTTTAACATGTAAAATCATACTGGTGCGCGTATCATGCACGCCGTGGTGCATAAAATGTCAGCGTATAAAGTTCAATTGTACTTGGTAAAAGTGACCTTTATCTGCGCATGCGCACTTTGTAATTAAAAACTGGCTCATTGTAAGGGCGGATCCAGAATTCGGAAATAAAAAGGGGAGGGGCCCAAATGTAAAAACCTTATACACGACAATTGGTGTTCCCGTCAATAAATAGAGGAGCGTATGCCCTTTGTCGCCCCATGCCTCCCAAATTTTGATCCACCACTGCTGTGTGCTGGTTCTATTTTGGATAAAATACTAGGTAAATAATATCGCAATATCACGATTTTCTCTCCCAACCGCTGTAGATCTGCCAGTGAAAGATACATTATACATGTTCAAAGAGTAAAGAACGTGTGGCAATTACGTCAAATTATCAAATGGAGAGTGGAAAACACATCGTTGACATTTGAAAAGCACACGTACAGCCCGCAGCAAGGTATATTAAAGTCAATCAACACAGGATGGTGGGACGAGTTTGTTCTGTCGTTCTTCCACATGGACGGGCATTGGAAATCGAATTATGACAAACTTTCACAGTTCTGCAACACGTCTTGTACAAGACAGGGGAGTGCGCGGCAAAATGGGTCTCAATTTGGTTTAAACACTCAAACACAAGTATGTTAAGGAATTATATCCGCGGTCGGACGTAGGCTTACGAGCGAGGCGCGGGAGGGGTGGGGAGCTACTTGATAATTTTGATATTACCAACATTCCGGGGGGAAAAAACGGTTACCCATAATGTGCGAATTCTGGCAGCAAGATGGTCCTTTGATGATGAAAATTAAATTGTCATCTTACAAAGATTGAATTTTGGCCCTTTGTAGTTGAGGATTTTCCTGGATGTCGTAACACAATATTTCTATTAAGAAAGATCCTGTGCCAGTATTTAATAAAGCATCGTAGAGTGCTATTCCGATTCCAGTTATTTGAGCAGAGGTACGCGTAGGCGCAGCTCAGCCGTGCGTTAGTACTTTTCTGCCAATCAAGATGGCTACATTCTTGAACCCGTTTTATAATAAGGAAATAATTACCGTTGGTGAAGGTGATGGGACAAACTATCACTTCCGAGGCGATCTGGATGTAGCTGTCCGATCGCCGGGGAAGTGATAGTACGTCTCATCGCCTGAAAAAAGGTGATTATTTGCTTTATATTCCACATCTGAAACATTTAACTGGTACGAGAAAGACAATTATTGTCTACTTCTCGAAAAAGACATTTATGATTTAGGCCCGAATAAATTCACAAAATATGCTAAACCACCATAAACTTCCATAAACCGTACCCCTTACCTGGTCTATGACCGGGTGCGCACAATTGTTTTATCATTTTAAGCGTGCGATTGGGCAATGCGCGCTTATTTTAGTACGCCTATGGAGCTATTCGTAAAGGTCACGCACTTTTCATTTGACTCTTCGTAGAGGTCACGCACTTTTCAATTGACTATTCGTAGAGGTCACGCACTTTCATTTCGCGCGTACCCAAAATATTGATAACGCATTGTGACTCTGTAATGGACTGAAGAGATCAACGAAACACATAAGTACTATTCCGTCAAGGTCACAAACTTTTCTTCTCGGGTCGATTGATATGGGAAATACTACGTTTTATCACGTGATTACCTTTTGACCAATCTAACAGCAAGATTATTAGTATGTGGAATATAATGGGAGATATCCCATATCATTAGCATGATTAGCAATCTAAATTTTCGAAATATAATGAATTTCTTATTCTCTACGATTATTCTCAATATTCTCTGATTTGCTTCACTAGTTTCTTCTCCATGATATTAAGCTCATACCCTACAAAGTATTAATTTCCCCTTTTCAAATCTACAGGAACGTAAATCTCAAGTATATTGAGGGGGGGGGGGGGGGGGGGAGTCGCCGTTGCAGCAACAATCAATGATATGAAAATGCTCTAGATCATGAAACCTAAAATGATGCCGAAATTATATACGTTCTTTTACGCTTATCATTATTCCTTGCAAATGTTCTTCATTATTTTATTTTCTACCGATAAAATATCAAAGAAAATAGTGGCTTGGAAAGGTTTTGGTTGCCAAAAAAAAATTTAAAAAAATTGGATTACTTCTGAATGGTAATAGTACTTTTTGTCATGTAAGACAGCTAGCATATTTTGTTTTTACTTTCCCTTAAAGCGCGATAAAAGCTTATTTTCCGTTATCAATATGTCTGCCTGAACGTCATTTATTTTATGCCAAGCGGTTAGAACAACCTATCAAGATTATTGCTAACTCTCTGTATGTTAGTTAAAATTTAGTTAAAATAGAGTTTGCGTTATTACGGCGCTTACGGTATATAAGGGTTGAACAAAAAGCACAGGAACTGAGACAGTGATATCACGTAAATTGGAGAGGCCGATCATGAACGTGACATGGGAAAGAGGAAAGTAGAAAGGAGGAGACAGATGCTTTGAAGTATAGACAAGAAAATAATTATCAATTATACTTGGACAAAACGAAAACCTATTATATCAAAACTTTTGAAAAGTAGTCATTTCTATGTCTTCGGGTAATGAATGTATTTCCAACGGGGAAAACCTTGCGAGAAATGATCATTATTTTCAATTTGAATTAGCTCCCAAACTTCATGTGTACGCTACATGCGCCGTTACAAAATGAATGATATGATTAAAATGATTTGTCGATGTGCTTGTGGCGTAGACCACGGGTCTCTTCTCACTGCTCACTATGAAACGAGAAAGATAACAATCCATTTTTCTTCCAGTACAATGTCTGGCCGAGATGTCTATTTTTGGCTGATCTCAAGTCTGAAATCATGCAATTGTGCACGACAACAATCTTGGCTTCACAAATGAGTTTGATATAGAGGCTGGACAGAATGTGCCGGTCTCGAAATAACTGTAGTGCTTTCGTAGTGCTTTTATTGGCTGTTGCCAGATATGCAGTCGTAAGAGAAGGAATTGTATGTGACGTGTACAGAACATTCTGATAGTCTCCTACGTTCACTCCTATTTTAAGACCTTACATAGTATTTCTTTCTCTCTCTCTCTACATGAACACAACTGCAAGATGTCAAGTTTTTTGTATTATTAATGGAATATCAGTTAATGGTAGCGTATATTAATGAGGCCCTGGTATTGTGGGGGAGTACTGGTTTCTAGGGGAGTGAAATGCGATAGAGCACAAAGCGAGAGAATTTGAGAATTTGTAGGGTGTCGCATCATCATTCTTCTCGATTTCTTTCCCATTCTTCCTTCCTCTGTCGCCACCTTTTCTTTTGCCACCTGAGGGGGGGGGGGCATCACTTCAAAAATAAAATTGAGTACAATTTACACAATGTTTGTTTAAAAATAAAGGGAACCTTCATGTTTGTTGCGTAAAGTTTTACCCAATATAGTTATAGGGTAAAGTCTATCCAATTATGCGCATATTTGACACAATATTGGGTTAAATGTTGGAATTTTACAAATATGATTGTTCCCTCTTTACCCAATATTCGAAAAAATTGTACCCAACCTATTGTATAGTGTGGGAGGGGTGAGGGAAAGGAGTAGCCTTGCGCACCCCCCCCCCCCCCCCCTTCTCGAGCTTCCCATCGAGCATTTAACATTTCATTCAGAATGCAGATTCCATTATTTCCGACATTCCTAATTGCCTTTGAAATTAGCTTTTGTTTGACGTGTACTGTGTCATGTTGTAACAGTGAAGGTCATTTCACTGTTAAAGTGATGGTTCCGTATGACCACATTTCCAAACATCAGATCATGCTCTTCTTTTGAATACACTAATTATAGGACAGCTTCTTGATGAACGAAAGACATAATGACAGAAATACGGAAATATAGTATGACAGACAGAAAGAAGGAATGGAATATACAATTTACAGGCAGGCAAAGGGACATAAAGAGAGACAGGAAGATGAAAAGGAGACCGAAATAAAGATAGAAAAAACAAAACAGACAAAATAAATACGTAATAACATGATCAGATTCATTTCAATTAGTATGCTTTGTCATTGTTTTGAAATAGTCAGTTTACAACCGCTTTTTAAGTCCATTTGAAACGACGTTGCAGAAAAGAAGCATTTTGCAGACTTATTGGAAAAATCAGGGTTTTTACTTAAGTCCAATTATATACATGTATAATGTCCACACCTTTCATGCATATGTGTTTAGCACTGGTATCGAATTAAACTGATTTATATATTTCTTTCTTAGTTTTCGTTTCCGTTTTAGTGTTGTGTTTAACATTAATTTTGGTTTCTAATGATTAGATCAAATCAAATTATGAAAACTATGTAATTAGGATCGTGGTGTCGTTATAACAGGTATCTGATGTTGTCATGTTAACATTTGTAGATGCCAGGTTAGTGTTAAATCAAGATCATGGTGTGTGATTGCACACTTCTTAAAGGGATTCGGTAACTTTGTGGAGGCTCGATTTAATAATTTGCTGAATTTTGATATAGATCTGTCTTGTATAATGATGTTCAGAAGGATAATTAAATAGCCCGGTATTGAAAGGTTTTCAAATATATAATGCTATTATTAATATATCTGTGACTGAATACTCCCATTTACGAAAGCGTACTATGGCCATACGCTTTAGTCTAACACTGAGTCAATGGGGGAAAATGAGTCTGGCATTTCCGGTCACTTGCATATGTTTACTTTTGTGAAGCACGTGATGATTTTGAAGTGCTTTTTTCCCCACGGGCTTCATTTTTACACCATATTACATACACTGATAGCATGTAATGCCAGACAGCTCAGATTTTATCAAGCCTCCACAAAGTTACCTAATCACTTTAAGTCTGTAGACGCAGTGAGAAGGAGTAAAATGGTTGCATATGATATGAATTATAAACTGTTGAGGAAACTGACAAAATTGGACCCCAACTGGAGATTTAATTTTTAACTCGGTGGGAGAGAGAGGGGTGCAGTCATTTAGCAAAAGGCGAATGACGTATATATGGTTAGTAACGCAAGCATGGGATTTTTCAATATTTCATAATACTGTGCAGGTCTGGAATATCAGCCATATTTCAGTTTGGCGTCGGAAATATATAAACAAACACTATCACGTCGTGTCTTATGCTCTGGTACAACTTACGTAATTATTAATTCATGACATGAAATTTGAAAATATATATAAATGATATATTTTTCTAGAATTCAGTTGTCCAGTGGAAGCAGTAGTGCATTTTTCGATGACTGCAATTCGTGTGGACAAAGCGAAGAAAGCGCTACCTCATTTCAACATCTCTCGTCAAGGACATTTTTCATTTTTTCTGTTTCACAAAGCCTCGCAAACTCCTATGATGCAGTAATCTTGATCATGGTTTTGACCTAATTACCAGAAATATATTCATGATAGGCTTATCATATTAATTTGATCTAATTCTAACCTTGCATGCCAATAGATTACGTTGCAGATATGTTGTCATCTCTGTATGATGACTTTGCGAATTGAAAAAAAAGAAGAAATAGCATTCCTTCGTCAGGATTCTTTAGTTTAAGATTGATGGATATGAAGGATTCTCTCCGAAATGGAATGCATTTTGGAGGCCTTTGTGTGGTAAGGTTTTGCTGTCGTCTGACAAAGGACAAGAAAATACAATTCCTTTCTTCGGATTGAAAAGAACGTGAGTTTGGCTTTGAACAAAATTAGGGAAGGTAACTATATATATATATATATGTAATATATCAATGATTTTAGAAATATGCACCAATACGCTTTTGTAAAATTGC
The DNA here is from genome assembly GCA_025617745.1 of Heliocidaris erythrogramma. Lineage (NCBI taxonomy): Eukaryota > Metazoa > Echinodermata > Echinoidea > Camarodonta > Echinometridae > Heliocidaris > Heliocidaris erythrogramma. Next base: position 16,214,373 of record CM046873.1, on the reverse strand, counting down.
ATTTATGACGATGATACCAGATAATATGTGCATGTAGTATGTCTAATTATCTTCTGTATTTTGTTTTGTTGCTACAATGAGTTTATATTGTTATTTAATATTTTTATTATCAAACAGGGCCTCATGAAAGACCACAAGTACTGGTGAAAATGTGCTACCCTGTATACATTTCAGAAATAAATATTTAGATACAAATGTAGATAAAAATTTAAGAGTTGAATTTCGACTTTTAGTGGCTTGTTTCTTTAGCAAATTTGGGAATAAAGTAAATAATTATTATTATGGAGGAAGGTGTTAGAAATAGGATAAAAAATTATCACCCCGCAATGCACAATAATAAGATTGTATACAATATGGGATTTTTAAAATAGAACAAAATATATACATCATAAAAACGATCAACTTATGATGTCTTTGGTCATGGAATCTAGGGGAACCTATGCTTCATACTTTTCACAGACAACTACTTAAATTGAAAATGGTGCTTGATAAAAATGAATTGAACACAACATTATGGAATGAAATAGCGAGAAATTTGAATCTTTTGCTATTTATTATCCAATGTAAAAAAAAGGTGAAGCAAGTTATTGTAATGAATAATTTCATTTGGAGAGTCTTTCGATAGGCAAGTCCAAGCTATATGTCCCTGGGGAGCATTTCATCAAGCGTTTCGTCAGTAATTTTTACCGACAACTGTTATCAGCTACTGAAATCCTTGCATCTGATGGGCTGAGAGCAAATTTGTCGGTAAAATTCACTGACAAGAAACTTGATGAAACGCTCCCCTGGAGTTACTGACAACATCTACGCTTCTGGTAAATCTGATGATTGTGTCAAGCTAAATAGCCCTCCTAGAGTTTAGGTCAGAAAAAAATATCTAGTAAAATGATATTTTACTGTCAATATATTTTAATATTTCGATAATACAATTCCATAATACTCGGTAGCGTATAATATGGGATATACCCTTGACTTGCCCTAATACAGGGTAACGTTTAAACCTACGGCATACTTTTCGCTGTGACTGCTAGTTTCATCAAGTATTCTCTGCACGCACTGTGCATACAGACGTGACATGATGGATTGAAAAATAATTATCATGAAGTCTAAGGGTTCTTGACAATCAATAATTCATTTCGAGAACGGGGTTAAACGGAGGAAAGATGACAATAAAACCTCTCCAGGCGGATAGACGATATCTCCTATGTGTTAAGAGCAGCTGACTTTTGATTGATTTAACAGATTTACTCTTTATCACTGAATGTAGGCAAGGTATTAAAACTACATATTCAGGTTCACTGTAATTCAAGGACATGTTCTTATGATGTATATTATTTGTAATTAAAATTTATTCAACCAAGACGACTCTTCATGTTTTCAAATATGAACATGGAGGGCCGTCTTAGTTGAATGAAGTTTAATTACATAACTATTAACGTTTTAATGTTTGCAATGTGCCAGGTTAAACAAATTTAATTAAAATTAAAGCTTTTCAGTGAATTTGTTATTGCCGGCGAATTTCCTAATTATGTCCAACAACCAAAAATTTTATACTAAATTATTTAATTTATTTGAAACTTAAAATTTCATTCACGTTTTCGTTAAAACCAACATTTCACAGTATCCCATAGAGTAGTCAACGGCAGGTGCATCCTTCCTAATTGATAATACCTTTCATCAACACATTTGCAATTCGATTTTCCATCTGAACTAATCTCAGTCCCTAAAACGTGCTAATCCCTGGAAAATTGATGCCATGAAAACGTGTGACATCTTTTATTCAGGCTCCATGGCGACGCTTAGGCGGCATCTGCGTCTGATCTGGCTGAGTCCCTTCGGCAGTTCTGAAACGATGCACTTTCCATTTAAAGGCACTACTTACAATTTCAAGTGATCATAAAAGTGGTTGAATGGTATAAAATTGTCTTTAAAATCCTCTAAAACGCATTATAATGCTTCAAGCCAGGGCGTTTTGAAAGTGAGTTTGCCAGGATATAAGATTTCTCGGCTGTTCATTAGTTACCTTGAAAAGATATCCTTAATGTAACATATTGTTGTTTTGTTTTTTGGTGTGTGTGTGTGTTTGTTTTTTGTTATCTGTATAGAATCCTCTAAAATGCATTATTATGCTTCATGCAAGACGTTTTGATAATGAGTTTCCAGTGGCATATCAGATCTCTCGACTGTAGATACGGTGTTTGGATGCGATCATCAATGTAACATATTGTCTCTTTTTCTACTTTTACTCACGTTTCAGAGCGAAACACCAGCCGAAATTTAAAAAAAAAGACCATACTGTAATTTCGTCTTCACCATTCGCCGCAGCCACGTACTGAACTCACAAGTGCGGCACTTGAGGATACTGGATAGCATACTCCAAGTTGGTTTCATCTCGGTACTGTTTGCGAAACAGCTGGGAGAGCAGGGGCGTTTTCTAGAGTTGAACCTCCGTGTAGAAACTCAGGTAAAGTGTTTCCCATTTACCATGTTTACTAGTACTAGTCGTTGTATCATGTCAGGTTTATCATGATTGAAATTCAAATGAAAATTGCATTAATTCAATAGCATTCATAGACGTCAAAGAGCACAAATATTATTCCGAATATCGAAGGAACAACTACCGTAACATCATTAATAAGATTTTCAGTAGATTAATAGAAACAAACAACATAAGAGCAGTAATAAAGTTTTTCATGTGATATAAAAATATAATTGGCAAAGTATGAAATGTACTTTTCCCGTAAAAAAAACACACAGATATTGGATGTTTTGATGCACAACGTGCCTTGTAGAAAAATGAGATTGAAATAAACAAGATCAAAAGTATTATTAGCAATACAGACTGACATTCCCTCTGTCTGTAGCACCTTTCCCCTTCATTTTCACAAGATATTCTGCCTCGCTTGTTAGGCCTGCTCTGTTCTTGAGAGCTACCTTGCCACAAGAGCCTACTCCGCCATATTGATCGCGCCTGCATATCGTGAGGAACTCGAGTGAGGAAAGGGTGCAAAAATCAATCTCTATTATAGTCACATCGACATCGAAATTACATATTGGCACCAATGTTATTCGTTTTTTAAAACATAATTTATAAACTGATGTATATTAACATACAAATAGGAAAGTAATCGCCTCTATAACACCAATTTATGGTATTAAAACGTAATTTTATTTTTGCACAAAAAGTCGCAACAATTTTCAACTCAACGGACAATCACCCCCCCCCCCCTTCTCCTAAAAAAGGAAAGAAAAATAAATACACAAATACACACAAAATCCATGTATTATCGGATCTAAATAATTTCCAATAATATAACATGCTTAAATAATTTTGAATTACAATGTGTTAGTGAGAGTAATTTTCTCTTCGAGCATTGAATCGGATGATATCTGATTTCGATCCAAATTATTTGTTTTATTTGTTTTATTATTTTTATTTCATTTACGCGGGCAGTCCATTGAATTAAAAAAAGCAGTAAGCCTCTCGTTGTCTAACTTCAAATAGATACCGGTTGCACCCCATCGATGGGCGAATATATGACCCTTTCGTTCCATTAGAGCCATTTACGAGTCGGGTGTAAAAATGTCTTCATGCACTGATTCGAGTAATGCAAGGTCAAGGACGAAACGGAGAAGATTGCCAAGATACGATTTCGCCACAGCGATTGAGATAAGATGACATACATGCAAGTAAGCACAGAGGTACAGAAAAGAAGACAAAAATAGAAGTTGACCGCGGAAGAAAAAATTGCACAAAAATGCAAAATACAAGTTAATGATTACTCGGAGAATGCATCAATACTGTGAATACCAGACAGAGGGGAGATTAAAGATGCAAATGTAAATAACCTAGTGATAAAAGGAGTCGAATGATATGAGAAGATATCTAATTATTTTATCAAGAACGTGAAATTATTATATGAATACCAGTCTGACGTATTCATTCAATAATTAAGACAGGGGACTGTTAAATAAATATCACACATCTGCTGTTAGGATTGTACATTCCCACACATTTCTTCTAAAAATTGTCCGCCTTTTTTTCTATTTGCCATTTGCACAAAAGATCGATCATATTGATTTTATGAGCATTAAAATATCTCAAATCGATAAATGTATTCTCAAGAGGAATGTCCTTATTATTTGAATATCGGTCAGTTTTGGCCAATACCAATGGGGAAATAGACGAAGAGAGAATTTCATTAGGCGCATGCATTAGCTTCAACTTTATTTTGAAAAGGAGAGTACTGGTCATTCGATAGCAATCTGAAATTAATGAGGATGAATTAGGTACGCTCTACAAAATTGATTTCATTAAGAGATACGTGTCCTTATAATTCAAGGACAAACCTGTGTGTGTGGGGGGGGGGGGGTACAGAGAACAATAGAGCACAATGATGGCCTTTATTCCGTCATGCTTGTGGGGTACAAAAGACAATAGGAGAAAACAATAAACTTCCCCACAAATCAATGTGTGTGAGGTTGCGTTGGGGCGCGTGTGTGTGCGAGGGTGTGTGTGCGTGTGTATGTGTATGGGAATTTCCAACCAAATGAAACCTTAAATCATTAATGTTTCATTGATTTAAATAATAGTTGGTATACGGACGAAGTACTAGTAATACTTAGTTTAGCACATTACGCTCAAAGTTAGGTCGGATATTAAAATGTACATGTCCTCTTATCTCAGACCTTTTTTTAACCTGGCATTTTAGATTGGTAAGAGTATTAAGTTATTAACCATGTGAAATTGTTGCATTCTGTGACCGAAAGAGAAGTAAAAAGAAGTATTTTTGAATCTAGAACTGTAATTAAAAACAGGATCAGCGCGTGATTACCGATTTATTTTAGAAAAATCATGGAAATATTGTATTCACCATCTTCATGATTGCGTCGCTCAGCCGTGCTGGGAAAGAGGAATAAACAGACAGAGAGAGATATTTTACTCCAACCTTCAACCAACAGATACATATCAAACTCTGCAGGAGAGCAAAGTGCTGGTCCAGTTCACGAAATAATTGATCATCGGATAGTAATTATTAATATCACGGTACACCGTTGTCTTTACGCGACACGATCCCAGCAGCCTTCACTTTTAGTTAGGTTTGATAATAATGCTAGCGTTGCTAAGGAATATCTGCATGTGTTTATATTCGACCCAGAAATGCTAGTCCGTTAATTGTTGGCGTTAAACAAGGTCGCCCTTTTGTCATTGAAGGTGTAAAGTATCAAAAATAGATTCATGAATATCCATTTGCAATATGGATACAAAAAAGAGAAATGTAGATTATAGTCCATAATTTTTTTTTTTTTTTTTTTTGGTTTCTTATGACTGCATTGAGTTTTTTTTTTTGTTTTTTTGTTATTAAATTAAAACTTGCATACATATACATGTCATAACAAAACGTAACAGATATATTATTAGTCCATAATTTAATAAGAACATGCAGCTTTGAACATCAAGATGCTAAATTTGCAACATCATACTGTTAAAGGTACAAAGCTGCACCCTTCTTTTATAACCCAATATGCATACATACATCCCATGCGTCATTTGCTGGCGTATGACTGCGTCAGCGACTGTGACGCACCATGGAAGAGCAACACCGTAAAAAAACCCAACACACACACACACGCGCGCGCGACACACACCCACACTCACGTACATCACAAACAATAAATACTTCTACACTAACACATTTTAAACAATAAATGCGTACAATACATACTCCAGCACCGACATATTGCACAAAATATAATTCAACACCCACATATAGCACAAAATATGTCCTTCCAACCCACATATAGCACAAAATATAATTCCACACCCACATATATCATAAAATATGTCTTTCCAACCCACAAATAGCACAAAATATATCGTTCCACACCCACATATAGCACAAAATATATCCTTCCAACCCACATATAGCACAACATATATATCCTTCCACACCCACATAAAACACCAACATATTGCACAAAATAAATACTCCTATACGCACACAAAATATTCCCACATCCCAGGTATAGCACATAAAATAGTCTCACAATGCGCACAATAAATAACCCACACCTACATGTACACATTGACATACATGTACATGATTTAAGGAAAAGTTTGGAACCTAACACCCGATCGCCTATTGCCACAGTTTTTACACTTCGAAGTCAAGTTAAAAGCCACTTAAAATGGACATGTGTACTTCTTGCCCAATCCTAGATTGCAGCTTGAGATACAAAAGAAAGCTGTTTGTCGACTTGATGTTGCCATGGCAATACGTGGGTAGAAAATGCACTCAGATTACTTACTCAGTTATAAGAAGGAAAAACGTCGTTCCTGTCAAACTTTGATCAAGACGTAAACAATTATACATTGCGAAATATATAGACCTAATATGAATATCTTAGAAAACAATATGAATACCCCCCCCCCCCCCCCCAGTAGTAGCTACAACACCTTTATGACGTTCTCTTCGCGCATCCCTTGGACCCGATACCAATAAAACACACTTGATGGTTTTCATCTACTCTATCAGTCTATGAAGAATTCAGGGTGACGAATAAGTCATCAAAGAACTTGACAAAGTGCATGAATTCGTAAAATGGTTTGGTTTGTATTTTACATGACTGCTGAGAAATCATGTATATGCTTGTATTAAGCAACCAGGGGACCCGCGCTTTAATTCCTCTCCGAGGGACTTGGCAAAGAGGATTAATGCCCTACGCCAAAGGGGGCTAGCGTCTCCACTTGGTTTCGAACCTGGGTCCTCCCAATTACGAGACCACTCCTCTATCACCGAACCATTGCGTCCCTCAATAGGCTGTGGGAGGAGGGAAAATGGTAAGGTAATTAAAAAATTGAGTTAAATCATAAATAAATTGATAGCAAACGCATACCTTTCCCTGGTAGATTGAAGGAAAGTGTTAAAACCAAAGAATACATATAAGAGCACCACATTTGCCTACAACCGTCTTATCTCAGTTTATGTAGCTATGAAATATTGGCAGTGATATAGCCGTGTGATACAACAAGTACAATATTTCCTAATATTATGGGATTATTTTACGATTTCAGATCTGTCAAGGAGGAAGAGTTTTACACTAGAAGATATCAAACCATGGAATCAGAATACGATCAAACATAAAATTTGATTTGCTTGATCGATTGCCCACAATCTGGGTCGACTATTATCTGTAAATTCCTGAACCTGTGCATAACAAAGACGTTTTCCACTCTCACAGGCTACAAAGCGTTGCCTGATATCACAGCAATATCTCTCTTGTTTACTTTCGCCCTGACCATATTCAGGTAGCATAGTATTTCGAAATTAAACGACTATAATGTTCGGCTTCGAACCGATATGATTAAAAATTGCAGTACATGCTAGACAACCTCGTAATACATTCCCGAAAGCGAAGGATAAATCCTTGTATTGAAGTACATGACAATCGATTGACATGGATAGCGTGGCTATGCGTTTTACAACCTTGTCACGCTATTGCGCTACGTTGCTTATGATTGAATTAGCCCAAGCGTATTAAATTGTCATTCCGAAATACGAAGGTGCAGGAATATTTGCTACTAATTGAGTGCAGGTAAACTAATTTATATAAACATGTAATCTCTATAATTGTTTTACATGATTTTACTTTTGTATGATTGAAAATAATATTAATTTTGTAATATAAATGTATATTTTGACACGAACTCTCATATTTAAAACAATCAGGACAAAGTAAAATGCTAGTGGGAGGGGTAATCATATTCCGACCTATCAACAGCTAATGCATGTAAACTGTTTATTTATAATGAATAACAAATTATTGGGAAAGACATGTCTTTACAACTACAAAAATCTAACGCGCTGACGGGGTTTTCCCCATTGTTTCTGTTTCTGATCAGTACTGCAAATAAACTCAAATGCTGAATATGGTTGTTTTAGCCCAAATAATGATGTGCCTCCTGTACGTGTGCTGATATTTGAATTTTAAATTTTAATTTGGGTTTGAATGAGTTGACAGATGTAGACTCTCAAATTTCGGTGGGGAGTATTCCATTCGGCAAACGTTCTTTCCCATTAGGAAAAGGGCACACTTTTACCCCAATTAAACCAATTCTTACACTACCCTAATCCTCTTCCCGACTCTTTTCCTCCCGCTAACCCCCCCCCCCCCCCACCCTAACCCTAACCCTTTATTTCCCCGTGACTTCATACTTGTGTCAGTGTAGTTATCTTAAGTAGAAATAAATTAATAGGCAACCCAGTTCGAAATAGTCACTTCTTGCGTAATGAGTCTCCGATACAACCGTGAATCGAATTATAGTTTAGCAAAGTAGTCTTTGTCAGAATTATGTGGGGGTACTCTGTACACCGCTGAATCGTGAGTTCACCAGTAAACCCTAAAAAATAATATCCATGATAAGGCAATGAAAACATGTATTTCAAAGGGTATGGTTTAAAAAATATCTCCGCTCCTCTCGGTATAACGAGCGCTTTGTGAATAATTTTTTCTGCCCCATTTATGGACAATTTGCTAAGTAAATGAGCGTTGTTCTTTTGTTTCGAAAGCTTTAACCCTTGGGCCTATCCTTCTTCAGAACCAGGGCAAATTACATTTAAAATTACCTCCCTTGTCACTATCAAACATACAGCTCTATTTTCTTTCTTTTTCCAGGCCTCAACCTTCATTAAATATCTGAAGTAGATGTTAGTTGATATCCGGTTACTTGTTTCTCACTATTGACGCATCCCGTACTTCCCGCTTTCCCGTATTAATCTAAAGAAATAATATACATGTTTATTTAGGTTTATATATATATATATATATATCTGGGGTACGGTGGTGTAAGTCCAGCTTAGGAGAAAACCTTCATAGCCCCTCCCAACCACCGCCCCTTCCCCCGTTTAAAAGACCAGGGGAAAATATATAGCATGCTATGGGTTTCCGGCATGCTATGTCGCCCAGAATCACCGTCTGCTGTTATCAATTTCTGCATGGTGACGCCACTGCTTACACGACATGATAACGCAAGTCATTTGTCTATTAAATATTTAGATCTCTAATGATATTTATATCATAAAGAACAGAATGGTGAAGAGGGAGTCACTGTTTTGAATCAAAGTCGAATCAAATTACTTTGTATACTATATTTAGTTTCTTGGGCTTTTGATTACTGTAGGCTTGCCAAGATCTAACATATTCTTGCCAAACTTCAAGAGAGACGATAATGTTAATTCACATTTTTGCTAGCGCCATAATCTGCAAGGCAGCATTTTATGAACGCCCAAAGATAAATACACTCCTATGAAAAATTGGAATAACAAATTAATGCACAAAAAAATGAATGAACAATAAAATCTACGCTGATTAATAACGGAACTACCCGTAGAAGGGTTGACATAAAAAAATGTTTTTTGTTTACTTTTGTCACCTCCGGCAACTACGCATTGATTCCAACAAAATTGGGGACGGAGCATTTAACTGTTAGGGTCTGTCGGTTCAAATCCAGTCGTTTACGACTTTTCAGCTGTTCTCATAGAAATTAAAAAGAAAAAATGGGAGAACAACATGAGGAAAGTTCAGTTCAGCCATTGGCAATGTGAAGTAATTTCCACGGTATTCATTGATGCCTAGTATAACTATTCAAGAATTCATCTAATGCGTTTACGTTTGGAAATATGCAAATAAATTTGGAAAGAGATACTCAGACTTTGACTGTGAACGATGTGCATCATATATGAATGAATAAAAACTTTATTCTTTTTAACATACAACGATGTAGACTTAAATGGTTGATGTGGCGCGACGTATTCAACAGTTAGTATCAGCCTCCCTGTATAATATGGCGCCTCTATCGTCACCTGATCGCTGCTTGGTTTTGATTACATAGACGATGGCATTTATTATTCTTTGCTTTTTACCGTAACTTCTAGCATTGCATTCCCGTTTTGGTGCAACCCTCTCCTTCTCTATATCAGTATATGGTTGCCACCAGAACACTGTAGAACGGCCGTGAATTGTAATTTATATATTTTCCGTCAATTAAAACAACAAATACTTATACATTCTTAATTATTAAAACAAACTGATTAAAAAGAAGCTGGCCTATTCAGCGTTGTTGCCATAACAACGCTATTTTACAGAGGCGTCATTATGGAGTAAAACCGGGGGAAAAAATATTTACAATATATACGAGAGAGAAAGCTTAAAAAATAGCGTACATTTAAATAAGATACCTGATCAGCTACAAAAAGTCTGGAATGATATTTTCAAAATCATTTCTGAATGTGTTAAACACTTTGTAATAATTTTGCAGTATGTGGAAGAGCATTATTCAAGTGAATCCTGGGATGTGTAGGGGCAAGCAACCGCTCCCCCTACACACACACCTTTCGCAGTGGATGCCTCTCATATCCACCCTAGAATGCTCCCTGTTCCCTTGCACCCTAGTTCCTAGCTTTCAAGTACTTCACCCTACCCCAGCCCCCACCCCCTCCCCTCTCTCTGGTTAGATTACTTACTCTCTCATGTAGTATAGCATCAAGTATCTTCCAGCTGCAGAAACAACGATGGATGATCCTCAGTGACGCAAACCCCTGTCATTTTGATTCGTCTCGAGCCAAAAGACAGACATTATTCAGTGAAAACCATGCATGAATAATGCGTTTTGTGCGAAGTCACTTTAATACGGCGCGTCAAAGACGTGCGCTAGTCATTGACGTAGTTCTACTTCAGCAAAATTGACGCTTTGTGTGGCGTAGAACTGCTTCAGCGACTAGCCCACGTCTTTGACGCGCCTTATGAAGGTGAGTTTGCACGAAAAAAGTGAATACGAAATGAACAATGAAAATATTCCTCTGAATTACAGACGCATGCACTTGTCGTCTTTTACAGTATTGATTAGCGTAGATAATAACACACTTGTGGTCTTTTACAGTATTGATTAGCGTAGATAATTTCACTTGAAATGACGCCTCGAGTGCAATGGTCGTGACAGTTCATTTCATCTTGTGGCGTTTGTTTACGTTTGATCGAATACAATCCTGTCTCCTGTTGAATGATAAGAATACAGATTTACTTTCTGTTTATCGGTCTCTTTCTCAATTGTTCATAATGATAAAGGCAGCTATCTATACTGTACAATGATATCAGGTTTTGTCTATTTGCTTTTCATCCAGAAATAGGTGCACTTTGATATGGAAAAATATATAGTGAGTGTTGCCTAGCAACGCCTACGGGATAATCAAAGCTTTAGAAAACAATATAAGAAGGGCAGAAGTTTTATTTCGTTCAATGTACTGTCAAGAAATTAAAGGAATAATAACCGATACTATATTCATGAAGTTGGCATGGTTGGAGCTAATATTTTGAATATCTTCTGATATTTATTAAAAACTGATTTCTTTATTCACTTTCTTATTTGATGTCCATGTAAAATTTATTAAAATGGAAATGGAACAATGGAAAAGATTGCAATAGTGTAGGGAAAATATCCAGTTGTGAATACATGTAGTGCAGAGCTGGACACCATCACAATTGCAACGTTTTGAAAAACACGGGTTGAAACACTGGAGTTTTGTAACTTCACATTTTCAGGATAAAATAGCGAGATAAAATCAATTGCCATTATGCTAAAACATTTTCAGAGGGGTTGTAACAAGACGGATGACTAAGTTTGTTACTACCTAGTTGATTTTTGCCTCATTGCTGCTAGATAATTCACTTTTTACATCTGTATTATGTCTATTTAATTTTCTCTTTTCTTTCATTATTCAATGGTCTGCTTATCCTCTTTATATCTGTTTTTCCTTGTCTTTTTACTGATAGTCATCTGCATATTGGGTTTCCTTTATTCCATCTTAATTCTGTCCTTTTTTAAATCTTGATTTCAACGTCTGCCTGTTGACAGAAGATCTGTCTTGATGCTCTAGAGATAAAGAGATTATTGGAAAGAAATCCTTGAGAGAATCCTTGAGAGTCACGAATGGCAGCCTCCACGTATAGGTCGTTGTATAAAGGATTATTAACACTTGATGCTCTGTAAGGCTCTAGGATATAGTTCTCTTCTTACACCTGGGCCCTGTTTCATAAAACTTGCCATCAATAACAACTTCCTCGTTTCTATGACAAATTCGCTCTCAGCCAATCAGATTCAAGGATTTCAGTACATTATAACAATTATTGTAACTTGTTATTGAGAACAAGTTTTATGAAACGGGGCCCTGCACAGATTCATGGAATAAGGTTTTCAATGTCATTATTTCAGGCCAATATATTCCGATTTTTTTAAATTTATTTATTTATTTTTTTTTTTTTTTTTTGGGGGGGGGGGGGTTAATTCGTCATTTCTTTTTATCATTTTCAGAAGGACATACAAGTGCTTACCAACATGACCAATATTCATTCGCTTTGCATTCACCTTTTGAATAAACAATGGGAACGTTATTTCCTTCTACAACTCGAAGGATGCTGAAGGCGTCAATATAGTACTACCATGACCATGGCTTTAGCCAAGCTGTTCAAAGGCCCTTAGAGCATCTTATGGAATTTCCTCTGACAAGATTACTTCGCAAAGGAATGACGCCGCCTTAGGGACTGGAACCACGAAACATTGGATCCATTTTCTTGTTAAAATATGAAATAAATTGATTACAACACCTCTGTCAAACAGAGAGTAAATGTCTCATCAGGAACGTTGCCAGAGAAGACTCAAAATTTTCTGTCCGCAAACTTGAGCCTCGTCATTTTTTTTCCTTTGTCAATTTTGGAAATTTTAGGAACCATTGTCATCAAATGTAAATATCTCAGGACGATATTTTACCCTTAGCCAAATTTGAAATCTGGAGGATTTTCCCCCTTTATAACTTGCTGAGCAAATTTGATCCAATCCCCCCCCCCCCCTCCCCCTAACCTATGGTCCAGCGATGCCGCTGTGATTAATGATAACTGGAAACCTGTAAATCAGTGGTCTCCCCATTATGTAGCATGTGAATGGAGATGATCTATACCTCTTATTCAAAATGGTCTGGTGACGGATGGCTGAAAATCTGTGGCATTGTCTCACCATTATGTAGATTGTGAATTGAGATGTTACACCCAAACTAGGAGAGCAGGAAGCAAGCGACATGAAACACCCTTTTTTCCTTTCAGCTTTTGAATGATACATAATACAATAGTCCCTGGAGAAAGGTATCGATGATGTGCAGCGGAGAATTACCTCGAAACCATTTTACTCGAATCATGTCGGCATGGCTGGGAGAGGCTGTAAAGGGTTGGGGTACGTAGCTCTTACATTGTGCGGAGATTCACGATCTAGAAACACACAATTTCCTCAATATAATACGATCGATTCTATATTAAAGGTACTATGCAACATCTTAAGATGGTTGAAAAGTCTGTCCCAAAGATTATGGAAAGCAGGGGCCTGGAAGCCGGGGGTGCTGCAGCACCCCCTGCAATTTTTTGCTGGGGGTGCTGTAGCTAAAAAGTAGTTAAAAAGAGACCCTAAAACGCTGATGACCATTTTGTCTTTTGGTTTTTTTTTTTGCTTGTCAGAGATTTGGGACTTAAAAAGAGACACTAAAATGCCGAGGACATTTTTTTTTTGCTCACAGCACCCCCAGTAACAAAATCGTTCACAGGCCCCTGATGGAAAGTAATATTGTATGTTTGGCTACAATTCTAGGAATTTCCTTGACCTTGCTCCTCTACGTATCTATGATTTTAGAGTTATTCTTTCCTTAGTATACAGTGCGTATAAAAAAAAAACGCAACAAGATTTAATTTCAAATTTGTGAAGATTGTTTTAGCTTAACACCAAAGTGAGTAGTAACACATTAAAGCCACATATCTCCTCTTTCCAATGATATCTTATTTATTCATACACGGTCATGGATGGCTGAGTAATCATACTTTTTGGACAATGGGACAAAGTAGACCTGGGACCAAGTTTTAGACACTGCAAGAATTGTGGCACCTTATTAGAAATTAACTTAATTAACAAAATAGAATAATGAAATTAATAACCGCAACTTACCATTGTCTTCTTTAGGATATCTCTTTTTAACATTACATCCCATGCCCCTCAACATGGCCCCCATTCCTTCCCACACAGAGATTAGCTCGTTTCTCCATCTCACGCACAGCCCTGCGAATCATTGGGGCTGGGTGGCGTAGAGCATCAAACTCATCAATAATTCTTGTATCATGATGTGGAGTGGTCACCGCGATCTCCGGATCTGACTAGTTGTGACTTTTTACTTTGGGGTTATCTCAAGAGCAAAGTGTTCACTACCCCTCTACTTGACATTGCAACTCTGCGACAAAGAATCATTGATGAGTTTGATGCTCTACGCCACCAAGCCCCAATGATTCACAGGGCTGTGCGTGAGATGGAGAAACGAGCTAATCTCTGTGTGGAAAGGAATGGGGGCCATGCATTTTGGCCAACTATGGAAAATTGTGAGTGAAACACAATCACAAACACACACGCACACCCTCGCACGCACACACATAACAAGCATGCAAGAAAAGGACAAATTTCTCATTTATATTTCTCATTAATATAAATTATTCTCCACCCATTTTTATTTGTATCATGTCAAATATACCGTATTCAGCTTGTCAGTCGCCTTTTCACAGATCCCTCGAAATTGCCTTCAAAATTGCCTTCGAAATCGCATTGGAAGTGCATACCAAACACATATTTTGAAATGTTTCTCCCAGGAATAAATACAAGTATTAAACACAGTTGCAAGCTATTGTGCGTGCAACGGCATCCTATTTATATATACACCCAAATTGTATTTACCTACCTGATTTGAAAGTCATGGATGGTTTTCGTTACATGTCGCTGTTTGGATCTTAAACTTATGAGTCTGTGAAACATGCTCTTTATGTTTTGGTATTTTTATTGCTTTGCTTGCGTTGTAATCAACTCTGGATTGCAATTTAGGAACAAGAAATGAGCACAATTTTTTTTTTGCTAACTCATGTGCTGAAAATTAAACTATCCAGACAGGAAAATATCTTTACCAGATTATTTGACAATGATGCGTGTCTCCCTATACTGACTAGTCCAATCCAAAGTTACATTAGATACACATTTTTCTTTCTTGAAGTCTCTCTCGGGAAAGTAGGTGCGTAATTACTTTGAAAACAGGATGTACGCGTTTTTGCTCTCCTGTTTCGATTGCCTTTGAAAAGAAATTAGCAGGAAAGACAGAACAATATCTCGATTCATTTTCAGATAGCCACCCAATCTATTTTGAAACCTTGTTTATATTAGTTCCACGTTTAATGAACAGTGCATAAATAAACTGAGTGGTGATTATTCCTATTCAGTCCGTTGAATTTGATTAATCAAATTTGATGAGGTACATGGATTGGGTTGTGGTGTTCAAAGGCTTTGTGTGTGTGTGTTCTTTAAAAATAAAAACCTGTATGCTGAATAGGTTGAATGCGATCCACAACCTTCTTTTCAATTCATGGTCATATGAAATGATTAAAATGATTGTCCCTGAACGCTTAATTTATACAGTATAGGCTATCGGATAGCAATCATGAATTTTCACCTAATGTTGGGACTAACTATCGGTTTCCCTGGCCTGGGACGTCCGTTCCCTTTGGCGTATCCGGAAACTTGACATGATTGATGAAGGGGAAACATAGGCTGCCAAAATGTAGCCTCAAGCGTAATACAGACCCACTGCATGGGATTTTACAGGCTTTTGAATGAGAAGAGGGGCCGGGGCAAATCCGCAAGCTCCATATGCTGCATGGGTACGCCATGACATCTATTGTCATTTGTTAAGCAAGCAATAATAATTTATGAGTCATAATTCACTGCGGTAATACAAGTAATGGTAATGGTTCATTAAAAATCATTTGCAGCCAACTGACTGAATTGCAGATTTTTGTACAGCGTATAAAAACATAAAAAATAACTTTTACAAAATCATAATGAAACTTATGAAAATTGTTACTTTCTGAATGAATAGTTCATGCAAATAAATTGATAAAGTATACAGGGACAAAATAAGCATCTTGACATAAGATTTAATAGAGAAATACTTTATTTGGAGAGTGATTAAACGTCCTATGACCTTTTTTTCTCCCACTGCCATATTTAAGACGCTTAACATCTACATCCAGTTGTATGAAATTTTGAAATGTTTGAATCATCGTTATGTAAAATCTATTCATTTAAAACAAAGGCGACTTTGAACACGGTTTGTAAGTTTTACCGTCTTATAAGTTGGTATGGTTTCACTTTAATTTTACTGCTGAACGAGCAATTAAGAAGACGCACAATCTCATTTTCATTATCTTCTCCAATCCCGCTGTTGCTTCGTTTTGTTTCTAGATCAGTGCGCACAAACTTAATCAATGCGGAATGACCTTACTATACATTTTGGACGGGAGGTGGAAGGGGAGGCTGGGGAAGAGAATCCGGGTACAAAGTCTGTTTCCTTTATAAAAATTGATTTTAAACAATTAGCAGAGCAGGGCCCCGTTTTATGATGAGCTGTGATTAATTTGAATCGATTAATACTTAATCTGAGGTATATAACCGATCGTTAATATCTATATTAAGAAGACGAGAAGAAATTAATATGCGATTGTAAATTAGTGATGGATTTGATCAGTCGCAATTTTGCCTAGTACACAGCTAACATTTAACATTGTGTTTCTTTCCTGACAGCATACTATGGATATTTTATATCTGTGCGTGTTACCTCATAAAACTGATGTATATCTCTTGTAAAGAAAATTAAGGGTATTAATAAAATACCCGTAATAATAAGAGAGTACAATCCGGGTTGTGGGGTGGTTTTTTTTTGTTTTGTTTTGTTTTGTTTTTTTGTGGGGGGGGGGGGGGGGGGGGGAGTTTGTTCAGTTCTCTTTACATCCTTTCCAGTTGCCTTCGTCCTCTATAATTCCAACCCCCTCCCCCTCCCGCACTCTCTCTCTCTCTCTCTCTCTCTCTCTCTAGTACTCTCTACCCACCCCCTCTCGCTCTCCGCTCTTTCCTTCCCTCCCTCAGCCTCTCCCCTCTCTTCTCTTATACTCTCTCTCCCTCTCTTTCCCTCCCTTCTCTCTCTCTCTCTCTCTCTATCTCTCTCTCTCTCTCGCTCTTTCTCTCTTTTCCCTTTTGTGCCATGCGATGAGGGGGTGTTAAGCCACTGAATCCGTCAAAATTATTGTTTTCATTTTTTTTTCGGGGGGGGGGGGGTTCTTGTTGCTTTTCACCGTAAATGCAGCCAAGTTTCTTGAGATTTATACATACGAAAATAATGTAGCCTACTACATTTACGTTTATGATAAAAGAAGGGGTGTTGCTTATAATACTTGTTTACACGTGTAAAACGATAGAAAATGGGGATTGAAAGGGATCTAGTTGTTTTCTCTTGTTCCTCTCTGTCGCTGTAAAGACATGTCACAAATGGCTTTCGTATTGTTAGAGGGTAATTGAGGGCAAAACAAATGAAATCAAGGTGGTATGTATTTCCATGTGGAATTGTAGAGGGAAAAGACTTTGTACCGAAGGAGCTTTTATTACTGATAAAAAAACGACGACCAAAATCACAGAAGCCATTCTACATTCAGTCTTTGAACTTTGGCGTTTAATAAATGTCACTTTCTTCTTTAATCTGATAATGTTCTTATTATTAACGTGGGTTTTATCTCCGTTGCTTGTGGTTCTATCATATTCTATTATTTTATTTCTTCATGCACCAATCTCATTTCGATATTGTGTGTGTTTTTCTTATTTTCTTAATCGTCTTCAAGAAATGTCATCCCCTTGTAAATTAGACTCCTGGATCTCTCCCCCCCCCCCCCCTTCAATTCAGCATACTGTATAAAAGTATAAAATGGGATTTGGGTTTATCCTGTTCCATTGTTTATTTCATTGCTCATTGTGGAAGGAGGATTTAAAGGGATACTCAACCGCAGATTGTGGACGTTTTTATGCCGTGCGAGGGCACCGTGATCGTTACGTGATCGTGCCGTTTCCCCTCGGGCGCATTTCGGACACAATGGTCGCCGCGCAACATGCACGCTCCGCCTGAGCTCGAGCTCTCGTGCGAGATTCGGTCGGCTTCGTGCAGTCCGATATGTAATCCCAGTAGTCCAACGGACGCGTTCGACGCACAAACTTTGTGTACGAGTGAATGGGGCTGACGCAATCCTGACTTCCCCCCACGGCCGCCTGGTGGCGTATCCCTTTAAGTTAGAGTATAAACTGTCTTGTTTAAATGCAGATTTCAAAAATATAGTCATTAACGTTTTAACTTGAATCGGAAAAGTGTGATGCCCCCTTCCCCTCCCAAAAAGGGCAGTCGTGCATTAGCTCTGCCACGTTTATACTATTTCCCAGTAACACAATCATCCTTGACAGACACTCCTCCAGTTGATAGTGCTACCGGCAGAAAGTGAAGTGTTTTCGCTTCAAGATGTTGATTTTTGCGCAAGTGATTCTGTCCATAGTGCTCAGTCATCTTTCAAACTCAGCATGATATGAAGAAGAAAAAAAAAATGCCGTCTGCGGTGAGTTATTGCAACGTCAGTTCATCCATGCTTGGTTATGCCAAGTGAACGGTACAATTTTAATTGCAGTGCGTTATAGTTTATGCTCATCGAACCATATTCAGAAGATTGATCATGCGTAGTCATCTTGACACTCTTGTGCAATGACATTATAACCATTTGTCCTCGTTTGCTCATGTATAATAGAAACGGAATGAGAGACAATCAATATGGAAGGTTGTTTGAACAGCGATGTAATATATTGTTATAATTATGTATCTTCACAATATTGCAACTTTTTTGTGACAGAGAATTATATAGTTATATTATGCAAAATGCAAACATTGTTAATATTTCGTGGATATCTATAAATTGTATTTTATGATGTTAGAATAAATGAATGAGAGGAAATAAGTTTGTTTATAAGCGACTGCGTATACTTCGTGCAGGTCAATATCAATTCCTCAGAAAAGGGTATGAGAAGTTATTCTTCCCTTTAATTTGATGTACACTTGCGTACTGGTGGGAGGGCTTGGGGGCTACAGCCCCCCCCCCCCCCCCCCCCTAAAAACAAAAAACAAACAAACAAACAGAAGTTCCACGTCAAAAAAGGGGGAAGAAGTTTTTAAAAAATCAATTACATACCGGATATAGGTCTAGCTCAATTGCAAAATTACATTCTTACTCGCTCGCAAATATTCAGAAATTGTGCTCCGTATGCCTATGTTCAGCCCCCCCCCCCTCAAAGATTTTGGCTCATTACGCCACTGTTGATGTATATCATATTTTATGTAAATCCATCATAAAAAGCATAATGATCAAGAGATAGTAGACGGTCGAGTGATTGCATATTTTTGATGAAGAAAATTTTGTGACAGGGACTTCAGCAATAAAGTGGATTAATGTATCATGGTGTTTCGGGGGTCTGAATTACTTCACATGTGATAAAAAGTCCCCCCCCCCCCCCCCCCTCTCTCTCTCTCTCTCTCTCCCTCCCACTCTCTCTCTCTCTCCCTCTCTCCATTTCTCTCCCTCTTACTCTATCTGCCATCCTTATCTACTGACGTATTAACTTCCTCAAAATGGTTTATGCGGACTAAGTGACATAGATTTTAGGATTTCTTTATTTTACAGCAAGGCCTTTCATTAAAAATCCACCAGGAAGGACCATTAACTACCAATCAAATGAAATTAAGAGAACAATTGCATATCTTTTAGTTCATAGTGTAGGCCTACTTGGGGGATGAAAATATCACAATTCGCATAGAGTAAAGTACTTTCGCATTTTCAAAAGTCTGTTCCTATAATTGAATTGTGCTTAAATTTATTCTTAATTGATTGATATATTAAATCAATGGTGAAAAAGGGTGTCATCTAACATGTCTTATGTAAAAGATACGTATGCATTATACATTATTACGTGAGTTTTCCAAACGTGCTTCAATCCCCTGTCCAACATTTCCCCCTTTTTTATTCTGTCAGCTTAAGTTTGTTTTATATATTTAAAGGGGAACATGTTGGACAGGGGATTAAGCACGTTTGGAAAAACTCACATAATAATGTTATTTTTAAATATTAAATATAAAATCTTAAATATTGCCTTGATACATACGATACAGAACATTTGATAACAAGAACAGAATTAATGTTCTTATAACCGATGATTGTCTTTGATGGTCATATAGTGATAAATTAATTAAATCAATATACATGTATCTTTGAATTTCTTTGTTACGAAACGGCTACACACGTATACGTGATAATTTCATTTTAAAATCTTAAAGTTAGTCTTTTTATTTCCCACAAATTAATTCATCTACAGAGAACCGTATCATGAGAGTTGACAGTGTACAGTGTTTATATGACAGACGATCGTCAGTGATGGTCATGGTGATAGATTGATTTAATAACTAAATGTATTTTTAGCTTTATCTTTGAATTTTTTTGTCACAAAAAACAGCTCCACACCGACAGCTTTATCACGTGTGATGATGGATAAAGAAACGCTTCAATTCATTATTCATTCTTCTGGCTGGACTAAAGCATTTTAAGGGTTAATTTCAGAAGACACGCGTCGTTTAAATACTTTCCATAGGTTGCAGACTACTTGTTAATCAGATCATCGTGCAAGATGATCGCACTTTTATAGGCGCTCGATGACTATATTTGTATTTTTATTATGTGAACCGTCACTCTTAGATTAAATAATGAATCCATTGTTAGGGCATTCAACTGTGAGTTTATTTACATCTTGAACATGGGGGAATGAGGATGCAGTGAACTCTAGAGACAGTTGTGTAGAAATTAAAGTGGCATTAGACTGGTAAAACTTGAACAGCGCCATTTTACATTGACTACTAAATTAAGATTATAATTTGAAAATTAATTGCATTTTCTTTGGAATTCTGACAAACAGCTTGTTTGGATAATAGGCACATTTTTTATTTCAAACTATTATTTTTGACTTTGCAAATGTGAAAAATTGCCTACAGGCACATACTAAGCTAAGCTTCTACAAACTAGAATGGGACATGATGGGGAAATGAGAGGTACAGACACTTTCCATATCCTGTTATATATGGTGCCAGGAGCTTCAGTTTACTGTCCCTTTAATTTTACCCAGTGTTTGGTGAAAAAGGACACATGCATGATTTTCTTAGTGGTAAAATATAACCTAATAAGGCGTAAAATGTACCCATATTGGGTATCAAGTTTATCAAATAATGTATGTGTAACAGTTTACCCAACAAACATGCATGTTCCCAGTTTACCCAATATGGGGTAAATATTACCCAACTTTTTACTGGAGGAGAATAAGGATTTTAAACGTTTCGGACACGATTTTACCCTGTAATGATGTAGACTTTTATAATTGTTTTTCCTGGATGAAACGAATGAATAATAGGTCAGCTTTTATATTATTGGGGGAAATAATGTCAAATTACATTTAGCTATCAAATTATTACGCCATTTAGCCGGTAACCCGGATGAACTTTTTATTCTCAGCCATGTGTCAGATAAGATGTTGCATACCGTTATTTGATATTCTTTGTGGAATTTGGAAAATTCGATATTTTTACTCATTAATATTCATTCGATGGGCCATCGACCTGATTACGGCGTTTTTTCGAAATACCCAATTCTTATCTGAAAGTTGTCTTATTAGAAAGTGAAATAAGCCGATATACAGTTGTCCAACTAGAAATATATATATCAATTTAATAAAGAACAAAAGATAAGATTTTTCCCATGAAATCTTTAGATAAAACACCCAACACGAACTGGATACAGAAAATGGCACTCCGTTTTCTGTAATTGATTTGCTAATGCAGTTCACGAAGACAAAGTATAAGGCGTACAACTACATCACATCTTGTAAAATGCGTTTGTGCATTATAATCGTCTTTTCGTCTCATCCCATAATGAATATACCTTAAGAGTGAGTGGCAGATTTAGAGGGGCACATCCGATTTGTGCCCCCCCCCCCCCTTGGACTAAGGTCGTGACTCCTGAATATTTTTTTTTTTTTTTGCTTGTCGGAAAATTAATAATAAATGAATTGCCCCTCTTTTGACAAAATCCTGGATCCTCCCTTTTAAAATATACCACTAAGATGGAGATGAAGCGAGAGTGGATGAGATGTTATGCTCTTTATCTGCCAATCTGAAGAAGAGTTGGCCTAATTCGGTTTGCTTTTCGTTCGTTATCCGTTTCCCGAGGGGCATTAGCGCTGGCTGTGGCCAACACCGACGTTAGCTGTTTGAAGATCACTCGAGATGATGCTAAAAGGGCACAGAAACTTTTTTTTTGGTTGATCGATGGATTCAACGGCTTGTTTCTTGATACGTTGGAGGCCTACGGAGAAAGAAACATATATCAGTGACATTGGTGCTTGAGAATCGTGACTCCAGATGTGAATATTTTATTGAGATAAGCGTGAAGCATGCAGGGGTATTTTGGCGAGGTAATACAGTGCAGTGCAGCCACAATTAGCGCGTTAGTCCAGTAAGTGTTCCGATTACCCGAGGTTCCCCGATCAAAATATTTTCGATTTATACTCGTTTAGCCAGAAAAATAATAATAACGATATAATAACAAACAAACGAATCATAATACCACGTGTATGTTGGCTGTATCATGTAGAATGACTTTCGCTGGATTTCCTTGTTGTTTCCGTTGATTGGTTGGTATATTTCTCCAGGAAGATTCTTGACAATTCCGTAGGTAACAAATTTCAATACTGCAACGTGTTAATATACATAGAGCACTTCGCACTCTACGAATATACCTCGTTTTGATAAGCCAATCAAAATGTTAGTGATTTTGAAATATATGTATGACTAATGATACGAATAAAGTAGTTTTGTGTTTAAAGGTCGGCTGGCATCTTATACTAGTAATTCATTTAAAATCTAGAGACCACAGGGTGAGAATTTGAGAGAAAGTAGGGGAAAGAACAAGTATAGGGAGTGGGGAGTAGATGAAAAAGAGAAAGAAAGATTCAAAGAGAGAGAGAGAGGGGGGGAGGGGTAGAAAGAGAGAGAGAGAGAGATCAATTTTACAAAGAATAAGGGAGAAGAAATAAGATTCATTTTTATCCGAAAGTTCTAAGGTAAAGGCTAAGAAAGTGAAAAATTCTTTTAAAATATCATGTTTAGACTAAAATTACAACCAAATTTCTTCTAAGACTTCTATTTCAATTCTTTGAGAAGATACTCTTCGAGTTTCCGATAACAGCTTGGAAGGGGAATACTTTTCTGTTCATCACTGACCGTATGTAAAAACATCACTACTACATAACTTTGTCCTCATTGTTCTATATTCAACATCCTTGCTGACCACCAGATTAAATCTAGGACGTCTAAAATTATCATATCAATTTATCTGAGTCCAAAGTAACAGGTAGAATCACGTACTTGTCATTTCTGTTCATGGTAATCATTTTTCTTGTTTCCATAAATACACGTCAATCTTCTCTTTTTAAGATAATCTTTTAAAAAAGACAAAACAAAATCAAACCAAAATAGAAACAGCCGGTAGCGTGCTTCTTTCAGAAATAATTACGTAATATAAACAGTTCAAAATCTTGATTATTTTATTTGTTTATGAAGCTATATGTTTTCACATCCTCTCTCTCTCTCTCTCTCTTTCCCTACAGATTGGATGAGTAATTGTCTACTGTGTGTCTGTGTCTCAGGCAACTACAACTGAGAAGCCCCGGTGAATTAATTAGACATCTGATTACGTTTTTGACGAAAATGTGATTTGGCTTCCACATTTTACTTTCAAAAACATCCATGTGACTGGATGACGTGTTTCTGCATCTCAAGAAGATAATGTGCGTCCTTCGGATTACGATTTTATTGACGTCGACTGGCTGCAATCATGAAGAAGCTGTAAATCTAGATCAATGTTGAAGATATCAAGGGAGTGGTTCCCACGCCGTGATATGAACGCATTTGTTCATTTTGTATACACATAACCGAATGATTAGTGTGGGGATGGTTTAGCCTATTTTTACATCTATGAGAGATACATTCAACAAGCTCTAAAAAATGTGTGAAAAAGATGACCCGAGTGCGACTCGACTAGTGCCCTTGATCAGATTCTGTTTCTCAGATGTCACATGTACGCTCACACAGGGATTCTCATCAGTTGTCGCAGGAATTATTTTGTCTCTCAAAACATAAACGAGAAGAGCCAAATGGAGTCAGGTAAAAACTCTAGTAGTGCTATTGAAAAGCACACGGTCTCTTTCTTCACACGTTGCACCGTCCTAGCCTTCTCAGTCATTTGGATTTTCGTGAGTATACCAATGCTTCTGGTCGTCTTGGTGATAGTGGTGATCGCATGGGTGGTATACCGTCTGAACTCATGTTGCTCACATCTACTAGAAAGATGTCCAGAGTTTCTTACCACCACAGAGCTATTCTGGCTCTTTACAAGTAAAGGGTCACCATCGATCATACAGTGCCTTATCCAGCTTGATAGTTATGTCACAGCTAACTCAATACGCAACGTCATATCCAACAGAATTTCAAGTCAGAACCCCGCTGGGTCTGCCTCTTTCTTGCGACTTCAGAAGCGATTAGTCCGAACTTGGGTGTCTTGTGCGTGGTACTTGGACAACGATTTCTCATTAGAGAACCATGTGACAGAATTAGCAGGGAAGTTTAAGTCTGAGGTAGACGTCGAATCGCATATTGCACTCATGGCCGACAAGGATTTGGAGCCGGAAAGGCCACTATGGAATATCCAATTGCTTCAGTGTGGATGGGAAAACAGAACTTATCTTCTCGTCCGTGTTCATCCATGTTTTGCCAATGGAAATGCCTTTCTAGAACTCCTGTGCCAGCCTCTTACAGACAGTGCCCATTCTAACAAACAACCTGACGAACAAAGCTTGTCGCCCCCTTTATTAAGCATTATTAGTGGTGTACTCTTCGGACCGTTACTCATCGCATACTTCAAATTATCCTCCAGAAGTAATTCCCCCAATGTCTTTCCCGGAATGAGCCCTAGCGGTAAACATTCAGTTGCTTGGTCTCGTCCGATAAACTTTCAGCGAGTCCTTGAGAGCAGAGCCGTTGCAAACTGCCACATATCGGACTTTGCTATGTGTGCGGCCGCCGGTACTGTGCGTTCCATTTTGCCCAATGGTGCCACGCAACAATGCTCAGAGACCTTCATGACCAACCTCCTGTATAGCTTCCAACAGTGCAGTCATTCTTGCGTCTTCAGTTGCACACCGGAAGTGCCTTTGGATGCCCAATTCGCCACGATCCCTGTACAGTTACCACTGCGCACAGAAGGGATCATTCCCCGGTTGTGGGACACTCTACGCACCACCAGAACTCTTCAGCAATACTGTGCCCTGTCCATCTCGTGCGGCGTCCTCCAGACGCTGATTCTTCTTATTCCGTCCAAGTTATCTGCACTTTGGCTCTCGCGGACACTCGCTAGTGGCCAGTGCCTCGTCAGTCTTTTTTCGTCGTCACAGGCAAACATGTCTGTGGCTGATGCCACCGTGTCAAGTATTGTCCAGTGGTATCCACCAGGAAGAAATTCCTTCGTGAGTTTTTCAGTGCAGACCTACAATAATGAACTTCGTGTCGGTGTGGTTGTCGACACCTGCTTGTATGCAAAGGCTTGTACTATGGCAGAACAATTTGCAACTGAGGTAGGTCATTACCAAGTCGAATGATAACTCAAATACTTTTAAAACATCCATGCTGATGAATTAACTCTACCCCTAAAAAGCAAACAAAACAAAACCAAAAAAAAAAAGGGTTTGATGTAAAGTGTAAGCCTGTGCACCTCAACCTCCCACCCTCTCATGTCTAAATGCTTATAAAAAATCCTGATCAACAAAGCTGCCATTTTTTCTAAGGCACCAACGTACATTCTGATCCTTCCCCTCCGTTTATTATTTACTGAATACGCAAAGGGGGAAACTTGCAGATACACGATAGCTTTAATTAATGCTATGGCCACAACTGCTCGTCCGTGTTTCTGTCGGTGCGTGTCCGTAGCTTGGATTCGTATGTCCTCCTTTTGTCAAGGTCACAACCGGTCGTGCATCTATCTGCATCTGCTCTTGGGCATCTTGCACCCTCCTCCTTGACATACCCCCTCTTACCAGCAAGAACTCTTGAGACGAACGTACAGCCCCGTACAGGTACCATGCAACCGACGTGCAACCGACGCGCGACATGTCACGGTTCCGTATGAAGCCATGGGCTTCGTGAGGGAAGTACACGCTGAGATTGTTCGACATGTCCAACAGCCTCCTTGTGTGTTCCTACGTGCTTGGAAAAACACCTTGCAGACCCGACCGATTGTTACCAACCTTTAAAGGTTGGTCAGAACCGGTCGTGCACCTCCTTGCGTATGGTCTGCGAGGGATTTCGCAGAAAATCCTTGCGTCGCACGCACCGGTCTTCACATTTTTTTTTTCTAAGCGCGTACTTCCTCATAGCAAGTGCTTCTTGCGACCGTCGCACGGGCTCCATGAGGAGATCTCACGAAGCCTATGTCTCCAGAGGGAGCCGTGACATGTCGCTCGTCGGTCGCACGTCGGTTGCACGGTACCTGTACGGGTATGTACGTTCGCCTCAAGAGTTTTTGCAGTTAGGAAGGGGGTAAGATGCAGAGATGTGCACGACTGGTTGTGACCATGACAAACGAAGGACATACGATAGGCCCAAGTCTCCCACATCAGTTTGACAATATATCCACAGAGAATCTTCAAAGTAAATTAGTGTGCCCTAAATTCAATAAGGGTAGGGTGTAACGTTTGTGAAATACACCCTCTTATTGATGAAATCTCGTGTTAGAGACGTGAGTATTAATTTGTAGTTTTGCAATATTTTGTTTAATAAAGTGTCGGATAAACTGGACCCGACACTTCGCCAATAAGCATAAGAGGGGGCATTTCACAAAATAAATCTTACACCCTACCCATCGTGAATTCAGGGCTTAGTATTCACGAAAGGTCGTGTAACATGACGACGTAATGTGAACGAGATCACACGATGGTTCGAAGTACGCCTCCAAGGAATGACTTGCATAGTGTTAGAATTTACCATTCACGACATCACTTTTTCAGAAGCCATTCTGTAACGATGATCCTTTCTTGTTGTTAAAAACGTTGTGGATTATCATACTCACGTCATTATAGAGGTGATTTTTTTTTCTTAAATAATTTCTAGAGTTTCATCTTCTTTTTGAAGATATGTAAGGTTTCAAACTGATGATTTTCTGTTATCCGTTTCAGATCGACACACTTAATGCATTTTTGGCGCACCGTCGGGTTCTTCGGAAGCAGCGACACAAGAAGAACGACGAATTTGAAGACATAGATGAATTCGTAAGTTCTGTTTTTCCACGAAATCTAGTAATGATGATAAGAAGAATAATGATAATACTTACAATGATTATGATAGTAATCAGAAGAATAAGAATTATCATAATATTATTAGTAGTATTATTAATACTACTAATAATAATGATAAACATAATACTGATAAGCCATATTTGGCTGCTAAGCTATGACCGGGGTAATAATGAAGCGCCAGGAGCGTCACAACGTGACGGACATGAGCGCTATACAAGAAGCCACCACTATTATTATTATTACTACTACTACCAATAATAATAATAATAATAATAATAATAATAATAATAATATTCAAAAATAATGATAAAAATAACGCCTATTTAAAAACAAACGTACCACGGCGATTACAAAAACACAGATTCCACGGAAATTTTCAGACTGAAAAAATAAGTAGCGGATCCTATTAGATTGATTACCGGAGGAAAGGGACGATTTAAGTGATCTTTTGAAGGTGGCAAGACTATAGTTTAGTACGATAACAATCGCTACTTTACTTCCCTAGCTTCAAGGTTGTCATTGCTGCCCTTTCGTTGTATTCCAAGAATAATTTTTAATTGCATGTACTTTCTTTGTGTCCCACACTTTGCCTTTGCATGACAACGTCTTGCATGGCAACGTATCAAAATTATATCGTTGTTAGTTGATACACATATGTTATATGAAACGGCTATTCAGCTACCGAAAGATCGGTTTCTCTGATAACAGTATTGATGATTTAGTAGAGAAAGTACAATGAGCAAAACGTCATAGTGGATTGGAAAAGGTGTGAATTTTGGGTGCTTTGAGTTCACGAAAGTACAATCGCTCAGGATATCAATATATTTATTCAGGCTATGGATGGTCGGTAATAACGAGATTTGAGAGTTTTCCCGCAGCGCAGGTTGGTATTTGGTTTTAGGGACTGTCGATATTTTGTGGTGGACGACATGAAAGCTGTCGCTATAGCTGTCACTTGGGCAGGTGCTTGCGCTAGTAGGTCTTTCAGCTTAGTCATGTTAGCCCAAAATATTACTTATTTATAAAAGGAATTCTTCGAAACGAACCTGTTTTTCAAGAGAATTTTTTTCGAATCATATTACTTATTTATAAAAGGAATTCTTCGAAACGAATTTTTTTCGAATCATATTGCCTGATTCATTGTATATCTTAAAAAGGAAGATTAACTTCACATTATTTATAAATCCACGATGAACCTCATGAGGAATGACAAGACTTTCTAAGTCAAAAAAAACATTATATGCAACAAAATATACATGTATATGTATATGTTGGGAGGTCCAAACAAAACATGAAGCTACAAACCAAGTTACCTTTATCCGCACATGCGCATATTGTCATTACGAAGTGGCTTATTAGTAGGCGATGAAAATATATGAAAACGCTTTTCCTCATAAAGCAAGCATAAGGGAAAAGCTTTTTTCATGTTCTTGAATTCAATTTTTCCCCATCATAGGATGACTATCTCGATCAGGAGAACGACCAAGAGGTAACGTTTGATGATGAGATCTGTCGGCCATGTTGGTCCCAAAGAGGCTCTGACATCACCCAAGACGAGAACGAGCAACCACACACTAGTCAACAACATTCCCTCGAAATCATCCACCTTGACGAGCCATCTTCTCCTGCAACCATCGACGGCGGCGGCGGCGGTGGTGGCAGGCGTCGTGACGATTTTTTTACAAAGACGCACCATTCTGGCGACGTCGAGAACGCATCAGGGCGACTTTTCCCACAGGATGGCGTCACCGTTCACGTCGTCAGCGAAGATGTGCCGCCGTCGGTGATATCCGTTGAGGAGGTACAGAACGAAGAGACACCGGTCGATCCTGGTGATCGACGACCACCGAATACTCCTCGACGAGGGAGTCACGGCATGACCGTCATCACCTCGGTGGCCGTTAACGTTTTTGATGCCCAGCAGTCCTTTGACTTTTCACCTTGCGTTGAAAGACGTCAGAGTGTTCCTGCTGACGTATGATCTACGTAGATCAAGTGACTGCAAAAGAACAACTCCGTCCTGTCGATTGCGTCACTACGATCAAGCCTGTGAAGGCGACTAGCCTATAGAAAAGTATAGTCATTTAACTTGCCCATACATGTACACTAGATATGCTAGTAATTCAACTAGCCCATGCCCTAGTAATTCGACTAACCTATACACTATGTCATAATTCAAGGAAATTTACATCCATTCTGCCAGTGGCGGATTTAAGGGGGCACTTTCAGCCCGTGCCCTCACCCCCTTCGAAAAAAGTGTACATTGTGCCCCCCCCCCTTTTTTTTTGTCCACAACTCTTTTAGAAATGACAAACTTTTCTCTTTTCTTTATGTTGAGTATTTTTGAGAGACCCCAATGTGATTTTTTTTTAGGAAATCAAGGACCCCCCCCCCTTCTAAAACCAAAACGATGTCCGTTTTGGGTGTTTTTTCGCTTGTCAGAACTTTCTGAAGTTTGTGCCCCCCCCCCTTCCATAATGAAAAAATAAGGTCGAGCACTATGTCTGAAGAGGCTCATTATATTTTTGTGCTCTATCGATATTTCAAGAGACTCATTCTTTGATGTCAATAAAGTCTCTTCCCTATTCGTGTTTCAAATTGTCTATAGGCATACTTAGTAGGATTTTGACATTTATACAATGAAAATACTTGGATGGTTATGTTTCACCTACAGTGTAAAAAGATACAAACAATGTAAGATTAAGAAGATTACTTAATATTTTAAGAAATAGTATGAAATGTTGGCGATCTACTCTACCCTGTTTTAAATGGAAATGGGGACACAATCGTCAGAATTTCACATTTTAATGCAATAACAGAGTAGAGAAAGAGATTTTTTCACATTATGACGGCACCAGCAACTGGTTTGTCGACAAAAACAGTTTAGTAGGAATCACGAGTGTCACATCCCACTTTATCTTTCAAGGAATATCTGTTCTAGTCAATATGCAGTTCGTTTATCATTTTTCTTTTCGTTCTATGATTTGACGATATAGATTTTGTTTTTCAAAATTGTATACTTTATTTCATACTGAACAGAAACCCAGTGTGGTCCTTTGCTTCTTCTGAAAACACACAGCTTCTAGCAAGCAGTTATGTTATTTAAATCAACATTCTACAGGATATTCATAAATTTAAATGAATAACTAGTTAGTTGAGATAAATCAGCCTTCCCCGCATGTTTGCTTCAATTTACAAAAGAGAATCATAAGCAGGGCGTATATTGGCTCTCATTCGAAGGTTTTAATGTTGAGATTTAATTTCGGACTTATTACTAGCAGAGATGTAGAGGGATCAGTTTCGTTGTTGGGTTTGTGATGTCTTGGTCTAGGTTTCACAGAGACCATCTGAATGTAATCTGATGTTTCCATCCTGTTATTGGGGCATCGGGACCCTAGTGTATTTATCAAGAGGCGTAGATCAGGAGAGCATGTTGCACATCCCATTCTCTCACACTGGCGTTAAAACAGCGTTCCAGGGGTCACTGGGGGAACTTGCTCTCCTCCTGGCAAAACCTGGTGTGGCATAATACACTGTACATGCCAAATTATGTTTTGCCGGGAGGGTTGGTCTCCGTATCTACGCCCCTAGATGAATATTCAGTAGTAAGCAGTACTGAACAACGGACAAACGTCATCGGGCATTAAAGGAGTACTCCGGCCTGAAAATAATATTAATTGCATGAATAGAGTAGAATTAAACAAGCAAAACAATGAAATTTTCATCGAAATCCGATAAAAAATAACCAAATTATTGAATTTTTAATTTCTGCATTATTTTGGAAACAGTTCTATGCATGTCATCATGAATATGTAATGAGTGAGCTGATGATGTCACGTCCACACTTTCCTTTTTTAACTATATTATATGAAATCTTCATTATTTCATTTTTTCATACATATCTATAAAAAATATCTCCCTTGTAACAAAAAAAGTTACAGCAATGATGAACTTACACCTTAAATAAGGAGTCAGTCCTTTTAGTTATAGACTGGGAGCAAAAAATTTGAATAATTGCAATTTCACATAATAAAATACAAAAGAAAAAGTGGGGATATGACATCATCAGCTCACTCATTGCATATTCATGACGACGTGCATATAACTGTTTTACCAAAATAATGCAAAAGTTAAAAATTCCATAACTTCATTATATTTCATCAGATTTCGATGAAATTTTCAGTGATTTGTTTGCTTAATTTTACTCTATTTATTCAAGTCATTTCAATTTCAGGCTGGAGTACCCCTTTAAAAGTCAAATTACATATCACTTCAAGCATTAGTTAGAAATCATTAACTGCAATAATTAAATAACCAAATAGTATTGGATTTATTCATATTGTTTAAACGTTGAGAATGGACTTAACCCAATTAAATCCTTGAATCAGCCATTGTTTTCCTTATTCAATTACTCCTACATTTGTCTCCATATTGCATTCTAGCTCTGCGAGAACTTGCGCATTAACATTTTTTATGACGTGAGAACGAACTTTATGTTCGTTAAATCGTAACAATGATATATAGCAGGCATTTTATTCATTTTCAATCTCTTAATGCATATAATAAAATTATTATTTTTTTAAATATTTGTAAGTACAGTTGAGTTTGCCAGGTGAGTAGTGTGCAATTTTGAAGAAATAGTAGTTTTCAAAAATACTTACATACATGTACAAGACTAAATAAGATGTTTTCAAACACAATATTATCTCTGCCTTTCTTTCTCTCTCTCTCTCTCTCCATTTCTCACCCTTTCTCTCTCCCTATTTTTTTTCTCCCTATTTTTTTTCTCTGTCTCCACTCTCCCTCTACATGTATTTGAATGACAACTGTGTAGCAAACACCACTGGTGATAAAGTAATACACACTGAAGGAGAGAAAGTGACGTTTATATTGTGACAGTTTTTATTATTCATAGAATAGCATATTAATGTACTTGAATGAATGTGACGTAAGTTGGTCTCAATACCTGTTTTATATTTTCTACACATACATGTATATAATATTTAAGTTATTAATAAATAATAAATAAGAATATGATTAATGTCTTCTCATATCTTTTTTGGTGTGTGAAATATTCCAGGTAGGTTTTAGGAGGGTTCAAGCCTCCAACGAAAATTAAAATACTTGAAAAATACAATACATAATATAACCACAAACATCTTTAAAGGTGCAGCCAGATTTAAGAAAAGGGAAATCCAAACTTAATGGCAAGTTGCTCTGAAAGAAAGAGGAAATATAATAATAATAATAATAATAATATATAAAATTTATATAGCGCCAAATCCATTTTGATTAAATAGGGCGCTTACAAAAAGAATGATTGAAAGAAAGATATGATAGAATACAAACATACAAAAATTCTACACAATTACAAAAGATCATAAAGATAATCAATAAAATAATGTCTGTTTTCAAGTTATGGCATCTCAAATAGATAGGTTTTAGTGTTGGACTTAATTAATTCACTGGAAGTTAAGTCCCTTAGTCCCTGTGGAAGAGAATTCCACAGGGATGGCCCAGCGTGAGCAAAGGCACGTTCACCCCATGATTTTTTGTAAATTCGGAATTTGTAATAGCCCCAAGTTAGAAGAGCGTGAAGAGCGTAAAGAGCGGATAGGTGTATAATTGTGTAAAAGAGAAATGTCATATTGTGGGGCAGTAGTATGTACACAGTGAAAGATCAAAAGAAGAATTTTGAAAATAATGCGCTGTTTTACCAGTAACCAATGTAAATTTGGGTATAGGAGTAATAATATGCTTGGGTGTGAGGGTGACAATTCGTGCAGCTGCATTTTGAAGTTGGGATATTTCGGCATTTCGTATATTCTACAAAAGGGAACTTCCAAAATCAATGTGAGAAGAGATAAGTGCATGCACAAGCTTTTCTGTTGCTGACCGGGTTAAGTATTTCCGAATGAAACCAATATTGCGAAGTTGGTATCGGACCGATTTACAAATATTTGTGATCTGAACATTCATGTTAAACTGTGAATCGAAGAAAACTCTGAGGTTGCGACATGATATATTCTCTGATATATATACATATCAGAGAAGCAGATTGGTGAATGTTAAAATGAAATCGGACAAGCAATAAGAAAGTTAGGAATTTTTGAAAGTGGGAATTACATATGGGAATTTCAAATTGGTTGAATAGGTAATGTCACTGTGATGTAGTGCGGACAACTCTCCCTCCCCCCCCCCCCCCCATTTGCTCTAACACACAAAATGACTAAAATGTCTTTTTTCAAAAGGTATTACTCAGTATGATCGTTTTCTTTGATGAGGACCTATAACAATTATGCTATCTCCAATATATATTGAATACTGCCCCAAGGGTAAAGGCGCTTCAGAGAAAACCGCAAATTAATGATATTTTTGTGTAGACAAATGGGAGAGTTGTCCACAATCGACTCACCAAATTGCCATTTTGAAATTCACATAGATGTAGTGATCTCATTTTTCAAACATCCATAACTTTCTTATTCCTTATCCAATTTCTTTCAAACTTTCACCATCCTGTTTTTCTGATTTTTCTGCTTTCACAAAAAATCATCTTACTAAGGTTGGATTGCCCTTAAAAAAGAAAATTATCTTCAGAAGTTGATGTATCACAATCAAATCAAAGTCAGCTTTATAACTGAAAACCTTTCAACTCAATTGGCAGACATTTTAAGACTTTTTCAAGAGCTCTTTGTTTTGTTTATTTTGTTTGTTTGTTTTGGGCGGATTTTTTTTTTTTTTTTGTTCTGTTTGTTTTGGGTTGGGTTTTTTTGTTGTTGCTAATTTACATATAAAGGACTACATGTATAATCACATACATTGTTTCACTAATAAATGAAGACCAAGTTTTTCAAGTAAATGTATAGCTCAATTTTTTGAATAATGTAAATGTTACTTCAAAACAGCAATCATATAGGCTAGTGTAAACTACTATCAATAAAAGAAATAAACATAGTTGGCATAACTCAGGAAATAAAAACTACAATGTATTTCAAAACACACATTCACCCCATTTTACAGTAGGCAGTTTTTAAGATATAAGTCTGCACAAAGTTAAACCTCACCTTACTCAATTTTTATCAACAGAACTTTAAGTTCTAATGTGTCTAGGCATAGATGTTTACTGTATTTTTAATAAATACAACAATATACACAAATTAAATGACATAAATAACAATTTAAATTTAATGAAAAATGAAAGTTCATATGAATGAGTTCAAAACCACACATTGCATTTAAAAGTGTATACATGGAGCATAATTTACACATACAAATCAAAACATGACAATCAGCAGCTCATATATAAAAAAAGTTCACATTTTAACCTCATTGGAAGGTGAAAATCATACATGTGTACTACAGTACTAACAGATTGTATTGAATAAATAATTAACATATTCCCGCCCACAAATGACATTGCAAACTCCTCTACATAATTTCACACAAACGTCTAATTTTCTGAAAAGGAGAGATGAACTGATTTAAAACAGAGAAAGTCCATAATTCCTAGTGACAGAGTCTGTGATCTGCATAAGCCATTTGCATTAATCATTTGCATAAATGCCGCAGAGTGAAAGGATGTTTAAGTTTCGGACTTTGCAGCATGAAAAAAAGAGTTCCATAACCCTAAAAGGGCCAGGGTATGCGATATATGCGATATACGCGATATGTCCGCAACGCGCAAAGCAGTCGCCACGGTGTTTCATGAGTTATTTCTTTCAAATCTCACGCATCTTTTGAGACCAAATTCGCGATGTCCGGGCATGCGGTTCTGAGGTTCCTCAACATTTCGTACTTGCACGTCAGACCAAAAATTGCTCAAAAACAAAATTTTATGTATAATTTCAATACAAACTGTGGTTACAGCCAAAATTTCGAAATCTATGAATATTTTTATATTTATTTATTAATTAATTAATTAATTTATTTTACGCTGTTTATGATCGCAAATGTGTCCCCGACAAATTTCATCAAAAAAACAATTTAAAAAAAGGTAGAATCAAAGAAATAATGATTAGACATCGTTTTTAGACTATAAAAATCAAGAACAGCAGTCTACCGCGGGCGGTACGTATGTGGTAATTTGAGGGAAAATTCATTTTACACAGATTGCTCGTATATCTACTATATTTCTCATTTATTGACAACAAAGGACATTATTTTGGCATTTCCTTTCCAAAGCGGGTTTTCGGAGAAAGACTTCGCTCATTCAGATCAGAGTGGTGTGAGGAGTTTGACTGGCTACACTATGATGGTACAGGGGACAGGGCGTTTTGTCATTTGTGCATTAGTGCTGAGGCAGAGAACCTGTTTCTGGCGAGCACCAAACGAGAACCTTGTTTCATTACCACCTGATTCACCTACTGGCGAGATGCAAAAGCTGCATTCTCCAAACATGCCAAGAGTGCCTGCCACAAGGAGGCCATTCAAGCCATCACCGAACAGAGACACCTGACGTTGCTGAGCTGCTAAGTTCACAGCACGCAGCGGAAAAGGCGATGAACAGAGACATGCTCAGGAGGATCATCCAGAATCTTCGCTTCCTCAGCCGACAGGGCCTAGCGCTGCGCGGCCACAGTGATGGAGCAGATAGCAACTTCACTCAGCTGCTGCATCTCCGAGCATTTGACTGCCCTGGAGTTACTGCTTGGGTGGAGAAGAAATCAAACAAGTACATCTCTGGAGATATTCAGAATGAGCTGCTTCAAATCATGGCTCACAACGTTCTTCGAACTATTAGCAGCTGCATTCGGAGCAACGGGTTTTACTCCCTCATGGCTGATGAGAGTACTGATGTGGCAAACAAGGAGCAGTTTGTCGTTTGTATTCGCTGGGTGGATCATGATCTAGTTGGTAATGAGGAAGTCATTGGGCTCTATCAGGTTGACAACATCAGTTCCAACACGCTAACGTCGACCTTAGAAGACGTCCTCCTGCGACTGGGACTGGCGATTCAGAACTGTAGAGGTCAATGCTATGACGGGGCCTCGAACATGACAGGCTCCAGGAATGGTGTTGCCACGCAGATCCAAGCCAAGGAGCCCAAAGCTGTTCTGACACACTGCTATGGGCATGCCCTAAACCTTGCGGTTAGTGACTCCATCAAGAAGATGAAGGTGTGCAGAGATGCTATGGACGTCGCTTTTGAGATCGCCAAGCTGATACGGTTCTCTCCAAAGCGCAACACCATGTTTGAGAAGATAAGAGCTGAGAACACCCTGGAGGACAACACAGTGAGCAAAGGAATTCGAGCACTGTGTCCAACTCGCTGGACTATTCGTGGAGATGCACTAGAGAGCATACTGGAGCATTGGGCCACGCTAAATGAGCTGTGGGACGAGTGCTTGGACACTCAGCTGGACCCGACGTGAAGGCGCTGCTGAAGATCACGGACAACCTGAGCAGAACGTTACAGAAGCAGTCACTGTCAGCTGCTGAGGGACAGAACATTGCTGCTAAAACTGTCATCACGCTAGAGAAGATGAGATCTTCAGAGGCATTTGACCAGTTCTTCCAAGTGGTCAATCTGTCAAGGTCAGAGCTGGAAGTCGAACCTCCTCAGCTGCCTCGCAAACGGAAGGCACCCTCTCGTTTTGAAATTGGAAGTGGCAGCGCCAGTTTCAGCAACACGGTTGAGGACCACTACCGTGCCATCTTCTTTGAGGGCCTGGACCTCGTGATCAACTCTGTCAAACACCGCTTTGAGCAGCCTGGGTACACAATATACAGGAATCTGGAGGAGCTGTTGGTACTAGCAGCGAATGGCAAGGACTACCCGGATCAACTGAAGGCTGTGAATGAGACCTACCAAGGTGACTTTGACTCTTCGCTGCTTTCTACACAGCTTGAGTGCTTAAGTACATGGTTTTCTGGACGAGGGGAGTTGTCCCTGGGTGAGTGTCTTGAAGCTCTCCGAGCCATGTCAGCCGCTGAGAAGTCACACTTCAGCGAAGTATGTGTCCTCGTCAAGCTCATTACTGTCATGCCTGCCACGAATGCTGTTAGTGAGAGAAGCTTCTCAGCTATGCGACGGCTGAAAACGTACTTGCGCAGTACGATGCGCCAAAGTCGCCTGAATCATCTCATGCTCCTGGCCATCAACAAGGACAGGCTTGACAAGATCGATGTTCATGACATTGGTGAGGATTTTGTGACGGGAAGTGAGCATCGCCTTACACAGTTTGGCCGGTTCCAACTCGAGAAGTAACTGCTTAGGCCTACACACTGTCGGTGAACACATCCAGGACTGAAATCATAATTGGTATAATTGGTATAATTGTCACTCATAAATATCACTGTCACTTATTAATATGGACATACTAAAGACTGTTACTTCATGTAAATTACTTCATGAATACAGAATACAGAACTTTATTGACATACATCCAAACAATTAGATACAGTCAAAGTTAAAAACATACATACAACATGACAGTGTACATGTAGGCCTACATACATATAAGAGACGTGACATTATTTCTCAAGTTATTATGATTATTGAATTCAGTTATTGAGTATAGACATCTTCTTTTTTATATTATTATTATTTTTCTTTAATGTACTTAATGATCAATAATTATTGTAGGCTACACATGCAAAAACACTCCGCACTAAAACCCCTGGGCAGACGCCCCCTACCACCAGAACACAGTTACTGTACAGTTCTTTATGTGTAGTTCTATATGTGTAGCTATAGCCTATCCAGATGACCGTTGTAACAGTAAATGTTGTTCTAAAATAAAGTTTGATTGAAAAAATGGTTGTTGGAATGGTAGAATTTGGTTCTGTACTTTATTAGAATGACAGAAAAAATCTGACTGACCCTTGCCATAGCCAGAAGTCAGTGTAAGTGCAGGAAAATATTTAAAAAATATCCAAATTTGGATGCCTTAGAAGTTGCCCATTTCTGCCCTAGGTTGCAGGAAATTGCACCATTTGGTATTCATATTTCAAATTTTCCTGGACCCCCCCTAGGCTGGCGTGCCTATGGCACGGCAGGCGGAGCCGGACCAATCAAAAATCCCT
This sequence comes from Heliocidaris erythrogramma, assembly GCA_025617745.1. Classification (NCBI taxonomy): domain Eukaryota; kingdom Metazoa; phylum Echinodermata; class Echinoidea; order Camarodonta; family Echinometridae; genus Heliocidaris; species Heliocidaris erythrogramma. Next base: position 16,175,921 of record CM046873.1, on the reverse strand, counting down.
TCCGACGCCCATGTATTGTATTGTATGCTTGTGGATGCACACGGACGTACGCGCCGCACACACACAGACGTGCGTCGTCGATATCACATACACACTATATACACGGGCAGATTCATTACAGCCGTTTTAGAGAACGGATCTAGCTTGGATAATATACTTTGGAGAACAGACGATCTTACAGTTTTGAAGGTAGGACTTTGCCTTTGATATATTGTATTGTATGCTTGTTGCGTGCTAGCCTCGGCGATCACCTCGGCCATGTCCCTCAGCACCCAACGCACAGGCAGTGCAGCCCGAGGTACAGTCACCCACCCCCTGTAACTAGGGCAGCTCCAGCCAGGCTGGCCACATCACGGAGAGCTATGGGGAGGTACTCTGACCTAGTGAAGAAGCTAGAAAAGAGGTTCTCTCTCCTTGAAGAGCCTGCGGTGACCCGTATGCAGTTCCGGTCTGCTCAACAGATGCCAGAAGAGGGGGTATGGAAATGGGCAGATCGCCTAATGACACTGGCGGGACAGGCCTTTATTGGGCTCCCGGACAATTTTGTTCAGGAGCAGATAGTGGCGCATTTCTGCCAGGGGTCGTTGGACAAAGAGGCAGGACAACATGTCCTCAACACCCGACCCGACACCCTGGATAAAGCCATGGAGCGCTACAAGTGGTACCAACATACACAGAAAGCGATGCATGGACCATCAAGCATCGGTCCAGGAGGGAGGTTAAGCAACTCTCAATGGATGAGGTGGAAGCTCAACTGAGTGTTCAAAAAGTCACTGCCACGCCAAGGATTGCCGGCATCCCAGGTATCGAATCCAAAGTAACGGCCCTCGAGTCCCGAATGGGGTCTATCGAGTCTAAACTGGATTAGGTATTGAAGGGATTAGTAGCATTGAGGTCGTCCGTAGACGGATTATGTAGGGTAGTCAATGGTAGGCTTGGCTCTGAACAGACACCAGCCATTTCGGACCCTCCTGCGATCAGAAGGGGGGCTGGTGGCAGGCCTAGAACTAACTTGGTCCGGACCCCAGCCACACCTGACCGTTCAGTGGGCAGGATGGGGGCTGGTGGCAGATTTAGGTCTACATCGGACTCGGTCCCAGTTACACCTGATCATTTAGAAGCCAGAGCAGGCTTCCCTCGTAGCTGCTTCAACTGTGGCCAATATGGACATTTTAGCAGGGCATGCCCATTACCCAAGCGGTCCAGGTCAGGCGGTGACTCAACAGAAGAACCAGTGAGAATGGTTGCGTTCGAAGAAGAGGAATTGGAGGGGGGAAATGGAGAGGGATCGGAGAAGGTGGGGAATCCCCGGTCCGAATAGAAACTCCCCAGTCAATTCCAACTGCTCCAAGTTCGAGGGGTCAGGTACTACTGAGGATGTGGAGGTAGTCGCATGTAGGATTGCCTCCATGTCCACATTGAGTATCAATGTGATGGTTGGTGCCGAGCCCATAGCACCCGTTTTGGACACGGTAGCAGCCGTCACCATAATTTCAGATAGACTACTCCAGCGCCTGGAGCCTTGCCCACCCATCCTTAAGCGAGTGGTACTTAAGGGGGCTGGGCGAGATATGAAGATGGATGGCGTGGTGGTGGGGCCGATAAATCTAATCTTAGTTCGGGTCCAATCTTGGTGGAACCATTGCCCGTTCTACCCGTACCTGTACTCGTCCCCCGTACTCTTCACGAGGGCGATGGTGAGACAGAAGTATACATGATTAATCCCTTGACATTGGGTTTAAAGCTCAGGAATGGTGAGGTCATAGGGGAGGCAAGGGAAGTCTCTGTACTGGAGCCTAGACCTGGGGCCCTCGGTAGATGTTAGGGTAAGGAATGTCAGCATGGCTGATTCTAACCTACCCCTCACCTCCTGGAGGTTTGGAATAGATACATTCAGGACTTGGCTCTCGAGCAGCACGGGGAACTGAAGCAACATTTGACCGAATTCGAATGTGTGTTTGCGAGGGATGAGTTTGATCTCAGGGATTTCAATGAGATAACTTGTGGTATTAACACCGGAGAGGCGAGGCCGATCAAGCAGAAGCTGCGAAGGACGCCCCTGAACTTTGTTCAAGAAGAAAGGGCCCATCTGAATAAGATGCTGGCCGCAGGAGTGATCCCGGAGTTGGTGGAGGAAGTTAGTAGTGAGAATATGGACCATTCGGCCCGGAATGGCCGCTCTGGGAGCCTGCCCCCTCCCCCTCTCGGGCCCCTTGAACCAGGGGAAATTCGAGATGGGGAGGTAGCAGTGCACCAGAGTGGATTGTTAGGTCTAGCCGAGTCTTCCAGGAGAAGGAGAAATCTGAAGAGGAGGACGCGTCGGAAGCGAGTTAATTCCTGGCGCAGATCCGGGGAGCGACTCTCTTATCGGTCTTGCAGTTGACGGCGGTCAACGGCAGGAGGTTATACGGCCTTAGTTAAGCGTATACCCTCCTCCCGGTATCCCCATCTCCATTCCTTCACCAGCAGTTTACGCACACCTGCACTATAACGTAGTGTGTATATATATATATATTTGTTTCCGAATACTATTTTATATTGATCAGTGATGAGCGAGCCGCTCTTCATGATATATTATTTTAGAGTAGTAATGGGCAAGTTCGCTCAACTTTGTATGCTATGTAAATGAGAAAGTGAAGTATTATATTAATTTGTGCTGAATTCAAGTCAAGTCAAGGATGAACGTTATTTGTTTTTCTGTATTTATATATTGTTGTTTGTTATGTTTAGAATATCGTTCTGCATAATTATGCAGGTTATAGTCCATTTGTAAGATATTGGCTTTTTGCTTTTTATTTTATGTATGCTCATTATCATGTGGCTTGTTTACTGTAATCGTGCAGGTGTACGCAAGTGGTAACCGTACGCACCTAATTATAGCCAATGGTCCGCTGGGTGGAGGAATGGTAAGCATGACCAGCATGACCAGATGTTTGTTTTTGTGGGAGTTAGCGAAGATAGAAAGAAATATTAAGTTTGGTATTATTTCCTTTAGGATGTGTTCACGTTATGTTTTGAACATGTACAAGCTTATCTGAAGATAACCTTGTACTCCAGACTAGCCTTTACGGGTGAAAAGGCTTCAATAGCTTTTGTGTGTATCACTATCAGCGTGCCTTTTTCCAGTCTAGATTATTCATACACGAGAGGAAAATAATTATTTAAAATTTCACTTTCAGTTCTGAATCCCCAAATTTGTGGCACAGTATTTGAATCAGGCATGTCAGGGGTGGTATTCTGAGATTTATTTTATCTTAATTTTAGTGAAAAAATTTTAATTGTCATAACAAACTTTAAATTGCAAAATTTCATTGGTGTTTGCGCAGATGAATTCCACGTACACAGGCACTTTTGCGCAGTCATTAACCAATGATGCGCCATAAGCGTACATTTTGTTATGACATTGACAATTAAAATTCTTTCACTAAAATCAATCAAGATTAAAATAAATCTCAGAATACCATCCCAGGTTACCAGGTAATCCAGCAAATTTAAGAAAATTAAATCTTGCTTAGACTTAGAGCAATTTTGTTGTCTGTTTTGACTGCTGTACCAGTAAATGTTGAACACAGTCCCACATAGGCAAGGGCCTACCCATAGCCATAGGCCCTTGCCTACTATACTATAAGTGCCAAGGGCCTACATCGCATATGACTGAGTGCCTCATACCCATACACCCATAAACTAACATGAAAGAGTACGAATGGGACTGTTACTAATTAATAATACGAGTGTTACTTGTTTATGGGTCTTCATACCTGTGAAACATGTCCGATTTGTGCATGATGATTATATGAGTGAAAACAGTCCTTCAAACTTGGTCAAATGCTACACAGCGGCGACATTCCGGAATGTTTTCAGGGAAACAAGATGGCGCTGGCGAGCTGCCAGTGGCCTCATGTTGCCTATGGCTAATCAGTGTGCAGCCGGAGCGCTCAAGCCCATTCCAGCAGCACAGTGCAGTAAAGTGCGGGGATTTTTTTTTTCTCAATGATGACCGCGCCCTCCCCGGCAGGCCCGCAGCTAGCGTCTCGGCTCCGGGATTTTTCTTCACGGGCCTTCTTCCCTTTTCCTGACCCCTATTTTATCAATTTCGAGGACACCTGCACACCCCTATTTTCTATATTTCGAGGAATATTCTGTCCGCGGACGTTCCTTGAAATTCACCCCTTTATCCCCAATTTTGGTAACAGTCATGCGGTCCCCAAGTCACATTGAGTGGCTCCACCGGGGTTTGGGGGCAAAGTATGTTGTGAAAACATGTACAGTCCCCGCGTAAGAAGAGTCTAGGGCAGGTGCAGGCGAGGTAGATGAGGTGGAGGAGGTGTCAGCAGGTCACACTCTACTCGAAGACTCGGCATCAAAGATGTCGTGGACCTGCTCTCCACTCCAGCATAGTGCAGGAGTAGGGCTCGCTTACGCTTGTCATCTGTAATGTTTAGAGCAACAAACGAATTCTCAAGGCAGGCCAGCCACTTTGTCCAACGTGTAGCAACATCTATTTTGGCGTCGAACGACGGAAATACTGGTAGGCTACCAATGCTCTCCATGACCATGACGAGAAACCAGCACCTGTGAACGAACTACTAAGCTGTCACAGATGCGTCGCACACAGTCACTGACAGCCACAGGCACAGCTTGCACAAAAATCACATCGAGAGAGATTATCATTTATTATGATTTTGATTTTTGTCGGAAAGTCACCAAAGCATATTTATTTCTCTTTCAATTGAAATTATTACGCTGTTTTATTTTTTAATATTGATGTTTTGCACTTCATGCCCAACATGGCTTCAGGGTTGACGAGAATTAAAATTAATTCTTGCACTCATGAGGACCTCATGAAGTTTCCAGGCATTGGTAAAGCGACAGCCAATCGTATCATCGAAGCAAGAGAGGCCGTCCATATCACTCCCGATATCTTCATGTCAATTCCTAACATTAAGGGGGCAGAGTTGTTGGTTTATGCCTTCGACTATGAACCCGCTGAAGAACTAAAAACAAGTAAACTCACACAACCTCCTACTTCGCAACCGGCCATGGTTACACCACAGATTAGCCAAGCTGATTTTAATTTGTTTGGCACTGTCGGCGAACCATTACAGGCCGTTGCAGGGGAGATTCAAAAGAGTTCAGATGGGACCAGGCAGGTGGAGAATTCGCCCAAACAGGCCTCGGACCCCTTTCAATTTAAAGCAAAATCTTCTTGAAGTTCGGATACCTATTTCCCAATAGGGGATAGTAGAAGGTAGCAATTGGGATTTGCTAAGTGGAGTAATGGGGTGTTACCAGGATATGACATCTCTAGTGCCCCTAGGGATGCATCCCCACCCCCAACACTAGTATCTCCACTGCAGTCCCCACGGGCAAAGCCCAAATTGGTCTCTCAAGTACAACCCCACTACGTTCAATCACACATAGATATAACCTTGACATACCCACAACGGGCTGTACATACATGTCCTTCCCCATAATCTGTCCGTAATGTTCCACAACCAAGTATGACAGTTCCCCCAAACGTAGGTTCCGCCAAATTATGCCGATATGTGTAGAATGATGTGGCAAATGATGAGTGGAGTGCCCTTTGGAGGGGTCGGACAATTCCCTCCCTTCATATGGACATTTTGCTTCCGGCTTCGGTGGATTTTATTCACCAGGAGCTGGCACACAAACACCCCATCTAGTGCCACAACAAGTGTGTGGGTGTCAACCCTATATGCATCAGGCCCCTCAACCTTCTCCACAAGGACAGGTGGAATGATGTATGGGTACCCATCACCTGTAAGCCAACCCTGTATGCATCAAGCCCCTCAACCTTCTCTGCAAGGACAAGGCGGCCAGATGCACGGGTATCAATCACGTGGGTATCAGGCACTCGTAAATCAGGTTCATTTACCCCCACCCCAAGGGCAAGGTGACTTGATGTATGGGAACCACCCACAAGTCACAGTGACCCCACCTCACCATCCACCCCGTGTATCTCGGCTGACTCCGGATACACTGGTTTCTCCGGTTTTTACGGATGGACATGCAAGTTTAAATAAAGCGCCCCCAGCTAGACCTGTCTTGCTGCCTAAAACATTATCCTATGACGGCAAGGGCGGTTGGGCGGCATTCTACGCAAAGTTTCAGCCGTTTGTCGACCGCCATAACATGAGCGAGGAGGACAAGACATATCAGTTGTGTCTGGCTCTTGAAGGGGAGGCTGGTAAGTATATGGCGCTTATTAAGGAAAGTAACCCAAAGATCACATACTTGAAATTGCAAAAGCGGTTTGCTCTCCATGACGAGCCAGAGGTAATAAGGATGCAGTTCCAGTCCGCTCAGCAACGTGCAGACGAGGACATCCTTAAGTGTGCTGACCGTTTGATGACATTGGCAGGTCAAGCTTTTATGGACTTCCGGACAGTTATGTCCAGGAGCTAGGAGTGGCTCGATTCTGCCAAGGGGCATCAGACAAGGAGGCAGAACACCATGTCCTGACTTCAAGGCCCAGTACACTAGATCTGGCGCTACAACAGTATAAGTGTTACCAGTTCACACAAAAGTCTAGATGCATTTGCATAAAACAAGATCTAGAAAGGATGTGCGACAGCTGTCGGTGGATGAGATGGAAACTCATCAAAATCCAAAAGGTTACCGCCCCACAGACAGCTGCCGGCAAGTCTAGCATTGAAGCTAGAGTTGCCGCACTTGAATCACAGAGTGCATCCTGGGCGTCCAAAATGGATTCCCTGGTGAAGGCCATCATAGATCTGTCCAAGAATACCCTCGATTTGGTGAACCGGTGTAACACCAGCAGATCATCCAGGGTGCCGGCCACACCAAATCGTTCAAGATCAAGACCCGGGACTGGTGACTGGTCTAGATTCACATCTGGCCGCACCCCTGGCACACCTGATCGTACAATAGGCCGAACTCCACCCACAATTGACCGCTCACCTGCCAAGGTGGGTTTTTCTGGATGTTTCAATTGTGGGGAGCAAGGCCATTTTAGCAGGGTTTGCCCCCGACGAGGGATACCTTCAGTTGGCGGGCAGGTAAGAGCAGTTTCCTTTCAGGAGGGGGGAAACGGAAAAGGATCGGAGGAAATGGGGGGTCCCCGATCCCATCAGGGATTCCCAGCTCCAGCTCCATTATCTCTGACAATATCTCAGAGAAATTCTGAAATTTCTGAGGCTCCAGCAGCACGTTTGGCTTCCAGGACCCATCCTGGCCACCAGATACACAGGCAAATACCGGTACGCCAGGAATTACAACTGACACCAATTGTGAAGTCCTTTGGAAGAATCCACCCTGGCCACCAGACGTAAAGGGTAAGTTAGGGATGAATAAGAAAGTGGAAGTGATAGTATGTAGAATAGTATCTACTTCTACATTAGGGCCTGTCGATCTCAAGCTTGGTACCCAAATACTAAGTGAAGAGATGCATGTAGCCCCGATAGCAGATGAAATCCTGTTTGGCGTTGATTTATTGCGAAAGCATAACGCCAATATTAGCATCCCAAATGCCATCTTAACTTTGAATCATGAGGACTTGCCTATAATTCAACGAGAAGACTCGGAGAATGCGGCAAGAGTGAGTGTGGACAAGAGTTCGGTTCGAAGGATTCAATGTTCTGTTGCCCTTAATTCTGGGCCGAACACTTGCCCTTTCTACATGTGCCTGTCCTTATTCCCCGTAGCCTTCATGATGGGTAGAAAAGGACAGAAGTTCTCATGGTAAACCCCTCAGATACTGCGTATAAACTACGGAGAGGTGATATCATTGGAAAAGCTTATGAAGTTGCCCCAGGGCAACAGGAGGAGTGAAGAAGGCTTCTACTTGAATACGAATCGGTATTTGCGAAAGAGGAGTTTGATCTCGGCGATTTCAACCAGATAACTCACAGCATCGACACTGGCGATGCAAGACCCATCAAACAAAAGATGAGGCGGACCCCCCTGAACTTTATTCAGGAGGAGCGGGCACATTTGGATAAGATGCTTGCCGCTGGGGTTATCCAGCCATCTATGTCTGAATGGGCATCACCTCCTGTGTTAGTGCGGAAAAAAGATGGAAGGAAGCCAAGCTATCAGAGTTCTGTTTAGAGATGATAATGATGGTGACGATAATGATGGCCATGATGATGCTGGTCATGATGTTGCAAAAGACAAGATTGAAGCAGCCCCAGAGTGTACAAAGAAAAAAAATAGCAATGCAGCACTTGCTGCCTCAAACCAATATGTAGCCAGTACACTGCATAACCATAGCAGTGAGTTTTCATTAGAAATGAAGAGAGCAGGCCACATGATGATGTACTCATAACATCTAGCAGCCTACCTAGTGATGTCGTGACTTAAGCTGAGCTTGGCAAAAACCATTACTGCAACATCTCACCTCAACACCAAAGAAGCTTATCGCTAGTTTACAGTAACCCTCGATGGTTCGTCTCTTTGACCAACGAGCCCATGCTAACATACCTGGGGTTAAACTAAACAGGGAATTGACGAATCAACGATTCCTTCGCCATCTGTAATGGTCATCTTGGGGAGCCAACACTGTTACTCTTCACATCGAAGCCATCGCCCTGGTCTATAGTACTGCAGAATATGCATCCGCAGTATGGTGCAGGAATGTGCACTCAAGAAAACATAATGCACCAATAAATGAGACCTAGATAATCTGCAGCTCACTCCAACCGGAGTTCTTGACAGGGCCTAGATCACTCCACATGGTGGGATTCTGTGGTGGGAGAGGACGGGGCATGACCCCCAATTTGTTAAGCAAGCCCTTCGGGAACTTGTACCCGAAGGACCAACTGAAGGGGAAAAAAGTGGGTCGCCTTGCCCGCCGCCACTGATGAAATGGTTCGATGCCCATTACCATCCAGATAGGATCGCAATAAAAGAAGCGAAATCGGAGCTCCAAGGGAAACCTGTGCACCCAGTTGAGGTGGCCGGGGGGGTCATGAACTTCTGTGACCCTAGTAGATATTCGGCCCCCGGTTACCTGGACGGGGTGTTTAGGGAGCTGACTGAGGGGTTTGCAGTGGCTGTGGGCATACACCCCAAACAAGCCTTTGGCCTGAAGAATACTCATTTTGAGGCCTTGAGATTGGCCCTTGCTGATCCGAGGTTGATATAGGGAGAGAGGGGAGGTTGCTCCCTCCCTCAGGCTCTCCCTTTCTTCTCTTTTTTCTACTGATTTAGAAGACTAATCATGTTGGAATATATATCAGGTTGGAGGAGAGGTGCTATAGACAGGTATGATGCATTCGGACTGTTTTGTGAAGTTGGCATTTTCCTGCACTAATCGTTATTTTGTATGGAACAAATTCCGCTGACCATTGGACTTCTACAGGACGTGTACAACTATATGTGCGTACAAAGAACCGGGAAAGTCTCGCATCCGTGGTTAACATTGTGTGCGAGCGAATAGTGCATTGTTTTACTTCGCTCAAACTGACCCGTCGTTTGACCCCTGCTGCTGCTGACCTTCAAGGCTTAGGCCTATGTGGATTTGTACATGGGAGCCTGTTGTTTGTTTATGGATTTCTTTGTGCTTTTATATTATTCCGGCCTGAATACTACCGTCTTTCTTTTCAATCTTTGAGGTTTATTCTGCATGTACATACTTCTACTTCTACTTCTACGTGGATACTCATCAGAGCCTGAACAGGAAAGCCTGAATCTCTGAATGTCATTTGCACCATGTATGGAGGTCTTGGGAGCTGGTACATCTCACCTGCCAAGAAGAGCGGTCCACTTTATTGCTATACCAAGGGTCATTGCAGGAGGAGTATCGTCATGGATCCATCAGATGAGCCAGTTAAGGACTTCAACCTGTCAACAGCTGAAGAGCCAGTACCTCTCTTTGTAGTTTAGTGAACTTTATAATCTTTTATCTATATATATCTCTTATAGTCAGTGTTAGATGTATGCCTTTTTATTTTATCTGCTTATTTCTACATTATGCTCACAAGAGGTCAAAACATGTTTCGAACAAGTACAATTTAAACCATTGAGGCATATAAAACGTTTAGGTTCTAGAATTAACTATTATCATAATTCGGTAGCCACCTTCCAAACGGAAATACACCAGGCAAAAACCAGAATTTTTAATCTTTTAATATTATCCGGTGATGTGGAAACTAATCCCGGCCCAAATTATAAATTCCCATGTGGAAAATGTGAAAAACCTGTTAAGAATAATCAAAATAGCCTTTTGTGTGCTACTTGCTGTAAATGGCATCACACTAAATGCCAAGATATAAGTGTACGTGAGTACACAAGATTGTACCATAACCCCAATGAAAAATGGTTTTGTTTGAATTGTTCCAATTCGATCACTGAATATGCTCAAACTGAATATGCTCAAACTAATACGCATACCTCATCATTTTCAACCAATGTAGAAGAAACACCTTTATACGAGAGCTTCAACGAAAAGTTTGACGCTAAAGGTCTGCATTTTGCTCATTTAAATGTTAGATCTATTTTGCATAAGATTTCTGAACTTCGACTTTTAGTTTAAAAAAATAAACTATTATTGCAATTACTGAAACTTGGCTAAACTCGTCTGTAAACGATGAAGAAGTCTGTATTGATGGATACTGTATTTTACAACGAGACCGAGTTCTTGGTCAAGGAGGCGGCGTCTGCCTTTACATAAGAAATTATATTGTATTTAACGTAAGGGAAGATTTAATTTCAGAGAACACTGAATCACTCTGGATTGATATTCTTTTACCAAGGACAAAACCCATTATTTTAGGTGTCTATGCACTTCAATCAGGCTTTCAAAATGGATACTCAACTGATACATGTCTAATTCATCTATTAGATTTTGTTAGAAAGGAAGTTTCTCTACGACGTTTTGTCGGAATGGTTCTACTCGACTTACAGAAGGCCTTTGATACTGTAAATCATGAAATTCTGTTAACAAAATTAGAAGTGATGGGTTTGGATTTAGTATGCATTAGATGGCTTAAGTCTTACTTGACTAATCGTCGTCAGGTGGTAACTATGCAGAATGTAATATCAGATTCACGACCTGTAAAATGTGGGGTTCCGCAGGGGAGCATTTTAGGTCCTATTCTTTTCATGTGTTATATAAATGATATGTGCATTTGTGTTAAAAACTCAAAAATACTCCTATACGCCGATGATAGTGTGTTATTATTTTCTGATCCGAATCCTAAGGTAATTGAAGACAAATTAAGTGTAGAACTGTCAAATTGCGTCAAATGGATGACAGACAATAAACTCAGTTTACATCTAGGGAAAACTGAAAGCATTTTGTTTTGTTCGAAAAGACAATTGAAATATTCAGGTGACATTAGGGTTATGATGAATAATCAAGTGATTGAAAGAAAGGAGTCTGTAAAATATCTGGGATTGACTTTAACGAGTGATCTTTCATGGACAGATTTTGTAGACTCCATTGCCAAAAAAGCTAATACACGCTTAAAATTTTTATATAGATATCAAGCTTGTTTGAATAGGAAGTCAAGGCGTACTTTATGTTTTGCTCTAATACAATGTCTATTTGATTACGCCAGTGCTGCTTGGTATTGCAGTCTGGGTAAAACCGATCAGAAAAAGTTAAAAACTAGAAATATCACTGAAGATGATGATTAATACCCCCTCCCCATGAGAACAGCCTTTCTTGACTTTTGGTCGAACACTGAGGAAGTAGTTTGATCCGCAAGATTTTTCTGATTTACTGCCATAGATATGCCGTTTCCATGGCAACGCAGCTTCCGACACATCAAAAAAATATGTTGTACACATCTTCCCAGTAAGACCAATGTGTGTACCAAATTTCATGACTTTCGGTCAAAAACTGAGGAAGTAGTTTGATCCGCAATGTGTTTCCTTGATTTTCTGCCATAAATATGCCGTTACCATGGCAACGCAGATTCCTACTCATCCGAAAAATATGTCTTGCACATCTTCCCACCAAGACCAATGTGTGTACCAAATTTCATGACTTTCGGTCAAAAACTGAGGAAGTAGTTCGATCCGCAATGTGTTTCCTTGATTTTCTGCCATAAATATGCCGTTACCATGGCAACGCAGATTCCGACTCATCCGAAAAATATGTCTTGCACATCTTCCCACCAAGACCAATGTGTGTACCAAATTTCATGACTTTTGGTCAAAAACTGAGGAAGTAGTTTGATCCGCAATGTGTTTCCTTGATTTTCTGCCATAAATATGCCGTTACCATGGCAACGCAGATTCCGACTCATCCGAAAAATATGTCTTGCACATCTTCCCACCAAGACCAATGTGTGTACCAAATTTCATGACTTTCGGTCAAAAACTGAGGAAGTAGTTCGATCCGGAAGATTTGCAACGGACCGACCGCCCGACCGACCGCCCAACCATCGACTGATTCCAGTATACCCCCTTCAAACTTCGTTTGGCGGGGGTATAATAATTCAAAATAAGATTGTAAGGTTTATTAATGGTTCAGAACCGAGGACTCACGTTGGGAACAATGAACTTGCGGAAGCAGGTCTCCTCCATACTGATCTAAGATCAAAACAATTAATTTTATATCATGTTCATAAGATTTATTATTCTAATGAAAATCACTACATAACCGACAATTTTTCTCGTGTGTCAAATACCCATGAACATGATACAAGGCATAGTCACCTTAATTTTGTTTTACCAAAACGCAACGGACAAATCGGAAATTCTTTTTACTTCAATGGTATTTATTTTTTGGAATTCTCTCCCAAAACATGTTAAAACGGTGCAAAATTTTACGCACTTCAAAAGTGTCTTAAAACAACATCTAAAGAACCAGTCCCTCGAACTCGAACATTGATTAATCATTAGTGTTGTAGGGTTTGTTCCCTCAGTTTTGATTCTCCTTTGGTGCTTACGTGTTGCAAATTGTTTTCTTGTTATATATTTTGTGTGTATAGTTTTCATAATGATAATGCTTGGTCAAGTGTATAATTTGTACTCAGTATTCACGATTTAATCTTGTCGTATTTTATAATGTGCTTAATTATGTTGAAGGACCCCATTGGAAATAAGCCTTTCGGCTTTCATGGGCTATCCTGTCATGATATGTCATGTATATTATCTGACGAATAAAATCAATCAATCAATCAATCGAGGGTTTGAGGCATCTCGGAGGTGGGGTTTGATTGGACCATGGACGACTCTGAGTGGGAGGCACAGGAGAAGCTCTTTGAGCGGCTGATGGCTCTCGGCCGGGCAACGGGCCGATTCCAAGGTCTGTACACAAATTGGCACAGGATGCCATCCGTCGACACTGTCTGGCGACACAGCGAATCCACCTTCACTGTTTTATGGGTTCGCCGGACATTGTCGACGAGTGGACATCAATGTTTTGACATGCCTATTTTGGAATTACAGGCAATGTTTCTTATTACTGTGGATTGGGTGCCCATCTTAAACGGTTGGGAATATATGTTTATTTTTGTCTTTATCTGTATGTTATAAAATGCTATGTTATGTTTATATGAGAAGATAAATTGTCTTCGTGTTATTTTACTTTATGTTATGTTGAGTTTTGTTATGTAATATGAGAAATCAAGTAGCTTTTGGGAAATAGATAACGTTTTATTTTGATATCGTATATTTTGTATATCATATATTGTGAAAAGACAAGCTGTCAATCTAATGATTTATATAACGAAGAGAAACTAAATAGAATAAACAAGATGAGCTGTCTTGGAGAGAAGTAAGAAAAAATATATGTATAGATATATATATATATATATATACTGTGTCTAACAACAAGAATATATTAATTGATGAAAATATTATAAATATGGAAAGAACATATTTTTTTTGGGGGGGGAGGGTGGGGGCAGTATAGTGGCATAGTAGTAGAATAAGAATATAAGTGCCACACGCCCCCAACGCCCAGTGTAGTAATATGTAATAAGTACTATAAGTGTTATGTAGTTACCTTGTAATTAAAAGAGTTTTTAATTCCGTTCAACTAGTTAATTATCCCAAGTCTTAATCCGGAAGGCCAGTCTTTGGTGCCTTTGTCCCTTCTTCCAAGAACAACTCAGACTTATTGTCAACATTTATATGTTCCCACCACGAAACTATAAACAATCTCCCTGTAGTTAAACTCCATAGACCAAACAATCTCTCTGTAGTTTAATTCCATAGACCAAACATCAAACAAACAGTTCTTCCATCACCCCAAAGCCCCTTACATCACCCTAACACTATTTCTTTGTTTGTAACCCATCCAGATACTTCACGCCCACTTATTTCCATATCAAGAATAATTGACATGTAGTTTAACCAATCGTAAAGTGTTTATCTCATCCCCTTGTAATATGTAAGGAGAGTTTCCCCCCAGTTTTAGAGGAAGAGAGTCTAGACCTCATGAGGGGACTTGAAGATTGAGATGCATCGCGATAGCACAATAATCGCTACTGCTCTGTGCTATTGAGTTTACACCATAATTATATACTGTACTTCATTTTATCTATGACACGTTTGGAGACTGAGTGAGGGACTCAGCAATAAATGCATCTAATTTTGAACTGTATATATATGACTTGAACTCCTTTGTTATTGTTTCAACATAATTATACTAATTAGTACCTCTCATCTACAACACATACAACGATCCCACGTAGCGACCCCACTACACAACATGGTGGAGAACCCGGTTCGACAATAAATTTGAATTACGTCTTGCGGGATATATCTTCTCCATACATATATCAATCCTTACATTGGAGGCCATATCAATCCTAACATTGGAGGACTGGAGAAAGAACAATCACCAAAAACAACTTCAGCCGCACCTATGTTTCAGCTACGTACAATAATTAAGGATCACCCGTGAAGTGTGATTACTAATTCGACGATGGCAATGACAAGGACGGACATGTATAGCCACCACACGAGCACCCATGCCTAGCCTGACAGACAACGGGACCAACATCACGGACGAGGACGACCACCGCATCCGAGGACGCCACTGCAAAACTCAGCGACAACGGGACCAACATCATCGTGGACGAGGATAACCACCACCACGACATCTAACTAAGGAGGACTCCACTGCCAACCAAGTGACGGAGATCTCCACTTCGACCATATACTTCTAGACATCGGGACCATAATAAGACAGCTTCAACACAATATCCACGACTGACGACGACACAGTATTAACAATTGGATTAATTTATTATTTGATAAAATTTGCTGACTTAATTGGACCATAATTTCTGTTCTGGATTATTTCAATTTCAACCAAATTAAGATATGTGTTCCCAGCAAGATATTGGTAAGTGAAACCACTTTCTATTGTTCCACCGGTGAGAGTGAGTGTGAGAGAGGTAATCCTTATACGTTCAATTAACGATAATTTGATTATTTAAAGCAGTATATTTTATTTTAAACCCTATCCTTAATTTACATAACTTTTTGGTAACTTTGAGAATTCCTAAGGCTAAGCCCTTAGATAAAATTTAGCACAGCCATTTTCTTTTGTAATACACATATAATTAAGATGGCTACTCAATCAAACATCCGACAGACCGACTTCCTACCCACACGATTTTCAGGGGACCGACTTGACCGTGACGACTCGACAGCTCACTTTTTAACATTTACCGACTACCTCGACGCTCAAAACAAGGACAGGCCCGACTTTGGATAGACAAACTGATATTTAAGGACTATGACGACCTGAAAAACTCATTCATAAGACGATTTAGTCCAGCTAAATCACAGTACACACATGTACGGGACTTTAACACTATGACAATGACTAACGGAGAAAATGCCGAAGCTTTCTTACAACGACTGCGACTGACAGCAAATTACATAGACTTCGGGGAAGCCCAAATCAAACATAGGCTCATTGACTCCCTACCAACCGACTGCCGTGCAGCCATTTTAATGTCAGCTTCGACCACGGACTCAAAAATTACCACCGACGAAATTGCTGCGAAAGCGCAACTATACTTGGACTCAAAACCGAACCATGTAACAAGAACTACCGACGTGACTTTCTCTGCACAGTCGGAGATCGATGACATGAGAGAGCAAGTAAATGCTCTCAAGCTTACAGCTTCGCCTAACGAAACACGAGGACGAGACCCAAATCGACGACCACCGACACCACGACAGAGAAGCTTCACGGGAAGCACAAGCCGCGACCGCCGACACGACCACAGCTGCGACCGAAAACAAGACTACCACACTAACACCAAGACATGCTGTAGAAGCCCCTATCGCAATAATAATCGCGACCGCCGACCACGATCATAACCACCACCAATTTGCTATTATTGCAATATTCCCGGACATGTCTGGCGCGAATGCCGCAAGCGACTCTGCGACACTACTATGCCACATTACAATGGACCAACATACAACCATCAACAACAATACAATTATGGCCAACAACAATACGGCCCACAAGAACAACAACAACAATACGCCCAACAGGATTTTTAGAAAGGGAGGAAGTCAGTAGCGCTCATTGCTCTACCTCCCAGTCTAAATACCAAAATAGGCCTCAAAACGATGACATGACCTCAACCCACTTAGGAACAATTAAACGATGTCGACCTACAACTGACAGAACGAAACTTCACCAAAGGAAGACTACCAAATGGAAAGAACATGCTAATCTTGTTTGATAGTGGAGCATCTAAATCAATTATTTCGCACCAATATGTCAATTCTTCTCCATATCTGTCCAACAAAAAGACTACCAAAGTCAAACCTGTCAGATTCAAATTAGGCAATGGCCAACATTTGATTTCAGACAGAGCCATCAAATTTCAAATGTTCATACAGGGTAACAACTTCGAGATAGCAGCATTAGTTGTAGACAATTTAATTGGCATACATCTAATTCTAGGAACCAACACACTTTCTGACCTAGATGGAACCCTGAACTTCAAGAACAATCGATTCAAGATTAAATCTAAATCCATCTCCTTTGCCCCACCAACAAAAGTGACGATTGAACCATGTGATTCTAAACTCTTAACCATACAAGGTAGAACCCCACCCCACTTACACAGTTCGGATGTAGTACTAACAGCTAACAAGTACTTAGCTCAACATTGCCCCACTACTATGGTTGTTACCCTACACAAAGTGCGCACTCAAATACTAGTCACTAACTCATCGAACAAGCCTTTGACGTTTTCAAAAGGCAGACCCATAGCTTTCTTGGACACAGCTGAACTTGTTAATGTGACGCAAGAACTCCCATTGGACTGCATAAACATGACTTTGAAAATAAATGACAATTTGTACACTACTCAAACTGGACGAGGCAACAATCAAACCAACTCTGTGAGACAGGAGAAACCTCAAAAAATACCCTCATCTTGACACTTCTGACCCTATTGTTGACATGACTGAGGACGAAATAATTAATAAACATATCGACATGAATGAAAGTATCCTTTCCCCATCCGAACAACAAGAAATTCTCAAAACATTGAAAGACAATAGAAATGCTTTTTCTTTGTACGGCGAACTCTCTAGCTGCCCCGACTTTGAAGTTGATATCGAATTGACCAATGACGAACCTTTCTTCATACGACCGTATTTTGCAACTGAATCAGACAAACTGAAAATTGAAAAAGAACTGACCAAACTTGTAAAACTAGGCATACTTGAAGTAGGCCATCAATCCTACACTTCCCCTGTTCTCCTCCTTTCCAAAAAGAACACCCATGAGAAAAGAGTTGTAACTTTGTTTCTTGACCTCACGCATTCAGAGAATAAATCACCCCTTCCCCCTGTTTTCGGAAACAATCAAACGAATTGGACATGCACAATCAAGAGTTCTTAGTGTAATCGACCTCAAATCAGCATTTCACTGTATCCCCCTATCTAAATCAGCTCAAAAATATACAGGCATAGCTTCGTACCATGGCAGAAAGCATTACTATTACAAACGTCTGGCTCAAGGTTTAAATGTTTCTCCTGCTATTTTTCAGGCAAAGATCGATGAAATTTTAGGCACTATCCCCAATTTCTTCTTCCCTAATATCCAAACCATCCTAAAGCCCCTGCACCAACTAACAAGAAAGAAAAACAAATTTAAATGGACCGATGACCACGAATCTGCCTTCAACAAAATCAAAGATCTAATGACTAAACCACCTGTTCTACACATGCCCCATTCCACCAGACGATTTTCACTTTACAGCGACACTTCACTGACAGCTACCGGCTCTTATCTCACTCAAAACATAAATGGGAAAGAACGAATTATAGGTTATTATTCAAAAGTACTTCCAGAAGCGTGCCAATGCTATAGTGTGACTGAATTAGAATTATTTGGATTGTTGATCAATGTTACTGCCTTCAAACATCTTCTGAAGGGATGTGAATTTGATTTTCACTTTACAGCGACACTTCACAGACAGCTACCGGCTCTTATCTCACTCAAAACATAAATGGGAAAGAACGAATTATAGGTTATTATTCAAAAGTACTTCCAGAAGCGTGCCAATGCTATAGTGTGACTGAATTAGAATTATTTGGATTGTTGATCAATGTTACTGCCTTCAAACATCTTCTGAAGGGATGTGAATTTGATGCCTTTGTTGACCATAGCTCTATTATAGAGCTATGGTCAACAAAGGCATCAAATTCACATCCCTTCAGAAGATGTTTGAAGGCAGTAACATTGATCAACAATCCAAATAATAGTACAAATATTCAAATCAAAACAAGCTCCATGTACAAATAGATTGCAAAAACTGGTCCTAAAATTGTCAGAATACTCCTTCAAAATCGGATACAAAAAGGGAACCAAATTAGTTTAGGCTGATTTTCTTTCTAGAGCACCATGTGAAGGTGAATCTGAAATAGACAAAGTAATTCCAATTTCATGCTGTTTGTTTAATGAAAGCGATTTGATTGACATCAATACCCTCAATCCTGTTCAACCAATCGAACGCAGGGTAACGCGAGCTTACGCAAAGAAAATGGGAATTTCAGTACCTGAAGTACACCCCAACAAATCTCAGCAATCTAGCCATGCCGCTCCAAACACACAAACATTATTTTGTAAATCAAAACAGTGTATAACAAGAGGCTTCATGAGATGAAGGGTTCGAATTTGGTTTTGGAACAATCGAAAAAGAATGCATATTATATCCCACGTTTGCCAGGTAGGTTGTGACAAGCTGAGAAATCTTGTCGCAAATTGGCTGAGGATGGATTTTGATTAGACAGTATTGCCCTACGTTGGCCACGTGACAAGCTGAGAAATCTTGCCACAAAATTTACGTGGGAAGGGCGAGCTGAGAAATCTTGCCATGGATTTGGGCAAGCTGAGAAATCTTATTAATTTTGGAGACTCTGCAAGCTGAGAAATCTTGTCTTTTGTTCCTGAATTAGTTAACCAATTATTTTCCAAAATAGGATTTACTGCGGCAAGCTGAGAAATCTTGCCACGAGTTTTAAATTGAGGAAGTTTCATTACGAATCCTAGACTGATATACAATGAAAATCAAAGAGCCTGGGCTCGTTGGAAATATATCTCAGGAGGCCTCAACAATCAATATATGATATTATATGAAGTACGATACAAAATTATGTCATGATTATCGTTAATGATTATGGAATTTTATGGAGCGGATTCTATCTTGATAATGCTACTCGAATTATTAAACCACGGAATACCGCATATAACCTTGTTTTGTTCTCATTATTTGTCTGGAATGGGATAATACCTTAATCATACAAGATTGTTGTTTATTAAGCAGATAGTGTATCTCAACAAGTTCTCATGTACTTTGAATGCTCCTTCTAAACTGATTCTTTTTATAATATGAACGGTTTAACTCTGTAGAATGGTATTGATTTATACATGTAGTTCAGTACTCAAAGCTATAAGAGAGCGATGTTTAGTATCTCAGTTATACTGTGAGTCATATATAGATGCATTTTCATGTAAAAGAAAACAAAAGTTGTTACTACTTGTGAAGAAGGAAAGCAATTACATGTATTTTCAATGTGATTGTCATGTTTTGCTTTATGATTCAAAGATGTTTATTGTTCTGCTTGATTTGCAGGTTTTTTATCTCTTCATTAATCAAGACCAAATAAACTTGGGCAAACCACCCACCTGCAGACAACATTCTGCGACTACTTCTTTTCTGCGTATTGCAACACTTGAAAGTATACAGTGAAACCTGTCTATAAAGACCACTCAAGGGAGACAAGAAAAGCGGTCTTTATGTACAGGTTCCTTTAATACACGTTTCAATGAGAAACACTTTTCAAGGGAAACAAAAATTATGGACTTTATAGACAGGTGGTCTTTCTATACAGGTGGTCGCTAAAGCAGCTTTCACTGTATATAGTATAAACAGAGCGAGTACTGTCAGCTACAGGGAAACCTCATTATAACAAAGTCTGTAGGACTTATGAATTAACCTAAAACAAGATTTGGTTATAACAGTGTCCTTTTTAACAAGGTTCCACTGTACAACCATTCCCGGTTCCCAGTAAGGTAATACCTCAGCATAGAGTCCCCAATCCAATGGGAATCACAAAGGCAGCGTACAGTCACTTCTATTTCAGAAAGGGGACTTGTAAGCCAATGTTTCAATTGATATGGATCCACATCGGTGCATCCCTGAGCTATTCCTGACCTGTCATCGAGGAATGAAACCTTTCCTCTTCGGGACAGCAGCTATGACGGACGACTCCCAGATCCCAGTATTGTAATATCTCAGCAGGATCTCAAATACTGCAATTTTGGATAAAAAAATGAAATAGTAACTTATAATAGGCTCTTACTTAACCCATACTCCATAGCATTCCAGAGTTTTCTTATGGTCAAATTAATAAATTTTCTCTTCTCAGATCCTCTCGTATGTGCAACTACACAAGGATAATATCGTCTGTTTGGAGCACGGGCGTAGACACGCATAATTAGCGAGCTTTCGATCTGCGACGGGAGACGCACGGTACGGGGGATTTGACAGACAAAGTACAAGAGTGACATCCTCTAACAAATCAAATTTTTCAAGCAATCAATCAAGAACCATCAAGATATATCATCTTTCTCCAAAGCTTACAACCAAGATGGATAACAGTGGAACCTCGATCTCTCCAACGCTCTTTCTCTCTCTCTCTCCTTCTCTCTCTCTCCTTCTCTCTCTCTCCTCTCTCTCTCCTTCTCTCTCTCTCCTTCTCTCTCTCCTCCTCTCTCTCCATCTCTCTGTCTCTCTCTCCATCTCTCTGTCTCTCTCCATCTCTTTCTCTCTCACTTACTCTCTCTCCCAATATCTGTACAATAGTTTCTACCTTGGTTAATGGCAAGAACTTGACTGAATGTTCCTTTCGCTCTCCCTGTCTCTCTCCGTCTCTTTCTCTCTCGCTTACTCTCTCTCTCCCAACATCTGTACAATTGTTTCTACCTTGGTTAATGGCAAGAACTTGACTCAATGTTCCTTTCGTTCTCTTCTCTCTCTCTCTCTGTCTCTTTCCCTCTCGCTTACTCTCTCTCTCCCAACATCTGTACAATAGTTTCTACCTTGGTTAATGGCAAGAACTTGACTGAATGTTATTTCGCGCTGTCTCTCTCTGTGTCTCTCCGTCTTTTTCTCTCTCCCAACATCTGTACAATCGTTTCTACCTTGGTCAATGGCAAGAGCTTGACTGAATGTTCCTTTCTCTCTCTCTCTCTCTCTCTTTATCTTTCTCTCTCTTTCTCCTCTCACTTTCTCTCTCTCTCTCTCTCCCAATATCTGTACATTCGTTTCTACCTTGGTTAATGGCAAGAACTTGACTGAATGCTCCTTTCTCTCTATCTTTCTCTCTCTTTCTCCCTCTCTCTCTCTCTCTCCCTCTCCCAATAACTGCACATTCGTTTCTACCTTGGTTAATGGCAAGAACTTGGCTGAATGTTCCTTTCTCTGCATGCTTCATGCATCTCAATATTGGTAACCTGGCAGTATGGAAACCTCTCTCCTTGGCAAGGTCAAAGGTCGTGTTCTATGTCGAGGAACAAAGAAAAGGAAGACATTTTTTATTAATTTCTACAAAACTCCTTCCATTCTGATATGGGCTTTGTAGTTGATAAAATACTTCTCTGTAAAATAATTTAATTTGACTATATTATGCAGTATTGAAGAGAACAGATGGTCCTGTCTGTTGAACAATTTGTGAAGTTGGACACTGGAAACGGAGAGGGGGGGGGGTACAGGCTGGTCCCCTAAAACAACATCTTCATTGCTGTCTTCGAAAAATTATGACGGGAAATTCTGGTGACCCTATGATCATCAAGCCTACAAACATCCCATGGCCGTAAAGCAGGACATCCACAATCATAAAATTTCCTATCCTAGACCTAAATCACATCATTTCCAAGCACATCTACACTTGTGGAAAAATCATTGGTTCTTTTTTTTTTAAATCAACTGAAGTTGAAAGGGTGATCCACCCCACTTGTGGAAATGAATAAATAAAAATAAAACTAGAAATATCACTGAAGATGATGATTAATCCCCCCCCCCCCCCCCCCCCCCCGTGACAACAGCCTTTCTTGACTTTTGGTAAAAACTGAGGAAGTAGTTCGATCCGCAATATTTTTCCCTGATTTACTGCCATAGATATGCCGTTTCCTTGGCAACGCAGATTCCGACACATCCAAAAAATATGTTGTACACATCTTCCCAGTAAGACCAATGTGTGTACCGGTACCAAATTTCATGACTTTCGGTCAGAAACTGAGGAGGTAGTTCGATCTGCAAGATGAAACATTTAATGCGAATCATTAAATGTCTGCTCCGCCTCGTTGAATGGATCATTTCATCTTTCACCTCATGAAATATTCTGTCCATTGCACTCATAAACATTCATTATTTGAATATCTATGCATATGTGCATGTATAACAGCGTTGTTGCAGGGTACATTCTTTTAAAATTACAGCAATACATCTAATGTGTGCTTCCCTGCGCTTATTCATTGTTTGCTCTGTCTTAAGCCCATCGCACACTATATGATTGATTGCGATCAAATTTCGGAAATAAATTGCAATACATGTAGCATTAAAATGGGCATTTTAACAAATAAATTCTACCTAATTCAGGTTCCGAACAATAATATGAATACCAAACAGGATTTTGAAGCGCTGTCAGCCTTATACCCGGAATAAGGGCCAAATCCGTTTAAAATTGTGGACGTTCTTAGGACTGCTACATGTATGTCGTCACTATAACTCCTATCTGATTTGGCCTTTCCTCCGACTATGAAGCTCACATTAGGCCATTTTTTTTAAATTTATTATATCTATATGTCTATCCAGAACCTAAATAAAAAATACTTTGTGTTTTTGTTTAAATCAAAGGTTACCACATTTCCTTCTGAAATCAGATCGCAGATTGATCATACACACTGTACATATTGGCATGTGTAATCTAGGGAAATACCTCAAGAAACAAGGCATGACCTCATGAATAATCTTTAAAGCATTTTGGTAACTTTGTGGAGGCTTGATTTAATAAATTGTTGAATTTTGATATCAGTCTTGTATAATGATGTTCAGAAGGATAAATAAATAGCCAGGCAGAGAAAGGTTTTCAAATACACTATTATTAAGATACTCCTATGTACGAAAGCTTATGGCCATACGCTTTAGTCTAACACTGAGTCAATGGAGGAAAATGAGTCTGGCATTTCCGGTCACTTGCACATCTTTACTTTTGTGAAGCACATGATGATTTCGAAGTGCTTTTTTCCCCCATGGGCTTCATTTTTACACCATATTACATACACTGATAGCATGTAAGGCCAGACAGCTCAGGTTTTATCAAGCCTCCACAAAGTTACCTAATCACTTTAATCTAAGTCATTTGAATAAATTATATAGGAATTCCAATGGAACTTACAGCTAATACTGATCCATCCACCAGTCCACCAATCACATACACTTTGCATTCCTGAATGTCAGTCAAAACTACAAGGGAACAAGAAAAAGAACAGAAAAAAAGATTACATTTGCAACAGAATAAAATAAGTCAGAACTACAAATATCATTAAATCTTGAGGTTTTAAATACCAAAGTTGAGAGTTCTTCTTCTTTTTCTCTCTAACTAATCAGAGCTTTCCCACACCAGCTACTGAATTATGGGATAGGAAAACAAATTTTGTTAATCAATGGCCCTGTCTTATAGAGGCTTGCGACTGATGGCAACTAATTTGATATAGATATCACAACTCTGTACATAAGCGACAGGAGAGTGGAAAATTGTGACTGATTTGGATCAATCGCAACTGTTTAATTAGTCTAGTTCTGGACTCTTTTTATTGATTTTTTTATTCGCCGACTATATGCGATAAGCCGAGTGATGGCACGATCCCGAGAACCTGTTGGCCCCGAAAAAAAAGAGTCCAGTGCAATTGCCCCACGCTGACATCAGGGGTCCAAAGTTCACTAGCGCTTTAGCTGGGGAGGTGCGGCCAATTTTAATTGCTCTCCCTGAAAAATCTCAGGGAAAGTCGTCAGCGTGGGAGCGATTGCACTGGACTCTTTTTTTTTCGGGGCCAACAGGTTCTCGGGACGTGCCATCACTCGGCTTATCGCGTATAGTCGGCGAATAAAAAAATCAATAAAAAGAGTCCAGAACTAGACTACTGTTTAATATAATACAGGCCCTAGATGCACTCACTTCTTAAACACCTGTCATCATCATTATGATGTCACTACACTATCATTTCTTGGTAAACATGTATAAGAGCCATGCCATATTTTCAATAGACTGCCTAAAAATCACCATCTTTTTCTTACCATTCGGAGAATCTGGAGTGAGATATATGACTTCTTCCTGAGAAAATATTGCACTGTAATGTTGACTCGTTTTGTTCATCTATGAAAATAAAAACAAAAGTAATCTCTAATCAAACTTTAAGTTTCATCATGATAGAAAGGAACCACACCATGACAGGTAGCTAATTGGATAGAATAGTGGTCTTGGAAACAAAAGATTACAGGTACAGAAAAAGGAAGTCAAAATTTTAGGAACAAAACAATAGATCACGGAAACTGGACACTCAAAAATAAACAAATATATAGTTGTAGCGTTCTATTAAAGATACCGTACAAAGTGCAAGAGAAAATGTACGGCCATGTTCTACAGATACGCCGTCATGGAACAAGCTGAATAAAGATGCAGAGTTCAAACTAATGACTGATTCATCTATTTGTCTGATTTGTATGATCTCATATACACATCTAACTAGTATGCTAGTATGTTACAATAGTATTCTTCTAAAATTTCAAAATTAAAAGCTGAAAATAAATCATACTTAACAGCTCTGTTAGAGACAATAATAAGCACGTAAGCATGTAATATCATTAGGGCGATTCCGTGCAGAGTCTCCTGTATGACATAAGACAGTTATCAATAAGCCAGTTCGGGGTTAGCGCATGGTACTGAGATTGTACAAATGACCCCAAATATCCACAGATATTTTAGACATGGAGGGTCCCTTTATGTGCACTTCAGAAAAATAACTCTGGGAGTGATAGAGGTGCCTCATGAATAGCTTTTGTTTCCCCCTTTAAAAAGAATACTTCCACCTGGATATCATGGAATGCACCATTAGTGCATAATTGAATAATGATTACATGACATTCATGAGCACATATCGAATGTTAGTGTCAGTGGGTTTTAGAATTTGGTACAGATGACCTTTATCTGCTCATGCTCAGATTGCAACCCCGAACTGGCTTATATATTTAACCGTAAATGAAAAATCTCTTGATACGACTATGACTAATTGTGGGGATATCAGAAAGCACCATTATTCAATGGTTTATATCAAGAGATTCTTCATTCTAGGATGAAGTTTGTGGAAAAGGGTCACATTACACAGAATCGCCCACTGTTACAACTATGATTGCTTTGATTTCTTGTAAATGAACAATTTGCAAAAAGAAAATTAATAAATTAGCTGAAATCTAAAAGGACATGACTAAATTTGCAAAATGCTGGATGAATGTCTTGCATTTGAAGGGTTCTTTTTAACTTCCATAGTACCAGTTGTTTGGAAATATTCCAGTTTAACATTATTTTAACTGGGTTTTTGAGGGAATATCCTTTGAATAGGGGGAAGCAAAATTTCAGCCACCAACATAAACCACCACCACAAGACCAAAACTGAAGAGGGCACATACCACATAGTGTTGAAATCCATCATTCTTCCTGATGGAGGTTTTGTATATGTCGCCCTCTGTGTCCAAACTGGTCAGCCAGACCTGCATGGGTTTATCAGCCTGTTTGTTAGCTCCGTAGACCTGTCTGATCTGACAAACAAGACTTCCTATTTCCTTCTTGGTAGAGGAATATGAGGGAGGAAAAACGGAAAGCACTGGAATCAATTCGACATTACATTTCGCTTAGCCAAACGCAGTGGCGCAGGAAAGACGCATATATGACAAAATTATTCAGCATGTAGCATTGGTATATACATCTTTGAACAGTTTTAAGCAAAATAATATGAAAACTTTTATTCAGATATGTCTGGTTCTAATTTTAGAAGCATAGACAAAACTGCCAATTTCCTCTTTGCGTCTTTATGCTACCTTGTCAGCAAACGTAGGGTAAGTTCATGTACATGTATCAGCGGAGCATGATTTTGCAGTGAAAATCTCAAAAAGGGCTGTAGGCCTATAGTAGGATAAAGTAAAGTCAACCTGAAAAAAAAAAAAACATACAAAGAGCCTCTGAGGAACTCCCAATTTGCCTGATTGAGAAACTGTAAGCGAGCTCCTAAAAATTTCATCTTGAATTTTTTGCCCCCAAAAGCATTGATGACAGGTATCCAGGGTATCTTATGAAAAACTAAGAATTCATACAACCTCATCACCAACCATACTCATCTGTACCCCCATGTAAACTAACATTTACTAACTGCAAGGATGCATAGTCCTTTGTTTAGATTTAGATTTATTATTGATGATAAAAGCATTGAACTGAATTGAAGGGATTAAACCAGAGCCTTACTAATAGCTTAAAAATAAACCCTGCTTACTCTTTCGCTCATGAGATGTCCGAGGCTAAGATCGATGCACACACGGGGCCATGTGCCATCACGGTTATCATTCACCGCTGCCAGTCTCTGACGTCTCAAGGCAGCTCTTTCCTTTCGTGTCAACTTCAACCTTTGCTCCTCTCGGGAGGGAGAAATGGACTCCATCCCTCCAAAGTTTCACTATACTGGCCTTGGCCCCATTTCATACATCTCGTTATGAATAACAAGTTACAATAATTGTAATAAGCTACTGAAATCCTTGAATCTGATTAGCCGAAAGCAAATTTGTCATAGAAATGGGGCAGTTGTTACTAATATTAAGTTTATGAAACAGGGCCCTGGACTGTGTTCAACATCTGGGGATGAGAAAGCTAGAGAGAGAGAGGGAGAGAGAGAGTGTGTGTGTGTGAGACAAAGAGGGACGGGAAGAAGACAATAATATAACTTATAAGGCAGTGCTTTTAATTTTTATATCACTGTCATAGCATCTCTATACACTGACACTGACTTTGAATAGGGGAAGAGGGTGATAGAGAGAGGAAGAGGGTGATAGAAAAAAGGGATGAAGAGAGAGGGGAGAGATATCAGAATAAGACAAGAGGGAGGGAGGGAAAGGAAGAGACTGGGAGTCATGATACTTTGATAGAAAGGGAGAGAGATTGAAAGTGAAGAGAGGTGAAGAGAGGGAAGAGAGGGGAAGAGAGGGAAGAGAGGGGAAGAGGGGGATAAGGGGGTAGAGAGGGGAGAGAGCTGGGGAAAAGAAGGGGAAGGGGGAAAATAAGGTAAAGAAAGAGAAGGAGCCGACGCACAATAACACAACAGATTCATGAGTTTGTGGAAATTGTTACAGGGAAGAAAATTAGAAATGAAAAAGAAAAAAAATCATGGAAAAATACAAATACTGTAAAAGTGGAAATTTTCGCGGGATTAAATCATTAATTTTTCGCGCTCGGCTGAGCAAAGTGAATTTCGCGTGTTTTTAATTTCGCCAACACGCTAGGGTCATGCGCAAAAGAATACATAAACAAAAATATTCGCGTGTTTTTATTTTCGCGCACATTTCATGCTGCGCGAAATGCGCGAAAATTTCCACATCTCGAAATATTCCACGTTTACCATGTTTACACTACAGTATTAAGAAAATCTTGTAATTTAATTTGTAGTAGCCTAAGCCCTACTATGATTGAATAAGCTAATTCTTATCCATCAATAATAACCTCACATAAGTGTGTGATATGTGATATATTGGCATTATCGTGAAATAGTCCCCGCTTCAAAAAAATCTAAGTTTTTTTAGGATTAGGATTAGGGTTAGGGTTTAGGATTAGGATTAGGGTTAGGGTAGGGTTTAGGATTAGGGTTAGGGTTAGGGTTAAGGTATGGTGGGGACTATATCACGATTAGGCCTATGCCGATATATTATGAAGCCATGTATAAATTTAAAATGATTTTGCAATGCAAACATTAAACAATGGACCTTGATTGACAAGTAAAAAAGTTAGTTGGCAAGGCCAAGGTTCTATTATTAAAAACATCCCCACCATGCCCACCCATTCATTTATATGTTTGGAAATATATAGGTTGACCGTTTTATCCGACAACAGTCGATATTTAGATCATGAAAATCACCGAAAAATCTAAAATTTAGATCATACAGCGGCGATCCTGGGTTTTAGCGGTCTAAACTTATTTCAGGTTGCTAACTTCAGCTCGTCTATGCCCTTACCCTAACCCTAACCCTAACCCTAGTTAGCAACCTAAAATAATTTAGACTTCTAGGCGATTCTGGGTTTTAGCGGTCTAAACTTATTTTAGGTTGCTAACTTCAGCTCATCTATGCCCTAACCCTAACCCTAACCCTAACCCTAACCCTAGTTAGCAACCTAAAATAATTTAGACCCCTAAAACCTAGGATTGCCGACTTCTAAAACCTAGGATTGCCCATACAGCTATATTACTCGAACAAACTTTCTTTTTGAGCGATAAAAGTGCTTACTTTCTTACCTGTTTTCAATTTCTGGCAAAATTAAAAGTCTTGCGACTTGAAATACGGTATCTGCGAGGAACAAAAAACAATGAAAAAATGCCGAGTAAAGGCAATTACTGACCGTTCATTGAAGGAAGTGGGGGGGGGGGGGCGCTTCAGGTCAGTGCCTTAAAAGTAAATTGTACAATGTGTCCCCCCCCCCCCCTCCCCCCTCACCGTTTTTTAAGTGATAACCTTTTTTTTCTCTTTCTTTCTTTTTTGTTTTGTTTTGTTTTATATGTTTGTTTTGTTTTGATCTTTTCAGGCAATTCTGGAGGGAAATTGTACCCCCAAAATTTTATTTTTTTTTTTTTTTTTTTGGGGGGGGGTTTGTTTTAAGTATTCTTTTATTCATTTCTTTTCAGTGAAATCAACAGATATACCAAAATAGAAACATTACAATCATGAATAAAGTATATAAACAGATATTTTTATAATTTACAAGTACTAAATATATACGTATATGGAAAAATGTTTACATTCGTGGAAGAACAAAGAGTTTTACACATACATGTACTTGTATATTTAAAATCTAAGCTTACTTGAAATTATACAGATATACAACTGAAAATATACCTTAACGTTATCTGCAAAAATGTATACCTTCACGGACGAAAAAAGGGAATTTATACAACTAGAAATATACCTTAAATATAACTGTTCCTTTTATATGTTTTTTTTCTTTTCACTGAAAGGAAAGTGTATTAAAGATTAAAAGGAGAAAAAAGGATAAAAAGAGGGAAAAGGGGGATCGAGAGACAGAGACAGAGAAAAACATACAGACATACCTGCACATCCCGACACAATACCTCACCCCTTCCAGTCAGCACGCCCGCCCCCTTCCCCACCCAAACCCTGGGTGCTCCTGACCTTTATCTTTTTCCGGAGATTCGTGTCCCCCCCCCCCCCCCCCTCCCTTGACAAAGTCCTGGATCCGCCCCTGACTGTTCATACACTACAGTGTGAGTCAGAAATAATGTTACACTATTTGAATTGAGTCTTATTTTTAAAAAGAGGGATCAACAGAGTATTTTAGCATGTACGATAGAGTATATATACCTTTTGTTGTTTGGTAACATTTGCTTTAAGGTTGCTGTTACGGTTCAGTGCATAACAACCATTGTTTGAGAGACAGCCAAAACTCATTTGCGCCAAGCCGTATGGTTACCTGCTGAAACAGAGACAAACTACATTCACACAAACAATCAGCGTTTAATTACTGATCCCCCACAAATGTGGTATTAAATAAAACTGGAAGAGTTATTCTAGCTAACTGTGGTGCAAGTATTGATATTTCTATCATATTTGTAGTATAAGCATTTTAAAATTGTAACATTTTTCTGACTCGCACTGTAGTATAGATATATTAATAATAATAATAATAATATGTCTTGTTTACCCAGGGTAGCCTCATCGGTAATAATAATAATAATAATAATATTGGATATTTATATGGCGCCTCATATCCACCATGAACGGTGCTCAAGGCGCTCCAATATTACCCCGGCTATAGCTAGGCTACCGATTTCGGTGCTCACAGCATTCAAGGAATTAATTCCTGCCGGTACCCATTTAACACCTGGGTGAAGAGTGGCAAATGTAGATTAATGTCTTGCCAAAAAACAGTATTATATAATGTTCTCCCTGAGGGCCCTGCAATCATATTATTACCCCGGTTTAATAGCCGAGCGACCATGATAAGGTGCTCAAGCATTCAAGGAATTTATTCCTACCGGATACCCAATTACTTCACCTGGGTGGAGAGTGGCAAGGGGACCTTACATCCTATTTAAAAATCATGATCAAACTGTGCTCCAGTACAAAACAGTAACTTTTGTCATACTCCTCGTTTTACAACGCAGTTCTGGATACTGAATGTATAGGGGCTTTTATAATCATTTAACAGGATTATGAATGCATTTAATTGTACAAATGCTTAAACAATGGATACGCGCAGTAACAATTTACGTCACAGTTGCTTGGCCCAGAAAATTTTAACTATGCCCGTGTTCATAGTTAAAAACACGACTTCACGTTCAACCAATCAGATGACAGGATTAGGTAAGATTCTTAAAAGGCCCCTGCAACCCAAACTGGGCGTTGTGGCGTGCGCCTGTAATCCAGCTACCAGTGGAAGTTATAAACTGATTCAGCGGAACCAGGTTCGAGACTGAATCACGTCTTTCGGATGGTGACGTTTAAGGTCGGTCCCAGACGTAAATAATCATATCTGATTGATACACGTCTGTAAAAACCCAATTACACACACACACACCGAACGCAACCCAAATGCAGGTTTATTGCTGTTGATGTGCAGGGATGCATACAACTAATATTATTTTATTCAAACATCTATATATGTTTCATAGATTGTAAAATGCTTTTTGAAATATTTTCCCAACCTGCAATGACATCATAGACCTGTCAATCATTAGTCAGCTACACTGACATTCTACAATTTAGACAGTGGACTGTAACTCCCCCAGCTCAACACACGCTCACAATAGAATTGCATGCTCTCAAACAATACCTCCTCAATGCTCCTCATTAGCATTCTTTTCCTGGCGATGCTACAGCATGTCTGACATAGCAACTCATATGTAGGCACTATGGTCTATAAGAACAGATGGTCATCTCTGCCAAAACCACTGTCTCTCCTTAGCTCACTAATGATTGACAGATGATGTCATTGCGGGAATGAGATCTGGGGCATTTTTTTCGGGTGGAGCTTAAGCATGTTTGAGAAAATGATTTTAAAATGATTTTTAAAATTTATGAAACATAGATGTTTGAATAACAAAATATAAGTTGTATGCATCCCTGCACATCAACATGAATCAACTTGCATTTGGGTTGCAGGAGACCTTTAACGTAAGGTATATAGTTTAAAATAATGACATCCGAGCGTGCAGCACTGTGCAGGGATACTCTCTTTTCACTTCAGTCCTCCTTTTGAATTACATCGCCAATACTTTGATAGAGAGAGCTTTTCTTGAATTATGTTGGTGGAAATGGAAGAAACAGGCCTACTTCAGAGGTTCGGAAGAGGAATCCCCTTTAACTCCAAGGAATTTATCAGAATTATTATCCCCGAAGCGTCTATATGGCGAAATAAGGCAACAAATGTTCTAATAAGTTTTTGTAGGCAAAGAAATGGAAGAATTACAGCATATATTACACATTTACAGCCCCCCCCCCCCTCCCGCCCATCAGACTGGCCCCGAAAGAGCGAGAAAGAGAGAGAGAGACGGAAAGAAAATTAATTTTGAAGTGACGTAATAGACCGGTTTGGTAATGTATTCAAATTGTATACATTCCAAACAAAGGTTGTATTTGACAACAAGAAATCATGCCCGAGGCTAGCCAGACATAGCAACAATATTAATGATGTATGTAAACTGGATTCCAAGCAGTGAGGCTGATTTATAAAAAGCAGGTTAATGGAATAGCTTGTCACTAGGCGCCCAGAGAAGAAATGTGCATACATTTATTACAGAAACGATCTACTCAAAAGTACTATCCAGCATACGTTTAGTTCCTTTGCCACCTTTATAGATCTAGACGAGTTTAATGCATTCAAATTTACGAACACCCTCTTGTCTTCGTGACGACCTGTTGAATTCACATGTTTAGATTGATTGTATCTTCTGGCTATATCATTAGTCAGAATGCAGTTACATTATCAGCTGTTGCTATGACCTCCTGCCATGCTCTACTTTACTATTTACGTTTGTAGTTTAACATGCAAAAATGGAATGCATTTGTCTTTCAAAAGAACGGAATGTCACGTTGTAATTGGAATGAGAACAATGCGTATTGCACTATCGTAAAGAATGTGTTCTATATATTCCAAACAGTTTGATTCAAACATTTGACGCAGGGTGATTCTTGGCGTGATCTCATTGGAGGGATAAATCTTTTTGAGAAAGCAGATTGTCATAAACTTTTCATAAAGAAACTCAGATTGATCTTCACAAGCATGCATCCTTTTTAAATTTTAATTCAGATTGTAGACAATTTGAATTTCAAGGGTTATTTTGGAACAAAACGGGTAGATGACGATAGGTACATAAGCTTAAGTAAAACAATATTTGAAGTGCCGTACCCCTTTAAACAATAATGAATTTGTCTCTTTTGCATATTCTAGCTGAACAGACCGCTTCTGTAATTTATACAAATTTATGCACATATATTTTCTGAGCAACTAGTGACGAGCTATTCCATGAACCTGCTTTTTATAAATGAGCCTCAATGTTTGGAATCCAGTTTGCATACATTATTTGTAGCTATGTCCGGCAAGCCTCCGGCAAACTTTCAGGTTGTCAAGAACAACCTTTGTTTGAAAGGTATGCATAAAATTTGCATACATTACCGAAACGGTCTATTGACTGATTTCGATGCCCGGTTTCGATGCGCTTTTGGATGGCCTATACAGCACATGCGCAGCTTCTCTACATCAAGCTAGCTGTGTCTCACAACGTCCGTGGTATCGTTATTTTTCTCCAACAAAAGTTATCCACATCTTCTTAAACCAGTCAAAAACGGTGTCTCCATTGTGCCTTATTTCAACAAACCAGACGTGCAACTCCAACTTTCGCCTTTACCACTTTAGAAGGTAAGGTAATTTCTACGCTTTAAGAATATGATGATGAAGATATAGGAAGAAGCCAATGAAAATCATAAATAATTGAAAATTTTCAGTTTTATAGTAATAATATTTATGGTAAAGGCCTACTATCCAAATGATTGAAAATAGTGTGTCGCATTCCAACCTAGTACACTGGATAAGTGATGAAAGGTGTGTAAATATTTTAAAACAATCAGAATAAAATGGTCATTTATCATTTTATTTATATTCATTTTTTCTTTATTTTATACTGCAGGGTTGGCCTTTTCAGTTGTGCAAAACTACTTTCCAAAGGCTCCCTGCGGTTTAACAAATCATTCTACATAAATACAAAAAAAATATACATAAATTAGGTATCATGATGGTAAAATACAAAACTGGAGAGTGAATTAATAGTATTGTAAAATGAACATTTGTACAGAAATGTTACAATTCCCTTGCGTTTTAAAAACTTATAATACACGTCTAAGCTTACTAGGGAGTGCATTATACAAACTGGCTCCAACATATGCAAAAGAATTTCTTTTATACATGTATTATGTCCTTGGGCGGGGAAGTTGGAGAGGGCATTTTAAAGAATATCGTGTCCTATAATTTACAATTCGTTTGCTTGTCAATAGGGAAGTCGGTATTAGATTATTTTGTATTCCAATTTACCATTTTAATTGGCAATATTCCCGCAAACTCAAACTGCAGTTCTTCGAAGATGAACCTAGAATATTTTATTTAAGAAATGCAGAAGTTTATAGTAAATGTGAATTTCAATTTTTGAACCAATTATTTGCCAGACTTGGTTCACAACGGTTTTTAGAATTTTATAGGTTTTACTCACAATTAAGATGAACAAAGAAATCGCACGTGTACATGATAATTTTAGAACCAATCTAGGTTTTTCCGAATTGGATGTTTTACTTATTGTCATTAGCCATTAAGATAACAAAACGCTGCTGCTGGAGTTACAGCTGAAGTGCCGGTTCAACGCAGACACTACAAGCATGGCATATGTGTGCTTCCCTAAAGCATTTTCTTCAAGTGGGCCGCCAATGGTCCCTAAAGTTGGGACTCCAAATACCCATACCAGCAAGACTAATGTCAAAATGCAAATACCTCCTTGATTGGCAATACTGAAATGTTATTTTTCATAGAGCGCGACACATTCGCAACAGATCTTGAATCGATTCCACAATGCCCGCCAAAGGTGCCCCTGCGAAGGGAGAGAAGAAGACGGTGAAGTCCAAGTCGATGGCTTCCGGTCGTACCGGCGATAAGAAGAGAAGACGGAGACGTCTGGAATCCTACAATATCTACATCTACAAAGTCCTCAAACAGGTGAATATAATTCCTAGTCATATTTAGAATTAAACTTTCCATAGCCAAAACCTTAATATACTTTTATTTCCTTATAGTTCTTTTCTCTGTCTATCTGCCTCTCTCTCTCTCTCTTAATTGATTAGACATATAAACTGTCTTGATAAATGCTCTTGAAACTGCAAAGGAGTGTCCTTAAAGGGGAATTAACCTCAAAATATAAATGTGCTCATATTCATAGATGTAATCTATTCATTCTTGTTGCCCTACGTAGTTTTGCATTAAGATATACGAGATGGGTATAAATCAGGATTTTCTCAGCAAGATTTATCGTCTGCTAGCGATACCAGGGGGCTGCCATTTTCTTGATGTGTACATAAAGATATTTTTAATCCGAATGCAAAATTGTCTGTCTTCTTGATACAAAATTCCATCTGAGATTTAAAATATTTAACAGATATATACATATATTCTAAAAACGAAAACTTGTTTTATATTTCTTTGAAAATTACGATTTTACTAAAAATAATTTTCTTGATACTATGACGTACGTGACGGAGCGAATTAATTCAAATTATGGATGACTTTCCCGAGCGTCAATAGTGACAAACTATGCATTCACCTGCTTTGAGATAATGGACTTCAAAAGTCAGAATGCGCATTGTATAAAATATGTTCTACTCTGCGAGGCAAGACCAAGAAATCGACTTATAGTTAGCAAAACCGGAGAATTAAAAAATCTATAAATTTCAAAGTTTTAAACCCATCTGGTATAAACGTATGCATCTGTTATGTATTTTCCATCACATATGGGGCTTTTTTTATAATGAATAGAAGCAATTTAGCTCGTGGATTAAAAATATCTTCCTGACCGGAACGGTCCCCAATGGTTCATGTACAACTCCATGTCATCAAGAAAATGGCAGCCCCCATGAAGTGTTAGCAGATGAAACCGTGTGCTAGAATGTCTTGATTTTAAAGCCTTTTCTGATATTTTATTTCTAAAGTGATACAGGTCAATGATTAAGAATATATTACACCTTTGAACAGAAGTACATTTATATTCTAGTGTTAATTCTCCTTTAATAAGCAAGTCTTGAGCTATTAAACTCTGTAACCCTTTAAATTCTTTTTCGGGTGACATTCGTCAGTCCATAGATCTGTTTCAAAACAACTTTTTTTTATCAAAGTTTACGAGGTGGGGAAATAGACAAATTCTAAGCTGAAAAAAGGTTGCTTGTTCAATCTTTAACCCTTCTATCTAGGTCCATCCAGACACGGGTATATCAAGCAAGGCCATGTCGATCATGAATAGCTTTGTGAATGATATCTTTGAGCGGATCGCAGCAGAGGCATCTAGACTGGCACAGTACAACAAGAAGAGCACCATTAGTAGTCGAGAGGTAATCTGTTCATCTATTCTTTCACCAACACTGAACTGTGTTTGGCATATCAGTTATTTTGCTCCATATATTACCAAGTTTAGTATACCTGAAAATTGTATCAAGAAGATAACCCTAACTGACGTCAGACCAAATATCAAGGAATAAAAATTAACTTATTAAGCATAAGTTTCAAAGAAATGGAAGGGGTTTCACTATTCCGGGAAGAGAGATGATTTCAATTTTGTTTTTAAATTGGTCAGTGGAATTAGCTCATTTTATGAAAGAGGGGGTATTGTTCCATGCTTTGGATGCAGTCACGGTAAATGTACGATCACCAGCTTTTCTACGGGTTTGGGGATGGTGAGAAGAAATGGTTCCCTTGAAGAGCGAAGATTAGGACGGGATGGGTTGTGAAATTTATACAGTTTGTAATATATTGGCATTTGGTCATAGGAGGCTTTAAAAACAGTATCTTGAAGAGAATCCTTTCTTTTATGGGGAGAACTGATTAGTACAGTTACCTTCGAACGACGTTCGGGCTTTAGGTTGATGCCATCAGTGGTATAAAAATGCAAATAATTATAAGCATTTAAATATTTTCTACTGCAGGTCCAAACGGCTGTCCGTCTCCTTCTGCCCGGGGAGTTGGCCAAACACGCCGTCTCAGAAGGCACAAAGGCGGTCACCAAGTACACGACGTCACGGTAAAGATGCAGTAATTTTCCATTCGCGGGCACCATCCAGGAAGAACGCGGATTAAAGCCTATCGCACTCTATACGATCTAACTGGACATGATCCGATTATTTGAAGAATTCGCGATTGGTATTTGGCATGTACATACAAACATGAAAAATCTTAATGAGGCGCTGAAAAGTCATGTGATTAAAAAAGCGAAATTTTGGAATATTACAAGCCTCCTTGAGGGAAGGAAAGCCATATCGGCTCCGAATTGTAGTGACGTCAGACCATTCGTGAGATTGTCTACGATTCGAAGCCAACTTGGCCTTTACTCCAACTAGAAGGGTTACAATGC
This sequence comes from Heliocidaris erythrogramma, assembly GCA_025617745.1. Lineage (NCBI taxonomy): Eukaryota > Metazoa > Echinodermata > Echinoidea > Camarodonta > Echinometridae > Heliocidaris > Heliocidaris erythrogramma. Next base: position 16,138,510 of record CM046873.1, on the reverse strand, counting down.
AACAAAAATTGCGATTTTTAGTATCCACGTCTTTATTGAAAACCTCGGTCAATAAAGTAGTTTAAATTGCCATATCCAATGCAATATTGATTTCTTCGAAAATCTCATCACATTCGGATCGTAAAGTGTGCGATGAGTTTTGAATGTTACACCAAAAAGAGTTCTTCCTACACCGCGTTCTTGACGTGAAACTTCACGGCGCGTTACCATGGTTACTGTGCCAAAGCGCTGACTGTCAAGTGCGTTGGATGATCGCTTGACATTTGTTGTGAAACACCAAGATTTATAGAACCGCGTGATCTTGCAGATTAAATGAACAGAACTTGGTGCTGTCAGGAACGTGTGGTCAATCGTCTGTGAAAACCTTTTGAATGGTCAAAATGTTAGTGATTTTCCAACTTGTCGAAGGATTTATGATCGTCTCTAAAAAGGAAATTAAGTCTATTTGTTTGAAAACTATGTTTTAAAACTGCAGTTAATTTAAAAAATCTTGAAGGAATATATATTAAACTACCAGACTTAATTGGTGCTTTATCGATAAGGAAACTATCAAGTTTGATTGTGTTAGATCCTTTAAACTGTTTCTTTGAATATACAAAAAGGGTAAAAAAAGAAAGTAATCGAATAATTACATTTTTTTCGATAAATCAAATGAGGACTATGTTGTACCGCCATTTTCAATTTACTTTATAAAAAGAGCTTAACTATATATTTTCTTTAAAATTGGAGGGGGGGGGGGCAGGTGTCATCTAACTTTATTTTGTCTATTACATCCATTTTTTATTTATCTAATTAAAATTCCATGTATTTCCAGCTTTTAATTAGGTCTACATCTGAAACCATTAGTAAAAATGTAAATTGAAAAAGCATAAATCAATATGCCATAATGGTTTTTAATGAGTTAAAATTGATTGTAGCAATCCATATTGAAAGCAAAATAACCCTCACAGAGGAAAACCCAAACCATTAAACTTTTGTGGTCTCCTTTTCCTGGTTGGTGGCAGATTTTGTATTACCATAAAATAATATTTTAAAAATTCGTAAACTTAAATAAGACACGGGGAAACGCACTGCAGTGTTGTATATTTGGAATGAGGCCTAAAAATATTTAGCATAGCGCTTAACTTTAACAAATAAGTTTTAAAAGTAAATATGAAAATTTGGTTTTAAAGATTGTGTGTATTTGTGGTACCTATGGAAAAAACCTAAATTTGTGTTCGTATGTAAATGTCTTTGTGAAATGTCTGAATCCGCTTATGTTTTCCATGTTTTTCTCGATTTTCATGTTTGATAATAAATAAATGCGTTGAAACTTTAGCCGCTTGATCTTTCGTCTTATCTTCAGTGTAATTAAGCAATGATACTTAAATTTGATGGTAATGCTGTATTGGTTATGATAACGCCTTTTGTGCAAATAAAATTGTTTTGCTTGGTGTTTATTCAAAGAAAGGGAGAGCGAGAGAAATAAGAGATTGTAAGTGTGGTAAGAATAACGAGAACGATGATGCAATAATGAGACAGAAAAAGAAAAATTACATTGAGAGAAAAATCCCATCGCACTGTATACGATCAACTGCGATCCGATTCTAGAATAAATTAGAATAAATTGCAATACCATTAAATATGGGCACTTTCCCAAATAAATTGAATCTACCTGTGTAAGGTTCTGAACAATGATATGAATACTGAACATCGAGTTTGGGTGCACTGTCGGCCTATACCCGGAATTAGGGGTCAAATCAGTTTCAAATCGTAAGCAATCGTGAGACTCGTTGGCGGATCCAGGGGGGAGGGGGTCACTTCCGGCCCGTGTCCGTGCCCCCCCCCCCTTTGGAAGAAAAGCATGCGTTTTGACCATAGACGATCCGCCATTTTCTAGATTGTGCCCCCCCCCCCCCCCCTTTTAGAATGAACCTTTTTTTTTTTTTTTTTTTTTGCTTGTCAGGGAATTATGGAGGGAAACTGGACCCCCATAACCCCCCACTGAGCGAATTTTGAAGGTCTGGCGATTTTTTTTTTTGTCGGCATGTATAGGGTGGTAGGGTTTCGGGAATTAAACGCTAAATATGAATAGAATGATTAAATAATTTTGTAGAGAAGAAGGAGATGGAAGTGAGAGGAAGAGTAAAGGAATAAAGAGGAAAGAGAGAAAACAAGTAAGAGAGAGAAAGAAAGAGAGAAACCAAATGAGAGAGAGAAAGAAAGAGAGAAAACACGTGAGAGAGAAAGAAAGAGAGAAAACAAGTGAGAGAGAGAAATAAATGGAGGGAGGGAGGGAGAAAAAGAAGAGAGAGAGGAAGAGAGAGGGAGAGAGGGGGCGGGGGAAGAGGCCCGTGTCCGTGCCCCCCCCCCCCCCCCTTTGGAAGAAAAGCATGCGTTTTGACCATAGACGATCCGCCATTTTCTAGATTGTGCCCCCCCCCCCCCTTTTTAGAATGAACCTTTTTTTTTTTTTTTTTTTTTGCTTGTCAGGGAATTATGGAGGGAAACTGGACCCCCATCACCCCCCACTGAGCGAATTTTGAAGGTCTGGCGATTTTTTTTTTTTGTCGGCATGTATAGGGTGGTAGGGTTTCGGGAATTAAACGCTAAATATGAATAGAATGATTAAATAATTTTGTAGAGAAGAAGGAGATGGAAGTGAGAGGAAGAGTAAAGGAATAAAGAGGAAAGAGAGAAAACAAGTAAGAGAGAGAAAGAAAGAGAGAAACCAAATGAGAGAGAGAAAGAAAGAGAGAAAACACGTGAGAGAGAAAGAAAGAGAGAAAACAAGTGAGAGAGAGAGAAATAAATGGAGGGAGGGAGGGAGAAAAAAAAGAGAGAGAGGAAGAGAGAGGGAGAGAGGGGGCGGGGGAAGAGGCCCGTGTCCGTGCCCCCCCCCCCCCCCCTTTGGAAGAAAAGCATGCGTTTTGACCATAGACGATCCGCCATTTTCTAGATTGTGCCCCCCCCCCCCCCCCTTTTAGAATGAACCTTTTTTTTTTTTTTTTTTTTTTTTGCTTGTCAGGGAATTATGGAGGGAAACTGGACCCCCATAACCCCCCACTGAGCGAATTTTGAAGGTCTGGCGATTTTTTTTTTGTCGGCATGTATAGGGTGGTAGGGTTTCGGGAATTAAACGCTAAATATGAATAGAATGATTAAATAATTTTGTAGAGAAGAAGGAGATGGAAGTGAGAGGAAGAGTAAAGGAATAAAGAGGAAAGAGAGAAAACAAGTAAGAGAGAGAAAGAAAGAGAGAAACCAAATGAGAGAGAGAGAAAGAAAGAGAGAAAACACGTGAGAGAGAAAGAAAGAGAGAAAACAAGTGAGAGAGAGAGAAATAAATGGAGGGAGGGAGGGAGAAAAAGAAGAGAGAGAGGAAGAGAGAGGGAGAGAGGGGGCGGGGGAAGAGGCCCATTCATAGACAGAGTTCATAGTATCGTGGTTTATTTAAAATCTGTATCTATAAGTTTTCTATTGAAATAGGACTTAACTCCACAATAATCATTAAACATACACACACAAACCGCATTTTCTAAGCTGACATAGTACTGTTCAGCCGTTTCTAGTCATATAATGAATAAGAGAGCATTTGAAGAGCAATCCTTTTCAGGTGACATATCTACTATGATAATCTTCCAAACTAACATTGAAAGAATGAGAAAGCTCATAAATTATTTTTTTCACCTTTCCCAGAACTCAACCTTCCCTTTAATTGCCTTCGCAAGCTCAATAAGAGTAGGTAATGACGTCAATCGAAATGGCACCACATGTGAGCGAGTCTTAATGAGACAGACCTGGGGAGCGTTTCATCAAGCAATTTGTCAGCGAGTTTTACTGAGAAATTTGCTCTCAGCCAATCAGATGCAAGGATTTCAGTAGCTTATAACAGTTGTCAGTAAAAATCTCTTACAAAACGCTTCATGAAACGCTCCCCTGATTAGCACCAGTGCCATCGTCCGTTTCTTATTCAGACTGTGCCCGTTTTTAGACCACCACTAGGGAGAGGGGGTGGGGGGGGGGTAGGGTGATTACCTGGAAACACAGTATTTTTTGCCTTTTGGGTCTAAATTATATACCCAATAGGCAATAAAATCATGCTAGCGCATAGCGCGAGCTGATTTTTTTTTTCTCTCTCTCGATATAACTGAAAACGTATTTGTTCTCTTTGCTGTAATTATTGCAATATTTTAATTTACTATGTTTAGGAGAATTCTGTATGTATTTTTCTCTAAGCGCCATGAGCACCGAAAGGTGGACCTGTGCGCTATACAAGTAGCCAGTATTATTATTATTATTGTTATTATTATTATTATTATTATTATTATTATTATTATAATTATTATTATTATATGGTAAATATAACAAATAAAAAACGTAAGTGAAGGATTCATTCCATATAATGTTGTCAAGAAAAAATCCTTCCTAAACATATCCAAAGCTTAGCAGTACCATCCCAGCAAACTGTTGTGCACTGTAGCGAAAATTGGTTGGCTCAAATAGTACGAGTTGAAGCATGTTCAGAATTTGGAAAGTTGTAATTAGTATACTAAAATGGAGTTTCAACATGGCGAATCGGTCAATATGATTTTGAAGATGTTTGTACCGAATCAAGGATATACTCCATTCGCTTTTATCTGCCGACGATATCGGTGTGTACTCGAGTACCGTAATTATCTTAATACTCATTTCGTTTTCATTTGGATGGTCGTTAAGATTTTGTTTACATGCATATGGAGTGATATATCCTTGAGCCGCGCATCTCTCTTTTCCGTAAAGGATAACACACGAGTAACTGTCCGTCCGTGTGTGAGAATGGGCTGAGGGCGTAGCCCGAAGCCCATTCTCACCCACGAACGGACAGTTACGAGTTGTGTTATATGATTTAACACCCAGCTCTGATGTCTGTCTATTGTTCTTTCACTACATTATTTTCCACGAATGGAGTGATAACATGTGTTTATTAGTAACCACATACTGTATTGTTGGAAATTCAAGCGTAACAGTGTTATGAACCACGACAAAAATGATCACATTCCAAACACAGTACATTTGAATTTAATCACTGCTGCATTATACACTTGACCAGCGATTAACAATAACACGCCATTCGTACAAAATAGTTAAATAATACAATCAAATGTGAATGGGTTGCATGCATCACGGATCAACTGTTTCATTCATTCTCTCATTGGTCAGCGATCAGTTACGTTGTCAAAATTTGAATCAAGATGTTCAGCGACAGTGAAAGCGAACTGTTCCAAACGCAAAATACATTCAGGGACTCTGAAATCGATGTTAGTTCAGATGCTATCGTTGAAGATATCTTAAATATGGAGGAGTCAAAGCCATCAACATATACAACATGACGCTGAAATGAGACATAGGTATGTGTTACTTTCATTTATTTTTTTATTATGTTCCATTTGATCCATTCGTAGAAAACAATGTTGGGCATGAAAAGGAGAGTACATAATAGCTTAAAAAATTAATACTACAAATTATAGTAAAATAATGTATGCATGAAAATTAAGGCGACTGAGCCAATAACACAAATGTTTATTAAGTTGTACCACATTAATGACTCCTTTATTAGACCATTTCACAAATGATTCAAATTTATGGATATTTCTACCAGAAAACCTAGTGACAAGCAATGTCATTCAGCTGTTCAAAGTTATTGTGTTTCTTTTATTATTTCCATTGTGCATACATTAGTTGTTGCTATATCAGGCAAGCTTTGCCCAGACCTCGGGCAAGCCATAAAATCTGAATACATTTGTGAAATTGTCTATTGGGTCGATAACCAAGATAAGATTAAAGTTTCAACTAACTTGAATTACGATTTGTCAGCCATCTATGATTATAATCACTCATAGGTACACGCCATTGCCGACTGTGTAGTAACGCAGCCAACACACATCCCATGGCTAAACTGCATCACTGTGCATTTTTGGCTATATTTAATTGAATATCATATATTGCAGTTTACTTACATCCAAAGAATTATATTGAATAATAGATGATTAAAACTTACCAGGTTGTTTTGTGACCTTTGAAGAGGGTTTCCTGAAATTTTGGGTCCTTTTTGTCGATAACTGCTATCGAGACTGTCCCGTCAGCATCCAGTTTGTATTTTTCACGATTATGATGAAGGGAGCCCTCAGCGCTCGTAGTAGTACCGGCGCGATGGGTTCGTCGATCTCCTACGAAGACCTGACAGGGCCAAACTGACGACGTAAAAAAATAAAAAATATTACGTACGTACGTAATAATTACTACGTACGTACGTAATATTTTTTATTTTGTTACGTCGTCAGTTTGGCCCTTTCAGGTCTTCGTAGAATAGCTTGTGTGCGTAACATTCTGCGTACGTATCTACGGTGCGTAACCATGTAGAGCTAACATTATTGAGAGCAGTCGTCATCCGTATGGAGGTGTGGGTAACAAGTACCAAAAAGAGGGCTGTAAATGTAAGTTTTTATAACTTTCTACATTTTGTATCTTAACGAACTGATAACTTAAAATCTAAAGAATGATACTTCAGTATCAGTTTGCCCACAAAAACATCAATTTCAAACAAAATTACATCTGTATCCCCAATACCCAGTATACACACATGTATATGATTCTAATGGTCAATATGACCATTGCTTGCTGATGTGATTATAATAGTGTTAAAATTGTAGTATTAATTTTTCAGCTATATGTACTCTCCTTTTCATGCCCAACATTGTTTTCTACGAATGGAGCTATGATAATCATAACAAGCCGTTCGTACTACAATTGTTGCGAAAGGCGTGTTATAGCATCACTCCATTTGCGGAAAACAATGAATATACTCTCCTTTTTATGCACTACATTGTTTTGTACGAATGCAGCGCTGATAATCATAACAAGCCGTTCGTACTACAACAATTGTTGCGAAAGGCGTGTTATTACCGATATCACTCCATTCGTTGAAAATAATGTCGTGAAAGTACAATAGACAGACGTCAGAGCTGGGTGTTAAGTGTATTGTACGACCATTGAGTTGTGGATCAAGGGGTTTTAAACAGAAGGGGATGCATTCCTCGCATCGCCACCTTTAATGGCGATCTATCCTTCATTATGTTTATAGAGAGTTGCTTCGAAGGAACTTGAAAGCATAAATATTAGACAAAATATTTGATGAAAGTTTGAATAAAGCCGGGCAAACATCGCCGGGCAAATATTAAGAAAATTGTACAACAAAAGAGTTTCAAATCAATTAGTCACTACCATGTAGAGTCGACTGAAAGGCTATTGCACTTTTCAAAATTTGCGACTGGAAAGGATCTGTTTGTTTGTTAATCGTCTGTTGAGAGCCAGAAGGGCGTTTACTCTAAGTTAAAGGGAAGCTTGAGTTCTGGGAAAGGTGAAAAAATTATTTGTGACCTTTCTCATTCTTATTATGTAAGTTTGGAAGATTATCATAGTACTGTAAATATGTCCCCTGAGAAGGATTGCTCTTGCATGCCCCCACATTCAAAATATGACAAGAAACAGCTGAAATGTTCTGGCCGAACATTTGTGTGTAATCCCACATACACATTTCTGTGTGCAATGCATGTAAATCTCGGCAGGATTGAGTCAAGTTCTTATCATTTTGGTGATAACCTTACGGCATACACCAATTCTTATGTGCTATAATAATCAACGTTTCCCAATTGCTTTGAGACAGTTTCTTTCACAATTCAATATCATGACCAGGGCCCTGTAACATAAAGCTTGAAAATTGGACTTCCGATTGATTTTTACGACTGATTGCACATTGTAGTCAATGGGATTGATCGTAAAAATCGACCGTATGATCAGTCTAAAGCTTTATGTTACAGGTCCCAGAACTCAACTTTATCTTTAAAGGATATGATTTAACGTCCTTCTGGCTCTAAACAGATGGTTTGTTTGTTTGTTTGATTGTGGAGGGCTTTTAACAGCTTGTTATCCATAAAGAATTTGCGTAAAAGGTCTTGAGGGAAAGTGCTTTGGAGTAAACGTTGAATTGGGTGTTTTTTAATGCAAGAGTGGGAGAGTAATTGTCCCCAATGACGTCAGTGAAACGACATATTAAAGCCAAATACTTTCATGCAATGGCATTATGTGAAGAGCTGCCCCTTGGCCGTTGCAATCGATGCGTCCTCTGATGACGTACGGCTGCGTCAGCGACTGGTGCGTCTTTGACGCGGCATTTGAGAGTGATATCGTACAAACACAGTGAACTGGGTGTTGTGGCGTGCGCCTGTAATCCAGCTAACAGCGGAAGTTATAAACTGATTCAGTGGACCCAGGTTCGAGACTGAGTCACGTCTTTCGGATGGTGACGTTAAAGGTGGGTCCCCAGACGTAAATAATCATATCTGATTGATACACGTCTGTAAAAACCCAATTACACCTGAACATCTGAACGATTTGGTCTGAGAGAGCAAACACCGACCCATGTGCGCTAACGCAACTAACTTGACATTATTATTTATTCTGTTCTGCATAGACCTACCTTATAAGTGATTAAAGTCATGGTATTACTCAAGGAATTCTTATATGACTAGTAGGCCTAATGACTTTTTAGTGTAAAAGCCTGACAATATCCCGATGGTGGATCATCCTGGACATGATGGAGGTCACGGATGATTACCAAAGTTATTATCTTTTGTTTATAGTCTCTAACACTGCCCCTGTTCAATATCTACATGTACACAGTGGACATGCCATCTGGTGACAGGCCGCAGTGCACCTATGCAGATGCATCGGCTTTAGGCACTGATCGAATCTATTCTGCAGGAAGGCCTTGTTACCATGAGCAGCTACTTCCAAAAGTGGCATCTTATCAAGCTAAGCTTGCCCAAGACCGTTTGCCCCCTCTTCTATCTCGCAAACAGATGTGCTAATACGACACTGAACATCTCCCTGAATGCAATGGTGAGAGGCCAAAGTTCAACTCAACCCCCAAGTAACTTGGTGTCGTGCCGGACCGCAGTCTTACTTTCTCTCATCACACCAAGTATGTTGCATCCAAGACCGAGGCCCTTGTTAACTTGGAAAGGAAACATGCTGCCACCAGCTGGGACGCTTCTTATAATAACCTGCAAACCCAACCGTAGCTCGACCTGGTTTACTCTATATACTGCAGAATATGCTCCACCAGCCTGGGGTCACAGTCCACACTCAAAAAAACATCGATGTTGTCCTCAACTCTGCCATGAGACTTGTCATCGGCACATTAACAGCCACCCTCTTGATAACCTACCCATCTTGTCAGGGGTAGCACCTGCTGATCTACGTCGTGATCTTGCGAAGTTGAAGCTGTCACAAAGCCGGGGATCGTACAATGACCCAGCCTACTTTCTCCCGCAGGAATTTGCAATTGACGTTTCAACTCTGACATCTCAGCACCCCTACAAGCCCTCATAGCTAATTGATCGATTGGCCGAATGGTGGGGCTCTTCCACATCAGCACTACGACATTATATCAGTAGACCTTCAAGCAAACCATCTGGCTGCGATCTCCCTATACAAGGCTTGGGTTAACCTGAAAAGACTCAGAATAGGTGTTGGTCGCACCAAGGAATTATAACAGCACTCCTTTGTCGCACAAAGTACTACCTCCACAATATAAGAGCTGAGCCATCCGACATCTGTTGAATGCGGCGAAACTCAGACCATCGACTATGTAGTCTCCAGGCTCCCCGTGATTCTGATGAAACTGTATATTGGCTTTCAACGAGCATTCCCTTATGACCGATCTTGACAGAAGTTAGCAAAAATACGAAAAAAGACTGACCCATGGTCAATGAATAATTCAGCCTTCTATTAACCCCCCCCCCCCCCCCCCCCCCCCCCCCCCAGGAAAAAAAGATAATTATAATAATAATATATATACATATATTAAGGTGAAGAACATCAACTTATACATTTTGCACATTGCGGGGGTGCTTTTTTTCATAATATACGCATAGACAGGATGGAGAAAGCGGAAAACGGATACGTATAGATGTAATTCATTGATTGTGTTTATTTGACGCAAGTTTCGGACTGCAATGACCTTCCTCAGGTGTTCCTAAATAATTATAAAGGCGAATCGTGACTATATAAAGCACATCATTTAGTCGTATACACCATATTCCATTGTTCAATCCAATGTTCAAGTACACATTCTGACATTACGTAAATATTGTGACATTATGTATAGGCTACCATTACGAACTGTACTTAATTGAACATTGGAATATGATGTATACCACTTTATATGACACCTAATTAGATCCTTGCCATTTGATTGGTTGTTTGATGTTGATCATTTGTCCCATTTAACAATGACGTCATCAATCGTGCAAATTTGATCCATTCACCGTGCAATTTTGGATCCATACGAAATTGTCCATTGCACTCGCGCGACCACCAACAGGTCTACATACGCAAAAACGACTTGCCTTTGCAGCGCGCACGCGCATGCGACTATCAAGTACATTGACGGACCGCACAACAAAATGTAAGTCCCTTCACTCTGATCTTGTTTCTTAATTCATAAAATGTCAAATAAGAAAGATAGCTATTTTTAGGTGTCATATAAAACAAATAATGAATGTTTTTTCATTCGTGCAATGGACAGAATATTTCATTCGGTGAAAGATGAAATTCGATCCATTCAACTCGGCTCCGCCTCGTTGAATGGATCATTTCATCTTTCACCTCATGAAATATTCTGTCCATTGCACTCATAAACATTCACTATTTGTATACCACTATATCCAACGATCTCCGGCCGAATTTGTAGATCGCCAGAAAGTCGCCGAATTTCAAACCCGCCAGGGCGTCGAGCGTATTTTTCACTTGAAATCTACCCTGTCACATATTCGACGGGGCGTGGGCGGTGCCTTTGAACACTAGTGATCAGAGTCGCCCGACGCCCGTCAATAAACGATTGTGAGTCTGGTGAAGCCAGCTCGACATAAGGGCGGGCACGTACCGTCCGAGTTTCGGTCGATGATCAATGGGTCTGTCAGTGCCCGCCCGACAAACGGGGGCCGCCCGGGCGGGTTCCGCTCGACGTCCTGTCTGGCGTCCTCCGAGGCCTTTCGCACCTCAAATTATATCGTCTATCTGGAAACAGAAGGACGTTAATTCTATGTTAAAGTATATGAGTATTCCCAAGGGGCAAAATTCCTGAGTTGACAAGAGGAGCTCGGCCGGGGCCCGTGAAAGCCGCCCGACGACGACCCGACACCAGCACGGAGAGCGCTCGAAGCATGCCCGATTATGTAAAAGTCGGGCGGGATACGGAAGGGGTCATTCGTGTATCGTAGGGGGCCCGTGCGGCGGCCGCGCAGCTATGCCGACCTCCGTCCGAATTTGAAAGCAAAAAAAAAAAGATCTAAAATCGATTGCCGCCCGAATATCGATCGAATGTTTGCCGATGCCCGAGCGATCTACGGGCGATCTGTTTACGAGCTCTGCGACCTCAAATTTCGCCATTGGAAAGTCCCTGATTTGGGAGCAGATTTTGGTGCCCTGAGAACGTCGGCCGACCCCTAAAAAATGCGGCGGAGCCCGCAGTGATCGAGCAGACACCGGCTGTATTCCGGCCTTATTCGGGCGAAAATGCCCTTTTGACATGTTTGAGCTCGTCGAGGAGTCGGGCGGGCTTTTGGATATGTGACGGCCCCTTTATAGTCATGATTCGCCTTTAATCATGTTTGTTTATCTTCCAGACCACTTGAGGAAGGCCGTTGCAGGCCGAAAGCTTGTGTCAAATAAACAGAATCGATGAATTACATCTACGTCTCCGGTTGAAAACGATACAGTTCCCCCCACAAATCAATGTGTGTGAGGGTGAGTGTGTGTGTGTGTGCGCGCGCGTCTCTGTGTGTTTCGGTGTTTATGTGTGTGTATATGTACATGTATATATATCATCAACTTATATTGCGGAGGTGCTTTCTTTCATAACATATGTGTCAGAGGCGGCCCTCTGTGGAGGGGGGGGGGGCAGGGGGCACAGTGCCCCCGCCCACTTTTTCAAGTACCCCAAAAGTGCCCCTTTTATATGAGCTGATAAGTGCCCCCTTTTCTTCGTATAGTGCCCCTTTTTCTTTCTAATAAGTGCCCTTTTTACCCTCTGATAAGTGTCCCCTTTAACCTCAGACATTACTGCCCCTTATGAAATCTAATAATTGCCATTTTTTTCGTCTCATTAGTGCCCATTTTCCGTTCTAATAGTGCAATTTTTCCTTCTGTAAGTGCACTTTTTCCCTCCTGATAAGTACCCCCTTTAACCTCAGACATTACTGCCCCTTTTGAAATCTGTGCCTTTTTCCGTTCTAATAGTGCAATTTTCCCCTTTTTTCACCTCTGATAAGTGACCTTTTTCTTCGTATGACTGCCCCTTTTAAGCTCAGATAAGTGTCCCCTTTGAATTCCGACAGATGTTCCTGTTTTCGTCTGATTGGTGCCCATTTTCCGTTCTAATAGTGCATTTTTTCCTTATGATAAGTGCCCTTTTCACCTCTGATAAATGCCTCTTTTTAAGTGCCCCCTTTTCTTCTGATAAGTGCCCTACATATATACCTATATCTTTAATATATTGTACCTATATACTCCGATGTCGCTTACCAACTGTGCCCTAAAGTCCACAAAAGAGCCATAATATCTCAAAATAATCAAAGAGGTTTCATAATAATAGATCCCCCTACTGATATCAACACAATGAGAGGCAATGGAGCAAGGGTAGGAAGGGCACAATTCCCATAATTATACAAGAATGAGCAGTGCCCCTAAATCGTAACAGGAAGGAGGAACATTTTTCTAATTTTTTTCCAAAGCTCGCTCGCTACGCTCGCTCGCATTTGCCATTGTCTTCTTATCATATTAGGAAAATCGCTGCTATTTAAAGTATCTTCAATATTTGCTCGCTCGCTTCGCTCTCTCGCAAATGAATAATCAGACCATTACACTCAACTTTAAAGTGGTTTGTTTGTTGTTGTTTTTTTTTAAATCTAGAACCACGTTAAAGACATAAACAATAATGTGTCGAAAATCATCCTCGATAGTGTATTAATCAGAATGTAGCGGTATGCTAATGTCTCAAAGTGGCATTTTCCGCCTTCTTTTCACCCTTTGTAGGTGCCCTTTTCCCCCCGAAGTGCCTCTTTTTGTTGGTACCCCCCCCCCCTTTTGAAAAACGCTCCGCCGCCCCTGATATGAGTAAAGGTGCATACCAGAAAACGAAAAGCTGTAATTAATTGATTCTGCTTATTTGGCAAATCTTTGCAAAAATCGGTCGTTCACCGAAAATGTAGTTGGATCTTGTTTGCTTACTATGACATTTACTAGAGGACAGACAAAAAAAAATCATCTAGAATACGAGAATGAGAGTTTTTTTGCGTGACATTTCCTAATTGTTTTATAGCCAGTTCGTAATTAGAATGTTCGTACCTGCGTGATTTTACGCGCAAGTAGCGCGTCCACCAAAACAGATGCTTGTGAGCTACAAATTGTATCATTTCAGCAACATTTGTACCATGAACTATTAACGAACTGGCTGTTTGATCACGAATGAAGGCAGTGTATGCGTACGGATAGGCCAGCACACATCGCGGAAGACATTAATATGCCTCTTCTTTCCGTGAAACATTAATAATTAATTTCGGATGACCGACGATGGTTGTTGATGAAAAGGATTGAGTCGGGCCTTCGACAGTTAAGGGAATTACAGCAAGATTATTTTACGTTTCCAGCTCTGTAATTATGTGGAGGAAGTACAGTGCAGTCATATTCTAACATAAATTTCAGTTTGTTTCGTCGTGACGTACAGAAAGGATTCTTTAGGAGACGAGAATTTAGTTGAAAGTTTGCCACTATGGAGCATCTAGACACGGGGACAAACACAACTTCATTTGATTTCGATCTATCAATTACGGCAGCATGTATACATTTCTTCATGACACCCGTAGGTGTAATCGGAAACTGTCTCGTGCTCACGGCATTGATTCTCTCAAACAGGCTTCGAACAAAGACGAATGCTTTTGTAGCCTGTTTAGCTGCCACTGATCTTCTGAACTGTTCTTTCTTTCCATTCCAAGCGCTCGCGTCTCTCAGCCTCGATGGCCCGCCAAATATAGGATTCTTCTGCGAAGCTGCAGGATTCGTTATCACCACGACGGTCCTTGCAAGTGTCAATATCTTGACAATGATTGCCGTTAATCGGTGGGTCAAAGTTTTGCGACCTGAGAGCACGTACAATCGATTGTATACTCGAAGAAACATCACCCTTATAATAATCTTAAGTTGGAGTCATCCATTGCTTGTTACCATTGTACCTCAGATTGCTGACATCGCCAACTTGGGTTACTCCGAATTCTTCAGGATATGTACGTGGACAGATGATCCAGTGGGCGATAAATACATGGTCATAGCAATGGCGATTTCAATGATTTTTGGCTTTGTCATCGTCATATGCGCATACGCCAGCATCGCTTGGGAAGTCTCCAAACGAAATCGCCAGGTCGCGCCTGTCGGAGGTCGAGAATTGAGGGTCACTCAAACTCTTGCAACCGTCGTCGGCATTTTCTTCATCTGCGTCATGACATTCGTAGTTTGTGCTATAATTGACACATCAAGCAGACTTCCTTTCCTCTGCGGTTCGGCCATGATCCTCGGTAACTCCATCTTCAATCCGTTCATATATACCTTCCAACACCCTATGTTTAAGCAAACTATTAGATGCATCTTTATGTGCCGTTTGAGAGATATTCCCGAACCGTCCCGTGAGTTGAGATTTATTCTGCACCGACTGTAAATTGTCATGGAGTGGCGAAAAATAAAACGATTCGTGTCAGCGCTAAAATTTAAAACTTGTATATTTTGGTGGGGGATGGGTTAAAAGAAGCCTGAGATATTCGTTTGTCAATGGTCAGTCCGAGAATGCCAAAGGGCATTTATCTCCAAGATAGTTCTTAGGTGTGAGAGTCTATATAACAAAACATGAGTGTTGGTAATCATCAGTGACCTCCAGGAATATCCTATCCACGATCACCATCGGGATATTATCAAGCTTAATTAAACAGTCATTAGGCCTACTGGATACAAGAATTTCCTGGAGAAATAGCATGACTTTAATCATTCAAGGTAGGCCTATTCAGAACTAAATAATTTACAATGGCCAGTTGGTTGCCTCAACGTGCATTGGTCTGTATTTGCATGCTCTCCAAGACCAAATCGTGCAGGTTAAACGCAATTGATAGTGCGATTTGGGCGATTCTTTATTAATTTTTTCGTCTTTCGTCTAATTATCAACTGACACTATGAACATGACGAACAAAGAAGCGGACAATTTATGCTGCTCCTCATTTGTACCCTTCACAATTGCACTGGTTAACAAAAGAACATCCATTCATTGCTATCCTGTAAAAATATGTAGAATAGGTGTCACATAATAGCAGTGAAGGGATGTCCTTTTGTCTACTAGAGCTATTGTGGAGGGTACAATGAGGAGCTGCATAAATTGTCCGCTCTCTTTGTCACCGTGTTCATAGTGTGAAGCGGGTAATGACAAGAACTCTGTTTTAGGCTGGATGATTTCAGTATTTGCTAAGTAAGGATTCTGGTAGGTAATTACAGAATTCCCACAATGCCGCAGGATGAATGTTAAAACATCATTTAGATAATTAGTCGCTACACTGACGTCACTGGGGACAACTCTCCCTTTCGTTTTGCATTTAATTGCACCTAATAATTTATAAGGTTTCTCCAAAGCACATTTTCTGTCAAGACTGTACGAAACGTCATTATGGATATCAGATTCTGAAAGCTAATCCAAAACATTTTTTTAATGATCCTTTCCAGTCATAAATGTTAACAAGTACAATAGCATTATAATATTCATTAATTAATATTCAAATTCAAATTCGTATTTATTTCATTTCCAACAGAAAGAAAAACAATGGCATTACAGGTATTGTTACAGAAAATATGAAAAAATGTATGTACATATTCATTTTTTCTTGATAAGTGTACAAGTAAACTGTACATATAAATAAAGTCTTATAATGAATTATCTAAAGAAATTCTTAATTTGTGAGGAAATGTGGGGGATCCACTAAAAAGCAGTGCTTGTAATTTGTGAATCCCCCAGAGAAAATAGAATTGTTTCAAATTGTGCCTACGAAGATTTGGAAAACACAAAACAATGTTACAGAACAACAAACAAACACGAAACGACAAGGAAAAAGAAAACAAATAAATGAAAAAGGAAAAGGGAAAAGGAAAAAGCAGGACAAATCATGACCGAGAAAGGAGGTAATTTAAAAAAATAAGACGATTCCAGCTGTTATCAGGTTATTATTGTATATTACTATAAGACTTGAGCAAAACTATTTTTAGTTTTTTCTTAATAGAATTATGGATGGACTAGTTTTAATATCTTTACTTAGAAAATTCCAAGAGCTAGGACCCGACCCCATATATGAGAGTTGTCCTACTCTACACAGCAGTAATATAACCGATTTGTCAATTTTAAATTATCGTTATGTAGAGTGACTGAACATTTACAAATTCACAACTTTCTCAATGTTTGGCCGACTTGGTTCAAAATTCCATATACATGTACACTCTAAAAACAAAAGTGTTAAATCAGCATTTAGAACGGCCGAGGAGTGACAACTTTAAAAAAAAATTAACACTCATTATAAACATGATGATGGCTGAATCCAGCATGTTAAAAGTGTTAATCTACCATTTTGAAATGGCCCTTTTAATGGTGACTTAACACTTCGGTTTTTAGAGTGTAAATGTATTAGCCCAGGAGCAGGAGCCTGTCCCGAAATAGTCACCCCATTTTACCCATAAGATTTTATCCCTTAAAGTTACTTCCACCATATAAGTCATTGACAAAAAGGTTGTCCGCCTGGCCATAACCGTCACGTTTAGCCCTCAAAGCCCCCCAAAAAGAGACCCAAAAGTCTCCCCAATGCACCAAACTTTGTAATTATGAAGAAGTATGATTGGACATTACAAAACACAAAAAATTACAAACATTTCCGTCGGGAATGGGGTGTCAGACGGCCCCTAAAATTTGGGCTAAAATTTTCCCCGTGGAGCCCGGGGACCAAATTTTGTCAGAAATGAGGGAGATGGGGCGAAATCTACCCGACTTTGGGGCTTCTTTTTTTTTGGGGGGGGGGGCTCTGGGGGCGAAACCCGACGGCTAAGGTTAGGCTGACATCCTTTTCATCAATGACTTAGATGGTCTAAGTAACTTTACGGGGTCAAATCTTGTGGGTAAAATGGGGTGACTATTTCGGGACAGGCTCCCAGACGACATCTATCAAGTGCCATTATCAAACAAAATTCATGTTCGTACACGCTTTGTTCGTACACGCTTTGTCCATAGTATGAAAAATGACTTGCGCCAAATTGAAAAAAGAGGGAAAATTACACCAGCAGTCCGTATAAGTAATCCCATTCAAACAAATTGTTCTTTGCCATAAATTCATTATTATTTTATGATAGTCTAGGAATTTTTTGGCAATTTTCTATCATAATTTTAATGATTTCATTGCTTTATGCATGAGTTAATTGAATTAATAATGTGTAATTACTTCAAGATCCATTCAAGCACAGTATTCACAGTACACAGACACATCAAAACCACATTCCATGGTTAATTGAATGATTGACTGATAGATTGATTGAAAATTTATTAATTTAGCGTTTTTTATCTTATTTTGTTTCGTCTTATGTTTCTATCAGTAAGAATTTTTTGATATTTTTCTTCGTTGATGGAATAATCGATATGTCCGCAATTTGTTACCCTCTCCATTGTTTTTTATCATGGAAAAGATCAAGTTTTAGTTGGTTATTAAATATATCTTGTAGCTTACCCTCACAGTGGGAGACGAAGTCGTTTTGCGTCATTTGTACATCATCTGGTTCACACATTCTATATCATTACATATATCTACCGTATCTAAATCCTTTTTATGTTTCTTAACCAGCAATGCTCCTTGATTTCATAGAGTCGTTTGTTTTCAATATAACTATCATACAACATAGTATCTTGATCAATATTACGCATTCTTATCCAGTACTTAAGAGTGTTAATTAAAACCTCAATGATAAGAGGATATCTTCCAAGTTCAGCAATAACGCCGATATTACTACTTCTGCGATTTATACCAAGCATATGTTTACACCATTGAAGATGGATTTTTTCGAAATTCGGTTTGAAATATAGTCTTGTTTTGTTTGCTTGTTCTGAGAAGAGCTTGCTGCAGACCATTGTACTTCCCCATATTTCCGATCCGTATAATAAAATAGGTTTGATCATACTATCAAAGCAGCGTGTAGCAATTTTTCTGTTAGGAGTGTTTTGTAGCTTGCTTAAACAAACCATTACTGCATACTACAATCCCGAGATATTTGAATTCTTTTACATTCTCAAGAATACGATTATTCGAATCAGCGAATAATTACATTTGCGAGAGAATACAGGGCAATGCACTGCATTAGCTTGCTATGTTCTGTTTCCACGGCGTTGGCAGACGGCCAAATCTCAAAGCGCGCGCTTTTGGGCAAACGCGGGATACCGCACTGCAAAGAACACGCCCTCACCGCACGCCTGGGATTGGTGGACAACTGCGCATTAAGCGCCATATCGGCGTCCGTGGAGACAGCCAATGAACTTGTGCGCAGGCTCGGGTTAGCACCACCTCTACGCGTAGAGTAGCCAATCAAATGCGCTAATCAACAGAAGGAACGCGCACATGGTTCTCGGAATCTGAATCATGCTTTCAGTCTCAACTCAACCTCTGGGGACAATGGATGTTATTTTGGATGCTCTGCGATGAACATTCCTTGGACGCATTATAGTTTATTTCAGTTGAGTCGTCGGTTTTAATGCTCTGCCTGGTGCTTCGTATCGAGCCTACCATAGGATCTACGTTTACACTTTCGCTGAAGGTACCGAGTGACCTCTATGTAGACTACACGACAAGTGTAATTACTGTCATTGTTCTTTCATTGCAATTGAGAAAAGTATTAACCTGCGGGCAGAGCAGTGACCCAAGTGATGGGCAAGCTGAAAGCACTCCCGGGCCGCGGTAAGCCGGCCAAAGCGGGGACCGACTCTGACTCTGCTCGGAAAACTGCGGGCAGAGAAATAACGAGAACTTGGAGACGGCAGCAGCAGAGCCAGAGGTGGTAAGGCGGCGGCCGGGATCGACGGTGGAGAGACCCACCAGCGGCAAGGCCAACAGATGCTCTTGGGGCCAGGACAGATAGAAATAAGTCCTACACCACAGCCACAACCGAGCCAGCCGCAGTTGCCCCTCCACACAGCCAGGTGAAGTAGTTAGTGCAATTGTTAGTGCACATTGTATATGAAATGTACCACAGACTTTGTACAGTGGATCAATATAATAGACCTAAAACGTGTGTTTAGTCTATTAATAAATACTTGCACCTGAAGTGTTGCAATGATATTCCACATGATTATTAGATTTCAGATAAAAACCTTGTTTGTGTCAGAGATATATCAAATTGGAGAAATAAAAGGATTGATCACTCCCCCCCCCCCCCCCCCACCCATCGCATGGAAATAAACATTTACATTAAAAAAAAAAAATGTATTTTTATTTATTTTCTACACATGGGCTGGATCACCCTCTTCAGCCAAAGGCTGTTCTTCGGAGGGGTCCAGAGGCTGTACATGCATTATGGAACACTCCTTACAGACCTTACAGATCTTGCACTATCAATCATTTTGACCGTCAGGGTTCTGATGGCCCAAAATAGAGTGGAAATAGAAGGAAACCTCCTATGGAAATGAGTCTATAAAAATGCCTACTGGCAAACAAAAACTCAATATAAAGGAAAATTGGTGTCAATAGTTCAATAATGTCTCCATTGTTAATTTTCTATTCTTTTAACATAATCAGAATCTTTTAGAAGTTATACAAATAAAAATACGAAAAGTGGATTGAAATTCCTTCTAAATTATGAAAATGGATATATATCATTATGGCAAATGTCAAGCAATATTCGGAATACGGTGGCAAGAAGGGAACAACTTTTACAAACTAAATGTCTTTCAAAGCCCTAACCATTCATTATTGTGTAATGGGAGAATTGGAACCATCGAAAAGAAAAAAAAAAATAAATAAAAAAATAAAAAATTGATTTAAATTGGTGAAAATCAAAAACTATAAGAAGTACTGCATACAGACACGAGTCTATGTATATGGGACTACACAAACGTGGAGCAACTTTAGTCCAAATATTTTAACTTTTCTTTGTCATATTGGGAGTATTTCAAGAGCAATAATTTTCAGGCGACATTCTTATGTTCATCTGACTGGGAATTAATTGAATGAGAAATCTCACATTGACATCTTCCGTCACCATCAGCTCATGACCATTACCAGAAGTCAAACTTCTCTTTATTTGGTTCCGTTAAATTTGTTTTGCCAGGAACGGCCACATAGTAATGTGTGGGGAGAGTGATGCTATTAATGGGGTCAGGGGAAAACCAAATAACTGGGACGTGCTTGTTAGAATCAAATTAAACCTTGTTTGTACCTCTCAATATGAGATCAGTTTGTTTCATGCATCTTTTCTGCTGGCTTTTTCGGGCTGCTACGGGTCAGCGAATCCTCAGTTGATAATAAATTTCGTGTCATTGACAGGGTTCTTCATGTCTAAGATGTCAGGGTTTGCCACATGCTAACTCATACATGCCAACCGTACACTTTTAACTGAACCGTTCAGTTTTTTGAAGTTTTTAGACCGATAAGGCATAAAAAACTGTACGTTCAGATTTGGGGAAAATAGTATGAGGATCTAATACCAATTAATTGAGTCCGGTAGAGTAAGTAATCGTACGTGATTTGTGATTTGGTTCCATTTCGGGTGAAAATCTGTCAAAATAAAAGCAACCATGAGTGGAGCAGTGTCTACCAGGGGCCTTGATGCAGGCCGCTGGACGCCTATCATAACAAGTTACCATTTACATGTCAAAGTACCCCGAAGAGAAAAACTATATGATGCTTGTGATAGTATGTGTTTTTCATGCCATGCAGATGCACGAAGCCGAAAGGTGTGGAGAGAGCCAAGGTCATTGGCCTCCAGCAGCTTGGGGCTCGCCCAGACATCCAGGTTCGTTGGTTCGGGCGGGGCGGCCTTACAATCCATGAAATACCTACATATAGGTAGGTTGTCGATGATGTGCTGGCGGCTAGGCAGCTGCTCCCAGAAAGCCAAATCTCTTTTTCTGAAATCGTCCATACGCTCTTGTATTATGGACGCGCAGATGGTCCGCACTCCCAGTCGGCCTTGAACAACTGCCGCAAAACAGTAAATAAGTATGCAAGGGGAAAGATCAGGAGGATGTTCCGGGCGTCATTCTTGAGGCACAACATCCACACGCAGGACCACAAACTGTTCTATTGGGACGGGGTACGCCGTCCCGGAGCGCGGAAGTGATCTGCTGATCTCCGACTTCAGAATGCTCTAGGACTTGCTGCCCCATTGCAGGAGGACGAAAAGTCCCTCATAACAAATTAATCTATCCATGTGCAGTTTGGCAAAAAAAAAAAAAAAAAAAAGAAAAAAAAAAAAGAAAAAAAGAAATGAAAAAAAAAAAAAAAATGTGGACTGTTTTTGGATGGGTTTTTAATTGTTTTCCCATCAGTTTAGGTCAATCGTAGGGGGAGGGTTTCTATATATAGGTAAAGAAAAACGGGAGATGGGAATCAGTGTCCGTGGAAACGCCTGTCCCGGGACGCCGGCTGGATGTCTTCCTCCCGGCAGGTCACGTGACCAGGTTCCCCTCCTAGAATTCATGTTCAGGTCTTGAAGCCTCTCTCCCTCCTACATGTACATGTGTATATTCTGACACATTTGAGAAGTTTGTATTGAATAGATGATAACTGTTTGAGGGGAATCCGCGCCCCAGGAAACTCCTGTCCTGGGATCCCGGCTGGACGTCTTCCTCCCGGCAAGTCATGTGAGCCGGATTCCCCCCTTTCGTCATTTGATGTCAATTGAATACTTATTGCACTATCACAAATCTTGTGCTAATGAAAATATGATGGAAATTGGTTTTAATACCTGGGAATTGTCCCCAGTGGAATAAAGTTGAGAAAATGGCAATTTCATGTGTGAACTGTATTTATTCTCGCAATACGATTATTCGAATCAGCGAATAATTACATTTGCGAGAGAATACAGGGCAATGCACTGCATTAGCTTGCTATGTTCTGTTTCCACGGCGTTGGCAGACGGCCAAATCTCAAAGCGCGCGCTTTTGGGCAAACGCGGGATACCGCACTGCAAAGAACACGCCCTCACCGCACGCCTGGGATTGGTGGACAACTGCGCATTAAGCGCCATATCGGCGTCCGTGGAGACAGCCAATGAACTTGTGCGCAGGCTCGGGTTAGCACCACCTCTACGCGTAGAGTAGCCAATCAAATGCGCTAATCAACAGAAGGAACGCGCACATGGTTCTCGGAATCTGAATCATGCTTTCAGTCTCAACTCAACCTCTGGGGACAATGGATGTTATTTGCCCTCCCTCCCTCCCTGTATGAAATAGAGTAACTGGTAGGGTAGGGGGATAAATACATGACCAAAACAATGTTAAGGTGGAGAAAAAAGTATTACATGTAAATCTCAGGTAAAATAGTCAGCCATATGACAAATACCGCAGTATGTGCTATGAGGTCAGAGGGAAGGAATTGAAAAAAAAAAAAAAATTATTAAATAAATAATTGGAAATAAAGGTGTAAAGAAAAATTAAAAAATCATAACTTTGGTGCACTTGCAATTGAATAATTAAAGGGTGACATGATTTCCATTAATAAACGAAACACGAATTGATGAGCGCCCGAAAGGGCCCTCGCAAGAATGAATGGGCCTCATGTTTTTAGTTGAAATACATTGTATCTCAGTACCAGATTGAAGTTGGTTACCCACGAAACTTTCATTCAATTGGCTGGTTGGTTGTGCTTGGAAACCTAAAAAAAAAAAAAAAAAAAAAAAAAATTTGTTGGACAATGTATGTGTATTTCTTTGTGAGGATATTGTATTTTCTCATTCATTCCTTGGTTGGTGATGCTTTTAACTGATATTTTGTAAGTCAGTTGAATATGATGCTTATCAATGCATAATGCGATCGATGGTATTTGGTCCACAAAGAGAGAAATCATAATTTTTTGAAGCCCCGCCCACAATTGGTGGGTGGGGCTACAAATTCAGCGTGTCAGACGGGACATGCATTTTACCAAACCATTCCCGCCGATACTTATTACAAAACTATGATTTTTGGGGGAAATGCCGAAAATGTGAGCTTGACAGTCGGGCACATTGAGATTGTACACGAAATACAATATTTAAAGATGACTAAATTTACGGCATTTAATAGCCTATTCTGCTGTTCTAATTGGACTAACTGGTTATCCTTGATATGATGAAATATAAAGGTCAGAGGATTTTAATTTTCATCCATCAGAAAATGTTCGTGTAATCCCACGCATATAGTTTTTGTTGTAAATGAAAAACGCGACGAAGGGACATCGGTTTATGATTGATCATTATCTTCTCAATATGGTATTCCACCAAGTTAGCAGAAGAAATGAACCTTCCCCCTACCCAAGAGCAAAAGTGCATAATCCAGTTTATTGTAAAAGTTATTTTAAAAATAGTTTTAAAAACGTGACAGATGGGGCAAATATTTATCTGACCTTTGACCTCCTTTATAATCTAAAGATGAATTTTTTTTAAACGGATCCGGAATTCACCTTAGCCCTAACCGGATTTTATTAAGTTATCACCATAACAGCAGAAAGTTCAGAAAATGACTCAATATGTGATTACTATATCTTACTGTAAAAAACGTTTACCTTCATTAATGGGTCAGAAAATAGTAATTTTTGGTCAAAATTTCATGATAATCAAAAGTTTGAATATTTTTCCATAGAGTTTGAATCAAGTTTACTCTAGTGACATAAGTAAATGTTCAAACTATACTTTGCACTTTCACCCTAAGTTGACATTTTCATGTGACTGTTGTATACATATACATGTACATGTATCTTGGTGAGGATATTGTATTTATTCATTCATTCTGTAGTTGGTTGGCTGGGCTTGGAAACCTAAAAAATGGCATACAATGTATGCATATATTTTGGTGAGGATATTGTATTTTTTCACCCATTCATTGGTGGGTTGTTTGGTTGGGCTTACATATATCTTGGTGAGGACATTGTATTTCTTCATTCAGTTGTTGGTTGGTGGGGCTTGAAAACTTAAAAAGGTGGTTATACAATGTAAGCATATATGTTGGTTAGGATATTGTCATTGGTTGGTTGGTTGGGCTTGGAGACCTAGAAAGGTTAAACAGTGGTTGGTTGGGCTTGGAAACCTAAAAGGGTGGTTATATAATGTATGCATATATGTTGGTGAGGATATTGTGATTGTCACTGGTTGGTTGGTTGGGCTTGGAAACCTAGACAGGTTTAACAGTGCATGGTTGGTTGGTTGGGCTTGAAAACCTAGAAAGGTTAAACAGTGGTTGGTTGGTTGGGCTTGGAAACCTAGACAGGTTAAACAGTGGTTGGTTGGTTGGGCTTGCAAACCTAGACAGGTTAAACAGTGGTTAGTTGGTTGGGCTTGGAAACCTAGACAGGTTAAACAGTGGTTGGTTGGTTGGGCTTGGAAACCTAAATAGGTGGTTATACAATGTATGCATATATGTTGGTGAGGATATTGTCACTGCTTGGTTGGTTTGGTTTGAAACCTAGACAGGTTAAACAGTGGTTGGTTGGTTGGGCTTGGAAACCTAAAACTAAAAGGGTGGTTATATAATGTATGCCTATATGTTGGTGAGGAGATTGTCACTAGTTGGCTGGATGGGCTTGGAAAGCTAGACAGGTTAAATAGTGGTTGGTTGGTTGGGCCTGGAAACCTAAAAAGATGGTTATACAATGTATGTATATTTGTTGGTGTGGATATTGTATTTTTCACTAATTAATTGGTTGGTTGCCTGGGCTGGAAACCCTGAAAGGGTAAACAATGTATGTAATGTGTTGATGAGGATATTCTATTATCATTCTTCCATCGGTTGGTTGGTCGGGCTTGGAAGACTTAAAGAAACAAAAAAGTGAACTAATAATATATGCATATATGTTGGTGAGGATATTGTATTTCCGATACATTCACTGGTTGTTTGATTGGGCTTGAAAACCTGAAAGTTGGTCTGGGCATAAATGTGTGCATTCATGATTACCGGTATATTTTTTCATTCATTCATTGGTTGGTTGGTTTTCTCGGATACGGTCGGACCACCATGAATGCATTGACGTTGGGGGATATTGCATGTTTCAGTTATTCATTGGTTGGTTGGTTGTGCTTGACAAAAAAAAAATTAACAAAATAAAAAAGAAAGATGGCTGTGCAACGTTCATGTGTCTATTTCCTTAAGTCAGTCAGGAGAGCTGGCTGGCTAGGCTGAAAATTATAAAGGTTTAGGGCTCTTGACGGTGAGGGGTTCTATATATAGTATTATTTACCTGCGTTACGTTTGTATAGCAGGTAAGTGTTGTTTGTCTCGTTAATGTATGCATACTTATGCTTGGTAAAGGTTGCTGTCCAAGAGTAAGAAGTGATTATGCAAGAATGTTTTCCGCAGGTGGTGCGGGGCACGAGTATTAGGGTGTGGTAGAAGATGTTTGAGGAGTCATTCTAGCTTGCTCTTTCATCACGACAAATTTTAAATTTGTTTTTATTGTGGAAATTTGTGGGAAAAAAAAATTCTGCAAAAGTGGATCCGAAGGTTTTCCAGAGTTTTTTCTTCTTGATTTTTATCTCTGGTTTTTTACCCTGGGCCTACTTGTCGCAGAATAACTGTTAGGGCCTATTCAGTTGTGGTCATAACATTTGTGTATATGTAAAGAACTATTTCGAATGCGCATTTCGCAATCGCATCGATATCGAACGAGCGGCTCCTAGTCGTTGGGCAAGGCTATCCCATTAATATTTGGTATAAAAGCGTGTTTAATGTGTTGTGTCATGTACGTATAAGGAGTTCAGGTACGAGGATTAGGAAGGTTGAATTGAGAAGTTATTTTGCAGGAATTATAGGAAAGATGTAAAGAAAAACGGGAGATGGGAATCAGTGTCCGTGGAAACGCCTGTCCCGGGACGCCGGCTGGATGTCTTCCTCCCGGCAGGTCACGTGACCAGGTTCCCCTCCTAGAATTCATGTTCAGGTCTTGAAGCCTCTCTCCCTCCTACATGTACATGTGTATATTCTGACACATTTGAGAAGTTTGTATTGAATAGATGATAACTGTTTGAGGGGAATCCGCGCCCCAGGAAACTCCTGTCCTGGGATCCCGGCTGGACGTCTTCCTCCCGGCAAGTCATGTGAGCCGGATTCCCCCCTTTCGTCATTTGATGTCAATTGAATACTTATTGCACTATCACAAATCTTGTGCTAATGAAAATATGATGGAAATTGGTTTTAATACCTGGGAATTGTCCCCAGTGGAATAAAGTTGAGAAAATGGCAATTTCATGTGTGAACTGTATTTATTCTCGCAATAAGCCCATTCATCCAAAAGTTTTCTTTTATCAAATTCCTAGAATTATTATTACACACCATAATTTTGGTTTTAGAATGATTAATTACCAGCTTCCATTTCTTGCAGTACTCATTCAATAGGTCCAAACATTGTTCCATTCCTTTTTTGGAAGTTGAAAAAAGAACACTATCGTCTGCACACATCATGCAATTTCATTCAACTCTAGAGGACTGCTTTCCTCTCGATCGAAAAAAAGAACACTATCGTCTGCACACATCATGCAACTCTAATATTTGTACGGAAAGTTGGCGTCAACCCCTCATTTAATTGTACACATAGATAACATTTTGAATACTTTATAACACTGTAAATTTATTACCGATACCCAGTTTTACTCATTTATATAAAAGGCCTTCTCTCCATACACTATTAAAAGCGTTTTTAAGATCGACAAAACAAATACATGTATATATATAGCCCGTTCTTGCTATCGTTCTGGTTATGTACACTGTTTTAAAACGAAAATGTGATCCGATGTCCTAAAACCACTCTTAAATGCAGTTTAGTTTGGTTAACTGTTTAGCTTCTATAAAGTTTACCAATCGCTGATTTAGAACTGAACAGAATAATTTGCCCAAATGACTAGATAGGCAAATCCCTCTGTAATTCGAAGGGTCGTTTTCTGGAGCTTCTTTCAAGAAGGGTTTAATCAGTCGAACTGACCAACTATCGGGGAAATATCCACTTGTAAGAATGAGGTTATACAGGTTTGCAAGCAAAGGGGAGGGGAAAAAATTGCCCCACTTTCAACATTTCACTTAGTATAGAGTCATTACTAGGTGATTTAATACGTTTCAATTTTCTGATGCAGCTTATAACTTCCTCAGCTGTTATATGAAAATCTATAGCTCTGTAAAAGCTTTCTGGAACGTGCCATCGTTTAAGGATCGTTCAATTCGCTTCTGTTCGTCATTTAGAATTTAGAATAAACAAATTGTTATTTGTTTATTGGTTTCTTATGATGTCGTTCTTATATCTCGTTACTCTATAAATGTTATTTTAATGAAATTTGTATTTTGATGTAGTTTAATATTCATTTTCACAATTCAGCATCATTACTGCTGCGATGATATAGGATTTCTCGTTCAAATTCGTAAGCTGGCCACACGAATTCATTTTATGTGCATTCAAATTCACCGATTCTGCCACCGTAGCTGTGTTTTATCATTCAAATTTGTTTTTTAGCATTCGATTTCATAAAACTGTCATTCAAAAATATTTTGTTTGCATTCGAATTAAAACGTGTTTCTTCTTTGGAGAATTTTGATTCAAATTAAAGCGAGACGATTCGCGATTACGTAATAACGCCTTCCGTGAATTCAAATTCATTTCTTTGCATACAACTTCACACGCTTTGCAGACAAAATAAACACGTTAATCGTGTTAATCCGTGCTATATTCATTTTAAATTATACGGTATAGTGAGCAACAAACATTTCACTTGCTCCCACTAGGGTTGTATACCCACTAAATCAACACTATTTAGCAACTGAACGATCATATATAATTTGTTTATACCTAGCCACCTCACCGACATGTAGAATTAGCAAAGTGTGTGGTGTGGGACATTACATGCTGGGACATCGCTTTATTTTCATGTTTGTTTATTTGTTCATTTTTTTTGTTGTTGAAAATTTATTCGGCGGTCATGATCTCTTTTGGGCCATTTATATTTGTGTACCGTATATGTAGTCTTTCTACCACAGTCATAATCACAATCACCATCCTAATCGTGGGGTGGGGGGCATGTCCCCCTGTCCCCCCGCCTGTTGATACCCATGACCCTTAGGTGGTATGCAAGGAGTTATTTCTTAAACACATCACCGGATATTGATAAAGAATAAAGCTCACTTTTGTTAGATGAGAAAAATTTGCATATACCATATGTTTGTAATGATAGGCGAATTTGAATGAAAACTTTGTTAGATTTAGGTAAGATTTATTAACTCTAGAGACCCCCTTACGGGGTATGAGAGTACAAACAATCAACACATATATACAAGTTATCCAAACAACATGGACAAGTTTTTAAAAAAAAGGAATAATATTAAAAATATATACAAGTTATTTAAAAAAAACATAAAGAGCATGTAGTAACACACCAAACATATTCTACAAATTTATAAGTTAAGCCTATCTGGGCATTTAACCCGTCTACCACTGCGGGTAGACCTACAAATACTTTGTTTAGAGTTTATATCTATGTAATCTTCATCATCTGATTTCTTCAAGTTAGCAAAATATGACATGATAATACTTACAAATTTTGATAATTTTCTCAGCTGGCAAGCATTAGACAGATTAAAAAGCTTGTTCATGTTCAATGTACATACTCTGCCTTTTAACAAGTTCTTTGGTAAATAAGTATGTCTCAAGTCATGAAAAAAGGAACAAACAAAAATATAATGATATTCATCTCCAATATCTTTAGAAGTACATATAAGGGACAATAAACACCATCAATAACACTAGCATCAAATCTACTTTTATTTACAGGAAGATTATGTGACCTGCATCTAAATCTACTTAATATCACAGTATCTTTATGATCCAGAAGCTCAAAATATTTTTCTTTCACCAAGTCATCTTTGAATATTCTGTACTTGGAACAAATACAGTTTTCCCAAGATTTCGCTCTCCAGTCCTGCAAATACATATCTGAAATCCTAGCTTTCATAAGTCTTAAAATTTGGTTATGACTTAAGCACCTCCCCTGATCTATCCAAATATTCCCATGACCAGCATTTTCTAACGTAGCTTTAAGAAAATATATCCAGTGGAATGGAAATTCAGTACGTAACTGATCGTTACCATTAATTTTCAACATCAACTGATACATTATAAATGAGTATTTAGTTTGTTTACCAGAAACTATCCTTGACCAAAAGCCGATCATTCTTGACTTAATATTATTCAAAATGGGTCCTTGACCCGTCTCACCATACACACAGAGAAATATTTACTTAATATTTCATTATGTAAACTAAAAATTTTACTTAATATATGTAAAATTGTCTCAAATGAATGTTTTTATGTAGTATTTTACTAAATATTTGTAATGAATTACATTTCGCATATAATGTGTCATGCAAAATGTAAAATTTTATGTAACATTTACTTAGCACTATTTAAGTAAAATTCATTTTGCAAAAGAAATGCCTATTATGTAAAATGTGTTAAGTACAAGTATTTTTTTAAAGGGAATTTTATCATGCAGATGTTATAAGTCATCATTAAGTGAAATGTTTTGTAAACTATTGTGTATAAAATACATTTTACGAATGTCAGTTGACATTAACATGATTTTGATACACAGTTATGTAAAACTGACTGAACAAATCTTGCAAAATAACGTTGTAAGATATTTCTTCATAAAGATTTTGCAATATTGCCCTTTTCGTTAAGTTTATTTAACATGCACAATGTAATTTGTCGCCATTAAGTAAAGTGTTTTGCAAACGGCTTTGTAAAAAATGCATTTTCGTATTTTTCCCTCAATATTGGGGAAAACACTTATATGAATATTCATGAATTTTCAGTAGCGTATGGTTTGGGGTGGCCCGATTTTAATAACTGTCACCAAATGCATAAAAAAATGATAAGGGGTATTTAAGAGCTTGCACTAGACTGTATATAACTGTATATAACTGGGCGTCTTTCGGTCCGTCCCAGACGTAAATAATCATATCTGATTGATACACGTCTGTAAAAACCCAATTACACACACATGTACCAACTAGGATAGGATAGGATAGGTAAGGATTGATAAGTTAAGACCCAGAAAGACATAACAAGCAGATTTAATTTTTTTTTTTTACCTAGGTTTGATGATTTTGATACACAGTGCATTACACATGAATGATTGATAAGTTAAGACCCAGAAAGACATAACAAGCAGGTTTAATTTTTTTTTTTACCTAGGTTGGAGGAAAAGGAAACTGAATTGGGTGGGCAACATAATACATGTGTGGAATTGTTTGTTAGGTAAAATTTACACATGAATTTTAAGTACCTATATTTAACATGACATTTTACATAATTATCGTCGAATACTTTGTTAAGTAAATTTTACAAAAAAAGTTATGGAGTTCCTATTTAACATAATTTTTGTAAAACATTTTGTTAAGTAAATTTTACAAAAAAGTTTTTTACATAATTTTTGTAAAAATTTCTCTGTGTGTAGACCATGCAGTCAGGAGTGCTATTATTAACATTCAGTATAACTCTTAAAAACTTTCTATAAAATACTTCAATTTGATTAATGTTTTCACAACCCCTAATTTCTAATGTTTCATTTTGCGTAGTAAAAAGTCGGTTTCTTCTTGACCATTCCTCGCGAGAAAGTGACAATTTTAGTTTTACTTGCATTAACTGTTAAATGCTATGTATCACAATCATCATTCACAGCATTTAAGGCCTTTTGTAAATCTCTTTACAAATCATGATTATGCACGACGTTTTTTATACCCTTAAAATTGTATTACAAAGAAACCAGTGGCACTTTGCTTGTCAGAATTTGCATTCAGCTGAATACTTGTGCTTGATCACAATAAAATAGGCGTTTACTTCGTCGAGGGTCATATAAATAATCATCATGTTATTCACTATATCATTGTTATTCAAGTTAATCATGGTCAAATAATTTAGACCAGTTTCAATTGTGGAGAAATTTGGCGGGAAATGTATCAATTCACATTGGCCGAGAGTGATTGTATGTTTAAAAATGATAAAGACCATATACAATACGAATTCTTTCCTACAATATAAATGAGATACATTTAATTATTTGTATTTTTTTTTCTCTCGAGCTCTACAAATGGAAGGCATAGAATTTGAGACAATGCAGAGGGTTAAATGTAGTATTGATTGAAGATTCGGGAATTTCTTAGATTGATAAGGAGGATTTGCCTTCACAATTATGATGTGTAAACAAAACGGCTTTCCAATTACCTCACTGCATCAGATAGGCCTTTTTTTTTCTTCTTTTTTTTCATAAAGAATGTTCCAGCGCACTTAAAAGCGATGGGATACTTTCTGCTTACTCGTTTCACCATTGTTATCATGTTTTCATTGATTTTTTACGGATATAGCCAGGCATCCATGCAGAATAATGAAGTGCAGTGGTAGTTGGATGAATCGTTTTGTCTCTAAAAAGCCTTTTGAAGCTCCTTAGACTGGAAAACATTTTTTTTTCTTTTTCATCAATTCAGAGACATCGCTTGGACAGTGAATAGTGTAAAAATTATTTTCTATGGAAAGCTTCTGTACTTTTGTTTATTTTCTAAGAAAGACAGAGAGTTGGATTGTTTTTTTTTTCATCTTTGCTCTTCTCACATTTAAAATAAAATTCATTATGTAGCTAATGAAATGTACTATACGGGGAAAGTGGGATTATGCAGTTCGATTTTCTTTCTTTCTCTTGTAGGAAGAGACTGTTTTTGTTTTTCATAATCTGGTTTTCTAAAGGGAGAGAATTTGTGACGTGTGGCATGTTTTCTAGTTCCGGAATCAGTCTGTATTTGTCTTATTTCCAACTTCAATTGACAATTGTTTTTTTTCTGTATTTAAAGACCTCAGCCTGACCCAAAACAACCATATATTGACGTAAAGCTTAGTAAACAAAGAATATAATTACCCTGGTTATTCATAAATTTTCGTCTCCGTTTATCCACAAAAAATAAAAAAGATAATTTTTTTTGGTCCGCCCCCTCCCTATGGCGTAACACTGCAGGGGGTCGCTAGACGTGTGACGACATGTCATGTATACAGCTCCGAGTGCGTCTACACGATATGTCGTCATCAAATTTTCACCCCCGCAAAGTAGCGTTCCTCAGAGACGGGGCCCAAACCACCGGGGCTCAACATTCGGGACGCTGTTACTCATTCCACAGGAAACGGAATCTCATGAAGTTGGTTTCAATTTGTTCAGAAAATATATAGCTCCCCGTGGATGAATAAAGTGTATATTTCAAAATTCGGTCAGGCTGAGGTCTTTCAAAATGCATCATTCTTCCCATTTACTGAGATATTGTCGCAATACTACACAATTCTGTTCCTAGCCTTTTGTGACAGTTTAAGATTTAGAGTTTTCAATGGTGAATAATTTAAAAGTAGTCTCGATCAACGTTCGAGGACTGAGAGATACAGTTAAAAGAAGGAAAATTTTCCAGTGGTGTAAAATGTCGGGAAACATAATATTCTTGCAGGAAACTTTCAGTACAGAAGACATTGAAGGCAGTTGGAAAAAGGATTGGGAAGGGACAATAGTTTTTAATAACGGTAGTAATCACAGTAGGGGAGTTATTGTGATGTTGAAACCAAACACGGGCTTTGTGATGGAAAATATTATAAAAGATAAGGAAGGAAGATACATTATAATACAAGGTAAATGCCAAAGCGAAAAATTGATATTAGGAAGTGTATATTTTCCTACAAAAAATAAAGAAAAGGCCCAAGTTGATTTTCTGTCTAATCTGAATAGGATGGTATCTTCTGTATTCAGTCAAGAGTATTCCCTTATAATTGGGGGAGATTTCAATATAATTATGAATTATAATTTAGATTATATGGGGGCGAGTAATATTTCAAATAGCAAATATAGAGACTTTTTGGGAGAGTTTCTTGATAAGTTTGATTTAATCGATGTTTGGCGTAAGCATCATCCTAATAAAAGAGAATTTACCTTTAGACAGAAGCAGCCATTGGTGCAGAGCAGATTAGATTATATTTTTATATCATCAAAATTAGAAAAAGCCGTAAGGAAATCCGAAATTCTGCCCTCTATCACACCTGATAACACTGGTGTTAGAGTAGAAGTTACAAATTTGGTCGATAATTTCATTTTTGGTAAATCATATTGGAAGTTCAATAGTAGTCTATGTTATGACAAGGATTTTGTCGATGGGGTAAAAAATAAGATTATTGAAATAGAGGAAACGTGGCTGGGTCAAATAAATAGTAAAATCAAATTTTGGGATTTTATGAAAATGAAACTACGGGAATATATTATGAAGTTTTCCCGTGAAAAAGCAAAACTTAGGAAAGCAAAAGTTGAAATATTGGAAAAAGAAATTAAAGACTTAGAATATCGATTGACCTTTAATTTGCAAAATAATATTCAGGAAGAACTAGACTTGAAATAAAATGAACTGGAAAAGCTTTTTGACTACTCTCGTCAAGGCTTAAAGGTACGATCGAGGGCAGAATGGTCTGAAGAAGGAGAAAGAAATTCTCAATTTTTTGAACAATTATTAAAGTCGAATAAAAGAAAAAGTGTGATCAAGGAAATATATAATAGCAATAATGAGGTGATACGTGATAAGAAAGAGATTTTAAAGATCATTGGGGAGTTTTATAAGAATTTATATGAATGTCAAGATAAGGACATAACAGAAGATATTGATAATATGTTTTTAAGCGAACTGCCCAAACTAAGCGAAGAAATATTCCAGTTATAGGAATGTTCTTACATCCGTCTTGCGCACTGCTAAACGAGGTTATTATTCTAGTCAATTGATAGCTACATGTAATGATATTAAGGGAACATGGAAGGTTATAAACAGCTTGTTTAAAGGGAAGCCAAAAAGCCTGGGTATAAAAGATTTGGAGATTGATAGTTATTTGATTACTGATAAAAAGGTTATTGCTGAGAAATTAAATATTTATTTTTGTAATATTGGACCGAATTTGTCAAGTGGAATACCAGATTGTCAAAAACAATTTCATAATTATCTTAAGAAGCCAAACCATCAAAGTATATTTTTAACACCCATAAACGAGAAGGAACTTTTAGACTTAATTTGTGCCTTAAAGAAAGGAAAAAGCCCTGGATGCGATAATATTCGGAATGATTTAATTAAGGATGTAGCTGAAGGTATCTTGAAACCTCTTGTACACATTTTTAATCTGTCTATGTTTAATGGGGTTGTGCCTTTGAAGATGAAAATTGCAAAAGTTGTGCCTGTCTTTAAAAAGGGGGATGCAAAATTAATGACTAATTATCGCCCTATTTCTTTATTAACATCTTTTTCTAAGCTTTTCACAATTCACAATTCCAATTTGGCTTCAGAGAAAAACATACTACTAGCCATGCTATTCTACACTTTGTTGATAAAATCGCGAATGCTCTTGATAACCAAATGCACACAATTGGATTTTTTTTTATTATTCAAAGGCTTTTGATACTGTAGACCATACTATTTTGCTCAGCAAACTGGAACATTATGGAATCAGAGGCACAGCCCTTAATTGGTTTAAAAGTTACTTGGCTGACAGGAAGCAGTTTGTTTCTGTAAATGATATAGATTCAGATTTATGTGATGTAATATGTGGTGTTCCTCAGGGATCACTTTTAGGACCTCTATTATTCATTTTGTATATTATTGATTTCCAGTATTCATCTGATGTTTTATCTGTTATATTGTTTGCAGATGATTCTAACATATTTTTCTTTCATAAAGATCCGCAAACTCTCCGGAATACTGTCAACACTGAGTTGCACAAAATAACGGCATGGATTCATGCAAACAAACTTTCCCTCAATCTTAGGAAAACTAACTACATGCTATTTAGTAATTCAATCGCAACCCTGCCCGGTGACATCTCTTTCGATAGTGTATTGATAGACAGAGTAGTTTCAACCAAGTTTCTAGGGCTTTATATTGATGAGAATTTAAATTGGAAAACTCATATTAATAATTTATGCAAGTTGTTGTCAAAGAATACGGGTGTGCTCAATAGGCTTAAATTGTACCTCCCAACATGTATTTTGAAGATTCTTTATTCAACCCTTATGTTACCTTATGTTATTTATGGTATCCCTGCATGGGGAAACTCTCTCAAGACACAATTAAATAAATTATATTTGGTTCAAAAGAGAGCTATAAGAGCTGTTTGCAATACTGACTTTCGAGCCCATACGTCCCCTCTTTTTTATGAACATAATATTTTGAAGCTAGAAGATGTTTATCTTCTCCAATTAGGGTCACTCATGTATAATTTTCATACAGGAATTTTGCCCCTGACATTGACCAAACTGTTTCACCGGAACAACCAAATTCATAATTATTCAACAAGAAATGCTACTGCTCTTCATATCCCCCATGCAAGGACAATGTTTGCACAGAAAACACTGATCTGTACAGGACCAAAGTTATGGAATTCTTTGAACTCTACTGTAACCAGTTCTGTTAGTATTTCTGTCTTAAAGCGAAAAATGAAAGTTTATCTTTTGAATAAATACCTTTATGACAATTAGAATTATGTTTTAGCGATAGTTGATGCTAGTAATGTATTTTGCAATATGACTTTGTCTACAAAATGTTCTTTCTTAATTTCATGCTCCCCTCTCTCTCTATCTTCGCCTCCATCCTATAACCTATCCATTTTTTGTGTAAATAGTTTATTTTCTATAACCTTAAAATTTGTTTAGTTAGCACAGTATTAGACAGTTTCCAGATTAGCTGGAATCAAGTTGTGTTTACCATTCATTGTTTACAAACATTGTTATATTTTGTTTTAATATTGAGG
Source organism: Heliocidaris erythrogramma (assembly GCA_025617745.1). NCBI lineage: Eukaryota > Metazoa > Echinodermata > Echinoidea > Camarodonta > Echinometridae > Heliocidaris > Heliocidaris erythrogramma. Next base: position 16,102,349 of record CM046873.1, on the reverse strand, counting down.
GACCTAATTTACAAGCCCAGCTTTTAAAGGTCTCCTCGTCTTCCTCATTATTATATTACTTTAGTTCGTGATATAATACTTTTGTTTGTTTAACTTTATTTGACATGTTTGCTTTTGTAATTGTTATGTTACGAATATATGTTGATTTTGTAAAGCAAAGGAAGATCAATAAATTCATTCATTCAATTCATTCATTCAAAATAAAGCATTTTGTGAAGGGCATATAACATTCGAAGAATGCTATCAAGCTGTTAAGGAAATGAAATGGAATAAGTCACCAGGCAATGATGGCTTTACATCTGAATTCTATTATACATTTTGGCCAATCTTAGGGAAGTATATAGTGGAAGCATTTAATGAGAGTTTCGAAACTGGGGTGTTATCCAATTCACAGAGACAGGGAGTCATTACACTTATTGAGAAAGAGGGGAAAAATCCTTTGTATATGAAAAACTATAGGCCAATAACTCTTCTAAATCTTGACTATAAGATTCTGTCAAAAGTGTTGGCTAAAAGGGTAAAAGAGGTTTTAGGAGATATCATTCATTTCGATCAGGTGGGCTATGTTAAAGAGAAAAATATTGGAGAGGCAGTGCGTTTAATAGATGATGTATTTTTTCAGTCATTGTATCAACCTGTAGGTTTTCTTATCGCGGTAGATTTTGAAAAAGCATTTGACTGTATTTCACATAGACTACTGTTCAAAGCATTGGAATCTTTTGGGTTCGGTAATGTATTGTGCTCTTGGGTTAAAATTCTTTATAATGATGTTAGTAGCTGCGTGATGAACGGGGGACACTCAACTGGATACTTTAAAGTTAAAAGAGGGGTAAGACAAGGGGACCCGTTGTCCCCCTATTTATTTATAATAGCTATTGAGCTGCTTGCTCATTATATCCAAAAGGACCCTTGTATTGAAGGAATTCGGTTTCATACTGGAAAAATAAAGCAGGTACTTTACGCCGATGATATAACATTGTTTCTTAAAGATATGAAGTCAATTGATAGAGTGAAGAAAGTCTTCGAAGACTTTGAGAAATTAAGTGGATTAAAAATAAATATGGATAAGACAAATTTTATCTGGTTGGGGGAAGCGATTGATATGCCCGGTTTACCTTTTTTGGGACATAGAGTACAAGACATAAAAATCGTAGGAGTTTATTTTTCACGTAATTCGAAAATAAAAGATGATTTAAACTACAAAGAGATATTAAGTAAAATAAAAAGATTAATAGGTTGGTGGAGCCAACGAGATCTTACGACGTACGGCAAAATCAAATTATTGAAAATGTATGTATATTCAAAATTAAATTACGTTTCTTCTCTTATATCTGTTCCACATAGTATCCTTGAAGAAATTGAAAAAATTTCCTTTAATTTCATTTGGGGTGGGAAAGATAGAATAAAAAGGAAAATATTATATCAAGATTATTCTGCAGGGGGGCTTCGGGTAACTGACTACAAAACTTTTATTAAGACTCAAAGAATAATGTGGATCAAACGGCTGTTGTATGGTGAAAAATACGTAGGGTGGAAACTAACATTTGATTGCTTTTTTAGATCGATTGGAGGTCGAATTATATTTCTTTGTAATGATATGATAATGATATGATATGAAGAAAATGAATTTAAATGGTATACCCATGTTTTATTTAGATATGTTAAAAGCATGGCAAGATATAGATGAATGTAGACACTTCGAAAAGAACAAGGTCAATCCGATAATTTTTAACAATAGAAGTATTTGTTTTCGAAATAAAATGAATGTTTGATGCTGATTTTTTTTATAAAGGAATATTTAAAGCATCAGATATAACCGTTGGAGGTAATTTTAAACCAATCTCTTATTTTTATAACTTAGGTTTTACCACCGACAGCCTGATCAGGATTCAAAAAATATTTTCAGTCATGGAACAGGAATGGATACAGAGTGATTTTATGCATGTGGATACTGAACATTTTCAAATAGATCTGAAGATCTTTGGTCATATACAAAAATTTAGCGATTTAAAGTCTGTATGGTTATATAATCACTTTATTGAACAATTTCAAAGAGAGTATACATTAAAGATTACGGATGGAAATGTTCAACATGATTTTGGAACTGGGATGTTAAAAGAAATATTTACAAGACTGAAAAATGCATTTGTTATTAATAAACAAAGGGAGTTTCAATACAAATTATTGCATGGGGCTATATATACGAAACAGAGACTCTTTCAATTTGGTTTCGAGTTGGATAATCTATGTTCCTTTTGTAAAAATCAAGTTGAAACATACCAACATTTGTTTTTAGAATGTCCTAAAGTTAAACAATTATGGCAGGACATTAGTAAAAAGCTACATCTAAGAGAAATTAATATAAATGATTGGAAATCCATTTTTATGGGACTATCGGGTAAAACGGTACGAATATATTTAATAAATTGTGTAATTTAAACAAGGCGAGCTGCCATCTCTACGGAAAACAGTTACTTGGATAAAAGATCACAGAGACGAAGAATATAAGATAGCCAACAAAAAGGGGAAATTGGGGGTGCACTTAAGGAAATGGGAACAGATTGATTAATGGGAACAGATTGATGGGTTTCTTTAATTTTGTTTTCGTTTGTTGTTTTTAATAATAATAAAATAATATTTAAATTTATATAGCGCTTTATACAATAGTTAGTTTCTAAGCGCTTTACAATATTGAAAAAAAAAATACAAATCATGATAATTAAACAAAGTATATTGTGAAACAATTCAAATATTATGCTACAACTAATTTTGAGTATACTGGGAACTTATTAATTGTGTTTTGAATATATCGACGGACTGAGCATTTTGAATATAATTAGGAAGATTATTCCACAGGATGGGGGCACATACTGCGAAGGCTTTGTCGCCATATCGTGTGTTGGTTCGTGGGCCTGGTGCTAGCTGGGATGAACTTGAGGATCTAAGGTTGATTGTAGGGCGGGTTCTTGAAGACAAAAGTTCAGTTAAATATGATGGTTCTTGGTGACGCAATATCTTATATGTGATGAGAAGAACTTTGAACTGAGTGCGAAGGGGAATGGGAAGCCAGTGTAGTCCTCGAAGTACAGGGGTGATGTGTTGAAACTTCTTGGTCCGAGTGATGACACGAGAAGCTGTATTTTGGATGGACTGTAGTGGAGCTAGGTGAGAAGCAGGGAGATTTATTAGGAGGCTGTTGCAGTAATCAAGATGGGATGTGACAAGTGCATTCACGAGACGTTCTGTGGAAGTACGGTCTAGGTATTGCCGAAGTTTCCCGATTCTGAATATCCCGAAGGATGCAGCACGACAGATTTTCTTAATGTGTTCTTTCATATAGTCAATGCATTGTCAACTATAACCCCCAGATCCCTTGCAGAAGTGGAAGGAGTGATGCGAACACCGTCAATCAATAGATCTGGTGAGAAGTTTCTTTTGCGAAACTGTGACGCAATATGGATCACCTCAGTTTTTCATCCATTGAGGAGAAGACTATTCTGGCACGCCCAAGCCTTCACGTCAGTGACGCAATCCTTAAGGGTTGAAATCCCAGATGCAAGTTCATTTTTTCTCAGGACAATGTACAGCTGGGTGTCATCTGCATACATAATATGATTGACACCTTGATGAGCAGATATTGTATCGGATATTGAAGCAGTATACATTATGAAGTACAGAGGCCCCAATACTGATCCTTGTGGTACCCCCCAGGATAGAGGATAGTCGTCTCCCATCACACCATTAACAACAACGATTTGCTTTCTGTCAGTAAGATAGGAGGTAAGCCAATACAGAGCCGTTCCCTCTATGCCGTAAGATTGCTTGAAACACTGGATGATCTTCTTATGGTCGATGGAATCAAACGCTGTTTTTGTTGTTCTTTTGTGTGTTTTTTTGTTATATTTTGTTTTGTTTGTTTGCTTTTGTTATGTACTCATTACGGACAGGCAAACCGGAACTGGATGCATGCATGTGTGTTCGTATGTTGGGGGAGGGAGAATGGGGGGTGCGAGAAGGGGGAGTGAGAATGTGTGAGTGTGATTTGATTTGATTTGATTCAAATAAACATTGTATTAAGGAAAAACTTAAAATGCGTCTTGATTTTAAGTTCATGCAATTTTGATAACGGTACAAGAATTTTAGACGAGCATTAGCTTTTTTGACAATACTGTCAACCAAACTTGAGCAAGAAAGATCACTAGCTATATTTAGTCCTAAATACTTCACAGAATCCTGTCTCTTAATGAGTTGATTGTTATAACTTATATTGAAATCATCAGTATACTTCAGCCTACCCCGCGAACAAAACAAAATACTTTCGGTTTTACCAATATGTAAGCTAAGCTTATTTGCTGTCATCCAATTAACACAGTTTGATAATTCTAAGCTAAGTTTTTCCCCGATCAGCTTAGGATCAGTACAAGAATATAGTAACACACTATCATCCGCATATAAAAGTAATTTACTGTCGTTGACACATACACACATATCATTAATGTAGCACATGAAAAGAATAGGACCTAATATGCTCCCCTGGGGAACTCCGCATCTTATGGGCATAGAATCGGAGAGTACATTTTGCAACGAGACAACTTGATGACGATTGGTCAAGTAAGACCTAAACCATTGCACACATGCAGAATTTAAACCCATTACTTCTAATTTACTTAACAGTATGGTTAACAGTATCGAAGGCTTTTTGCAAGTCAAGAAGAACCATCCCGACAAAACGTCCTTGGGAAATTTCGTTCCTGACAAAATCTAACAGGTGAATAAGACAAGTTTCAGTGGAATAACCATTTCTAAAACCAGATTGAAATTCGTATATTATTTTGTTTTCTTTAAAGTAGTTCTCTAATTGGGCATACACACATTTCTCTAGGACCTTCGAGACTATACTTAAAACGCTAATCGGTCTATAATTGCTAACATTAGTTTTATCTTTCTTTTTATAAATGGGTGTTACTTTTGCAATTTTCATTTCATCAGGGAAGGTGGAGGTTGAGATAGATAAGTTAATAATGTAAGTTAAAGGTTTATACAAATATTTAGCTCCATCCTTCAAAAATCTGGCAGGTACCAAGTCAAGCCCGGTACTTTTTGATATTTTCAACTTATTTAATTCATCTAAAACAAACTTTTCTTTGACAGGAGAAAAAAGAAAACAACCTTTCGACACACCCTTAGTATCGTATAATTTTTGTAATTTAACACTGTCCGTTCCAAATTCATTTGCGTTGCTATCTGGCAGATTACTAGCTAATTTTTCTGCCACAGTTGTGAAATAATTGTTAAATTCGTTCGCTATCCTCATATTATCATGACATAACTCCCCTTGGATATTAATAACATTCTCTTTAATATTCTTTTGTTTGTTTTTACAACCTAAATCTTTCAGATTCTTCCACAACTTTTTAGAATCATTTTTATGCTCATCAATTTGATTTTGGAAGTATTCCTCTTTAGCCTGTCTCACTTTTCTTTGCACCAAATTACGTAAAAGTTTATATTTCTTTTCTAATTCTAAATTACCACAATCCTTTTTCATTCTTTTAAAAGCTATATTTCTTTGTCTTATTAACGAAATAATTTCAGCATTCATCCACTTATCGGTTCTTTGCTTAATTCTTACTTGTTTTAATGGAGCACATTTATCAACTATAGACATGAAACTATTTTTGAAAATTGACCACGCAGTATTTACTTCTTTACATTCTAATATGTCAGACCAATTGACTCGAGATAAAACATTATTAAAATCATCTATACAATAGTTTCTCATACACCGAATATTTATATTTCTATGCTGTCTGAATACAGGTCTTATTAGCTTCCTAGAGCAGTAGGTTAAAAATGATCACTTAGGCCAATTTCAATAACACCACTTTGACAAATATTTTCTTCTTTACTGCTGATTACATGGTCTATTAATGATGAAGTGGCCGATGTTGTTCGAGTGGGTTTAGTTATAAGTTGACTCAAACCATTTAAATTCAAAATATTCTTGTATTTTTTTTTATAATGAAGACTGCTGCAAAAGGCAGATATTCATGTCCCCTAAAATTATAACCTCATCACCTTTTCTTAATTTATCCAAGGTGTCAGTAAGATATTCAATAAAATAATGATCTGTAGGGGGTCTGTACACAACCCCTAGAGTAATGGGTTTTGTATGGGGTAATAGAATGTCAAACAGACCCAATTTTCATTGGGATTATGATATAACCTAGTAAACTCAGAGAGAGAGATTTCAAGACATTTAGTATGGTGCCACTTTTGGCAGGTGGAACACAATAGTCCATGTTGGTTGTTTTTACGGGTTTATCACATTTACCGCAAGGAAATTTGTAGTTTGGACCGGGATTAGTTTCTACGTCACCAGATAGGAAAAGACGATAAAATATTTGATTATTTGTCTGAAATAACGTAGTTTGAAAGGTGGCCACAGAGTTCTGATAATACAAAATTCGGGAGTGAAAGTATTTTAAGCGTTTAAATGATTTTAGCGTAACATATTCAAAACTAGACGCAACCCCGCAAGAACATAAACACGAAATTAAAAAAATAAAATACAAGAAAGTTCATGACACCTTAAATACACACAGACACACACGCCTGCACCCTTATAAACTAAAAAAAGACAAAAATGAGTCAGTGTCTATTTCCCGCCATTATCCTCAAGCTCCATCTTCGAGACACTGGAAACACAGCTTCCTGGGCGACATATACACGTTGATTGTGAGCTCCAGAATGTTTGTAAACATGAATTTCAAAAGATGCTAGTCTGTAGACTGCAACAGGCTTGGACATCGCACACACACATAAGGAGAGAGATGCGGAGAGAGTGATCGTAAAAGCAGCTGTCGGTTCCAACGGTCGAAACAAAAACAAAGCAGGCAAGGTCAGACTGGACAGGAATGATAATAGCCCTCTTCTGAGTATATGGAGAAGTAGTGTGTAGTAGAAAGTTGTGATCCAAGATAGAGAAAATGAAGTATAGTCTTGAAGAAACAAAAGAGCAAGGCGAATATATTCCATGTCATAGTCCGTAACACCGTCTGTCATATGTAATCATATGTAATAAATATCAGCTATAATTATAGCCAGAAAAAATTAGCTTGGTTCGCAAGACGGGAACGAAAAGAAATAAAATAAACACTGGACAGTAGAGCTGAAGAAGCAGGGTCTACAAAGTGCATAAAAGCACACACACACACGAAAAGGTGTTCCTGGGACCGGTATGATTTTGTTCTGCAAAAACGATGAAGGATATGATGAAGAAAATGACTCGCAAAAAAAAGATGAAGTTCTGTAAAATCGCAAACGAAGCTTTAGGATATTCCAAATGATTGGTAGGAGAATGGTGAGGGGGAAGGGGTGGGTGGATGAGATGAGTGTGAAAGGGTGAGTTCGGGTGGGCCATGCATATCTTCCTCTAAGATTTTTTTTTTTTTTTTTTTAAATAAAGAATCGTTTCAAGAAATCATGTATAATTTATTTTTTTTTTCTAAATGCATGTTCAGTGATCGATATATTAAATTTATTTTTCTTTCTAAAAAAAAGAGCCTTTGTTCTGTTATTCCGATTTTAAGAAGACCTTATATTGTTTAAAAGTATAATTGGTCTAATATGTAAACTTTGTTCTTTAGTTCCTTTTTGTCTGAATATTATATACACTGTATTATTTAATGTGATATTGATGTATCTTTCAAGACGAAGGAATAATATATTACTTGAAACAAAAAGCTCTTTATTATTACTATAAAGTATTATATGAAAGAAAATAGTTACATATCTATGTCCAACGATTGATGCATTGTATTTTTCTTTTCATCGAAAAATAATTATGGATAATTTCAGAGAATTTTATAATTTTTACTGGTATTAATGTATTTCATTAAGTTTCCTTGTATATGCAAATTATTTTATATGTGACTTATCATGATTGTTTCTTGAAATCTAATATTGTTCTTGAGAGGAAGCAATAAAATATCAGTCACCAAAAAAAAAGTAATTGTTACTTTTTCATTTACGCGATTTTTGATTTTTAATGATGAAATATTTAATGGTTGGGAAATTCCTGAAACCTGTTATTGTTTCAATCTAGTGATACTCAAATATAACACAAAAGTACACTATACGGCGCACGCTGCATGTTGTTTTGATTAAAGGGTTCATTACTACTTGGTCTACAGCCGGTTGGTCTAACATCATTCGGTCTATTATCAGTTGGTGTAGTAACCAATTTGTCTAATCATTTACAATTACCATTTGGTCTAATTGTCATTTCGTCTAATTACCATTTGGTCTATAGTCAATTCGTTAATAGCCATTTGGTCTCAAACCTTTTGGTCTAATAACCATTTGATCCATTAACAATTGCTTTAATTGCCATTTCGTCTAATCATCAAAATGGTCTACACACAATTAGTCTAATTAACATTTGGTCTAATCATCGTTTCGTCGAAGCACCAACTGGGCTAATTTCTTGTTTGCCCTCTTGCTACGACTACGGACTACCCTCTGACCATTGCATGGAGAGAGATCATTAAACGGGTCCACGGAGAATAACAATGGCGGATGCTCATGAATATGAAATATAGAGTAAGGATTAGGGTTACGTTTAGGGTCCCTCGCCTCCCCCTCCCCCTATTGGCATTAGACCAAGTGGCAATGTACCATAATAACTTATCTTACATAGGTGCATTATGCAAGCAATGAGTTTTTATATTTGTGGTTGACATGTTATGACATTTGTAGGCGACATGTTTTGACATTTGTGGTTAAACAGATTTTTACATTTGTGGGCGATTTTTGTTACATTTGTGGTTATTTTGGCACTTGTGGTTGACATGTTATGACATTTGTGGTTATTTTGACATTTGCGGGTGCAATGTTTTTACATTTGTGGTTATTTTTACATTTGTGGCTGATTTTTACATTTCTGGGCTCTACAGGGGCAGCCCGGTTTCGTTCTCAAACTGGACTAAATAGATTGTAATCAAGTTCGGTATTAGTGTGACCATTAAGGTCTCCCATTATCAGTATTTTCCCCTCGTTCTTATATTTTGCTAATTCATTTTAATAAGCTGTAACATATCTACATGCAAAAAATCTAAATAATTCGAAATGTAATTTTGACAGATTTTTCAAGTGTAACGTTTTTTTTTTTTTTTTTTAATATACATGTACGCACTGTACAGTCGAGACGATCAACCCTAATCCCCCCCCCCCCTCCCCCTCCTGAACTGGCAGGAATCATGATTCAGTTCTCTTCACATTGCCTCACTTTTCTCTTGATATCCCAAAAATCTTCAAGATTCTATTTTCATTTATGTAATTATCACCTCGGAAACCACTCAAACCAGTGAAGTACCTGTACTTTCTTTTCAAGGATACAATACATGTGATTAGCTAGACTCGACAAGCACCTGCGTCACCCTCAGTTTCATATTACCTTATGAAATCAATCGATCTTAGTCAGACTACACATTGTTTTCAAGTCAGTTGTAATGGTGTGATTTGTGTGCATAATTATGTTTTATAACTATAATGACGTTGCTTTTCATGATTCACCAGGGGGGCATTTCATGAAAGGACTTGTCAGATATTTTATCCGACAAATTTTCTCTCAGCCAATTAGATGCAAGGATTTCATTAGCTTATAACAGTTGTCGGATGAAATATCCGACAACTCCCTTTCATGAAACGCTCCCCAGGATTCATGACAGAGATTTATTTTAACCCATGGTTTAATTTCAAAGGGCTGGTAACATTTGTAAGATAACGAGAACTATAACGATATTAGAGGTACTCCCTAGAGCTTCCATACTAGTAAAAAACACGAGCATACTCACACGTACTCACCATAATTAATTGAAAATCTCGTTATAGTTATCGGACAAATGTGACCGGGGGGGGGGGGGTGTTTCACAAAGAGTTAAGTTTGACTTAAAGTTGCACTTAAATTCCTCGTTGCGTGTGGTATATGACACTTCACCGCATTGGTCAGATCATGCTCAGGGGACGCGCGCTATTGGATATAAATCTACCAATGAGATGACGCGTTTAATACAAAAAACGTATGCGCATTGACACTTACGCATGACTTAAAGTCAAACTGAACTCTCTGTGAAACACCCCCATGCAGTCCTTTAACCTTTATAATCGTAGTACGCGCGTATCCTCTTGTCCAATAGGCAAACAGCTGATTATGCTTCTATACACGTACGCTTATTTTATTCGGGGGTGGGGGTTTAAATCATGATTTAGGTCTTGGGTTAAGTTAAACCCCTATTGTGAATTCGTGCTAGTGTCTTCAAATAATCAACACTATGAAAGGTCATAAAACAGTATGGCACCTAGTATGCACTTAGTGTTTTCACATATTGAATTATATGAAAGTATTCTAAAACCACACTGTGGTACGCAAACTCTGTGATTCTCTTTCTGGGCCCTCTTGCGTAAAGGTTGCGTTAAACGCAAGTCCCAAATACGCGATTTTGATTGGTTGAAAACTAAGTTGCGAAGTTTGTTTTGAGAGAGGTCCAAGAATGAAAAAAATGAAATTGTTTCACATACCAGTAGTACCACTATGGAAGTGTCTCAATCCACAGTGTGGTGGTGTGTATACACTCTGTGATTCTGTGGTCATAATAGTGTCATCGTGTGAACACACCATTTTCACATAGTCATCACAAAGGAAGTTTCTATAATCCACACAAGTCAAACTGTGATGCGTTAAGCATGTGAAAATAGTGTTTTAACCATGGTTTTAACATTGTCCACACTATGACAATGTTCTAACCAACACTGTGATTACATTCTGGACATATACATGTATTTGTACATTGTGGCCAAAGAGAGAATCACAGAGGGTATGCACCAATGTGAATACAACTTCACCATAGTGGGGATTTCAAGCACATTTATGTGAAAACATTATGTCAACTTGTAACAGTATGTGAACAGTAAGGGAAGTACAGAGTGAACATATACCAGAGTATCACCACAGTGTGGTTTTGGAATGTTCATAGAGTTGAATATGTGAAAGCACTCAGTAATACCCCTACCACACCAAGGAGACCGACTCCAGACCGAAAACAAACCGAACACAAAATGGCCGCACATGGGTCAGTTTGGCGGTGTGACTTGAATACATGTATTACAATGTTTCTTTTGGAACTGTTCTGTTCCTTCGGGATAATCTGCCCTGCCGGAAAGAACACAGTGTCCCATAGTGTGTTCACACTGTGAAATCATCTTCACACTGTCAAATTCGAGCGTTTTAACATCGTGAATCACATCTTCACATTGTGAGCGAGTAAATTCACACTGTAAAATCGAACAGCACTATGTGGACACTCTGTGGTAAACCACAATGAGGTTTCCACAGTGTAAAATCATCTTCACACTGTAAAATTCAAGCGTTTTAACATTGTGAATCACATCTTCACAGTGTCGACTATGTGAACACACTGTGGGGCACTGCGTTTTTTCCGGCAGTGTGATACCATACATTGCATCTACTTTATCAATAATAACACTAGAAACAAGTTTCAGGATTCATGGCAAACTTTATTACTCTCTTTGAAGGGAAATATATCGACGTCACACAAGAAAAAAACCCAAGAAGAAAGGTCTGCAGAACAGCAGAAAACTGGTCAACGTTACTACTTATCTTTTCACAAATCATATTTATTCTCACTTATACCACAGTCATACCAACAAGACCGACACCAGACCGATAACAGACCGAACAAAATATTACATTGCCACCAATGGCCAAGAATCGGTTGGTTTGTAGTCGATGTGGGATCGGTTTGGGGGTGTGACTGTGGTACTAACAGGGGTCTCAAAGATCCTATTGTGTAAGAATAATTATATCATGTGTAAAAACCCTACATCAATGTATCATTACCTTCACTTCCCCCAGACTGCATTGCCTATTGTAATAACGAAGACATCTCATAGTCAGAGGCACACACTGACCAAGCAATTCGAATGAAATCAAATTGAGGTGTACATCATGTCCACGTTTCTGACAGATAACACACCTTTGCAGACGAATATTGGTGCTTTGTATGAACGAATGGATGAATGCATGAATAAATGTACGAATGAAGGTCAGAACGAATAAATAAGAGGACGTATGAACCAACGATTGAATGAATGTAGAAATAGAACACATTAAAGTTAACCAATTCCTTTCACATGTCGCATATACCAAATGAACTGATAGAATTAAATTTAGAAGAAAATATAAACACATTGAAGTTCGCTATATTCCTTTCACATAGTGCACGTACCAAACGAACTGATTGAATACATTTCCCGAAATATGTTACTGCTATTTACTTCACATCTCAAAGAATATAATAAACATCGCATAATACATTATTGTATATACAGTACACAATGGGATAATACTTTTGAAAAAACAACATTTAATATTTGCTTTGCTACTCACTCACGTCTGGCTTTGTCATATTATATTTTAGATAAACACTCACACAATCGTTTAACATCTATAAAGCACTTCAAAAAAAGAAACAAAAAGAAAGAAAAAAAAAAGGAAAGATAAAATTTGAAAGCACCGCAAACATACAAATTAGCTCGGATAAACAACCACATAGGCTATATTGGGAAAGAAAAATGCACTCTGATTGAAAATGTCTGGGTAGAGTGTGCTTGATATTAATAAATGGATCTTCGTTGCGAAGTCTGTACCTCAGACTATAAAAAATGAAAATATTCCATGCTCATATTCAGGACAACAGCATAGTGCCTATTACATAAAATTAAAGGAACGTGTGAAGAATCTATAATTATGTAAATGGAAAGGAACATCGCAAATATTCAAAAATGTGATATTACTATAATGAATGACCTCCCCCATAAGTAATGAATTAATAATAACAGGGACAGATACTAAATTGCTCTGGTAAAATTGAACAGTTTAGAATAAAACAATAATGACTGCCATTAAAATCATCATGTTCATATATTATATCATATTTTGGTGTCTTCTATAAAAATTTAATCTTTTTAAAGTCCATCAGAACGGTATCAACTTTTATTATATTTTTCGTATACAACACTGCACAAGTTCCACATCAGTATGAACACCATACACATTCATGTACATTGCATTCCATTTTGATGGCATGTCATCTTCATTATCAAAGGCATATTTTGACGAACACTCCAAGATCTTATGGCATACGCTTCATGTAAGGATGCATCGGATGGGTTGCATTAGGTTAGTAAATATTAACAATGAAAAAAACAAAAATATCACTATTTTTTAATTTTTTTTGTGAACAGCAGTTTTCTTTTAAATATCCCCAAACACTGGAGCAATTATTTTTGCCAAACGAAAAGACAGAATTTCCAAACAATCAGATGGATCAGGCGAATATTTGATTCCAACATTATTCAATGGTTCTCTGTATTCCCTAATATTCACAAAGCCGTCAGGACCTAACATGAACATTGCACAATTTTCGCAAAATAAAGTTCATTTAATCGGGGTCAGAGAAAATCATTAAAACGCGTCACTGAGATGATTTATAGCTTTAAAAATTACGTAAATTGCTAACTTTTCGTCGTAACTCTGCATATTCGAAACTCTGCTCGACTATAACCAGTCTCGAATGTGCAAAGCCGCACTTACACCAGATAGCCACACTTGAACCACAAAGAGTTAGCTAAAAAAAAAAAAGGAGGCAGAAACCACTAAGAAATGTTGGAATAAATGGATGAACTATGCATGTAACCTTGGGCTATGATTTATCAAACCAAGATTTCAAAGCAAGCAATAAAACTGTTGCAGCGTGGATGTTCTGTTTTGCCCTCATCCTTAGGTAGTTCAAAGACATAATTTCTTTTGGATAACCTAACACCATGCACCAAAACTACAAACCTACATATACAGCGATAAGAAGTGGTCTCGAATATGGGTCCAATAACAACAACAAAAAAGAAATGCCATGAAAATGGGGAGACATTGTATAAGAATAATCAAGGCAGATATGCATTTTGATCGTCACCGAAAAGGAGGCATGCTTTTATTTGAGGTCAGAGAGAACGTAATTCAATTGTAAGGTGCCCCTTTGATTATGTGGCCTTGCATCCCCCCCCCCCCCCCCCAATAAGACAAAAGAGCATACAATCTTGGTAACAGCGAAACATGAAATAAATGGCCCAAGGGTACATGGTACATGAAATTATCATGCAATTACAATTCTTTCAGTGAACATCGAGTACCTCGTTTTGTGGGCCCGTGTAAAAGCAAACGATGCAAATTAGAGGGGGGGGGGGGTTTATTCTTCACTCGATAAAATTATAGAATATGAAGGTTTCCAAAGGACAGTATAACAAGATGATTGCAAATCAACAAACCAAAGCTATAATACGAAAATGTGAAATAAGGTGGGTATATAGAGAAACTTTTAGTGTCTTTTTTCCATTCCTTTATTATGTTTTTTTTTTGGAGGGGGAGGGGCAGAAGGGTATAAACAATGTCAAATTGCCAATTACCCTTTGGCCAAATGCAAAGCTACTTATAAGCCTGTCCAATCCATGAAATAATCAGGAAACTAATCAAATTATAAAAAGCAGATACTGACACTGCAAAAAATATGAACATTATGATAAAATCAAAACCTTCCTTGCAAGCCCCGTCGCTGCTATGTCCACGCTAAATGGAGAGCTAAAGCCTGGATAACACAGCAGCGACTCCATTCTAATTTCCATTCAGTAACTTTGTACACATTTGTGCTTTTTTTTTTGTCTCGAATTAGATATTGATATAAATTCACATTGCTCCACCCGTTTCTATGGGTCTATCATCATTCAGTGTCATTATAATTTGCATTTAAGTATTCCTTTGGGAAAAAAGTTATGCTTCAAGGTAAAATCATTTTGGGGGAGGGTTATTCCCTTTAACACACATCAAGCATAAGTGTATGCGGTCTTTCTCTTGGTTTTCTTACGTAACACACTCAATTAAATATATAACACAAGACACATGCAAAAAATTTGAAAACAACGGAATCTGATCTAAATATAAAGAACTAGCAAACATCAACGTCATGCTTTCATCACATATTTACAAAAGTGAACACAGGACAAAAAAAACCAGTCACGGACCTCATTCTAGGCATAAAAAACAGAAGGTGATTATATACAACTAGACTGAATAAATATCATATTATATTACTGTTTAAACATAGAGAAAATACTGCAACAACTACAGAAATAATGCACCATCATTATAATTATGAACGGCCTTTAAAAGGGTAACACCTACCAAATTTGTAATTAAAAAAAAGAGATGAATATTGCAATTGAGATTGAAAAAGAAATATTGCAGAGAGGTCTAAGTAATTAATACATTGGGAAACTATGAAAATATATAGGAGAAAATGGCTACTGCGTCTACTTCTATATTGATGCCCCCCCCCCCCCCTCCTTTAAAAGTAAAAGAAACAAACAGATGGAGGAAATTATTCATGTTAAATGTTAAATGCTACGAAAGAACAGATGTGATCTAATGAGAATAAAGAAGAACGAATACCTAAAATGGACTTATACTGGTAATTAGAACAGGAACATTGAATAATGATGACTGACAAAACTATTAGACTCGTATGGAAAATATAGACAGAAACATGTGGAAAATAAAATTAAACAGGATGAGTACCACATTATGTCCTGATTTAAGACACTGAATTTTACAATGAGACAATATTGTTGGAGTTAGTGAATTTGACCATGATAATTCATAGAGTTACACACACAGATGCCACGTAACCTTTGACATTGCTACTATCTGTTTGTATTTGTGCCAATGAATAACACCAGTACTGCAACTAAAATATTCTTTGATATCAAAGGTAACTGTTCTATATCACCTTAAGAAAATCAGCCTTTCATCTATATAAAAATGGTTCTTGCTCATTATTTCTTTGTGAGGTATGTAATGTTTTTTCCAAGTGCATGCACTCTGGATGTAAGGAATCATTGAAAGCAGTTTGTTCTTTCTTTGGTGTCTTTTTTTTTAATTTCTTTTTTGACATGTGCTTTCTAGGACATCAACAGTAAGTTATTGCAAATATGTAGCATACTGACCACCACATGTTATAATTTTTTTTGCCATATTAGAAGGAAATGGGAACTCCTTTACCACTAGTTAATATAAACATCAACATGTTATGTTTCCATCAACAATCTCGACTTTAAGATAATATTTTCTCTATCAATTCATTAACCCAATTGTTTTCAACATGAGAATATGAATTATAAGATAAAATGATGGGGAAATACTAATAAATTGATGATTTGTGTAGGTAACACTGGGGAAAGAATGTATTAATCTTATGCTTAAAATATATACCATGAGATTGCAACTAGCCGATGATACAAAGTTATGATAATTTGCTAAAAGTTAAGAAAATTGATTAAAAATATTAATTTCCTCCACTTTAAATATGGGGATAATAAAAGTGATTATATGCTAGATAACTTCCTATGTAACTCATCAAACATTTTTTTAAAATGCACTCAAAAAGGATTATCATGTATTTTTCTTTGCATATAGTGTGAATAAAGGGCAGAACATATACATACATCACAAGAATTTTTGAAAACAAAAATATTTGATTATTCTCTGAACAGTTGATTGACTTGTACCAAACGTACAGAGACGTATGGAACTCTCTTTCTTTTTTATGTCAGCATACATGTCAATTAGATCATTTTCATGTAGTTTTTGTGTGGAGGGATCCATTAAGTGCATTATCTGTAGCACCGGTTTAGATCCCAATGGAGAGGGGAGAATTGTAAATTGATTATGAAGCAGAAAGTGCATACCTTTTTTATCCCCCTGCATTGCATTCATGTAAAGAAGAATAATTATTCACACAATAATAATGGCATGAAACATTTAACACTACTGCAAAGACTTTCCGCAAAACCTCTCTAGGGTCACTTCAATATCTTATTGTATTGCCTTTAGAAACTATAATAATAATATAATAATATTGGATATTTATATAGTGCTCATATCCACCATGAATGGTGCTCAAGGCGCTCCAATATTACCCGGCTCTAGCTAGGCTACCAATTTCGGTGCTCACAGCATTCAAGGAATTAATTCCCGCCGGTACCCATTTAACACCTGGGTGGAGAGTAGCAAATGTAGATTAATGTCTTGCCCTAGAGTGCCTTTCATTAAAGCCTTTGCAGTCGTGTCATTTTCAAAAATTCTTGTAAATTCAAAATGCTCCTTCATGAATAATTTTGGCCATGTCTCCTGAAGCAAAAAAAAAAAAGTTATGTCCTCTGACGAGAAGACTATTAGTACAAAGATTATCATTGTTTTTCTCTCAAAACGCATCTGAACATTAAAATTAACTTCAAACACACATGCTACACAAGGCGTATCCCTTGCATGTGTCTAATCAATACAAACGATGGAGCACTCACGACATTATAGATTTTTCTATACATATCAACTCATTGCATATGGATATATTTGTATTGCTAAAAAATTGTCCTTCTACTTGATATAGTGTGAAACATGCTGTTATTGATTTAAAATATGTCTAAATTTATGGTAAAAAAGGTTTTTAATTGACTTTTTCAGTGAAAATTCTGAGATAGGATAGTACATAGTTTATTGTTCCACTGTAATTGCAACATACGAAGAGAAATATCTTTCTTACATATTATCCATAATCTGGACTATTATGCCTATCATGAGCATACTACATGTATGTACATTTTATTCAAAGTTAAGAATACATTTCCAACACGTACTACTGAGGCGTCATATGACATATTCTCATCTGAGAAAATCGTAATTTACAACTGATACTTTTAAATGAGCGTTTTTCAAAATCATCTACATGTATATCATGTATTTATACTATCACTAACAAAGCTAAATATATAAAGAATCTAATGTCATCACACAGAAAAGGAAACTTACTTTCAAACATCAACTATTCCTAAATCCTTCTACAACAGCCCAATACTGAGCTTAAAGGCAGTTGAACCATAGCTTTAAGAACATAGCATGTATACCTAACATTGCTTTCAAAACCGGACTGTTAGCAATTTGTCGTAAATAAATATAATGAAGATAAGGAGGAATATCTTGTGATCAAGTTCCTAACTGTTGGTAAGATTTTACACAAAATCATACCCATCGGTTATGATTAAAAGTAAGTTTTATTTTTTAGAATTCTTCCTTTTTGGGACAAAAAAGGCGAAAGACAAATATATTATTCTTTTAAAAAAAAATAGATGTTGATAATTTGTCTACTCAGTAGCATCATGAAAACAAAAATGGTTTTAAGATTATGGTTTTCAACAAAATTAGATAAAAGTATGTTGCCTGAGTACAAATCCTGAATTCAATATTTGTACATTATCAACAGTTTTTGGCAACAATTTGTATTAATATTTAGTACTCTCAAACAGAAAGTATTTACATGTATTTATAAAAGCCCAGAAGAGAGTGCCTGGTAGCAAACAAATCTATTTTTACAAAATCTGAACTCTCCCTCTCTCTCTTTCGCTTTCTAAACGTGACGATGATAATGACGTTTAACACAATGTGATGATAGTGTAGATCAAAATCTGTAAATTATGCTCAACTTCGAATCATTCATGTGAATAGTTTCACATCAAAAGAAGATACCATCTCATACTGTACTATTCCTTTGTTAGCAACAATGAGTATTCATAAAAAATGATTTCCAAAGCATTTCTTGATTTCCCCCTTCAGTCCATTATTGCATTTCAATCTACAAGCGTAGCTCAGTAACACAGATTCATCCGTTGAGACCCCGAAGGGTGCGCATTAACTGAAATACTTTAACAGAGTCAATGCCCTTTTGGATTTAACAGCTGAATTACAGTTTGTTTACAAATGACTCTCATCTGTATGAGTAATCTCCCATACAGCTCATTGATTTGAGCAACATGATCTAAATCATTTTTTTTTCTTTGTGGGGGGGGGGGGATTTTCACCAGTAAAAGCACAAAATGTATGAGAGCACCATGCAAGCAAATTTCAATCTCTTACATCAAAAGAGTAGACTTAAAACTGTACATTAAACGACAATACCCAGACTCGTCTGGTCGGAGCGAGAAGGGCATTAACTGATAAACTTCAACACAGAGGTAAAGCCCTTCTGGCTCTCAACAGATAGGATAGTCTCCCATATAAAACCAAAGAAAATGCATTAAACTGATGTCTACCCTAGGTATCTGCCAGTATCTATGTGGATAAATGAAACATCATTGTCATTGCCATTGTGTTTATCATTGTGCTTGTCATTGTGCTTGTCATTGTGCTTGTCATTGTGCTTGTCATTGGAGGTTGCTATCAGATACTCTCTTTCTGGGCGTAGAGGGGGCTATGTACCATGGCCTAACTGCCTAGCTTGGCCAATGCTTTTAGTAATGCTCGATTCTCATCTTTCACCTGATCTAGTTCATCCTCTGCAGCTTCCAAATCCTAGACAAAAAAAATCAAAATAAGAAAATGTCAAATAGGTCATAAGAAAATATCTTGCATTACTATAGTATGAACATTTATGACCTAAATGAAAGAGAAACAATTTTCAACAAATTTTCAAACAAATTCCAAAACTGAGATAAACCCCAAGGGAGTTAAATTAAGCATGAATTTTAAACAATTGCAGTTTGTGGCAGTATAACATACTTGGGGCTAAAATAAATTATACCTCAAATTATACCTCAATGCTTGAATATGATGCAGAGTCACTTTTTTTATTATGTTAATCATAATAAAAAATTAATTTTTTTAAATTATGTTAATCAGTTAGGAATTAATTTGTAGCCTTTAAGTTTCTTTATAATTTGATGAGAATTAGACATCACTTGAAAGAGATAAATGAAGAATAGACAAACTATACTACATATATTCCTAAACTATTAAACACTGACAATTATTGGATATATCATTTTATGCAAGCATGTAAAGAAGGGAAAAATGATACATCAAGATATATGGGTACATTTTATAAATGACAAATTCACTTTTTAATGAATATACCATCTATCCCCAGTACTGTTACGATAGATTTGGTGCATGCATGATGATTTGAAACGTTTAGATATAATATGAAAAGTAAGTGATATAAGCATGCATACTCAATAGAAATATAAAGGAAGGGGTCTGGTATACACCTGCACACTAATACCAGTACGAATACAGGCATGTGACATGCAGTCAAACAATCATTTAATGACAATAAATACTGCATTCTTAGAGTTTTATAGATCATACTCGTGACTGCAAATATTCACAGCAATACATTAGCACAGGTCTGGAAGAAATTTCCTTAGAAATATTATAGGAACAATGTTCCAACTGAGTTTCAACAATTATAGTCCAGTTCACAAATTTATTCAAATGTCTTCTATCAAGGTGATGTGATTATAAAGCTTGCTCAGATTTCCTAACATAGCAAGAACTTATGCATGCAAGCTCAATTCAACAACTGACATGAAATAAGCAGGGCCCATATTCATAAACATTGCTTTCAAAAATTATTTAATCTTACAGCTTCCTAAATTTGAATACATTTTTGAACTGGCATAATGAAGGGTTTCCAATGGAAGCAGCATCAGAAAATTTCTTTTAGGAAAGTACAAAATAATAAAATCATTATGTTGCGTGTTACTTGAGTAAGTATCCTGATTTCTTGTTCCAAGATGATAACTCTCTCCTGCGACTGATCAAGCTTCCGTTGTAACCTCTTGTTCGCCCGTTTCTCTCGGTTATACATCTGATGACCGGATTGGTGGCAGAGGGGGGTCAAAGGTAGCGAGGGGTGACCGAGCCACAAAACATGCAGGAAATAGTAAAGGGATGCCATGCAAGAGGGGAGACAAAAATTGGAGGGAAAATGGTGTTATCGATGAGTCAGAATGAATGATATTGCATAAGTCTATTTCTTCTTTAACCTGTATTGTCTATACAGCTGGATTTTACACATGAGTTTATCCTTTGACTGCTGAATTTTCAAATTCCCATAGGCTTGATACAGGGAGCACCAGGTTCCAGTAGATAACAGGTTAAGATTGAGGAGAACAATTCTTCTGCCTAAAAACAACGCTCCTCATTATTATTTCTGACATTCATTCATAGGATTGATAGACTGTAATTAAATGAATATTGCAATGTGATTTCATTTCATTATGCCTTTAAATTGAAATTAAGTACTAGCAAGACTGCAATCTTTCAAAGTACCGTTAAACTCACAGCAACAACAATGTTCTTCATTACTATATGCATGTGCAGATTCCATAGATTCTCAGATTTGCTTTAGCAAGCTTCACATCAAAGCACAAAATCAACTATCGCATCATTTTACTTTCATATTTTGGGATGTTGTAATCACAGATTAAAAGATCAATACCTCTTTTTCCTTTGTACTTGAATATAATGTTTTTCAATTCGCACATGAAGTACTACAGTAAATCGAAGTCATTTTTAAGGTTGCCTTAAACTGGCAGAATTTGAACAGCGCCATCTAACAGTCATTCTTAACTCATTATTATTATTATTTGAGATTTGTTGCATTTTATTTTGAATTTTAATTCACTTGGAAAATAGCACAATTTTTATTTCAAAATATTACTTTTGATTTGCAAAAGTAAAATAAAATGCCTGAAAGTACATTTTAAGCTACTACAAGGGTGATTGGTGCATGATGGGAAAATAAGATGCACAGACTTTTTCCAAATCCTGTTAAAGGATAGCGCTATTTAGGAGGTTCAGTCTAAGCCACCTTTAACAGATACAAAGAAGTATATGATAAGTATCACTAGAAATTGAAAGAATTTTTCTGTTGATGTTAAAATGAAAGATGGTTCTTTGAGGGGCAAGCATTTCTCCATATTGAATAGACATTAAAATGCATATCTTTTGGCATGTACATACTTATACTTGCAAATGTAAATGATCACATGCTATTACTTGCAATCTTGGAATACAGATCCTTTCACGAAAGTTAGAATTTATCTATTCACAACAAATATATCAATACATGTCAAATGAAGGTCCATTGAAATGCTCAATATAATAATATTATTCTGTTAGTGGCTCACAGCACAAACTCAGAAATATCTGGGGTCATAGATACCAAAATGGAAATAAGGTATGAAGAGAATGTAGAGTCCTTTATGTCCGTCTACCACGAGGGCGCTATATAAGATAACATAATACAATAATGACTATACTGATGTACTTGTGTGACAAAAATTTTGCTACATAAGCCTCTACTATTACAAAAGAGACAGACTTTTAATTGGACTTCACAATTCAATCTAAAAACTTAACAAAAATACATAAAAACGTTACAACAATTATATTCATTTAAACAAGAAGAGGAAATACAAGAAAAGATAAGGATAAATCACAATTAATCAACCAACTTAGACAGGAAATAGACAATTCAAGAGACACGTTACAGTTTCACTATTCAATATCAAAATCATAGAAGAGTGAGGTCTCGGACAGCTGGATTCATGCACACTAATATTGAGGGAACAATAATATAAAACCCGGACACTACAAATAATTGTGGTAATTCCAAATGAAAGGAACTGACTATTTTGAATATTGGTTTCATCTTTATTTAGAAGAGTCCATAATTTTATGCAAAGATTTGTCCCTAAGAATTAGAAAGTAAAGAAGTGTTAAGCGCCCTCCCTAATCAATTTATTAGATTTCTTTGAATGTGTTTTCCACTCATTTTTGAAGTCTATGTTAACCTATTGGATTTTAGGATTGTGGTTTTTCTTTGAAGTTCTTGGTTGTTCAGTTCATAAACATGATCACATTGGATTTCGCCACTATTAGGACACGCCGTTATTTTTTTTTACACTTTTGAAATTAATTACTCCTCTTTAAATTTACATCCTTGATTTTCACTGTATTATGCACATGAGTTTCTAAGCTTTGTTCACTTTTTATCCTCTATATAGAGACAGGAGGAAAAATGGTTAGAGAAGATTGAGAAGAGTGACATAATTATGCTCAAAATACTTCCTCTAATTACCAGTTAACACTGAAAATTATTTCTGAAACAACATGTTTTAAAGGGAAAGTCCACCCAGGTATTAAGTTGTTTTGAATAAAAAAAGAAAAATTAGCTTAACAGATCAGTGAAACTATGAGCAAAATCCGATAAGAAATAAAAAAGTTATGAATTGTTGAAGTTGTAATCGATCAAACATAAATTGGCCATTCCATAACGTATCTTGCGAGCTCCTCTCCCATTTGCTCAGTAGTGACAGAAAATCTCATAAATTTTCATTTTCTTGGTCTCTGATGAAGGAATATATTTGTTTCATACAGGTTTTGTGTAAAAACATGTGAGCAATGATTATATCTTAGGTGCATGTTTGACTGAATATTTTCTTTCGAGAAAATGAAAATTAATGATTTTTGGGGGTACAGGGCAAATGGGAGAGGAGCTCGCAAAGTACATCATGGAGTTGCCAATTTGTGTTTGATTGATTACACCTTCAAAAAGTCATAACTTTCTTATTTCTTATCGGAATTCGCCCAAATTTCACTGATCTGTTTCTTTAAATTTCCTGCTTCTCTAAAACCAACTTGTAATCAGGGTGGACTTCCCCTTTAAGACGTGCCTTCAAGTTGTCATCGATATCCCCAATTAATACTCACTCTTTGAACTTCTTCTCCTGACCGTTCTTCTTCACCTCCATCATCTCCTTCTATCCTCTCTGTTCTGCAAATTTATAGAAAAGACAAACATTCCTCAAAACTGGCTATTGTGTCCACTTGTGGATATACATGTAGGGTCCTTGTTTAGGAAAGAAAAGCTTAGTATTGCGTCAAACTTTGACCATTCATAATCAAATTTTCATGTTCAAATTGCAAAAGGTGATAATGGTGGGTCCTTATTAGTTGATACATGTACTTAACCCCTACCATGCCGTGGGTGGGAAATCCCACCCCAAAATTTTAGGGCTGAACATTTTGTTTAGGCTCAGAATGACTTTAAACATTCTTCCTCATACAGAAACCTGTGCCATCAATATAATGTTTATTCCTATGCAATATATCTTCGCCCAGTTTGCTCAAGAAACTAGAAATATCACTGAAGATGATGATTAATACCCCCGCCCAGTGACAACAGCCTTTCTTGACTTTTGGTCGAAAACTGAGGAAGTAGTTCGATCCGCAAGATTTCTCCCTGATTTACTGCCATAGATATGCCGTTTCCATGGCAACGCAGCTTCCGACACATCCAAAAAATATGTCTTGCACATTTTCCCACCAAGACCAATGTGTGTACCAAATTTCTTGACTTTTGGTCGAAAACTGAGGAAGTAGTTCGATCCGCAAGATTTCTCCCTGATTTACTGCCATAGATATGCTGTTTCCATGGCAACGCAGCTTCCAACACATCCAAAAAATATGTCTTGCACATCTTCCCACCAAGACCAATGTGTGTACCAAATTTCTTGACTTTTGGTCGAAAACTGAGGAAGTAGTTCGATCCGCAAGATTTTCCCCTGATTTACTGCCATAGATATGCCGTTTCCATGGCAACGCAGCTTCCAACACATCCAAAAAATATGTTGTACACATCTTCCCAGTAAGACCAATGTGTGTACCAAATTTCATGACTTTCGGTCAAAAACTGAGGAAGTAGTTCGATCCGCCAGGTGTTTCCTTGATTTTCTGCCATAGATATGCCGTTACCATGGCAACGCAGTTCCGACTCATCCGAAAAATATGTTGTACACATCTTCCCAGTAAGACCAATGTGTGTACCAAATTTCATGACTTTCGGTCAAAAACTGAGGAAGTAGTTCGATCCGCCAGGTGTTTCCTTGATTTTCTGCCATAGATATGCCGTTACCATGGCAACGCAGATTCCGACTCATCCGAAAAATATGTCTTGCACATCTTCCCACCAAGACCAATGTGTGTACCAAATTTCATGACTTTCGGTCAAAAACTGAAGTAGTTCGATCCACAAGGTGTTTCCTTGATTTTCTGCCATAAATATGCAGTTACCATGGCAACGCAGATTCCGACTCATCCGAAAAATATGTCTTGCACATCTTCCCACCAAGACCAATGTGTGTACCAAATTTCATGAGCTTTGGTCGAAAACTGAGAAAGTAGTTCGATCCGCAAGATTTGCAACAGACCGACTGACCGCCCGACCGACCGCCCAACCGTTGACTGATTCCTATATACCCCCTTCAAACTTCGTTTGGCGGGGGTATAAAAATGCATTAAAAGTTAGTACTTAACTCTTGACAACTTGCTTTTGACAATTGCTAAAAAAATCTGGTGGCACGGAAGGGGTTAAAGAGAAGGTTAAGTTCTGGAAAAGGTGAAAAATTATTTATGAGCTTTCTCATTCATTTCACGTCTGTTTGGAAGAACATCATAGTAGAAATGTCCCCTGAAAATGATTGCTCTTCAAATGCCTTCATATTCAAAATATGATGAGAAATAGCCATCAGCCCAAACATTTTTGCCATGCCACTTGTGCGTGCTGTCCCATATACGCATTTCTGTGTGCTGCGTATATGCTTTTCACAAGATCGGGTCAATTTCTCATCATTTTGATGATTCTAAGACCCATGGGCGTTAATCGTTACGTAACTCTATTCATCATGGGGGGGACGGCTATTGTGTCGTCCCCCCCATGATGAATTGAGTTACGTAACGATTAACGCCCATGCTAAGACCTATTAACAGTACACACCAACTATTCTTCCGTTATGTAGACATGATCAACATTTCCCAATTGCTCTAAGACAGTTTCTTTCACAATGTAATCACTTGCCTAGAACTCAACTTTATCTACAAGAGTCACTTTCAAAATCACAGATCCTCGAGGATCAACCCAAGAGACCCTGAATACATGTATATATATTCTTGATGACACCAACCAATTAACTAGTCAACAGTGTTTTGACTTTACGTCCAAAGAAAGGAAAAGTATTTTGAAAGATCTCTTTAAAAAATTGTATTATACTATAGCTGACAATGAACAAAATGTGTGAGAGGTGTAATATGATTGAAGTCCTTCCACCACTTAATGAAATAGTGCCCTCTCTTGGTTAGCATTAAGGAGTGGAGACAATCATTCTTTGCCTGGACTGGCCTCCCTCTTTCATATGTAATGGTATTATCTAAGATAAAAAATTAACACATTTTGAAAACAAAGTAATAGATAATCTGTTGCCATAACTCTCAAATGAAGACTCTGATTGACCAGCCAATTTCAAAAGCTGCCAGTAAAACCCTCCGCAGGGTCAGCCGCAGGGTCAGCAATTCAATGGCACCCGTAGAAGTATTTGAGGGGGTTGTTCCCCCCCCCCCCCCCCCATGAAATGAGAAAAAACAATGTTTGTAAATGTGTGTAAATAGTGATTTAACACTTTTATTTGCCTGTGTGATCCAAAGTGCTCTAAAAAGCTGTTCCAAACTGCAAAATTTTTTTTTGCAACCTTGCAAAATAATAAACAAAGTTTACTGAGGAATCTGCCACAATGCAAAGTGTTTAAATTGCTAAATGCAAAGTGTTTAAATTGCTAAATGCAAAAATATTTTTCTACTTTTTAATTATTTTAATTTTTGTTTGTTTGTTGTTGTTATTGTTATTGTTGTTTTGTTTTGTTGTTTTTGTGGGTTTTTTTTTTTTTTTTTTTTTTTTTAGGGGGGGGGGGGGGGTAACTGTCACAGACCCCCCCCCCCCCCCGCCCCTCAGTAGCTACCCCCCCCCCCCCCCCCGCCTCGCAGCAAGAAACCGCCGCCCCAGATCATAATTACCTGCAAACCTATTAAAAACAATGAGATATGACTACAAGTTGATTTAGCGGTATGGTGATGCTCTCGCTCTTCGCCTACACATACAAATTGATTCTGATGGACCCCCGTTCAAAACTAACTAATGTTAAAGGCCAGTCCCTAGAGGTAAATAATTATATCTGAATTATATCTGATTGATATCGGATTTATATACATCTGTAAAAGACCCAGGTACACACATATACACTAAGTGGCTGTACCAATATTACAGCTACATATAATGGGGCCCTCCCCCTCCCTTCCATATTGAATCTAAACAAATTAAACGTGAATGATAGCAGCAGTTAAAACAACGTCTTACCTCCTATCACTTGATTCGTCTGGATCTACACTGCTTCCATTCCCATTCTGAAAAGATATAAAATAAAAACTTTCAGGTAAAATGATGCTTTTGATAGAGTTGACAATCAAAAGATATATTTAGGACAGAAACAAATAATCTCACAATTGTGTTGAAATTACATGTATTTGATATTCTACTTAGTTTTTCTCAGAATTTTTTGTGAAAGTAGGAAAGAGTTATACTTTCAGTATTGATGAAAGGAGGAAAATCATATATTATTTCATGGCATACACCAATTTGAAGATCACCCATAACCATTTATAGCAATGGCTATCATTATCAGAAAATATTAATTCTAATGTTCCTTTGTGTGTAACTGAATAACTAAAACATATTCCATTTTTTAACTCGTAACAAAGTTCTTAATAGGACTGATGAATATCTATATTTTGCAAAAATCAGATGCTTACATCAATGGTCCTTTCCATTCAAGAATATATGCTGTTAAATCCAAATTGCTGAGAAAGAAGTCATTAAAATTTAAGATTGAAAAAAGAAAGATATTGGAGATGTTGTTAAAATGAATGCAGATTGTGATGTTCTATTGATAACCCTGGCTCAAGAGGCAACTATTTCAATATTAAAATCTTGTTATCAAATCGAATCATAATTCAACCACAAAATACTATTGTCAGGCATTCTCCTGCTCCCGAGATTGTGCTGTTCATAATGCATGCTGTATATACCCATCAGTCAAGTGGATTCTTATCGGACAGCATTGAAATCTAGGGGACCATAACTACATTTGACACAATAATAATAAGCTATTGTTAACAGAAGCCAACATAAACAGGGAAAGGCTATAAATGACATAAAATCAAGCTTCGATGATCATAGAGACATAATAGATTATCAGAGAAACCGTTTCAAACCTGTTTAAAAGCAAACAGGGGAGAAAATGAATAAATGAAAACAACTTTATGGTAGAGTTACACGACCTTCAATCCTTAGACTATACCTCTTTGGTTGAAGTTCAAAGTGCCTGGATATAAAATAAGGCTTCAAATAAACTATTATATGGTAGGAATGCCCATGCATTATTATAGTATAATTTCAAGGGCAGTTTATTTATAAAAGGAGACCTCTCAAAGTTCATATTATTTCATGTCTCAAAATAATGCAATGATAACAAATACACATTCCACTCCATTTTCAAAATGAAAACAATAACTCTAGGCAAGCTACTCAAATGAATGTTTATTCATTATAAAACATAGGACAGTATATTTAATAAATGAAATGCTTCCAAGTTCATATCATCATACTTCTTCTTAGAGTATGGCAATGAAAATAAACAAGTACATATTCCTCTCCTTTTCAAAAATGAAAATAACAATTTCAAAATAAGTTTTGGTAGGAATGCTTTGTCAGTGTCATCTTTTCAAGTATACTTTACTGATGAAAGTGACCTTTGAGAGTTCATATAAATATATCATGTCTCAAAACATGGCAATGAAAACAAACAACTACTTATTTCTCTCTATAAAAAATAATAATTTTGGTAAAAATACCAATTCAATGACATCTCTTAAAGGACGATTTAAACTTTGAAAATGACATAATTCCTAGTCGAAATATGGAAATAAAAGCAAACACTAAACAGTAAATTCCTTCCAGTTTGTTTCAGGTAGTATGACATTGAATACCATCACAACCACGGGGCTGACAGATATTTACATGTGAATATGTCTACCGCTTTGAACAAACACAGACATAGTTCCTGCATATCTATGTAAACATTCTCTTCTTGTTCCAGTTCATGTGTACAGATAACACCTCAAACTGCACTGTTCCATATACAGAGGTTATATACATCACATATGAACTCTAAATAGAACATTTTATTATTGAAATGTAGTTTTTTACTATGATTTATGAATTATGCTTTCAATAGAAGCTGTCTAAAGCGGGTCCGCTGGCTAGTCATAGAAAACCGCTATTCATTTAACACACGTTATGAATAGCGGTCCTTATGAATAGCGAAGTAATTTGTCTATGGTTTGCTCACTTTTCATAAAGACAGCTATTCATACAAACCGCTATTCAGTCACGCATTACGGATAGTGGTCCTTATGAATAGCAGTCCTTATGACTAGCGAGCTGTTCTGAAAATATGTTATATAAATTAGTACCTTTATCATTATCTATTAATATCGTTGATTATCAATCATGTGATAATATAAATACGCTAATGTACACTGTTATGATGTATATCACCATCAATGTCTTTCTGAAACAAAGTACAATGAAAAGTACAAACAAAGGTAACAATGGGATCAACACTGCCAGTGGAGTATAACATTTAAGATTTCAGTTGGTTACTTATCAAGCTAGTACACAATATCGTTGAAAATTGCAAGCAATACAAAGTGATATTCATCTTTGGAAAATATGGTGGATATGCAAAACCCTTTTCCTTATTCACAGCTAATTTTGACATGAGAACATTTTTCAAGTATGCTGCTCTGATGATTTTATTTTTTAATGTGTGTATCATTTGTTATGGCAACAATTGCTGAGATAACCAGCCAGTGAATAACATCTGTATAGTGAAACAAACTTTTTGCATATCTTTGTGGTTTTACTGTTGTTTTCTCTTAGGTATCAATATAAGCAATGACCAATGTCATCGGTTGACAGCCAGAAGGGTGTTAACTCTGTGTAAAAATAAATGAGCTAACACCCTTCTGGCTCTCGACAGACAATACATTGCCATAACCTAAAGTTAACACCCATTAGGCTCTTGACAGGAAAGAAGTGAGTTCTGTGGCATTTGAAATGAACATTACTTTCGGTTTTTACTTTTGGTTTGTTTACATTATGACAACAAAGCTGATGATATGCCTTGGTTATTTTAGGAAGGTCTGTGTGACTTAATATATGACACGAAACCATTGTGGTTTCTGAGGTATTTAAGATTGGAATGGGGATCTATCACTTCCTCATTGTGTCCTACAAAATGCTATAATTATAAATCACCTGATGATCATTAACAAGTACATTAACAAATTAAAGTTAAACTGAAATACATTATCCTGTGTCTGAATTATATATTGCATATACAGTGGCCACTCACTATAACAAGGACCTTGAAACCACGATAATTAGCTTGTTACCATGTTATTATCAGGAATCTCCTAATATCAGGGTATAAAAAAAGGAACATAAAGACTTGGACAAGCAAATTACCTTGTTATATCTGGAATCTCGTTATATCAGAGCTATTTATACACAGTTTCCACTGTATCCAGTCCTTTTGGTTGAGGGGTGTCAAAATTTGAAACAGTTTTGTTTAATGTGTTCAAAATATGATGGTAACTTGTCAGTTATAAATACTTTGTTTGCCAAATAGATGTCAAAAATATAAAATGAAAATGTTTTATCTATAAATCTCAATTTGGTAGAAATACCTCTCTTTAGATTTGTGTTCAATTTTTTGTTCAGGTTGGCTAATGTTAGTAATTTAGCAGAAAAAATATGGGGTCAAACCAACTTATGAATTAGCTTTTGTTTTCATTTATTTAGTAACTCCTACAAAATATCCTTTTTATAATTTTTTTAAATTTATAAACCCGAAAGCTACATCTAAAATATTACCGGGATCTTAATTTTTACTGTTTTTCAATTTCAATTTTTACTGTGACAGATGCTATCTTTACTGTAATGAAAGGCCATGCACTGTACCAAAACTTTCCCCCATATTGCAAACACATTAACAGTCTGTGGTAATACAACATGTATGATTGTGGGTTTTGTGGTTATGACACAGTGCAACATAAGAGAGTACAATGTCATCAATAGATTAGCTACAATTTAATAGGTTACAGTATGAAACCAGTGGCTTTCAAAGTTCAAACCCAGCCCATAGAGTTCTTTGCCCCCCCCCCATATTTTTCAGGGGGGGGGGTATAAACTCCTCATATTTTCTTCCTGTAGTTGAGCTATGGCAAGATTTTCCCATTATTTAAAATCTAAAGGGGAATCTCGGGGGAATCTCAAGTGAATACTGGGGAGCGTTTCATCAAGCATAATGTCAGTGATTTTCACCGACAACTGTTATAAGCTACTGAAATCCTTGCATCTGATTGGCTGAGAGCAAATTTGTCTGTAAAAATCACTGACAAAACGCTTGATGAAATGCTCCCCTGGTTGAAACATGATGTAGACACGGTTTGAACAAATACTTCCTTTTGTTTTTGAATAGCTTGGCATAAAAAAAAATTGCTGAGGTATTTAAGGAAGCAGAGGTTTTGGACTTTGTCTAGCAATATCCTCCAAAAACATGAAGTTTCCTCACTGTTATGACATGTAGCCAACATTTTGAACATGGTGTTATTGACCTGCAGTTAATAAAACTGAAGACTGAAGAACAAATTACAAAACAAATAATGTAATATCATTTTTGAAATCTCTACTAAGCATAGTTCACAGATATGTATATTCAGTGAATTCTAATGATTTTTCGGATGTGTGTGTGTGTAATTAACGCTGAAGTACAATATCTCATATCACACATAGACAGCAAAACCCAATCAAGTGATGGAAAATGGAAGGAGAATATCATAAAAAGATGGCATGGATGTGGCCTAATTTCCCTTGCCCTCTGTTCCAAGACAGGATACTAATAATTAGTGTACTAATGACCACACGGTCAACATATTCAAGGACATGTGTGTGCCAGTGCTTTTAATTATCTCTATCGTGATGTTATGTATGTCTCAAGTGATGTCCAGCAGTCCTTCTGAAGAAATGTCCCTTAAAAGTCAGGTTACATTGGTCCGATAACGATAACGATAACAAGATTTTCAATCAAAGGTACACCCTACAGTGTTGTGTACACATGCGAGTATGCTTTGGTATGTTAATAGTAAAGCCAGGTGTAGAGTGGGCCTTTAATGAAAAATCTCGTTATCGTTATCTGACAAAATGTGTCCAGCCCTTTAGAGTTGAGAGGTACACAAAACAATAGGCGGCTCCTCATGAAAGGGAACCACCGCTCAATATCCATGTACATGTACGTTCAATTTCATTCGCTTGCCTCTATCGCAAGGCTGTGCATAACAACAATCTTGGAGCAGCGAACAAAATTGCCGTCGAGGGTGGGGTAGTTTGTGAGTTGGGTTGTTCAGTTCGTCTTTCTTTGGTCGAGTGCGTATCACTTCAATTGCGTGCTTGTTTACCGAAGATGTACAGAGATTCCTGAATATTACGCAACAAAGGTCCTACGCATACCTGTGTGTTATAAGATACCGGTACATAAATGTAAAGCGCGGTACGATTAAAAAAACCCCCGCTGCTTGCTCTGCGGTGGTTAACACGGCATATTTCAATGAGCCTTCATAGTGGGACTACAAAACACCATTTTCATGATAAATTGAAATGATAGGGGAACAATATGATGGTCTTGCTATTGGGCACTAACTTGATGACTTTCTTTACAGATAGATCTAGAGCCAAGTATATGTATTTGTACATGTATATTAATTTAACTGTGAGTTCATAATGTATAGTGCAAAGCACTTGTAAAGAAAGCAAATGAAATGTCATTGTGTGCTACCTTGTTACTTTTACATGAACTCACAAACACAGTAAATGTTAATCATTACTTTAGTAATAATGGTAATTACAGAATTATATTATTTTTTTGGTAGTATTGTGAATATGTGTAATTGCATTAATTAAATATATCATTGTACCAATGGGAATTATAAGAACAGCACACAAAGATTGACTGACTAAAATCATGATATTAAGATAGTTATTAAAACACGTATTGGTTATAATTTCAAAATGTTTTTTAAAAGTAGATACTGTTTATTATAAGAGTTATAAACTCACACACTATATATTGAAATATATGTTTTGAAGAAAAATGTTTAGCATTATAATGTAACAACAAATGTCAGAACAGTACAGGTAGGACTACTGAAGTTTACCAACATGTGGTGACGTTTGAATTAGTGAAATATTTTAAAATGTATGAGATATTAAAACTATAACAGACAAGCCGAATTTGATTATTTTCCTTTGATCCTTTCACAGATACCTTAACTCTTTCAGTGTCATACAGAATGCTTTAACTACCAAAATTCTAATAACGTATTTTGCAAGCTGTGAAAAGTGTGTCTTATTGCCTGAAAAGAAAAAGTGACTCCTAAAGGGTTAAGTTTGATACAAATGAACCTTTAAAACTGATTTTTATCAGTAAGAATAATGAAAAGTTACCAGTGATTACAAACTTGTCTTTGTGCTACATTTTCTTCAACATGGTACCATTGTAAGTGTTATATGACATTTGTGTAGCCTCATTTACGTTATTAGTTGGATTAGTCACTGATAACTACAAGATGGATAATTGTTATATTTGTTTAAAAATATACCTCATCGGATGATGATCCTGCTCCAGTATCATGACTCTGCATTCACAAATTTACAAAGTAAATATAATGCATTTTTTAAAAATTGAATTGAAGACCGTATTTATATCCATGTTTCAGCACAAAGGCTGAAGGATATGGATGGGACAACTTATAAACAGAGTAAAAGAAATCGAAAAAAGTTCAAATCCATAATATATCACATAATTCAAGGAAACAAGCTGGAGGAACATAAAAAATAGAATTGGTTGAAGAGAGAGTGGTATAGGGGAAAAAAGGAAAAGGGAGGGAAGGGAAGGGAAAAGATGAAAGTTAACATAGCTTAGGTAGCTTAGCGAAATGCGATGGCGCATAAAGACGTTGGAAAGAGGCAAAGAGGAAAATTGCTAGTTTTGTCTGTGCTTCTAAAATTAGGATCAGACATATCTGAATAAAAATTTCAATCATTTTGCTTAAAAGTGTTCGGAGAGGTAAATAATAATAATATAATATTCAGTTTTTATATAGCGCCTAATACATCGAGGATGTCTCTAAGCGCTTTACAGATATATTATTACCCCGGTCATTGGATTCTGGCACGCCCGCACACTGTATGCACATTCTCCACTCCCTGGGGAGCATTCCAGCCAGTCGCCTGTTAAGCGCACACATGCTAAGCAAAGGACATTAACTTTCGCCATCCTACCGGGTACCCATTTAACACCTGGGTGGAGAGTGGCAAATGTAGATTAACGTCTTGCCAAAGGACGCTAGTGCTGCGGTGGGATTCGAACCCCGGACCTCATGGTTCACAGTCCGGGGACTTATCCACTGATCCACAACACCTCTACAAATAAATACTAATTCAACACCCAGATATTTAGGTCCCGAGCCTCCAGAGAATAAATTTTGATTTTGAATAATTTTGTCATATGCGTCTTTACGCACCACAACGTTTTGCTATTTAAAGCTACCTTATTTATCCACCCCCTCTCTCTCTTCCTCTCTCTCCATCTGTCTCTCAATATTTCCCACTCTCTAATATCCTCTCTCTCTCTCTTCCATACCCACATCTGCTATATGATGTATAGGTCATTAGAATTCTACATGACACTGCCTTGCCTTCTAGTACACCGAGTTGGACACTCACTTCACTTTCCATTCATCAAAATCATATCTCTCTGACTGTCATCTCTCTCTGACTCCCTCCCTCTCTTTCACACTTTTCTCCCTCTCTCCAACTCTCTTCCTCTCTCTCTCTCCCTCCCTCCCCTAAAGTTCTCTTCTGATCCTCTATCTCCCTCTCTCTCGATACACTAATATATCTTCCTCTCCCTCCTTCTCTATCTCTTGTGTATCTCTGTCTCTATCCATCTCTCCCTCTCTCTAACTCTCCCTCTCTCTCCCTCCCTTAAGTTCTCTTTCCATCTCTCTTTATCTCTCTGTCTCTCTCTCTGTATCTCTCTCTCTGTATCTCCCCTGTCTCCATCTCCCCCTCTCTATCTCTCTCTATCCCTCTCTCTCTCTCTCTCTCTCTCTCTATCTGTATATCTCACTGTATCTCTCTCCCTACCCTTGAACCTCCTCTTACCTTCCTCCTACCTCCCTCTGTCACTCTCTCTTCACGCCTCTCCCTTCTGCTGAACGGCGTGCCCGGTAAACGGGGGTAAACGACATATGACGCACACCACCCAAATATGGTCGTCAGTAGGGCTGGCCTGACATGCTAGCTATGTCATAGTACATTCCCTCCAATACGACTACAATTGTGTGCAAAGGATTAACACAAACTCCCTCGCATTTGTCATCAACATTTTCAACTTTTCCCCATCAAATTTGTTTCGACCGGAGCACGGTTACAAGAAACACAACCAGGGCGTATTGAAAAACAAGCCCTGGACAATAATTTGCTTGCTTCTCCAACCCACAATGCTATTAATAACAGGCGGTAAAGCAAAACAATTATACTCTACCTTTAATCTACTCCAGCTGTTTCTTTTTTTTGCTTGCTGCTAGGTGCAAGAAGGCAACTTTCCACTTTATATGGCATGAAAGTTCTTGGACAAGTTATCAATCTTGATTTATATCATGGTAAATAAAAAATGTTTACAGTTATCATTACCCATGTATTCAAATATACATATTGGTTAAAATTCTTTTCAAAATGTCATTAATAGCATAATTTTGTATTCAAGAGGATAGATGCACATATTGCCAAACAATTTGATTATATTTTTTTTAAACTTTATAAAATGCTAAGTATTTATGAAATTCAGTTCTTATTTAGGTTTATCACTTTAGTTCAATGAGTTTTTTTAGTTTGGTATTGAAATGAAATTCAACCAAGGGTAATTATATCAAATAATCCGTGATCATATTCTGTGCCATATACGAGGTGTGATAGAGGAACTTAAACATTCTGTTCAGTATGAATAGAAATGTGTTGATATTTCCATTTCGTTGTGGGTTCATAAAAATATACAAAATAATTCATAGACTTAGTTCTGATTATAACTCAGAAAGCTTTATAAAAATTAAAAATATTAACACCTAAATTTAGAAACCTTTTCCCTGTGTGTGTCTGATGATGATACACTATCCAGCTTCATAAGGTCAACCTAAACCAAGGTCATGCACTTAACAGCTGATGTACTTAACACACCAAAACAAATCAACTGCTTTGACTATGATAAGCCTTCTCACTGTATATTACTCAAAGCAAAATACAATTTCATTTTGAGCATATGGAGGTGAAGGAGTGTCTGATTTCATTGAAAAATCTTTGACCGAGGAGAGAAAAACCCAACATATCATCTGTTTAGAGCCAGAAGGATGTTTACTCACATCTTCTGTACAGAGTTAACGCCCTTCTGGCTCCAAACTGACCAACTTTTAATCTTTGTCCTTATAAAGAATGGTACATATTTAGGCATGATTCCTTAAAAAACTTACTGTAATTTCACTTGTCAAGGTCTGGCTCTCAACAGACTATATGGTGTGCTGAATGCCAGAAGGTTATTAAAACAAATTTCATGCACAGTAAACATCCTTCTGTCTCCTACAGGATAATATATTCATAATTTATAATATAATAATAATACAATACGTTTATTAGGCGCTTAATACGGATGTTTCTAAGCGCATGGTTTACCGGAAAATTACGATTAAATCCAAAATAATACAATACAAAAATTATTAGAAACCTTATGTAATTCAAACAATAGATACAGTGTATAAATACGGTAAATGAATACTGAAAATCAAAGTCGGTGTGCACCTCCATCGACCGACCCACAACTGGGCCATTCCAGAGGACTATCTACTAAAAAGGTAAGTTTTCAGCAGGGACTTAAACTGATTAACGGAAGTGGCTAGATGTATATATAGGCAGGTAGAGAATTCCAGAGAGAAGGGGCAATTGTAGAAGAAGCACGATCACCATATTTTGTGGAAGTGCGAGGTCCTGGAGTTAACTGCATTGTAGAGGATGAACGGAGGGATCTTGAGGAAGTAGTGGAATGTAAGGAAATGAGATCTGTGACATAATTTAGTAATATATCTTCACAGAATGAAATAGGTGTGCTTATCACATCTTTCTTTCACTTTCAAGTTTCACACTAAATACTATAATGTCACAGTCTACATGTTACAGCAAAACAATTTATTGGTCTATAAAAAGATCTTCCTGGAAAATCACCTCTGAAATAGAAAAGACATTAACGATGGTAATGTTTCGCTTACAGACTACCACTTAAAGATATTATTGATAAGCTCTGAAAGTAAGCATGCTATTTCAAACGTAGTCTAAGATAACGCATTATCTGCTCATGTGCATATATATTGGAAGAAGAAGAAGAAGATGAAGAAGAAGAAGAAGATGATGATAATAATAATAATAAATATGTAGTGCATTATGTTTCAATACACTTTACAATCTGATATTACATCCCCTGGTCATTGAATTTCAAGCCTGCACACAAGTGTGCACCATCTCCACTCCTTAGGAAGCATTCTTACCATTTTGCACTGGGCAATGGCAAAAGCAGTCACACTGGCTTTCGGTAATCCTCACAGGTAACCATTATCTCCTGGGTAAGATTGGCAATGTAGATTAATGTCCTGCCAAAGGACGCTAGTGCTGTGGCGGGACCTGAACCGCAAACCATACGGTGACATATCCACTAAACCACAACACCTCTAGAGCAACTTCACATCCAAGGAAGTACATAATATTACTTTAGTATTAGTAGAGGATGTTCACAGACATATTCATGACAGTTTTGTAAGAAAACAGGCCCATGTTTGTTTGTTTTTTTATGGAAGGTCAACCAGTTTTGGAAATGACCAAAATGAAAATAAATAATGTAACACTCCTAATAATTGAACATAATTATGCACATATGGCAATCCATTAGCAGAATTAAAAGAATGATTGATAAGAGCTAGATGCTAGCACAAAGTAAGGGGCATTGAGCATAGCATAGCATTGAGCATAGCTCATGACTCATGTCACTCACTAGGGGACTGAAAAAAGAGTGGACATTCACTCTTATTTTTAATGAGACTAACACTCAATATTCACTCCTAAGCAAGTGATCACTGACATGCCACCCAGGGTAGTGAAAATAGAGTGAACCTTTTTTAGAGAGTACATGCAAGTCAAATGAAGCTCTTGGATTTTCAAACCAATTACTAAGAAAAACTGATTACATTCATGCTACCGAGATGAAGTTATCTCTTCACAACTGGTGTGAGATAGAGTAGGCATCAGCATGATAGGGGTTAATTTGTTAATTTGTCTTCATTATCCTCCAAGCCCTCCACACAGTGATAAATGGGAGGGCTCTGTGACCTTTCAATGTAACACAGCTATGTTCAGGTTTGGGTACACAGTGTCTCAAAAAAGCAAAAGCTTTCCATATGATTGGAGGTGGTAGAAAATACATAGGAGAGGAGAAAGATTGAGCTTTGGAAAAAGCTGATAAAGAACTCTCAAAAATTCCAAAGAGCTTTGAAGAATAAAACAACATGTAAATCCCTCTGTGAGGAAATATCAGAGAATATCTTAGTTTTTGAGCATTACATCTCAAAAGAGCCACTGACAGTAAAAGTAACTTTCACATTGCATTAAATATCAACATATTCTTAAAGATCACATTACAAGAAAATTCCATCAAAGTAAATATTGGCTTAATACTTTTTTTTGCATAGATGGCATAAATTAAACAAGGTTATCCAAATTCAACGCTTGGAAACATTTGAAGTAATGATTATTATCAATTATAAAACGGTAAAATACAGCCCCCGATACAGCAGCTGAAGAGCTCCTCGAACGCTGCTGAGATGTGTGACGACACACCAGGGGCCAGTCCTGTCTAAGCAGACGATGTCCCATAACATCTTACACATTTTTCAGTGCCTGTTTTGTCATCTCCTCTTCACTTATTTCTCTTACTTGACTAGCGTCAGTCTTAATGTTAGTCTGTTGCCTCACTCTTAACTTCGTGTATGGTATTATTTTGATGAAAAATGCAGCGTTAAAAAAATAAAGGAATCAGTCACTTGTAAACAAAATAAGACGCCATTGTATTTTCAGCTGCTTGCACCGGGGCATGTTCGGCGTTTCAAGAGGGAACGAATACCCTCCGTGCTATTATTCGGAGGGCTTTTCAATTTGAAAATGGGGTTTATTTCATTGATCATTGACCCTTCTCCTGTGTATTTACAATCAAACGGTTTTAGTTATCAGAATCAGTTTCACTTTCCCTTTTAGAATGGTGTGAAATAAGGTCATGTTTAAATAAACCAAACTCTTTATAATTCGATAAATAATTGCATTGCAATTACGTTCATTCATTATAGGACGTCGTCTGCTTAAGCAGGATCGATCCCTAGTGTGACGACATCAAAACATCGCTATATTTCTGGCGAATCCTCGGATATTCCAGATGCTTAGAAGAGCTTTTATTTATGTTGTTTTTATAACCATCAGATACGCAGTTGACATAAAACTTATACGATTGCCACCTGTAAGCTTCCCAGTTTCTAGTGATACATTAATTGCCATATTTGTGATTTTATTTTCTTGTAATGTGATCTTTAACAAGCTATACTGAAAATTCCTGAGCATATTGCACCCAGCCACCAGTCCTTTCAACAGTATGGGTTCCTATCCCACCGCTGCCACCATGATAGGGCAGACAACACTTCACTCACAATAGTCTTAAAGTTAGCTAATCGTTTATTAAGGCATGGCTGTGCAAAAGCTGCAGTGCCAAGATGTCATTTAAATGGTGTTGGTTCCTATCTCTCCACTGCCATCATGATAGGACAGACAACACTTCACTCACAATAGTCTTAAAGTTAGCTAATCGTTTATTAAGGCATGGCTGTGCAAAAGCTGCAGTGCCAAGAAGTCATTTAAATGGTGTTGGTTCCTATCTCTCTGCTGCCATCATGATAGGACAGACAACACTTTAATCACAATGGTCTTACGGTTACGTAACCATTTACTGGGGCATGGCTGCGCACAAGCTGTGGCGCTGCAAATGGGTGAACATCATACAACAGAGACAAACATAATCATGCTTCAATAGGGCAGCAAAAACAAAGATATGAGGTAAAAACTACGGAAATATGACCTGTGATGACTGCCAATAAAAGACATGTTTTAATTTCATGTTGACTAATTTGAAATTTAAAAAAAAAACATTGTTATCATAGTATTTGCAAAAATGCTGACTAATCAGCCCATTCAATATAGAAAACATTGTAAAGCTCATAACTTAGCCAGTGCCTCTCCACCAAATGAAAACCATTTTTAAATTCTTTCTCAAGAATATTAAAAAAAACACTCACACAATAAACTAATCAATATAATCATGCACATTTGAAGTACACTGTATCATTGATTAAAATATTCTCATTACTAAACTTCCAATTAAAACAATATCAAGACAGGAAGCCTGTGGGCATTTCCCAGCTGCATGGATTTGATTGCAATGCTTGATAAATGCAATGGTTCTTTAATAGTAAAAAAAAAAAATAAAAGAAATAAATGAATAAACGAGAAACGTAATTGTTCATCCAGTTACATGTCCATATAATCCAACCTTTATATTGACAATAGCTTTAGCAAAGGCTATGTTGATACAAAGGGAATATAGCAGAGGCTCTGAAGTACAAACTGGACAAATTTATGGTATTATTTGTGAGCTTAAAAGAAAAGAAATATCAATAAAACAGACACAGAAGAGTGAATGACAACCTCTATCAAACTTTGAATCAAATGAGATTAAACATCTGAAAAGTTTAATAAAAAATATTTACCATACGTCGATCAGAAGTATATACCGATGAGCTTATATTAAAGCTTTAAATATTTGCAGAGAGATTCTTCGACTTGTTGACTGAAATGTACTGAACAATGTTTTTTGTGACACCCTATAGTAGTCGTAATAGGTAGAAGATGTTGAGGTCAAATAATCAGCTGGTGAGCACATGACATCACAAAGGTTTAACATCACATCCCATTTAGACTAGACACTACATATACATCAGCTCAGTATGGGCGCTATCACAACAAGAATGTGCTACTACACGTATGTAGGCCTACGTGTAGGCCTACATCTACCGATTGCACATGCTCCGGCCATAATCGCTCTGTGGGTTTTTTCCTATACTAACCAATTCTTACTTTTAACCGTGGACGAAACAATATACCTAACCCTAAACCTAAAACCCAATTGTCATCCTAACCCGTAACCTCATATCTTTGATGAAATTAATCGGGGAGCACTTCTCACTAGAGCATATATCAGATTACCTATCTATTATTGTAAAACAAGGTAAATAGGACCAATTACTGGACTATTAATAGGAACTAAAATTGGAAAGGTGTTTGACATAACAAGGTTACAAGACAGTTCGTAATTTGAAATTCTCCTTCCAATATCTAATAATCTTATGCTGTAATTTCAAAACCTACAAACGAATTGTACATCTGATTTACCGGTACTCCAACTCACAAATCTGTTATGCTATGATTTTTCTTTTTGATTTAACCAAGGAGCTTCAAACACAAGCTCCTTGCTTTATCTGATTGTAAATTGATATGAAGGTGCGCATGACCAGAACTCAACATTATCTATAAAAAGATGAACCGCACCTTCATATCATATCATTGTGAACTGATATAAAGGTGGGGTTTACTTTTAAAGATTACATTGTGAAAGAACCTGTCTGGAGGAAAGTGTGATTATGCAGTAAATGGGAATTGGTGTATACTGTGAGGTTTTGAAAATATCGTCAAACTGATTAGAAATTGACTTAATCTTGCTCACAGTAACATGCCCTGGACACAGAAATGTGTATATCCAGCAACAGACATGCGGCATGAAATCTGGTCCAAACTTATCAGCTATATCTCGTCATATTTTGAATATATGGGCATTTTGAAGAGCAGTCATTTCAGGAGACATTTCTTCTATGATATTCCAAACTGACATGAAAAGAATGAGAAAGCTCACAAATTATTTTTCACCTTTAACAGAACTCAACTGTCTCTTTAAACTGAATGTACTATGAGGAAGGAGATTTGAGGAGATGAAACAACATACAGCAGAGATATCAGGGTGTTACTATAATTCATCTGTGTAAATCACCAGTGCCACAGGGTGTTAGAGATGGCAGCTGCAATATCGACCAGTCCCAGAATAATTCCACCCCAGGGAAACTTCTTTTTATAGGGAAATTGAGGAAGGATATGGAGCGGGTTTCAAGAAAGGCTGCCAAATATAAACAGATCAATTTGTTTGTGCTTCTAACATCGGCCTCCAAAGGAGTTTTGGAAGATTCTTAAACAAACCTTATGCTTCAACAAATCAAGATATTGGCTAATCAAAGGGACAAAGATATCTTCTTTTTTTTAAATCCCTTTTGTATATGATCATTTTTTCAAATTATGTTTATGAACTATATTTGTTATGCATGTGTTCCTTAATATGTCATAGAACCCCATGGAAGAACAACGGCACTATGTAAGTGCCACTGAAATGGGCTATTCGCCATACTTACATTCTCATTTACCATGTATATTTTAACTTTTAATCTTGTTATTGAAATTAAAACAAACAAAACAAACAAATCAGTTGTAAAATTAAATATTATTATCATTTGGGGGCACTTTGTTGCCCCTTTAGTTCCTTTATACATGCACATTATATATCATTTTCATTTTGACTCCTGTTCATTCCTGCATCTAAATCTGATAAGAGCAAGACTGGTTGTATTTCGACCTATTCTTCAATTTTAATTGAAATTAATTCAAATATAATTGATTACTGCACCCAGAAAGATCCAGAAAAAAAATCTAAATTGATCACAAGGCATACATATGTGTTGATTGGGCTGTATTTTAAAAAAAATTGGAAAAACCTAGCAATTGCTTTTTCTGGGCATTTACCTGCATCATCAGATATGCCAACCAACCAACTGCTAGAAGAAGAAAAAAAGAAGCAAAAGATTTTCTTTCTAGCAACTGCATCGCCACACTAGCAATAGCTAACATTTCTATGCAGATTTCACCACACACTATGCATCAATGAACAGAGACAGATCAAAGACATCTCGCCTCTCCAGCCACTCCCTTTAACTCTTTCAGTGCCGATGTCACGTATATGTGACAGATAGACTTGTCATTTTCAATCACCAATTGCTCGACCACAGGAAAGGTATATGGTGGTCAATGTATACCAAAATTTTGAGCATAAATCAAGCATTCTAAATATATGATTATAATTATATGCCACCATAGAAATTTTCAGAGATAACTGCAGATTTTTAAAAAGATATTACCTTATTTCAACATTAAACAATAGTAAACAAATGAGAAACCAAAAAATAATGGACAAAAAAAGAAACTCAAATGTAACTTTAAATAATTCCTCATGCATAAAGTTGTTAAAGGAATAATGTTTGGTATCATAAGAAATGGTAATAAATTTCCCACAAGTTATGTACCCAACATTTTTTGAAATGATAGATGGTTGATGAAGTGCAGACATTTGGAAAGTAAGCATTGATCACAATTTGGTAAAATTTGGGAGAGAGCTAAACCCCTTGGCACAGTAAGAGTTAAACACACTCTATCTCTTTGGTTGGATGATCTCTGTTATGAACTGATACTGATGTTTGTATTCTAACTGATCATGCAGGGCTTATCTCTGAGTCCCTCTCAAGAGTCCATATGCTCAGTATATACAACATATTATTAGAGACAGAGCCACCCCATGTACAAGTCAAGATGATGGTACATGTGTATGTATACAGGTCAAGGGCACGGAAGGACACAGACTTTCAACTTGAAAAAGGTGCCATCATTTCAACTTGTGAATATGTGACGTTGATGCACAAAATAAGATGGGAAAATGATATTTATTGAAATTTCCATTGAGTTATGAAGATCATAACAACTAAGAATCAAAATGCTGCCTGCAGTTAAGAAATCTATTTCAAAATTCTTAGTGCTGTTTCAAATGAAGAAATCGAAAATTGCAGACCTAAAAACTGTCAATATCCGATATGAATTCAC
The DNA here is from genome assembly GCA_025617745.1 of Heliocidaris erythrogramma. Taxonomy (NCBI): domain Eukaryota; kingdom Metazoa; phylum Echinodermata; class Echinoidea; order Camarodonta; family Echinometridae; genus Heliocidaris; species Heliocidaris erythrogramma. The sequence goes on along the minus strand of CM046873.1, from coordinate 16,058,148 downwards.
TTACTTTGTTTATAAGTGTAATCTATTAACATCTACAACACATAAATCTTTACATGTTAATGATTCCTTGTTACAAATACACTTTTCAAACACCAGTGGATATATTGGCTAACATTAGCTAGTACCGGAGAAAGCTGGCTAGTAGAAGTATAATAATATATCCACATCTACCTCAGATAGTACTGCTTCATGACTAATTAACTGTATATTCAGATCTACTAACAGCAATAGAATGTCTTATAATATATGATGCTATCATAATAAAAGCATTTAAAGATAAAGTTGAGTTCCAGTCATGCGATTACTGTCATGCGATTACATTGCACAAGAAACTCTCTCAAAACAATTGGGAAAAGTTGATTATATTGTACATAAGAATAGGCTGGAAGGTTTTGGAATCACCAAAATGAGGAGAAATTGACTCAATCCTGCTGAGAGTCACATGCATTGCACACAGAGACATGTAAATGGGACCATACACACATGTTCAGCCCAAACATTTCAGCTGTTTCTGGTCATATTTTGAATATAAAGGCATTTGAAGAGCAATCCTTTCAGGGGATATTTTGTTCTATGTTAATCTTCCAAACTGACAAAGAGATTGAGAAAGCTCACATAATATTTTCCATGCACCCTTCTCTTTAACTGTATATTCACCTACTAACAGCAATGGCAAGTCTTATAATATATATGATGGTATCATATAAAGACATTTAAGTCAATAGTACTGGTAAATGGGTGAATAAATGTTTTAGTTTTAATACTTTGGGCTATCTTCTTGGATTCTCATTTCATTTTCATTTAGATTTATTTCATTTCCAACAAAATACAAATCAAGTAAATACAGTCAAGTAATTCAAATCAATACGATAAATAACAAAGTGCCGTCATAACAGTTGAGATAAGTTGCTAACAGAAATATGAACATGCAATCAATAACAAAACGACTGTGGCATTAATAAATAGAACCTTGTGATTTATATTTTGTGAAAATGGAGAGGCCCACTAAAAAGCGAAGCTTGTATATTGTGGGCTCCTCAAAAAGCAAATGCAATAAATGAATTTTATGTAGCGAAAAATAAAAAAATAAATAAAACACGATAAAGGCCAACAGAGACCGTGAGCAGGAACCAAAAGTATGAACTAAATTGATGAAAACAAACAAAACGAATGGAGTGAAATGAGGTAAATAAAGGGCAAGGAAGAGAGAGGGGAGAGAAAGAGAGGGGGAGGGTGATGGAGATAAAGAGAAATAAAGATGAGTCGGAATGAAAGTGGAAGCTGCATGTGGATTAAAGGGGGGAAAAAGGAGTAGTGGGCGCACAAAACCATTTAAAAAAAATTGGGGAGGAAAAACAAACCAGTAACAAGAAATGTTATTATGTTTAGTTTTTTTGTTTTTGTTTTTTAGTTTAGTTTTCGTTTTGTTTTTAGATATGATTGTAAGATTTGAGTAAAAAACATTTTAATTTACCCTTAAAGCTGTTTAGGGAGGGGGAATTTTTCAAGACACAATCAAGGGAATTCCAGAATTTAGGGCCTTCAAAAATGAACGTATTTTTTGCTTTAAATGTCCTCAAAAGAGGTAAATGAAATTCATCTAACTGCCTAGTTGGGTATTTGTGAACGCTCTGATTTTTTACAAACATGTCTTGAAAAACACTGGGTGAACTACCATTATTATAACGATACATAAATTGACCTAACTGAAATGAATATAAATCCTTTATTTTGAGGATGTTATTTTCGAAAAATAAAGAGGCAGTATGAGAGCGCATGGGGGCATTGCAAATAATGCGAATAGCCCTCTTTTGTAATAACAAAACTTTTTCTATTAGTGTTTGATGGGTATTACCCCAGACCAAGAGACCGTAATTTAAGTATGGTAAAATCAGTGTCGAATAAAGCATAAGTAATGAGGATTTAGGTAACAAAAATTTGAGTTTATTAATAATACCAATATTTCGCGAAATAACTTTGCAAATATTATCGATATGTAATTTCCATGTAAGTTGGTTGTCGACTATTACCCCCAGGAATTTTGTGTGAGACACCTGTTTCAATGGATCGTTATCGAGGACTATGTCGGAAGGTAATGATACTAAGGAGTTGCTAAATATCATGTAATTTGTCTTCTGAAGATTAAGCGAGAGCTTATTAGCCCTTATCCACTGCGATATATTTAATAATTCAGTATTGATTGTATTTACTAAAACATTAGGATCTTTGTGGGAATAGAAAAGATTGGTATCATCAGCAAATAAAATAAAAGATAAGGAGTTCGATGATCTACAGAAATCGTTTATGTAAAGGACAAAAAGGAGCGGACCCAATAAACTACCCTGCGGTACACCGCAACAAATATTACGTAATTCAGATTCGCACTCATTTAAAAATACATATTGTTTTCTATTAAGAAGATAGCTCCGGAACCACTCCAAGGCCTTCCCACGTACACCATAATGAGACAGTTTGTAAAGTAAAATTTCATGATTGATGGTGTCAAAGGCCTTGGAGAAGTCCAGGAATATTCCTATAGTATGAGACGATACATCAATTGAGTGTGTGACTTTTTCAACAAAAGACATTAACGCATGGACCGTACTGTGCTTTTCACGAAATCCAAATTGGAAATGTGAAAAAATATCATACTTATTCAAAAAAGAAATCATACGAGTATAAATTATTTTTTCCAATACTTTAGAGAATGAAGATAATAAAGAGATTGGTCTATAATTACCAACATCAAGATGATCACCTTTTTTAAATAGTGGGATAATTTTGGCAAGTTTCATTGCATTCGGAAACTGACCACATGACAGTGATATATTAAAGATATGAACCAATGGGTCAACAATAAAAGGTATTATAGATTTCAATATAACGTTATTAATTTCATCATATCCTGAACTTTTCTTGTTCTTCAAATCAGAAATAATTTTAAGTATTTCTTGCTTATTTGTTGGTATAAAGAAAATAGAATTTGGATTATAAGAACCTAGAAAGTCTGTAAATTTTTTATTAGCCGGTGGAATGTTTTTAGCAAGATTGTCACCAATTAGAGAAAAATAAGTATTAAATATATTGACAATAGCTTTTGGGTCTTCAACTAATTTGTTGTCAAGTCTGATTCTTTTCACATCCGATCTGTTATTTGCCATGTTCATTGCCTGTTTAATTATCTTCCAAGTGTTTTGCATATCATTTTTACAGTTTTTCAAACGAGTGATAAAATAATTTTTCTTTTCAAATCGAATAATTTTAGTCAATGTGTTTTTATAGTGTGTATATTTTCGCTTTGACTGTTCAGTACCTTTTGTTTTAAATTTGTAGTAGAGCTTATTCTTCCGATTTATTGATTTTAGTAAAGACTTCGAAATCCAGGGGAGTTTAGGCGTTTTCTTATAATTTGACTTGTTTTTTTGCTTTGGTAAGTTTATATCTAATTGGGTAGTGAGTATACTAGAAAACAAGTCAAAAGAACCATCCACTTCACTATTTGAATAGACGCTGGACCAGTCAGTATTCTCGAGATTGACTCCGAGGCGAGCTAAATTCTCCGCAGTAACTTTACGTTTACTGGAACAAGGGCCATTGTTGTTTAACGATTGGATAATTGGGTAGTGTGCCAAAATGGGGTAATGGTCGGATAAATCCGAGAGAACAATGTAGGAATCAGAGTGTGGGATGACATTAGAAAAAATGTTATCTATTAGGGTGGCAGAAGTGTTTGCAATACGTGTTGGCTTAGAAATAAGTGGCAAGAATGAGGCAGACAACATTAATTCGAGAAATTCTTGAGAAGCAGTGATCTGATCATGTTTCATCAAATCTATATTGAAATCCCCCATTAAAAAGAAATCTTTGTTGGTAAGATTAATGTTATGTAATAGATCAGCTAAATAAGACAGAAAGTCATGTACATTCGAATTGGGGCATCTGTAAATGACGCCGACAATTATATTTTTGTTCCCAGGAATAGTGATTTCAACAAAAAGAGATTCAATTAATCTATTACATACCGATATTTCGTCTAAAACAGTGTAATTCAGGGTCCTTAGTAAATAAAGAGCAACACCGCCACCCGCTCTATCTTGCCTGTTTTTATTAATGAAATCGTAATTATCAATGAGAAATGGGTGGTAGGAGTCACGGTTAAGCCATGTTTCTGATAAGCCAATAATCGACAGTGGATTTTGCGACTGTACGTCTATAAGCGAAAGAAGATCGTCAAAATGTCTATTCAAACTTCTAATGTTTGCATGAAAAAGAGAAAAGGTATTTTTAAATTCTTTTAGAATGTCAGAAAACTTATCGATAGTTATATATTTAGTACTGGTACGTTGAGCAGGATCGTCAAAATCAAAATCAAACTCAAGCTCTTTAAATGAGGAGTTGACATTATCCATGACAAGATCGTCATATAAATTAATTGGAAAATTATTCCTATTTTCGGTATGAATGTGTCTATGTAAATCAAGAAACGCATCATCACTTAAATTATAGAAGGGTAGCTGCTGCATATTACTTGAGCTAGACATCATGTATTGATAAACAGTGCCTGAATAAGATGAATTGGCAGTAAGATAAGATGAAATGTCAAATTGATTTTAGCGCTATCAAAAAGGTAGAAGAATAACGGAGAAGTAAGGCATCCACATACAGCTAAGGAGATGAAATCCTGTACAAGACTCATAAAAAGAATGGGTATGGAAAAACAGAAGGATGAAAAACACACAAAGGGCATATGAGAGGATGCAAACATAAAAAGAAGTCCTGTTGGCATTGTAAATATGAAAGAGCAATCAGTAGATTGGGGTACCATGAGAAAGTTAGCTATCGATCGGCTTGTAAAAAAATCGTTTGTGGTTGAGGGAATCTCGATTAAGTTAGAAAAAAAGAAAGTAATTTACAAAGTGCTAGATCATTGAAGTTACAGAGTAGATCCAATGATATGTTTGAGTAAATTAACGGGAAATAATATATTTAGGAATTAAAGGAGCAAGAAAGAATGTTAAAATCCTATACAAATACATGGAATTGAAAAAAAACCAAAGAATAGCACTCGATTCAGCTACTGTGAGAGTATAGTTAATGGTGAATTAATATAACTGGAATTCAGCAAGCAATGAGTCTGAATCATCCTGTAATGTAAGTGGGCCCGTCTAGCAAACTAAATGGAAATAATTGGATGAAAAATTTTACGACGTTGGTAGACGGGTCCATGAACAGTACAAACGCAGCAAACATTGTTTGTTTTTTTAAACCTGGTATAATGGTATTAATTGAGCTCTGTTTCCATCAATAGCACAACAGACCCGTCTGCATACCATTCAATCATCAAGCATTTCACTGCATAAAACCTAACTGTAATTGACGGGTCAGCTACTTGAATGGGAACAGCACACAATTGTTTGGAAGTTGAATCTATATAGTTTATAGGGCTGTTGGTATTTCATGAAACCTAAAGCAAAAAAAAAAAAAAAAAGCAATCAAAACAAAAACAAGCAAACAGTTCTTAGTTCATGTAATGCCCTGGGAATTCCTTTGGGCTCAGTCAAAATAACTGAGTTGACAAAACAAGACAATCAAGCTCATTCCCTGAATCCACACTCAAAGTATAATGAAATTCCTAGCGTGAAGTGGAGAGAATAAAAACACCCAAAATGAGATTTACCTAAAAAATTTGAGAATAGTAAAATATGTATGAAAAAAGTCTTATGCACATAACCTTAAATCCCAAAATATAGTATATGAAATTCCACATTTCGGATTAAGGAAATACATTTATTATTATTCATTTTTAAAATCTATTAATCAACTGTTGGTAGAATTGAACTCATTGTTCAATCACTCCTTATACTGGATCATGAGCAAAAATTGCCAAGAGTAGATAATGACCATGGATGACATGACAAAGCCCCTAAATAGGGGCACAGAATAATCTTAAATAATTGTGTTACAATATCAAAATAAGAAAAAAACACACCTTTTTTAAAACCAATTACTGCGGAATCATTTTTTCAAAATCGAAAAAAAAAATACCAAAAAGAAACAAACATTTCTGCGCTTAATTATAAGAAAAAAGAAATTTATGGCCTTTTTCTATAAAATCAATATTGATATATGAAGATTTTTCATATATTCATAGAGATGTTTGACCCAACATAATCAGGCTGGCAAAACAGGAACTCACCAACTTCTGACAAAAAAAATAGATGAATAAATATCGTTTTACATGGTTTATTCCCTTTACCAAGAGTAGGGAGGATCATACTTCAACTAACCCACCATTTTTCTGAGAGTGAAAAAAATGAACTTTTTTTTCAAGTTTCTTTTCTCTTATAGGTTAAATGATGTACGATAACTTTTTCAGAAACTGTCGTTTGAATGGTGTTACCAATATTAAAAAATGTGAAAAGATAATATACCTTATTGATCCATGATGTTAGGTATCTTTCTTCAAACTCGAGTTAGTAGATAGAGAAGCAAATACTTATGTACAGTAGGTCTATATGGGCAAAAATAAATCCAATAGTTTATAGCTTTTCTATCAAAATGAAAACATTTAGGATATATAGAAATGACCTTTCATTTAAAGCAGTATACTTCCTTGAAGAGTATCAAGGTGATAAAAGGCCTACAGAATTATTCATTCTGCTATTTACATCCAATAGTGAAGAATAAACATTTATTACCCACGCCGATGAAATCGGCAGGGTTATGTAAAGGGCTCCGTATGTTTGTTTTTTTGTTTTTTTGTTTGTTTGTTTGTTTGTTTGTTTGTTTGTTTGTTTGTGTACAAGATAACAAGAGAACGGGTGAACGGATTTGCACCAAATTTTCAGGGAATGTTCAGAAAGTGACAGGAAAGAATCGATTAGATTTTGGTGATGATTGGTTGACCCCTGCAAATTCTGTGTGACCTTGAACTTTTGACCCTGTAGTAAAGTATAGGAACTTCAGTTCAGAGAGTGACAGGATAGAAACTAGAATGTTTGATGACCCCAAACTTCGCCTGCCGATGCAGAAATATTTTGGTCAATCAAAACACTCATTACTTCGTCTCACCAAAAATCTATTTCAGGTTTATGAATTTTAGAAGACTTTTAGACCCATTATTTGCTATTTCACTTCAAATCCGCACGAGCCTGCAATGAATATTCAAAGCCAACGTATCCCAGCAACAAGGGATTTTTTGCGCTTGAACTGTACTCTCGTTGCGAAATCGAAAGCGGCTAGGTATACGGTATACGTATAGCCTAGCACGTCTAATTTCTCCTATTTCTTATCTTCTGTGCATTTCTGTTTACTTTCCCCGGTTCTTTCCACTTTGTTGTGGAAGTTTTTGTGATTTATTTTATCCTGGTGGACGTGTAGTACGTGATTTTAATTGTTTTCGGTGAAAATCTGGTGCGTTTGTTCGACGTGAGTGAGTCTATCGCACTCGCGAGTGTTCGCGTGTGTTGATCTGAGTGAGTGGCTGAGTAGCTAGCTGTAGTGTACTATACACAGCACTGTCGCGAAGTGCCTGGGCCGGGCCGGCTGACTGTAGTACTGAGTGAGTAAGCTCTGTGCCTCGCATGCACGTCATTTTCAAGTCGAGATCCAACTTCTTTTGTCGTCATATTTATTTTATCCAAGCCCGATGAAAAAAAAAACAACAACCCGAATTGCAATGTAAAGATAGAACATGAATACATTTACTAACACTGACGTGACTGAACCAAGGCCGTACGCAGCGGGGAGGGGGGGGGGGGGGGGGGCCCCCCTGCACCCCCCCCCAGAAATTTCAAAATCATACTTTTTTTTAATCGGGTTTTAGACTTCAAGTTATGGGTTCCTTTGAAAGCGATCATCTTGCCCCCCCCCCCCCCAGGAAAAAAAAATCTGCGTACGGCCTTGGACTGAACACTGAATACAAATTGCTAACATTTTTTTTCTCACCACGCCACGCTCTCTGACATGTCTAATCAATTACTTTTAGGGGAGGGATGTTTCAATAATAAAATATCTTTTTCAGAAGAATTTTTTCAAGGGTGGGGACACACAAAGCTATGACCTGGATATGGCAAAATTTATTGGGGGGGGGGGGGAGATGTGCCTCTTGTTATCCCCTTTGAATGGCTACTGCTTACAAAAATAATCGCAACAAAACAAAACCTATTGGGTTAAGGCGTGGGTCTGCCGCCTTTGACGGCCTTTCTAGTTTACCTTGTAATATTCTGAATTAGAAAAAAAAAAACATACATAATGATTAATGCATGATTGATAGTGTAAATTTGTGACTTGTCAAAAACAATGACAGTCAAATTTCACGCCTATATTATGGTTTATGAATAAGCATGATGAAGTGGGGATACAGTAAATAGTGTGATGAGCCAAGATTATAAAAAATATGCGAAAACAAAAGGATTTATTTTGATTAAAACCCCCTGTCAATGGGGTGATTTTGCTTGAATTCACATGAAAAACAATATGAAGAAATACCAGTCTTGGTGAGTGCTAAATTTTCTATCAAATAAAACTGGACTATCAGCTGGTTACGTTCAAGTATCCACGATATCATTAAAATCATAAGCAGAAATACATGAGACCAGAATTCAGCCCATAATGATGAACTCACTTGTACTCACTACTGAGAACAAATAAATAACTAATTGTATGCTGGCAAACTTCACAGAGACTATCCCAAGAAAGGGTTTTTTTTTTATGTTTTTTTTTAACTTAATTATTAATATCTCGATGTTTCCTATTTATCTTTAAATGTAAAAGAAATTAATCAGAAAACACCCATGGAACATGGTAGAGTTGAAAATTTGACAACAATGTGGTCTTACCATGAAAGCAATATACTCTAACTTATGATGTCGAGTTCATAATACAATGTAGTAATATTTGTTTTTGGATTGAAATGAGAATACGTATGGCTTTATTTACACTTTGCATTGTGTAAACAAAAAAACAAACAAAAACAAACAAAGAAAAGGAACTTAGCATTAATTCATATTTCTTGAAGGTTGAATTTGCCTTGTGTTTTATAAGGTAGAGTTAATCAAAGTTACTCAGTTAGGCGTAGACCTAATATAAGGCAATTTGGAACAATGTTAGATGCAAAATAGGTTAATTCATGTAAATTGTGCAGGCTTACTTTCATGAAGCTGTTGAATTATCACATTCCAGTGTAGGGTTGGTGATTGAAGCTTTCCCATAATCCGGTTAAAGGGCAACACAGTAACGAAGAAGAACAAAACGGTAATTGATAGGAGCTGTTGTGAACAAAATAACAAATTGCTAGACGGTGTTATCAACCCAGTTGACCCAGCTCGACTGAGGCGATCCGTTTCGTGCTGGTTGACGAGTTTGTAAAATTACTCTGATTCCGTTCACTCGGATTCTGGTGGAAAGCTTTTTTTCGTTGCGAATTTTATAAGCAACAGATGCCAGTCGACCTCGTTCGCGTTTCATTACAGGTGGTAAATCAGTGCGTATGGTAGCGCGATCAAAGCAGACATCGGCTGTTGCTTGTCGTTCCGAAGTTGGCTGTGTTGGCTGTGTTGGCTGCGTGATTTGCTGTTGAAAATGTTGATGACCTGAGGCAACATTGCGGCGCTGGCGATTATCCTGTTCAAATGCATTTAGTAGTCGATTGCGGTCAACCATGTTGACAAATCTGATAATCAAGGGTCGAGGAGCCGTCGTCGCTTGTTTGGGGGCCGGCAGTCGATGGGCGTTTACTAGCTGCGTTTTGGTAGCTTCAGATGTTGAGACGTTCAGAAAATGCGCGATGACGCCATATACTGTTGAAAAGACATTTTCATTTTTGTCTTCCGGTATACCATAGACCAACAAATTCTGCTTTCTTTGGTGTAGCTCTAAAAGAATAAGTTTTTCGTCTAATGCATCATTCTTGCGATCAATTTCCTCTCTAATCTTAGGAATGGTATCCTTTTCAAACAACTTGATTTTATCGGTATTGAAACTAACTGCTGTTTCCAAGTCCTGAATAGTCCTCCTCGTTTGCGTTAACTCCACCTTCATCATATGGATATCTGAACCCATAGCATCAAATCTTGTGTTCATCTCTTGAGAAAGTTGAGCAAACATTAGTTTCATTTCAGCTAACACATTGGATCCACCTGCCGTAGCATTAGATTCGGCGCCTTGGGTGTTGGCGGGTTGGGGGGTCACGTGATCGGTTCTGGCGTCCCCGCTTGTTCTGCTACCTACATGGCGTTGGGATGGGTCAGTTCTGGTCCGTGTGAGAGTGGGCTGAGCATTTCCAGGCGAAGAATTGTAGGACTGTGAAGTCATTTCACTCACTTTTTTCGTCTTTTTTGTAGAAAACTTTGTAGTAGTATTGGTTCGTAAGTTGTAGGATCGCTCCTTACTCATATCTCGGGTTCGAAAATTCGAGATTTAACCTCTCTCATACTTTGAAATTAAGAGCCGTTGAAGACACGTCCGCACTCTACGATTGCATCTCTGTTCATCTTTGGATTCTCCTAAAAGGCATAGTCCAGACTTACTTTGTGAAATTGCTGATCAGAAATGGCACTACAGATATGATCTTCATTTGTTCTCAGGCGATAAATCTAATCTCTATCACACGAGAACTTATTTTGTCACAAAATACAGGCTCATCAGCATATCTGGGAAGTCCTATCTTATACTAAGTGCACCACATGTACCAAATGTCAGTAAAATTTTGTTGGGGGAGTGGGAATCAACCCTTCCCCTCCTCCCCCACCCCACCCCCTCCAAAAAATAAATAAATAAATACAGAGGAAATGTAAAATTTGGACTACCCCTGCTACCTCCCCCCCCCCCCCCCCCCCAAAAAAAAAAGAAAAGAAAAAGGAGCTAATGCCATCACACAGGCTCAGATGGGGGAAGGAAGTCCATGATGCGGACTAATACCTGATAAACATAGCATCATGATGGATGTAAGGTGACATGGATCATTAGTCCCACCTGCCTCCATGGATGTAGTGTTTTCATGACACCAATCCCAAGGGGTGGGATTCGTTTTCGTTTTCACACCAGTTGGTTCAACACATCTTGTAACTTCATTGTGTTACCGATCATGAGAGAATGTGGGAGAAATGAACAGGTAATGAAGTCCTGGAGGACTTGGGAGTAAAAAATTAGATTAGAAGCTTCATAATTCATGTTAGAATTATTTCATATTTAGAGCATAATGAACAACCTGTTGGGACTTTGTTTTTCTGAATGAACGGTAATACTTTGTAGGCACCTTTAGCATCCCATGGGAAACATATGTGAACAATGTAGATGTAGCTATTATTATATTAATACATGTATCTCTTACAGAAAGCTGTTTTTACTCATATGTTAAACAAAACAGATTACATTACATGTATATTTAGTAAAGTTGTAAACCAAATACCCAGTAGGATTATACTTCAATACTCAATTTATTAGAAATCTCCTTCATTCATTTTTTTTTTCTTCATCAAATTGTCTCTACTTGATGAAGACATATAGTCAAGATGCATGTTGGTAAATAATTTGTTACTAAAATATGGTTCTAAAGTGTTGTGTATGAAGCACAAGTGTCCTAGTAAGCTTGAAGTGCCATAAACATGAGGCCTACTCTATATTCTCCCGTCTTCTGAAGATATGAAATCACACCAAAAATAGATAAACATATGCCACACACAAATACATGTACACTTATGAGATTTAAAGCTTTGTAAATGGAAAGTGTTCCTACATAAAATTTAAAATCCATAAATGTAATGACTTAGTGAGAATATCTTAAGCAAGCGTCACATTTGTCCAATAATGATAACGATAATGAGATTTTTAATCAAAGTTACATCCTACTATATGGGTTATACTGTGCTCGTGTCTGTTGATAGTAGAGCGTGTACTTTGAACAATCTGGTTATTGTTATCTGACAAATGTGACCCACGCATTATTCTTTATAACTCTTATCAAAAACTGAAAAGGTTGAATAAATCAAATCACAAAAAAATAGAAATGTTTGAAAAAGAATGTTACACATTTTTAATGCAAGAATCTGAAATAACAACAGTTTGTATTAAAAAGGAGGAAGCATTGGCAAATATACCATTGCAGATAGGAAACTGCATCATATACTTATTTCAATTTTTTATTGGACATCAAACAGTTGATGAAGCTTGAGACTGACACAAGGAGAGAAATATTGAAACAAACAAACCTATAGATCAGTTACAACCATCCTTGGCCAAATGTCACAGGTCATATTGGATAATAAACAATTTTTCACTTTTCAATATTGCCAGTGTCTTGATGATGCAATAAAAAATGATGGATTTGCCATAAATCTTATCCATGGCTGGACACTTCAATTTTGCGCTCTGCGATATGGCAATTGTTGAATAACTGAAGGAGACACATGCTCAACTGACTTTGCAGGTACCAATATACTTTCACTTTTCTCTACGGAGGCACGATGGCTCAGTGGTAGAGCAGTGGTCTCGTAACTGGAGGACCGTGTTCGAAGCCAAGTAGATGCGCTAGTGCCCTTTGGTAAGGCATTAATCCTCATTACCAAGTCCCTCGGAGAGGACTTAAAGCCGTCGGTCCCCTGGTAGCTTACTTACAAGCATACATGCTTTCTTAGCAGTCCGGTAAATAAACCATCAAACTATCAATTAAACAAACATTTTAGTACCATACAACTTTCCCCTTCTCAAGAGTAGCTCTTTACTGGCCCTGATTGATATAGAAAAAATAAACAATCAAATTCTCTCAATAGAATAGTATATTATTTTAGGGTGACTGGCAAAATGTGACCAGAATGAGAACCTTCACTTATATCGTATGATTTCAAACCTCTCAATATGTTGCCAATTTAAGGATTTTAAAGTTCCTGGGGTCAAAAGCAATATGGTCATGCAACAAAAATGGACACAGTGTGTGCAGAAATTTTTGCTCTTTCTACTCATGCATTTGGTATATTTTTAGAGCTCTGAATCAAAAGTTATTGAATAAAATGTTATTGAGCCAAACCAAAACAAAAATGTGGTCAAATAAGGGTTAACGCAATGTCAGTGGACTCAGTGCCATTTTTGCTCTCAACTAATTGAGTCTTGCATTACTGCATACAATGGATATAGATTAAACAACTATGCACATGGCTAGATGTACATGTAAATGAACACATGGAGCAATATTCTAGAAATAAGTCAACAACTTCCAAGTTTCATATCAATGTCATCAGCACTTGCATAATGTACATAACCTACAACACATTTTATTGCATTGAAGAAGGTTATCACATCATTATTAGCGATAATGAAGTCGCCTGAAAAATAACTGTCCCACAAAGACGCCACACAGATGATGCTTGTGCTTCATTACTCAATGTTTATATTCAACTTTGAGGGTCACATTTTGCAAAACAACTCCTTACAGATAAATATGCAGAACACATTAGAAATTATTAGTGGGTTAAATATTGTAAGGAGACAAGGACATTAAAAAAACACTAAAATAAGGTGGAATTGATACATAATTTACATTTTTCTTCCAAGCAAGCTCAAACTCGGCCAACAGCTGCATTCATCTTCTGTAATAACTTCACTTTTAGACTGCCCCAGTAAATAAATGTTGAGACCTTTGTGTGAGCTTCTGACCTTTGTGGCGTCACATTGTCCCAATTATCACTTAGTCTCTCAAGACATGATTTAATAAGCCTTGTCCAGTGATGATAAATGTTATGTCACAATACCCATGGTCAATAAATCCAATTGCGTATTTCATCTATTTCATCTACTTTAAACTTCAAGAAAGTGTCATAGCCATCGATTGCAAATAAATCTCTAGGCCTCTTTTTTTTCTGCATAATATTTCTAATTAGATTTATGATAAACATTCATATAAGGCTACATGTATCATTGCACGTGGAACCACTGATCTACATCACTAACAGATCAAGGAGGGGTACATACCTCTCTATGTCAGTTCATTCATCTCTTTAAACTTTTTTAACCTGCTTTTTAATCTTTCGATATGATGTTGCATGGCCAAACATATGATGGTTATATTATAAGAAAAGATCAGAGGCAATAGATCTCTATGTCTGCATTCAGTTGATTTTCCTTCCAAATGAGCAAGGCGATACAAACCATTACCTAAATTTAGCAACTGTGCATTATTGCACTTTAAAAGCCAAAGACACACTTATTTCACAACTCTTTAAAAAGATTGGTTATGTGTCCATAATGTAAGCATTAGAAGGAGTTTTTCACAGAAGCACACAAGGCCATATTTATACCTACTACATGTAATTATGACCAATTGTGCTATATTATGATCATATATTACATCAGTTTATTACGCAAGAAAAATGGCACACGGACTCTATCTTACAGGTAAGAAGATAACAGGGTATTAAATGTATGGGAGCCCTGTCGATAACTCCCTTCAAACTTCATCCCTCTGATCCGATTCCTGAGGTATTGTTTGTGTTACATAATCAGAAGCATGAGTGAATTATTATCAGATGAAATCGTCTCCATTTGGGGGGATGAAGTTGATTTTTATTTAACTACATGTACATTATATCGCATTCACCTGCTTAATGCGTTATTCTATTCTAATAGTCAGAATGCACAAGGTACATCAAGTGATGCTATCTTGGAAAACATCTGCCAAACCTTTTAGGTTATTCACAAGCAACATTTGTCCACAAAGTATGTGCTCTCAGAAAAGTTTTTAGGTTGGTTAAAATATGAACCTACCAACTGTTGGTTAAAAAAAGGTTGGTAGGTTCACATTTAAATTTCTGAGAGTGAATGCTTATTCCATAACAAGATGGCATACTGACTATTCTTTACAGATCAGAAGACAACCAGGTATTGAATATCTGGGCACCCTATCAATACCTCCCTTCAAACTTTTGAACCATGCATCCCTCTGATCCGATTCCTGAGGTATCGTGTTACCTGACCAGACATATGATTGAAATGTTAGGAGCTGAGCTCATCATCCATGCATGGGATAAACTTTCAATCAAAGGTTACAAGATCTTTCTACATATGCTGAGCTACGTACAGCACCTCAGGGCCCAGTAGAACATTCGTGGGTTTACACTGCTGCTTCGTCGTCATCGGCTTCAAATGATCCTCATCTTTAGCCTATTATTCCTTAAAGATAAAATTGAGTTCTGGTCATGTGATTACTTTGTGAAAGAAACTGTTTCAAAGCAACTGGGAAGCGTTGATCATGTCTACATGAGAATTATACTGTGAGATTTTGGAATCCTCAAAATTATAAGAAATTGACCAACTCTCGCTGAAAAGCACATCCTCTGAACACAGAAATGTGTATATGGATGGGAATGCACAAACATGTGGCATGAAAGTTCAGCCGAACACTTCAGCTATTTCTCATCACTTTTTGAATATGTGGGCATGTGAAGATCATTCCTTTTCAGGGGGCATTTCTACTATGATGTTCTTCTAAACCTCGCGGCACTAACGTCCTTTGGCAAGACATTAATCTACATTTGCTACTCTCCACCCAGGTGTAGTAAATGGGTACCTGGTAGGAACCTATTCCTTGAATGCTTTCAGCGCCTATTAGGGCAGCTGGGCAAAAGCCAGGGTAATAATAGTATTTCCAAGCGCTCTGAGTAGTTTGTAACTAGATATAGCGCTATATAAGAAATTACATTATTATTATTATTATTATTACATTTAAAACCACATTTACTGTTATATATTTGCATTATTAAATCTTATGTAAGTTATTTTTTAATCAACTCTAAAAAAAATTTCAAATAGATTATCAATTCTACTCAATGATGATAATAATGTTAAAATATTTCAATTTACTTCTTATACTCATGTAATGCATTTTTTCATTGTTTGTATGTTTTGATCAATGTTGTAAATCTTTCACAGTATTCAGCCATTGGCTGTGTGATTATGATAATAAAACCTTCAATTCAATTCAATCCAAACTGGCATAAATGGAATGATAAAGCTCACAAAACTATTTTTGCACCTTTCCCAGAACTCAACCTTCTCTTTAAGCGATATGACACTGTAAACCAACTTTAAATGTTTTTTAAATAACATGACATATTCATAGTGAACTTTACATTTCTGTATCTTAATAACACAAAGATAACTGATTACGCTTGGGGGCCTTTTTTGCCACGCTTAAAAAAAACAACAAGGTTTCTTGTGTCATACTGTGTGAATGAGCCATACTCGCAAAACATCTCAGAGCCCAGTAGAACATATAACTTGGTTTACATCGCTGATTTGTCCACTGATCTTCGTACGATTATGTCTCCTAAATCCCCAGTCACACTGTGCCAAATTTGTTTTTCCCCAAACTATATTTACTCATTTGATGGTTTATATGATGGTTTATTTTACCTGACTGCAATTTAAGAAAGCATACGCTTATTTGTAAGCAACCACATTGATCTCGTGCACTGTTTGCAAAATCTCCTTTTATCCAGAATTATATTCACCCAGGATCATGATGATCTGGCATATCGGTGAACAAAATCGCTTTAGATCTTCTAAGTTGATCTGATTCATTTTTGTCTTGGGTAATATTAATTCCCAATTTTCCCTTTTGCAACCTGTACATGTAGATGATTTCTCTTTGCTAACACTATAACATTGTCATAGTTGTCATTGTCATTGTTGCATCTTCTTGATAACAATCCCCTAATGATAATGATACATGCATGTAGTTACATTTATACTGCCTACATACAGTATATCCATTCCAGAGGATGTCCAAGAGGTCTACAAAGTCCTACTATTATCTAGGCTTTACCTAGCTGCCTACAGAATTAAATAGCATTTTAATTCAACCGGAGCACATAAAATTATTGTTGGATGACTTTAACATTACAAAGATTTTTTAAATTCATTTCAGACTCTATGACCATGGGGATTACAAACAAATGGAGAGTGAGCACATAGTTGTATGAAACATGTTCCAGTGAGAATTGCTCAACGGCCAAGATCTACAAACCAAATTCCTAATGTCACCTCTGGACTAACCCTAACCCTACACCTAAACCTAAAACCTTACTGCAACCCTAACCCTAAATCTCTGGTGAAATAAGGCCTGGAGAAACTGGCCCGTATTCTGAACTCCGGTTTAACTTAAACCATGGTCTAAATGTGGTTTAACTATGGGCAGCCAAATGTGACACAAATCTCTAACAGTAGATATATTCAATTTATCAGCATTTTTGGTACTCAAGCTTTTAAAAACTGTCTGTGAATGATAAGTACAATAGTTCTCTTGACCATTAAAGCACAAAACCAGAATCCAGTAAACATAAGGAACATACAGTGTAAACAAAGTTTTGACAATTTTGGCTACCCATAGTTAAACCACAGATTTAAACCATGGTTTAAGTTAAACCGGGGTTCAGAATACGGACCACTGTCTCCAGATAATTTGTCAGAGCACCAAGCACACACCAGCAGCAATATACCTTTAACATCATTGAGGTAACATGATAGGTGGCATTTGTTCATGTGTTAAACCCCATGGTGCCCCCTGTCTGCTACGGTATTCTAATGATTCAACATACACAGGGATCAGGCCTCCGTTCAGCTGGTATTAAAACTTGTGTGAACTTCAGGGTACTGACAATACAGAACAGTACACACAGTGACTCATGCTTGGATCCCATGCATGTACCCACAAGAACTATAACTATAACTAAGTAATTATATGTATTAATTAATATTTCTTGGACTGTGATGAAATAACCATTCAACATGACTGGTTACATATGATGTTACAGTTGATGTGGTATATTTTGCTTGAAAATGACACTTGTGAGTGATCTTCTCTCCCTAAATTCTCCAAAATGCATTCAGAAATTACAAAGAAATACATAAGAGGTAGTAAATGATTTTTTTTAATGATTATTTCTGATGTTTTCAAGAATTTTATGAATGAAATCAATGAATACCAGCTTTCTATAAGAGAAAGGACATAATTATGCGCTTACAATTCACAAGCAAATATAATCAGCCTCCCCTGAGAGGTCAAATCATAGCCAACATAAATGACCTCTAGGAATACAAACAGATATAGCTAATAACTTTGTCACAAAAGGTGCTGCATGCTGCTTATAGTTACATAGTCAAAAGATTTTTTTATCTCATTTCCTTCCTCCAATGACTTCATATCTTCATAAGCAAGCACGAGTGTCTCTGAATATGTTTCATGTAGTGTGGACACAACTATACAGTAACAGTTTCTCTGTGTCCAGAGTTAGGATAATAAGTCAGCATTTGTGGTCGACCATCAAGTGAGTTATTAGGTGTCATAACAAAAGATAAACTGACCTAGATAAGATTCTCCACTAAGGTCAGCTAACACAGCCCCACCTATACACTTTCATGCTGGGCATCCTGACAGATATACCCCAAGGCCATGCATCCAGTGCAGTGGGCAGTGCAGATATCAGGCATTGCAATGTGGATGTTGTTGGTTTTTCCCCTACCCACAGAGTTTTGTTTATTGAATTGTAAGCTAAACACAGCAGCAGTGCTGCAAAAGAAGGGCAGATGACTTCAGGATGGACTGAATTGCACAGTTCACTCACCGTTCCATTATGTTCTTATCAACATACATGTGTATAGTATATATATATATATATATATATATATATATATATATTGATATATACATATATTTAAATCTATCTCTGCTATTGAATTATAAAAATAAACTTTTAAACACTTCAAACTTCAAAGAGCATTCAGACTTCAAACCAATGTGTTCATAATGTTGAAAAAACTTAACATGGTGAATGACATCATGGTACAATTCTTCAAATGAAGAACTAATTTGCATTTGCTTGTACCAACTATTGCAATAAGTGGAACACATAGGTATATATTGAAAGATTAGAGACACAGAAAAAGAATGAGAGACAAAGAGGGATAGTGAGAAAGAGACACTGAGAGAGAGAAGGAGAAAACTAGAGACTGGAATATGCATATTCATAAGCAGGAGAAATAAGAGAGACAGAGATGTAAAAAAAAAGCTGACTTAAAAGAAAGAGGTTTGAATATGAAAGAGAGGGAGGAGAGACAGGGGGATTAGGGGGTAACCTCGCTAGTCATAAGGACCACTATTCATAAGGACCGCTATCCATAACGCGTGACTAAATGAATAGCGGTTTTGTATGAATAGCAGTCCTTTTGAATAGCGAGCAAACCATGGACAAATTACCTCGCTATTCATAAGGACCTCCATTCAAAGGACCACTATTCATAACGCATGTTAAAATGAATAGCAGTTTTCTATGAATAGCGGCCCTTATGAATAGCAAGCAGACCCCGGGATTAGAAGGTAGGTGCCAGCATCTATTATGATGATGCAGAAACCAGGGCCCTGTTTCATAAAACATGTTATCAACAACAAGTTGCAATAACTGTTATAAGCTACTGAAATCGTTGGAGCTGATTGGCTGAGAGCAAATTTGTCGTAGAACTTTGGCAGCCATTATTGATAACAAGTCAGCGGCGTATCCAGGATTTCCCAATAGGGGGGGTGCCAGGAATTATTGATCGCCGTCATGTGGGAGAAATTTTTGCTTCTGAAGAAGGGCTGAGATGCAAAATAGTGCTATATAGTGCTATATTTTTTTTTTACGACGGCCAATGGGGGGGGGCGCGCGCCTGTTGCGCCCCCCGCTGGATACGCCACTGCAAGTTTTACGAAACAGGGCCCTGATCATCTTATTGACAGGCCTATCACTGGGAGAGACAGCGAACATCAGTTTCTCTTCTGTACATCACATATGGAATGACTGTGATTGATACATGTAGCTGTCAAAGAAAATTTGGTAGGCCTACCTCTTACCACAATACATAAAAGAAAATGTTTGCAAGGTCATGAAAACAAGGATTCAATTGTAATGTCAAATTGAAAAAAATTGCTAAATCCGTTTGGGAAGGAACATTTTACTTAAACATATACAGTATAGAGAAATAATTGGAAAAATTCAGACATATTGTACGCAACATTGTCACGCTGTGCCACTTACTAGAATAACAGGATGAAAGACCCATCGCCAACCCCAATCCCCCCCCCTTAATAATCCTTTAACATACCATGCCTCCATTTTTATGAGATTAGACCAATCAAATTGTCTGCCAGGCCTCAAGCCAATCACCTCACTATTTTTCGGCTTTCGGGAGACAGCCTAATACCACCTATCTCCATGGAATGCATCATTCTGTGGAAGCATGCTCATCAGTCAATGGGCCGTACTGTAGGAATGTGCAATGTACTGGAATTCTGCATATGATGATTAAAGGGAATAGTCAGTGGTGCTCAGGTGTTGGGCCATCCATCCCATGATCTATCTTCAGAATGGGAGGACAAACACATCAATCAGGGTCCCGTTTCATAAAACTTGTTATCAATAACAAGTTACGATAGCTGTTAAAAGCTACTGAAATCATTGCATCTGATTGGCTGAGAGCAAATATGTCATAGAAATGTGGCAGTAGTTACTGATGACAAGTTTTATGAAACAGGGTACTGATCTTCTTGCTCAGTTAATGAAACTCTTTAAGGGTACGGTCTAAGAGAGGGAGTGGGGCAACTTGCCCCTCTGTCCCAAGAATTGACACCCCAGACCTACATACAGAGTGTCTGTCATTTTGTCTGTCATTTTTTTTTGTGTGTGTGTTTGTTTTTTTGCTTTCGGGAGACAGCTTAATACTACATATCTTCATAGCATGCATCATTCTGTGGGAGCATGCTCATCAGTCAATAGTGTAGTAATGTGCAATGTACTGGAATTCTGCACATTATGGTTTTAAAAAGGGAATAGTCAGTGCTCAGGTGTTGGGCCATCCATGCATCTTCATGCTGGGAGGACAAACACATCAATCAGGGAAGGGGGTAACCTCGCTAGTCATAAGGACCGCTATTCATAAGGACCGCTATCCATAACGCGTGACTAAATGAAGTGGTTTTGTATGAATAGCGGTCCTTCTAAATAGCGAGCAAACCATAGACAAATTACCTCGCTATATACTCATAAGGACCTCCATTCATAAGGACCGCTATTCACAATGCATGTTCAATGAATAACTGTTTTCTATGCATAGCGACTAGCGAGCGGACCCCGTTTCATCAAGTGTCTTGTCAGTGATTTTTACTGACAAATTTGCTCTCAGCCAATCAGATGCAAGGATTTCAGTAGCTTATATCAGTTATTGCAAGTTGTCAATGATGATGCATTTTATGAAACAGGGCCCAGGTGTTAAATGGGTACGTGGCAGGATTTATTCCTTAAAATGCACTGTGCGGCGATCACTGCTGCCGGAGCTAAACCCAGGGTAATAATAACCCTTCGCACACACTGACGTGATATGCGCTATACCAGCACGGCTTATTATCATCATCATCATCATCATCATTCAATTCAATTCAATTCAAAAATGGTTTATTGAAAGAAACGTGAGTCGCAGCCAAAAGCTGAATAAAACATGTGTGGGTGATTCTTCGCTAAGTGTCTACTTTCGAGTTTCTGGAAAGCAGAAAAAAAATATTTGCTTTTTGACATGCTCATTCGCTTTTTATATGCACAAACATCTCTACTACCGGGAAAATAGGTTTGGCACGATCTTTACAAGGTTTATTTTACTTTTCCTGCCCATTTTTTCGGCATTGTTCACTGCATTGCGTCATATCCGTCACATTTGAGAGTAATCAGTACTGAACATTAGAAATTCGTCATTGATAGATTTTTTTCTTTCTTATGCTCCATTAAACAGATCTATAGATATAATTCTTTAAGATACTTCAAGAGTTTTTATTTTTGGTGAACATAAAGCAATTTTAATTTACTTTATAATCCACCGCCGAAGAAAAATATCGAATTTTCGCAAAAGTGACACTTGTCACAATGCTTTTCACCCATTTGCCTTAAAGCTGTTTTAATCATGCATTTATAGATGGTAGAATAGTTTTCATTTGTCACTTTTCTTCAAATTTCATGGTTATTATTGCAATAGTTTAGGAATATCAAAGAATAAATTTACATGTGACGGATATGACAAGCCGTGACGGAGATGATCACTCATTTCATGTACGAGATGGATGTGACTTTTTACCCATTTGCCTTAAAGCTGTTTTAATCATGCATTTATAGATGGTAGAATAGTTTTCATTTGTCACTTTTCTTCAAATTTCATGGTTATTATTGCAATAGTTTAGGAATATCAAAGAATAAATTTACATGTGACGGATATGACAAGCCGTGACGGAGATGATCACTCATTTCATGCACGAGATGGATGTGACTTTTTACCCATTTGCCTCAAAGCTGTTTTAATCATGCATTTATAGATGGTAGAATAGTTTTCATTTGTCACTTTTCTTCAAATTTCATGGTTATTATTGCAATAGTTTAGGAATATCAAAGAATAAATTTACATGTGACGGATATGACAAGCCGTGACGGAGATGATCACTCATTTCATGCACACAATGGATGTGACTTTAAATTTGTCAAAATGAATAGATACACAACATCGATCTCCATACACAAGTAGTGCAATGCTCTAAACTTGAAAACATTTTTATTCAATTTCATAAAGCATAAAGTATACAAAAGCAACAGTATACGGCAATGACCAGTTGCCCAAGCATTGGCAAGACATGACAAATGCTTCCATACAAGTATTCATGGTCGCACACCTTGTATTTCGAGAGGTGGGTTTCTGTTAAATAGTGATAAAAAAGTAAACCCAATCTCCAAAAGTGTCTTTATTATGATTTAGCAAGTTCATGTTATGTGAGTTAGACAAGTTTATCGAAAGGAATAAATTTACTTTTCCATTCCCTTTGTTAGGCTTTGTTTTTGGTGATAGAATGTATATTGGTTTAATTTTTTTTTCAACGACTGCCTGTATAAAAGGAAATTCAATGTAGATGGTGTTCAGTACAAAACCATAAATACTAAATTTGCATCTCAATGTTTCTTCTACCTCTATTAAACATCTTTAGTTTTTAATATCGATGCAGCTTGAAGATTAATGTAATGTGTGGTCAAATGAAGAAATAACAATTTTTATATGCTTCCTTTCAAATAAATCCCTGTATTCCTTGCTACTTCTGCGCCAACTTCTTCTGATTTTCCTCTGTGCCGGTTGACTTCTATTGGAGACAGGAACATAGTTTGCTTTCTTACGCTCTTGTTCTTTCTTTAGATATCTTTCTTTTAATGTTGGGTCACTTTTCTGACGATCACGGTATCGCTTCGCACGTTCTGCGGGTGTAAGGGCCATCCTAAAATTTAGGGATAAAAAAAGAAAGAATTGATTTCATGGAATTTCATAGCATAGGCCTACTTTGTTATTTGGTATTTTAATTTTAATTTTATTGGTAATTATTATATCATAAAAGCAGAAAATTTATTATATGATTTAGCAAAGCATAGTTTTATAATGAAAGTTTTGTATTAGGTAAAAGAAATAGGCCCTAGGCCGTATATTTTAACTCTAACAGTTAAAAAAAAAAAATTAACCTAGATCTACAAGACATTCCTTTAAAATTAGTGTCAAATAATCTTCTCGACACCCTATATTTTTTGTTGACAGAGAACATGACACAAATTGGCATATATGGGAACGTTGTAACAGTCCAGGCTGAAATAAATTGTTTATTGCACGTTACTGATTAAGATTTTTTTCTGGTCCTAGTCTCTGTGATCTACATTAGATGTAAACTTATTATTGGAATATATGAGGTCTAAATAACGTTTAAAAACTTATTACAACAGCAAAATATGACAAAAAGTCATGTCCGTCACACTTTGGGTCGCATGTAGTCATATCCGTCACGTAGGAGGTCCTCCATTATGTGATGGAAATGACGGTGACGGATATGATAGCATAAAGTTTTTATTCAAGGTGGTCTCGCCCTGCGGCTACCCCTAGCATGATCGTTTTGATGTAGGTGTACATTGAATTAGCCTTTATCTTACAAACATGAAAAACAAAGAATAATTACACAGATTCAGTGAAATCCAAGCCGTTCGGATATGACGATGAATAAAGGTACGTACCTATCATTCCGCAAATTCGTGCTTTTGGAGCAATTTTCCACTGCAAACACCAAGATTCACGTTTGTAGAAATGATCGTCAGTATGACCGGGCGTTCATGGGCCGGAACCGGGTGTTGCTAGAAACTTGCTTTGTCAATAGATGGCGTTATAAAAAGTGCGTGACGGTATCTGACGCAAATGGAGGGACAGAAAAATTGGTACCCAAAAAAGTAAAAATATTAATTTTGCTTGCTAATAGTGGAAGTTTTTGAATTCCAAAGTAATGCATGATTGAAAACTAAGCATTTAAGAGTATTTTCATGAAAAACCGTTGTCATCAAGAAAAAATATGGCAATTATACCATTCCATGCATACCCATCGGGACATGGTGATTTGAGGGGGGTCTCAAACCTATTATTGTAGCGGGGAAAAAAAAGAGAATTTATAAAACAATTTTTGTACCTCAGGTAATCAGAATTATACCTTCTCAAATTAAAGGGGTGAAAATTAGAAAATAAAAGTAGTGAATTTTCCATCTATAAACTATGAAAGTAGCGGGACACAAAAGGAGACACTTAGTGAAGAATCACCCTTGTACAATATAAACTATCAATTACAAAGATTAACAAGAACGAAAAACTACTACCGGTAATACAAGGAATAAATACAGTACATTAAAGAAAATCGAAAAGTACACAAATTATATTCGTCACACATATTTTTCATGTACTTACATGCATCTAATAACAGATACAATGTCTTCATGAAAAGAGGTATAGAGCCAGGTAATGACAATGAGACAATGAGGTAATGAGATGGTGAGAGGAAAGGATAGAGTGGAAATAGATGAGATAGGAAAGAGAGTGAGCACTGGCATTGGAAGACTAACAGAGAGAGAGAGAGAGAGAGAGAAAGAGAAGGGGTGAAAGGAGGGATACAAAGGAAGAAGGGTGAGGCATGGTGACAAACGAAGTAATGGTAGAGAGAGAGAGAGAGAGAGAGAGAAAGAGAGAGGGAAGGTGTAAGTGGAAGATAAAAATACATTGACAAATAATATTTCAAAATTATATTATATATACATAGTAATCTATACTTAGATATTCCATGGGTAATTTGCGAGAAATTTGAGTTTGAATATAGCAAATTAATGGGTAGCTCAAGATACCAACTAGTTTGTGTAAACAATACGTGAGATTAACATAAGGAAAGAATGAGTAGAGAAAGAGAAGCAAGAGAGGAGATACGAAGATATAATCAAAGAAGATCTAAATTCAAGAACTGTAGAAGAGAGAGAGAAAGAGAGGGGTGGAGGAAGAAAGGAGTAGTGGATATTATTGCACAGTACATAAATAGGTCATAAATAGTAATCATTCAGAAATTAATAATTGCATAGAATCAGTGAAATTACATAATAAATATAGAACAGCTAATACACCGAGTGGGAACAAGGCACTATAAAGCAATGAGCAGGTATGTCCTAAAGATTAAATAAATTGACCAATAAAACTAATAAAACTTCAAGGAGGTCAGTTCTAACTAATAATAACCACTTGATAAATGAAGTTCACCTAATTCTCATTAAGTAAGTCTATGAGGTAAGGTAGGGGGCTATTTCGGAATCGGCTGGTCTTACATTTGAATTGGTCAAACCTCGGTATTTTCCTTAGAGAAATATCTAGCCGTTTAGGAGGAGGGAGCCAGTTTTTGCACTTTGGGTTGGTTGTCAGAGATTTTGCAAATTTTAGGGCAAGACTTTTCCTTCTAGATTCCAAAGTTTCCAGATTGATAGTTTGGCAAGCTTCTTGATATGATGAGTAATTACGTCCTAGTATTATTTTGCAGACCCTTTTTTGTACTCTTTCAAGGTCTGTGATTTGTTGTTTGGTTAGGGCTCCGTTAAAGACTGGTGTGCAATATTCTAGTAAGGGACGGATGTATCCAACAAAGACAGTTTTCAGGTCTTCAACAGGCATACCAAACTGTTTGAGCAGTCTGAACATATATAATTTTCTGTTACACTTCTTGAGAATTTCACCTACATGGTTATCCCATTTCAGGTTTGACTGTATTATTACTCCCAGTATCTTAGCCGAAGAGACGAAAGCTAGAACTGATTCACCAATATATAGGTCATTACCAATAGGTGGTGTTTTCATGAAGGTTACATTCATACCAAAGCATTTGGAGGGATTCAGCTTCATATGATTATTGACTGACCAATTTTGTAGTTCATCAAGACATTCTTGCATTTTGGGAGGTGATGAAGTTATTCTACACTCAGCTAGAGTTAGGTCATCAACGTATTTGAAATATGGGATAGTGGAAGGATTACATGCATTGTTGATCATAATGAAAAATAGTAAGGGACCTAGTTTTGTACCCTGTGGTACTCCAGCATTGTACGCTGTGAGGTTTTACTGATAAGCACATGTGCTGTATATGGGTCACAGACATGGGGCATGAATGTCTGGCCCGTAACACTTCAGCTATTTCTCATATTTCGAATATGAGGGCATGTGAACAGCGATCTTTTTCAGGGAACATTTCTACTACGCTGTTCTCCCAAACTTACATAAAAGGAGTAATAAAGATCACAAATTCTTTTTCACCATTCCCAGAGCTCAACCTTCTATTTAATGCATCTTTTCATCAAACAAGCCTAAATTGCATCTACGGTCGAAACGATGTGAATTTTCTGCAACAATGTCAATCGGGGTCAAGAGGGGGTTTCAATAAAAATAAGCATGGTGGGTAATTGGCTTCTGCAATGTTTTCAAACTGTCCATTCACGTTACTACCCCATGAAAGAACATGCAAGAAAGTAATATTCAGAGTATATCATGTGGCTTCAAAAAAGTGTAATTTCTGGCAAAACAATGTACACGCTTGTACAGCTTAATATCCTTCTCACATACAACAAGCATATAGGTTTGAACTTTGAGGCACTTTGTCCTCGTTTCCTAGGGTATCTTTAACCTTTTGTGACTTATGAATGTCATTTTGTCAGGTATAATAATAATACATCCATATAGACCTATGGTCTATTGTATAGGTAAAAAATAAAGGTAAGATTTAGATACAAGCCATTTAAAATATACCCCCAAAATATTCTGATCTATTTGTGTTTTGATGAACAAAAAAAAAATTCTGATCTATTTGTATTTGATGATCTTGTAAAAGAGTTTCTGTGTGTATGATATGGCATTGCACAATATTCCTTTCTTTAACCCTACAGAAAAAAAATTAGAATATCATACCTTACATATTACATTGAACTTCAGTCAATTGGCAATGCTTTTATTTATTTAATTTGCATCAATACGAACAATCAAAATTGCAATAAAATTGATAACAACAATAAAAGAGTGATAATAATGAAATGTTATCTTGGACTGATAGGATCATTAAATTTACATATTTCTCATCTTCTGCTGATGTGGAAGTAGAAAATGCTAGTTAATAACATTCATGGGCACAAATCCAGGGGGACAGGTCCCCCCCCCCCCCCACACCTTTTTGAAGATAGTCCAATGTCCCCCCTACAAATTCAGGAATAGGGCCTTTTTTTTTTTTTTTTGCTTGTCAAGAGAATTTTGGAAGGAATCTAGTCCCCCCAAAATGTGATAACTTTTTTTTTTTTTGCTTGTCAGAGAATGAGGAAAACTATAGACACAAAAAATGTGATAACCTTTTTTTTTTTTTTGCTTGTCAGAGAATTTTGGAGGGAAACTAGTCCCCCCAAAATATGATACAAGTCCCCAAAAATGTGATTGGTGGTCAGAATATTTTCAGACATTTCGGACAGGTACAAAATCACGTGCTGATGACATTTCACTCTTTAGGGCCATTCTAAGTAAACTGCCATGGAGTTTTTTGTGGCTTTCCAAATGTGGGCAGAAAAACCTAACAAACAGTTCCAATCAAAAACTTGCAAGTAAACTACCAATTTTTCTATCTTTGAGAGTGAATTGTTTGCAAATTTTCCAAGTTTAATTCAAACTCCACATACATGTAGTTTGTCTGGCATTTCCTGTTTAGTTGCACAGAAAATTTGATCCGTACCAACACTCAACATTATTGGTTCATGCAGTATCAGCAGTATCACAGCAAGCTGGGAACAAAATGCACACATGCTCATTATTGTCCCTTCTTCTGCAGAGTTTCTAACTCCACAGAGTATGGAAGTCAGTGTGAATTGTGAGGAAAATCTAGTTTCATCACGATGTTAACAAGTGAGAATGGCCCTATTTATTCAAAGGTGAATATTTTCTGTGAATATTTCTATGAAAATTCAAAACTGATTTTGAGACATCTATTTGACATAGGCCTATACATGTAACATTCAATCTACGATGGTTTGCAATTAACTGAAAAACGATATCATGTGAAAGGATGAAAAGTGAAATTTCATTCAAAAACATGTAGGCTTTAGACCTTTGGACATTTAAAAAAAGTAATCTATGCAAAAATGACCAACATACATCTATAATATTGTAAATAATAATAATAACTGCATATGAATTCATAATCCCATACCCCTAGCCCCTGTTCTATGTTCCCCAGCCTCCTTACCCCTCCACAACAAAAATATGCTACTAATTTGAAAATGCAATGACCTCTTACTCTGGAATGTCAAAGATTTCATCAGAATCACTCTCACTTCATCAAACTTCCCAATGACGAAGAAAGAATGTGTCATCTTTGCCTTGAATATGTCTCAACTCCACATTCTTGGGCTGTGTTCATAAGGCTTTTCTAAGGCCAGAATCAGGAACATTGAAGCGCGGTTAAAACTTGTCAATTTGAAATACACTTTCACTGTAAGTAAGCAACCAGAAGAGTGACAGCTGTAAGTCCTCTCTGAGGGACATGGTAATGAGGACTCATGCCTTACAAAAGGGCAATAGCGCATCCACTTGGTTTCGAACCGGGTCCACCCAGTTACAGGACCAATGCTCTATATACCACTGAGCCATCATGCTTCCTTTAAAAGTGGGGAATATCTCACAAAAATCTTCAATATGTAGGCCCGAAATGGAATAATTCAGATTCTGCATGCTATGATTTGAATGACAGAGGGTTTATTCTTACAGACTAGCAATGAGCTTTGACATCATTTAAACATGTTTGAGATCTTGGTTGAGTTTGTGCTATTTCAATATGCTCCCTTTTCTGTGGTGCAAATAGGCAAATCAAAAACATTTTAAAAATTTATGACCAGCAGAAAATCTCCTGAACACAATGGTGTGTTAAGCTAATTGTAAAGCAAAAGGTGATTCTGGGCTGTCAAAAAGTTGCATGAATGCAGCCTTATTGATGCACACAGCTTGAGCACATGCCCTGATGGCCTTGTATCATTGGTATCCGATGGTTATCAGCGAGGAACATAACATTTATCAACATGAGATGTTTGCAGAAAGACGATGCTCCTGGCATGACAATTAAAGGAAACATACCCATTTAAGAATTCACAGGAAACGCTAAAGACTATTCTCGGTCTGTGTACACAAACTGTTGAAGACTGGTATATTTATGATGGTCTTAAGGATATTCAAACGGATAATGGTTTGAATGTGGTTAGAATTGTACAGAGAGCTCTCTAATACCCAGTAGAATTGGAAATAGCTTTTCAACGATAAACTGAGTCTTATACTAAAAGAATTTGAGCATTCTCTCCTCCTCTCCCCCCCCCAACCTTTCTTCTCTCTCTCTCTCTCTCTCTCTCTCTTTCTCTCTTTCTATATACATATTATACATTCTTACTTCCCAACCCATACCAACTTATACTCTTTTCCCCCACTTGTCTCTCAAAGACAGCGAGCAAAAAAAATTCTGCCATTAAAAAAATGTACTACCAACTCCTAGGCTTTCACTTTTAGAGAACAACATAGCAAGATATAGAAGATGAGATATATTTTCTCAATTTCACTGATGTCTATTCACCAAGCCACCAACTTTCTTAAACATCATAAAAGTAAGTTTTAACTTCCAGTTTTGGGCGCTCTTTTATCATCCTTCCCTGCCGTTTTGACACGACTTCCCAAATTAGCACGCCCCCGAAGCCAATCTAATTTAGTTCAGGCATTTAACTGTCAACTATTTGAACTTTGCAGCCATCAGATCTAGTCTGTCAGCTTATAACCCCTTCATTAAAGACAGATGCATGTTAGCAATGACAATATCATAGATCGCTCATTCTACACGACCAAGCGAACTTACTAATTTGAGTTTGACCCATGCAGAAATGAATTTGATTGGGCGTTCTCAAGGGTTTTCATTTATTCTTACATAAAATATACATTCCATAGGGGCCATTTCAAAAATTACCATACCCTTTAAATCTGCTACTTCTTACCTTTCCCACTGCCAAGTCATCATCCAGTTCCGAGTAGCATTTTGCACTAGTTGTGTTCTTAAATTGATTAATATTAATTGATGTTAATAATCATACTTGTATTTTTCATCAATACTGGTATTATTACCATCCTTTATTTACAGCCTATATGTGACATTAACCCTCCCCTGAAATAGTCTACTATGAATTTTCCAAGCTTTCAATTTATTTTTTCAATTTGTTGTTTAGCGATTAAAAATTAAAATAATACCATCTTCTCCAAAATCATTTTACACATTAACTTAAACACTTTGTAACTCAAACTATAGATGGATTAAAGTTTAGAATAGTAGACTAAAGTAGGCCAGAAGCAAAGTATCCCTGGAATCTCAGAGTGTCATTTTACAATCCAATAGACCCATCTTCCTATAGCTCTCAATGCTTCTATGCCATACACACAGATGAAGTGACAGTCTTTATGTCTTAGCTCTATTCAATTTCTCATTCTCTTTGAAATTTTATTTCATTATTTATAGCATATATTGATCCATCTGTGACAGAAATTTGTCGACGATCTAACATCACATTTTGCTATCATGATCAGAATGGGCAATTTATTTGAATAAATGTATTACAAATTTGTTGACACTGTGATTGAAATAACACAGTATCATCTACAGAGTTGAAACGATATACCTTTCACAGAAAATACTAAGTTGTCCGTAACAACTTTTTAAAAATTTCTTGCCATGATTTCATCTTCATAAATAGAGGTCTTTGTTTTAGCATTGAGTTATTGTTGAATAAGTTGCACTTGAAATTTATTGACTGTAATTAATTTGAAGTTTCAACACTCTGAAACTACCATGTTTACTTTTTCACAGTTTTTCCTTTCCACAGAGTCTTCAGATATCAGCACACTATTCAGATTTGCTAGACTACATGTACTTCTGAGCACTGTCAGAAATCATTAGCACAAGACTTGGTTAAATCTTTATCCCAAATCCTCTACGCTTGGTCCATATGCACCAAAGTGATCCAGAAGTGAAGGCTTTATGTCCCTGTCACTTCAGCTATCTGCTCTGGATATTAAAGTACCACATGAAATCTGTAATTCTGATAAAATGTGTGTGAATGCCTGCCCCCTTTTTTTAAAGTTAAGTCAAGTTAAGCATAAGAAGGGAATAACACTATATGGTTGCTGTTTAATCTTTCATTTTCAAGAAGTATTTTCTAGAGTATTTCTATTTTCCAGTAACAAATAAATGTCCAATGGAATGCCATCCATTTTCTGAACTTTCTCTTGGTCATTGCAAATCAGTTGAAATTGAGTAATATTTTTGTGGCCATTTGTGAATTAGGCATGTAATACCAGTAGTACTCTATCATAGATCAATGTGAAGACTGGAGACTCAAAAGTTTACTAATACTAGACTACTTTCGGGCTCTGTCAGAGATGATTAGCACAAGACTTGGTCAAAACTTTATCCCAAATCGTTTGAGTTTCGTCCATACATGCCATATGCATAAGAGTGATTTAGAAATGAAGGTTTTATCTGGTTCAGATATTAAAGTACCACATGTAATCTAGAATTCTTCTTATAAAAGAGTCATGTGTGTGAATGCTTGGCCCTTCCTTTTAAGTTAAGTCAAGTTTAGTATAAGAAGAAATACCCAATGGAATATCATCGATTTGATCACTGCAAAACAGTTGGAATTTAATGCTCTATATTTTAAGGTAATTTGTGAATTAGACATACTAGTATTAATGTATCAACGTGTATCCTAGAAGGGGAGACTCAATGTTTACTTTTGCTAGACTACTTTTGGGCTCTGTCGAAGATGATTAGCACAAGACTTGATTAAATCTTTATCTCAAATCTTCTGAGCTTGGTCCATATGCACCAGAGTGATTTTAGAAGGGAAGGTTTTATGTCCCTGTCTCTTTCTGCTATCTGCTCTGGATATTAAAGTACCACATGTTATCTGTAAGAACTGAAGAAGGTCTCTTCTCCGTTCTTTAAGGGGCTATCCCACACTCTATTTTATTATCAGTTTTCTTTCTCTCTCTCTCTCTCTCTACATTTCTCTCTTTCTCTCTCCTAATGTATTCTCAATGCTACAGAGAAAAGTGCACTATTAAAGATTAAACAGTGTCCTCTCCCTTCAGCTCCCCTCCCTTTCTCTCTCTTTCTCTTTCTCTCTCTCTCATGTACACACACACTCACAAACACACACACTCCCTCTCCCTCTCTTTTTATTCATACATTAGTTTGTAAAGTTCATAAATCATGATAAAGCTACACTACCATATCAAAAAATACATAAATATACAACCCATGATGTACAAGATGTTAAGTTGCCAGTTGACTTGAGGTTCACAAGCCTGCAGACCTGAGGTCAGAGTCCTATGAGGGGGGTGGTTTCAGTCTTGAAGATTTTCTGACAACAATCATGAATTTTACATTTTTTCTCGTCTTGTAATCCTCCGTACTGGGGGAAAAAGCTAATAATGCCTGCTTTTAAACAACCGATTAAATGCATGTATTTCTGAATTTTGATATTGAAGCAACCTGAGCAGCCCATCAACCTGTTCTCTACTGAATTATCTGATTTCTTTGGCATTTGATACAAGAACTGCCTGATTCCTATCTGCAATTGGTTAAGACTATAACATGGCTTACCGCATGATCATTTCCATTATGACTTGCTCCGTTCGCTTCTTGCTTTTCTCCTTCATCTCCACCTTCTTCATCCTGTAAAAAAGAAAAGAGCGAGAAGAAAATCTTCATTGATACTGCCATGATATAACTGAGGGCGTCATTTGATTCTAAAAACAGATTAAAGGTGTTTAC
This sequence comes from Heliocidaris erythrogramma, assembly GCA_025617745.1. Lineage (NCBI taxonomy): Eukaryota > Metazoa > Echinodermata > Echinoidea > Camarodonta > Echinometridae > Heliocidaris > Heliocidaris erythrogramma. The sequence goes on along the minus strand of CM046873.1, from coordinate 16,024,877 downwards.
AAGACTGTTTGCTCATCCCAGAATAATCTTAACATACTGTATATATAAATATATATATATATATATAATAGCAAGAAATAAAATATGTTTAACGTGGAGAAGGTTTTACAGATCACCATGTGGTTAGTCCTGAAAAGGATTATTGAGTATTATAAAGAAGAAGAAAGTGGAGCAAAGTTGAGAGGAGAAGAAAAGGAAAGGCGAGAAAGAAATTCAGAGAGTGTAGAAGTAATCTTTCTTGAAAGTGTGAAGTCCTGAAAAGGACTGTAAACCAGATGAGAAGCCTTCTCATCTGGTTAACCGTGAACCGGAAACCTTCTCCATGTTATCAGTACCACCATGCAAACCTCTACCTTCAATATGTTTAAGTGGGAAAGAAGAATGACCTAGCTCTCAAAGGCTCAAGAAAAGCCCTGAAAAATCCCAATGAGCAAAACAAAACCTTATACATACAGCCATGGAAAAAAATTATTAGACCAAGAATGGTTACACATAGTGGTATTTTTGTGGTAAGAAGGAAATAAAATATCATAAAAGTAAGTTATAATTGCAGGAATTTGGTATTCATTCAATGAAATACAAAGACAAATCATTTTTATACTTTTGTATGCATATTATAGTACCCTTCTTACAGAAGCTTGGTCTAATAATTAGGTCCAGGACTGTATACACAAAACTTGCTCATGCAGAATCCAGAAACAGCTCCACTGAACACAAAAATTTGTTTTATCATAGTTTTCCCCCTCTCTACTACCTGACCCTCCTATCCTTTGTCTCTTCTTTCCCTCCTCTTCTCTCCATTTCTCATTATCTCTCTCTCTCTCTCTCTCTCTCTCTCTCTCTCTTTCCCTCCCTCTGGCTGTATGCATCTCTCTCTCTGTCTCTCTGTCTCTCTCTTTCCCTCCCTCTGTCTGTATGCATGTCTCTCTCTCTATCTATCTCTGTCTCTCTCTCTCTCTCTCTTTCCCTCCCTTTGTCTGTATGCATGTCTCTCTCTATCTCTCTCTCCCTCTCTCTTTCCCTCCCTCTGTCTGTATGCATATATCTCTCTCTGTCTCTCTTGATCAATACCCCTCTTATCCAATTGTATTCTTTGTCTTACATTATTGTACCTGCTTCATTACTTTGACAAATGAAGCTTCAATGTTTTAAACTTTAAAGATGGAAGCTGTAATTTCTCGATGCATAGGCCTATATATGGCCATGCACAATGAGGAAAGCAAAGCTCCTAAAACACTCCTATCGTAAGCGGTAAACAACAATTGTGTACATCGCTTGTTTTCACGATTTCCTCCTACATTCCTCACCCAATGAGAGTTCACGACCCAATTTACGCATAATCAATGAGGGAGTACTCATACCACGGAGGTCATAGACCTGTGAATATCATCACGCAATTTCAGGGAATTTATGGTGGAAAAGGAGTCTGCCATCATGCTGAGCCCGCGGCTAGACGGGTAGACACTCTGCAAGAAAATCCACCAAGTTTCCTCCTGGTACGTTTTCAGTTTTTATTCCAGTTAAAAGACTTTTCTGGCAGGGTGCTAAATTAATACAGACCAGGCCTGATATACAGACTAATCTTTACCAGATGGGTGGAAACTTTAGACCGCTTCATGCATGATGAATATTCACCTTGCAGATTACAAAATAGTTATTAATGAATGAACATGATAAGATTACAATACAGGTACCTTCATATAAATGGGGTATCATAATTATGATAAAATTAATAATAAATTGGCATATCTTAACACAGCTGACTTTCTTAATTTTTTGCCATAAGAAATTGTATGTGTCTTGCACATTGACTTTACATGTAGGAATTATAAAATTTTATTTGTCACAATAATCTACAAATTTAGGTTATATTTATACTATTTTATAGACTTCAATATTATGTTTCATTCTGTGTCATTTTCTCAGGTCTACTTGTTGCCCATAAAATTTCTTACTAATAATTCTGCCATCTGCCACTTTAAATGTTATCATTTAGGCTAACTTATGATCATCTTTAATATACCAACAGACATAGTTGTGGCCATGCTGAAGACTACTCATTTGCCAGAAGGGTTATTCCCAGCAGGATAACAGGGTCCAAATCAGCAGGAGATCCCAAAGAACTGACCCAATATCCTAACTGGATCAGGATATAAGAGATATAAGATCCCTTTAATGTAATTGGAAGGCATACACACATGCTTAGAGATATTAAAGGTATACAATCACATATTCCTCAAACCATGGAGCTACAAACGATTCATGCTCAAACTATGGTGCATTATAGAACAATGCAAAGCACAATTTCCAAGAAAACTGAATGGAGTGAAATATCCCCCCCCCCAAAAAAAAAAGGGGGGAAGATGATCACCAAAACACAAATCAGATACAGATAATTCTAACCACATTTGTCTTCATGAAATTTGCAAAACCGCTACAGAAAACAAGGTAAACATTTGAAAGAACAAAGTTCTGTCTTCATACCACAGTGGACAATACCGGGGGACAATAATCACTTTCGCAGGAAATGCACAACATTGTATTTTCCAATATTTAACGATGTAGGCCCACTTTAGCCAATATTTAAAAACTTCAATCTATTGCTTGAAAAAATTTTGGCTACTCCCTTTAAATTTTTGTCAACTGGGTTGTTATCTTATATTGAAACAGTATGCTTTACATTTCAGAAATCTTTCATTTAACAAGGATATACAGTGTAAAAGCTTTCCTGTTATTAAATGGTCAATCAAAGTCAAACTGCATATTGTTGAAGCAAAAGGAAACTGAGCCAGAGTGCATCTTTTATGGATGACCAATAGGCCAAAATCCCAAAGCAGCTTTTTATGTACATATACTTTGTAGCTAAACTTTAACGCTGAAATTTCCTTTGCACAATTCTATTTCCTAATACTAGAGTCCCTTTTGAGTTTTGAGAGATAACTTGTTTACCACTCCCATTTCTAAAATTTAGTTTTATCTTATATTATTTTCTTTCTGTTTCCAATTCAACCATTGGTAAAATACAAACAAAATAATTTACAATGAAAATATACAAAACAATGGTTAGGACTTTGTAAAGCAGCATTCTGCTTGTAATCATGGCCCTATTCACACTTTAACCCAGTGTACCACAATAAAGGCCTACTAGTATCCTATTGGTCTTTAATCGAACATCTTGTGCACAATTTATGACTTGGAATGTACTCTAATTGTCTAAATCTCCCCGTCTACCTGGTAGGACAAGCAAACAAAATATAAATGAACCTTAAAATAAGCTATAAACTTGTATCAACTATAATGTCAGTTTACATGTAAATAGAAAGTAATAAAAGGAGCTGATAAAGATTATGGACCATTTCATAATTAAATATTATATACTTCATCAGTTTAAACAGAAATCTAAATCAATAACGAGGATACATAAACATCATACGATTCATCAGGTTATTCAGGAATTAATATCAATAAGAAGAATCAATGAAGATTTATGATGAAATATCATTTGTTCAAATAAGTACATGGATGAATTGAGATAAAATACACAATGTACACAATGAACTGAGATAGTTGACCTTTGATCAAGAGTGTTAAAATGTTAAGCAAATGATATCTGGAAGCCTATACTGCTCACAAACTCCTATATACCTAAAATATTGTTCACAGTAAACATGTAATGGATTGATTGTTGTACACCTGAAAATAGCAATTTATGAATGAATTACAAACTTTGAAAATTTGTAAATAACGGTCATCCACCGCCCACATTTGTTGTTGAGTCAGCAGCTAAATAAATTCTACCCCAAACGAAACAATATAATGAAAAGAAACTGTTAACTTTGACCTTAGTTGTTACTTTTTTTAAGAACTACAGTCACAGTATAGCAGAGGGTCCCCATTGACAATGACTTGTCACGCTATTGAAGGGCAGAGTGTGGGCAGTTACAACCGTTGGTATGTCATCGGCAAACAAGTGTCAACAATTCATTTTAAATCGAACAATGACAGTCTGCAAATGATGAGACTGTTAAATCAGGAACTATCATACATGTAGTATGCCTAGATACACCATGTGTCGCTGTGTGAAACTGTGAATCATGAATGAATCAATTGCCTGTATATGAACAGTTTTTCATATCAAAAATCAAAGAAATCAAATCTGACTCATTAATTTTGGGACAATTAATGATACTATGCATTATGAGTGTGCCTATTACAACCATTCAGACGACAGTTTTTATTACATTTCATTATCAGAAAATATAATGTCTTTAACCCATTGACTACTGAATTCTCCTATTCACATAGGCTTAATACTGGAGCTGCCCGGTTCTAGTAGGCAATGGGTTAACAATAGGTTTGATGATATTAGTCAAGGCTCCAAACTAACTGTTTGTGATTGGGGTCTGAAAAACAAAATAGGAGTTTATATGCATGAGGCTTCTGTTAACATTTATGCCAATATATTTTGGGGGTTGGGAATTAGAGGTCTATGTGCAGGACTCCTAGTAGTGTTGAGCCCTCTAAGACCCCTGTTACACATACCTCTGAAAGTGGACTGAGGGCGCGAGTGTGCGAACCGCGCAAAATTTTTTACATGGAGTGCGCCCCAACATCAGCTCGTGAAAAGGCGACGTGAAGCCAGCCTATGTGTAGACACAAAATTGCAGGCCCCAGGTATGTGTAACAGGGGTTTTAATGGTCTCAAGGCGGCTTCAAATTACAGGTGTGAAGCCGGCTCCGGGCCGCCTTTGAAAGCCGACGCATGTGTAACAGGGGTCTTAGAAGTAGGAAGTTTCGATGTCCACAGTATGGACAGGCTCCTCTTACTAGGGTTCAATGTTCTGCTAAATCTGATGATAAAATGTCTTCATCAAACAGAGACAGCTCTTATCACTCATTATCAACTTGAATTACCATGATACCAGGTACACCACAATTAGCTTGATGTACTGAAACTTGATTTTATATGCATGGGACTATACAAATAAAATTTGCTAATTGGCTTTGTATTAAGTCTTGCTAAGAGGTGTAAGATTGCTTGCAATCACAAGTGGGTTTGTGGATCATAAAATCTTGAAACTAGCTGGACACAGTCAAGACGTTTTTGTTGACAAATGCCAGGTCATTTATTTCAGACATTCATTACCTTATCAGTCAGGCTCATAAAGTTAAAAATCCTACACCAAAAGGTTATATAACATGGGTGCAGGTATACATGTACATGTGAGTCAGTATAACATACAAAATGCCATTGACATAATATCATCATAGCATTTGTGATGTTGTATAAAGATATATATCATGAAATAAAAGCAAAGACAAAAAATGAAAAAGAGCAATTCAATTAAAAACTAGATGAATATTCGACCGCGCGCGGTCGGAATTTATGCCTCCGCCATCACCAGATTGGAAATGTATGGCATACATGTACACTCTAAAAAGGACTGGTCCAACAAAATGACAAATCTTTTCACTTAAAATGCACAGGAGACAGAAAAATTTATTTCATTTCATTTTCATATAAAACTAGAAATATTTGATAACAAGGCTAAAAACCAGTAATTTCATGTAATTTTATGTAAATTGACCTCTGTGACCTCTGACCTTTGACCTACTTACCCAAAAATCTAATCAGTTCATCTTTCTATGGGTATGCATACTGGTACCAAGTTTGAAGTTCTCACCTCAGATAGTTCTTGAGATATCGCGGTAACGGTGGTAAAAACCACTAATTCCATGTAATTTCATGTAAATTGACCTCTGTGACCTTTGAACTTTGACCTACCTACCCCAAAATCTAATCAGTTCATCTTCGTATACGGTAACATACTAGTACCAAGTTTGAAGTTCTTACCTCGAACAGTTCGAGATATCGTGGTAACGGTGCTAAAAACCAAGAATTTTTATGTAATTTCAGGTAAATTGACCTCTGTGACCTCTGACCTTTGACCTACTTACCCCAAAATCTAATCAGTTCATCTTTCTATGGGGATACATACTGGTACCAAGTTTGAAGTTCTCACCTCAGATAGTTCTTGAGATATCGCGGTAACGGTGGTAAAAACCACTAATTCCATGTAATTTCATGTAAATTGACCTCTGTGACCTCTGACCTTTGACCTACTTACCCCAAAATCTAATCAGTTCATCTTTGTATGGGGATACATACTGGTACCAAGTTTGAAGTTCTCACCTCAGATACTTCTTGAGATATCGTGGTAACGGTGCTAAAAACCAAGAATTCTTATGTAATTTCATGTAAATTGACCTCTGTGACCTCTGACCTTTGACCTACTTACCCCAAAATCTAATCAGTTCATCTTCGTATGGGGATACATACTGGTACCAAGTTTGAAGTTCTCACCTCAGATAGTTCTTGAGATATCGCGGTAACGGTGCTAAAAACCAGTAATTCCATGTAATTTCATGTAAATTGACCTCTGTGACCTCTGACCTTTGACCTACTTACCCCAAAATCTAATCAGTTCATCTTTCTATGGGATACATACTGGTACCAAGTTTGAAGTTCTCACCTCAGATAGTTCTTGAGATATCGTGGTAACGGTGCTAAAAACCAAGAATTCTTATGTAATTTCATGTAAATTGACCTCTGTGACCTCTGACCTTTGACCTACTTACCCCAAAATCTAATCAGTTCATCTTCGTATGGGTATACATACTAGTACCAAGTTTGAGGTTCCTACCTCAAATGATTCTTCAGATATCGCGGTAACGAGAAGTGGGACGGACGGACGCACGGACGGACGCACGGACGGACGCACGGACGGACGCACGGACGCACGGACGGACACACGCACGGACGGACGGACGGACAACCCGAAAACATAATGCCTCCGGCACCCACCTTCGGTGGGCGGAGGCATAAAAAAATGAATCCAAACCTGTGATACATGTTTGCACACTAGAGAGCACCATAGTGGATACTAGTTCTGGGCCCCGTTTCACAAAACCTGTTATCAATAACAACTGCCTCATTTCTATGACAAATTTGCTCTCAGCCAATCAGATTCAAGGATTTCAGTAGCTTGTAACAATTATTGGAACTTGTTATTGATTTTATGAAACAGGGCCATGAACAGGTTTGGCTACAATTTAATACTATCAAATTTCTTTATCACATGTACGCCTTTGATCAAAGAAAGGCTTATTTTTCTTCTAGGGTTTATGAGTTAGTAAATTATATGAAGTTAAATATCATGGAATAAGGCTTACTAAAAGGATTTAAAATGAAAAGCTCTATTACAAACTTGTCTCCTGAAAATTATTATACACTGCACATTTGTAAACTAGTTGGCACTGGAAGGGTTAAGAAAATCTCTGACAAGGTTGGCTAGAATTTGATTCTTTGTGTAAATAATAATTATAATAATAATGGTGGCTTCTTGTATATTCAACAAAAGGGTTCAATTGGCATGGCTTCAAATTATCTATTGCCACTATTGTCAGAGTAAGTACCAAATCTCCCCAAGAAACTCCATAATTGTAATGACTTTAATAGAATCTTGCAATTTGTTTCTACATTTACATGAGCAGCAACAATGGAGAATATCCAATAGATTTCACAATTGACTGACTTTTATGGTTACTTTAAAGAGGGAAACCAATTATGAAAAGAGTGAATATAATGGCCCATATCGATCTGTTGAGAGCCAGAAGGGCGTTAACTCATATGTTTTAACACAGAGTTAACGTCCTTCTGGCTCTCTTGTTTGGTTGCTTTTGATGAAGTCAATTTGGAGTACTGGTAGAGGAATTGAACAAAAGGTCAGATGTTTGACTAAATTGCTGATCATGTGAGAAGATACGTTCATACAGGACTTGTAGTTTCCATTCTAAATTAGCGAAACTTATTAAGTTTATTAAGTTAACAAAACAATGGCTCACTAACAACGGCAAGGATTCACATGGGCCCCCGAAACAAAATGAGCAGATAGGTCATCATTAACAACGAGATTGCTATTAATCTGACCACACAGTCAATAACTACAAGGAGACCCCCTCCCCTAAGTTTAAAATGAGCAGATACGTCATCATTAACAACGAGATTGCTAAACTTAAAATTTAATCTGTCCACACGGTCCACAGAAGGAGCCCCCCCCCCCCCCCCCCCCCCCCCCTCCTCGTGGTTTCAGCGTTAACCACAAGCTCATTTGTGGTTCTGGTACTACAAGTACATGTAAACTTAATCTTTCAAAACTGTGAGTCCATTCTGAAACTACAAGATAACTTAAAGTTTGAAATTACAAGCAAAACTTAAAGTTTGAAATTACAAGCAAAACTTAAAGTTTAGCTCCCTCTGTGTGAACCTGACTATTAATAACCACAATGCAGACAGAAGATGAAACTAATAAGCAACTGATGATAGTCATTGGATTTGGCATTCAATCAAATTATAATCCATAATCAACTAGAAATGTGCATTGCTGGGGCCGCGCAATGCTAAATGTATCCCCCGGCACTGGCAGCGATTTGAAGGAGGGACAAAGACCCTCCCCCATCCCCTCCCTCAAACAAAAGGATGGTGTAGAAATTAGATGTGTAGGTTTCACTAAGACACATCTTCATATAAAATTTGAAAGAAATGTGTTGAGAGATATACCAAGATACATCTCCATACAAAATTTGAAAGAAATCCATCAAGAAATGTGGCATGCAGAGTGCACTCACGCCATGCCCTAAAGTATGACCTTTGACCCTATAAAAGACGGAACACTGGTGGCAGCATCACCAAAAACTATAGGTTTTTAGATTACACCAAGAGACACCTTCATGCAAAATTTGAACGAAATCCGTCAAGAAATGCAGAAGTAAGAGTGCAAGAAATGGAAAAATGACCTTTGACCCTATAAAGGACGGAACAATGAGGGCAGCATCACCAAAAATTAAATATGTGTAGATTATAACAAGATACATCTCCATACAAAATTTGAACGAAATCCGTCAAGAAATGCAGATGAGTGCAAGAAATGGAAAAATGACCTTTGACCCTATAAAGGACGGAACAATGAGGGCAGCAACACCAAAAATTAAATATGTGTAGATTATACCAAGATACATCTCCATACAAAATTTGAATGAAATCCGTCAAGAAATGCAGAAGTAAGATTGCACAAAAGGGACAAATGAGCTTTGACCCTATAAAGGACGGAACAATGAGGGCAGCATCACCAACCAGTAAAGATGTGTAGATTATACCAAGATACATCTCCATACAAAATTTGAAAGAAATCCATCAAGAAATGTGGCCTGCAGAGTGAACTCACGCCATCCCTTGAAGTATGACCTTTGACCCTATAAAAGACGGGACACTGGTGGCAGCATCACCAAAAAGTACAGATTTTTAGATTACACCAAGGGACACCTTCATGCAAAATTTGAACGAAATCCATTGAGAAATGCAGAAGTAAGAGTGCAAGAAATGGAAAAATGACCTTTGACCCTATAAAGGACGGAACAATGAGGGCAGCATCACCAAAAATTAAACATGTGTAGATTATACCAAGATACATCTCCATACAAGATTTGAACAAAATCCGTTGAGAAATGTGGCCTGCAGAGTGCAGTCACGCCATGCCCTGAAGTACACTACCGCTCACAGGTTTTGGCAACGGTTTTCGGTAACGGTAATGTATGCAAAGGCTTCGGTGCTGCTTCCCGCGTTTCTTCCCCGCGGTTTTGCTCTTCGTCGCGAAACCGCGGGAAGCTAACGGTTCGCTAACGGTTCGCTAACGGTGAGGCATCGGTGAGGCAACGGTTTGCAACCGAGCGCGCACACGCGGATTTCTTTTGGTCTGGAGTCTGGAAGACACGCCCACAAGCGTGTGAAGAGAGCGCGCGCGCGATGAACGATTATTGTGACGTAACAATGACTGACTTTGTAAAACTGTAGCGCATGCAAGAACCACGTTTGCTCTTCCATTATTAGGTCGATGAACAAATTATTCTACATTTAAAATAAATCTAGTGCAAGTGCTGATTGATAAAATTGATGATGAAATGATAGGATGGTGTTTGTTATCAAAATGATCGTGAAGAAAAATGACGATTGTGAACTGCATGATGACAACACTTTAAAAAATAAAACAATTCCAGTGATGGTGTTGATTGATGAAATGATTGGAGGTTGGTAGTGGTTATCATAATAATCGTGAAGAATACAACCTGTTTAATATTTAAACAAATTCTTTACAATATGAATTTGATCAACCCGTTGTACAGTTCATATTGTAAACAACTCTACATTTTTAAACTGCATTTTCTCTGCACTATACTCCTATCGCATTTCTCGATTGTTTTTTACTACAGCAGCCACACACTACCACTTCGTGATCGTGATAATATCCCGGTACTATATTGCCGGTTTAGAATGTTGTAAAACTAAAAGACATGAACATAAGACCATCATGTAGCCTACAGCGTATTAATTCACACTCCTTTATACTTGCATTGAATTCAAATGCAATTGTGTAAAATCCTTAGATACTTGCAAGATTTATTTCGACCTGTGTGGTCTCATCTAATTAGCCGTACGAGCTCCTTATTAAATTGAATGAATTAAAAAAAATCGGCAGGTTTATTTCTTACCTTGCACACGTGTGTAACTTGTATAATGGGACTACACAAATCTTACATTGCATGTGTAATACAACTTTCATTTCGAGGTAAAAAAACCAGCCGTTTTCTGTCTTTTTTATTCATTCATTTTTTACAATCTCCGTTGATCCTGGAAGGTAACCCACTTAGCAAACTCCGATGGTGGTTTGTATGGCTCACAGTAAAATGGTCACAGGGAAATGGTGATAATTATTTAGATCTAGTTGGGTTTTTTTTTTTTGGTTGATATCTGCCTGCACGCACAGTATAAGCCTAGCCTATGGATCCCGTGTATGTAACTCCGTTTATGCGCATGCCAGTATCAGATTGATAAGCCAAGGAGCTCGTATACAGAGAGTCTGGAGAGCGTTTCATCAAGTCAGTGATTTTTACTGACAAATTTGCTTTCAGCCAATCAGATGCAATGATTTCAGTAGCTTATAACAGTTGTCGGATAAAATATCCGACAACTTCCTTTCATGAAACGCTCCCCAGATCTTAACTTGCCTCGACTTAGCAGACAAGATAAGCGTGCGTGCATGCGTGCCTGTGTGCATGTATGTCACGTGACTTTGTTTTTTGATCGAAATTGAGGTTATGCGAGGTCACTATGAACACGTTGACAAAGAGAGCGGACAATTTATGCAGCTCCTCATTGTACCCTCCACAATAGCTCTAGTAAACAAAAGGACATCCCTTCACTGCTATTATGTGACACCTGTTCTACATATTTTTACAGGATAGCAATGAATGGATGTTCTTTTGTTAACCAGTGCAATTGTGAAGGGTACAATGAGGAGCAGCATAAATAAATTGTCCGCTTCTTTGTTCGTCATGTTCATAGTGGGTATAGTAGGGAAGACCAGTACTATGTAGTCGATCATAAGTCATTACATGATCAAAAGGGGAGGGGATTAAATTTGTTTTAATGGTTTGCTTCAGCATGACCTTCGACACATTTTTCATTCTCATCTTCTCCTTGCGGAGGCTTCAATTAATTATTTTATTCAAACACCGACTCCCACTGGTTCCTCGTTATTCAGTCTGATAGTGGCCGTCTTCCATATTCTTCCTAATTATGTGTTTTGTATTCAGTGGCGTATCCAGGATTTCCCAATAGGGGGGGGGGGGGGGGGCAGGAATTATTGATCGCCGTCATGGGGGAGGCGTCTTCGGAAAATTTTTGCTTCTGAAGAAGGGCTGAGATGCAAAATAGTGCTATATGTGACCAATTTTGAAGCCTACTAATGAACAATATTTTCAATTGGTATGAGGATTTTTTTTTTTGCTATTTTTTTTTTACGACGGCCAATAGGGGGGGGCGCCTGTTGCGCCCCATGGATACGCCCCTGAATTCATCTTCAGTCCTTAACTCCTCACTTTTCACGATCATTTTTAACCATTCAATCATCTTACAGAGGGGGGGGGGGGTGAGAGAAAGAAATGAGAAGGTAAAGGAACGAGTTTTTTGTCTAGAGAAGGAGATGGAAAAAAAGGTCTGAGAATAAAGTAAAATGTAAGAAATAAGTCCGAGTGAGGAGAAAGAGTGGTAGATAAGATAATTTACTCGGGGGGGGGGGGGGTAAAGGGAGAAGAATATTCCCACTATTAACTTATTAACAAAAAGAAAAAGATGTTAATTTTGTTAGGACCTTATAAAGGGAGGGAAAGTGAGTTAGCGATGGCAAGAAAGAAAGTGGTATGATGATTATTAAAAAAAAGTAAATTGATTCTATTCTATTTGAAATTCCATTTTACATTCATATGAGGGAGAGGGGAATTGCAGAGAAAATAACAGAGGAGAGATATTGAGAGAGGAACGAGAGAAAGAGCGATAGAGGAACGTCAAGGATGTTTAAAAAAATATATATATATATATTGGGAATTTTAAATTATACGGAAGCAATCGTTTTGAATTATGAAACTAACAATTTCTCTACCAGTCAGTGACGACCCAGTCCAATTTATTCGAGAAGTCACATACATGTAGAAAAAGGGATACTGTAAAGCACATTCACCCATCTTTGGTCACTTGGATGTTCTTGCCATGAATGAACAAATAGACAAGTTTACCATTCGTATGGAAAAAGAATATTCACATACTCTTTACAGGCAGCATGGAAGAATTTCAATTTTATGGACCCTGACCCACATCCCATTCATTTTTTTAAAAATCATAATTTTATCTCTTTTACCTATTACTCTGTATGCATATTTCGTTTTTATTGTGAAATGAATGATACTAACAACGGTTCATAACAAAAATGACAACAAACAAAAATGATAATTATGATGATTAATGAAGTGTTGCCAAAACATGACAAACAAAACAGTACAGTTCCTTTTTGAAACCATTTATTGCTATGAAAGGTATGACATTTTTAATGACATGAAGAACTATTGAAAATTATGAAATTCACAAAAGTTTCTCTAAAAATAGTTAAAATATGAATTTCTCTATAAACTGGGTGATTATGAAACTGTATGATATCGTAAAGAAAAACTCGATCTTTTTTAGTTTATGCAAAAACATATTACTATAATTATTGAACTTGGTTATGTGGAAATCATATTTTGGCCAAAATGAGAATTTGTATTATCAATGTAAATTTAAAAATATTTGTGAGTTGTGAGGGAATGAGGTCACAAGCTAACGACAGGTTTTCCAATTTGTCCAGTGATTTTCATTCTTTTCCCTATAGTTTTTCATGTCATTAAACAATTCTTTACTTTCTTATCAGCTGTCCGATTTTCCACAATCATTTTTTGTTGTTGTTGATCTGCTTGTCTTATATTTCTGCTTCTATTAAAGTCAAGTAATTCTTGGATCGGACCTCCCCTTTAGGACGTACAAATAAAAATAATAAAAAAGACAATATATTAATAAAAAATCTTGCTCGAATCGCTCTTTGAACACACATAAAGGAGACAATAGAAATAAAAGACAAAGAGAGAGAGAAAGAGAGTGAGAGAATATAAATATAAGATGTTGTATCGACTGAATTTTTGTCACGTGGATTCCTCACCTTTGCCCAACACGTTGCATCATGCGAGCCTCGGGAAAGCTCCATCTGTTGCTCCAGAAAGTCTTAAATACAGCTCATCTCGCCTAGCCCATCACCAGATCTGATCAGTACTCTACTAGATCATCACTCTCAAGACCTACCGAAGATTTTTTCTATACCATCACTCGTCCGAGGCCTAGAATCTGGTAAGTTGTTCATGTTGAACAAGAATATTTTCCAATTCTTCCCCGGAGGAATCAGGATTTTCAATATTTCGATATATGCATATTTTCTAGCATATCTGGGATGTCAAGAATTTTGATTGACATCGAATTAATAAATATAATATTTAAAGATCACATTACAAAGATCACATTCCATCAAAATAAATATTGGCTTAAATTAAACAAGGTTATCCAAATTCAACGCTTGGAAACATCTGAAGTAATGATAATTATCAATTATAAAACGGTAAAATACAGCCCCCGATATAGCAGCTGAAGAGCGCCTCGAACGCTGCTGAGATGATTGTGTGACGACACACCAGGGCCCAGTCCTGTCTGAGCAGACGATCTCCCATAGCATCTTTAAACATTTTTCATTGCCTGTTTTGTCATCCCCTCTTCACTTATTTCTCTTACTTGACTAGCGTCAGTTTTAATTTGGTGAGTCGATTGTGACATACTTGTGGACAACTCTTCCGTTTGTCGTACACGAAAATATTGATTTGCGGTTTTCTCCGAAGCGCCTTACCCTCGGGGCAGTACTCGAAATATATTGGAGATAGAATATTATTATAATGTCCTCATGAAAGAAAAAAATCCTGAGTAATACATTTTGAAAAATGACATTTTAGTATTTTTTGTGTAGGAGCGAATGGGGGAGTTGTCCGCAACTACATCACAGTGACCTATTCGGATAATTTGACATTGCCATATATAGTGATTACAACTTGCACAATTTCATAACTTTCTGATTGTCCGATTTCGTTTCACCAATCTGATTCTCTGATTTTTCCTCTTTCATATCATTCAGAGCAACTTGCCATTAGGTTTGGGTTCCCCATTAACAACGGCTGAGTATAACTTGACAAGAAATATAAACAGTATTCATTGGCAGTGGAACTGTTTTTTAAAGTGCGAGGGGCTGGACCCAAAAGAGGGCACTTGAGGGGCGGGGGTGTAAACGCCAACAAGAAACACGTGCCCCCTGGATCTATTAACTACCTGGTAGTACAACTCTCAATGTTATAAAAAAAATCATATTGTCTCCACTATCTCTAAAGATGCTGCTTGTCTTTATTTGAACTCATTGTTATGTCAACATATGTTGCGTCAAATACACTTTTCCATGATATATCTTCAACTAAGAAAGAGACAAGCTGTACCTTGAGAGATAATGGGGAAATATGAATTTTGTGTACAAGACATTTTGTACAGATATACTGGATATACCCGTCACTTTAAAACATTGCCAATTTGATCGCCATAGAAATTGAGACTTTTCAAACTTCAAACTTTCATAACTTTCTCATTTCGTAACCGATTTTGATGCGACCTTTTTTTTTCTTCAATTCATTCTATCTATCCTCTCTTTTCATTAAAATAGATTTTATCCCTGGGTTTCGTTCTCCTTAAATCATGGAAAAACGATGTGCAGTTTTGATTTACAGTTGAAATTAAATATTCCATGTGTCTCATCTTGAAAATAATACAAGATAGAGGATATATTTCCATTGAATGTTTGAGATTTATTATTCTGTTTTCCTCATAATATTCCAGAAGTATAATGCACGTATTTTATAAAGATCAGGTCATTCTCATTATTAAATAAGGTCCCCGTGTGCGAAAGTGTGCGAATCAGTAATAATAAATTTCATGTCACAAAAAGTAACAAGTTATACATGTCCATGTACATGAATATAGTCTTCTTTGTATACGCTTTTGTATATTATGTCACCCTCTTTCTCTTCAAAGTATCATTATTTGCTCCCCCCCCCCCCCCCCCTCTTTGAAAAGAAATTTCAATAAAAAATTTACAATGTGCATGTACCTATAACAAAGACCTTCAAGTCGTAATCGGTTAACTCTTGTTCCTACTCGGCATCTTTAGGCTTTAGGACCCTTCCTACCTCTGTTATTTTTTTTCACGCATTTACTTTGTATTTATGTTTGAGCCTTTGTCAAATAAAATACTTACATTTGTCCTGGCTTCTCTCGTTCTGTTCATTAGCCTATTACCTTTTCTTCCATCGACGACTATCTTCCGTCCTTGAGCTTTCATCTACACGTAATTTTCCCCATTGAATCATATCACGTAAAAAATAACATATTCCCTCGCCCATTTTTTGCATGCATCTCAATCTTATTTCGTCAAAAACCATTTTACAAAGTAAATAAACAATTTTAACAGCATGTTACGCATGTTGAATTATTGTTGAAACACAGAAATAAATACGGTCTGTAAGCTGATTAAGGAAAGAGCATGCACATGTAAATGAATTCAAATGCTGATTTTGTAAACAAAGAAACAGCATACATGTATTTATGGATGAAAGACATGGATATTGTGAAAGCTCGATGACCGACTGATGGACGTGCGGTAAGTAGATGCACGCAATGAAACAATGTTCACTTTGATTAACATTCAAATGGTTAGAATAAATTGTTCTGCAATAATACAAAACTAATTCGCTGCCTATAAAATGAATATAAAAATGATAACGTGCATGTGAAAGGCGACTCTTGAGAAATGGTCGGTCAACACACATGTATGTTATGATGTGGTTACGATCAAGGCAGATGGTCATGAGCATGATATCGTGCACCATGCACAATTATCATTGACGGATCAGGAGGGGGAGATGCACAGCTGGTCCGTAAAGAGCTCATAGAAGCATGTGTGAAGTTTTCTTTTGGACCGTCATTTGTGCCCTTTTGGGGAAAGTGCCGAAAAAGAACCTAATAATGCTAATTACCCTTAACTGCTTGTCATAAAATTTTAGGGTTAATGTCACCTCCCCGTAACTCCTGGATCCGCCCCTGTGCAATAACTACAGTATGAAAACCTCTATGATCTTTATGATATAAAATGTGGAAGACCAACATGAAAATAAAACATTAACATGTAACAAAGATGGCATTGAAACAACTCGTTCCGTTTTAAGCCCGTATAAATAAGTTGCACCTGTCGGTGTCGGACCTGTATGCGTGGAAAGAAAAGAAGGACATATCTAAGATTACATTTACACCAAATGTTATTAATAAACATTTTAAAAAAATACTATCAGCTTACATGCAATATTAAGTTACTACATGTACAATCACTTCCAGTAGAAATTCGCGCAATGCATGCACATCCACAGGTGAGCTAGGTATAATGTATGATTTATGAAATGAGTGTTTCGTGTTACTACAACTGTAATATCAAAGTGCTGCATGTTCGATTCTGAAATTCTGAGTAAAAACATATGCATTGGGGTTTTTTTTCATGTAGATATAACTGGCTCGATAATTCGCAAATTCTGACAAAATGTGTACATGGTAAAAGAATAAAAAACGTAAGTGTATATCGTGAAACTCGCTGTCCCGCATGCATGCTCGTTTTAAGTCAACGTCATTAAACAGTGGCGCGCTATCTCGCACATCTTTGCCAAGTTAGCTATTATGACGTCACAATGCATTTTTTTTTTTTGGTTAATAGTGGGCGGGACTTTCGAGAGTTCAGATGCGCGCTCGCAGACTCAGCACACGCATCGGTTCTTCACCGAAACTAATTCGGTTCGCCTTCGGTGAGCTTACGGTGAGCTAACGGTGAGCCAGCGGTGCGGTTTCGGTGAGGCACCGAACATCGGGGATCGGGAAGATACCGTTACCCGTTAACCGTTCGTTGTTCGGTTCGGTTAACGGCGCGATACCGATGCCAAAACCTGTGAGCGGTAGTGTATGACCTTTGACCCTATAAAAGACGGAACACTGGTGGCAGCATCACCAAACACTATAGGTTTTTAAATTACACCAAGAGACACCTTCATGCAAAATTTGAACGAAATCCGTTGAGAAATGTGACCGCCAGAGCGCACACAAGAGTACACACAAGACATCTATCAAAATATGACCTTTGACCCTATAAAAGACGGAACACTGGGGGCAGCATCACCAAAATCTATAGGGTTCCAGATTTTACCAAGAGACACCTCCATACAAAATTTGAACAAAATCCGTTGAGAAATGTGACCGCTAGAGCGCACACAAACTATCCAAAAAATATGGCCTTTTACCCTATAAAAGACGGAACACTGGGGGCAGCATCACCAGAAACTATAGGGGTCCAGATTTTACCAAGATACACGTCCACAGGAAGTTTGAAAAAAATTCGTCGAGAAATGCGACCGCTAGAGCGCACACAAGAATGTGACGCGGCGGCGGCGGCGGCGGCGGCGGCGGCGGCGAAACGCTGCTGAATCCAAAGTATCCTCCGGCATACTGCCGGGGGATACAATTAACATAATTGGAAATCCAACTTTGAATTTCTGAAACATCAATTGTACAATTTTCTAAAATCAAGGCACATTAATTTTGTCCTAAGAGCTTGAAGGGGTTGACCTTACATAAGAGTTAAGTGATGAGTTCACACCCTTCTGGCTCTCAACTCAATCCTCTACAGTGGAAACTCACTGTAACAAGGACCTTAGGACCATGAAAATTACCTTGTTATATCACGAATCTCCTAATATTAGGGTAAATAAACAAAAGAACATAAAGACCTGGGACCAGCAAAATTACCTTCCTATCAGGAATCTCGTGAAATCAGAGCTCTTTATAGCAAGTTTCTACTGTACTGACTTTTAAAGAACTTGTGTTCATACAATTTTGCCTTTAATATGACCCACCTCGATCTAATGGCGCAACTTTGAAAGCAAAGAAAGCAAATGAATGAAAAGAAAATGAAAAGAAAGCAAATGAATGCTTTGGACAATTTGTACAATAGAACATGGCCTTACAAAGTGCTTTGAATAGATTTAACCCATTGTATACGGGAACCGAGTGGTCCTTGTATTAAGTCTATGGCAATAAGAGAATTCAGTAATCAACGGGTTAAGCTTTATCCTTCTCTTTTATGCTAGAGAAACTAAAACATAATTCATCTAACTCTAATTAGATGTGGGGAAAATACCCACTATAATTGTCTTGATTATCATGACAAGAAAATGTAAGATAAACATGTACCATTTTCTACAAATTACAGTAAATTCAAGGGAATGTGTACATGTACATACATTTCCTTAGCTCTGAAAACATAAGTGCCAAAGGAGAGAGAAGCCATCAGTGACAGCATTTTTTTAAATGCATCTCACTCTTTCTTTTCCTGGAACCAACACTATAACTGTATAGTGTTAAAAATACAGCGGTTAAAAACACTGTCACTTCTCTGTGCTTTCAAATGTTGATTTATCACTTTAATTGTTAGTATGAACTCAATTGCAAAGATCACATTATGTTTACATGACTGAAGAATATACTCTTTAATAATAATCCACAGCCATTCAAAACAAGTAAAAAAGGGTCTCATTGCATAGGAATAGACATTTTTACTATTCCTCCTTTCTTTCTTGGAGGCTGCCTCCACTATTCAGTTTTGAAATTTGGATAGCACACTCTCGCTCACTGATAGTGTATCTTTAATTTCTAATATTTGGCTCCACATCCAAGGTACCCCACATCTTGTCATAAACACAGATGATTTAACGGCTGTGATATAATGCTATAAATCTCTAACATCATGATGAATTCTAAAAATACTCCCAAACTGAAGTGGTATTTGCATTAGTATAATGTACAATATACACATCCCCTCTTAAATTTTTGTTTGAAAAAATTATCAGTCGAGTCTCCTCTAAAAACCTTTGTCTCCCTCTCTCTACTCCCCCCCCTCTCTCTCTCTCTCTCTCTCTCTTCCTCTCTCTCTCTCTCCCATTCTCAATCCTCTCCCTCTCTTCTCCATCTTAACATTCTCTTTTTCTTCTATATCTTCTCTCATCATCTTTTTCTTTTCTTCTCTCTCTCTCTCTCTCTCTCTCTCTCTTGCTCTCTCTCTTCTCTCTCCCTCTCTCCATTTGTATGTTTATTTCCATAGCAACTCGTGACCTATACTCATGAGTTTCAGAAGGCCTGTTTGCTTTTCTGTTCACTTTTCTATTCAAGACTCTTACTTTCCTACTACAGGTACAGTATATGCCAACAACATAATAGCCTTCATGTAGACCTACATCTACTGTATATGTATGGTTGTCTGTATGGATTCAAATTTCTACAAATCAATAATACATATTCAAACTCTCTCATTATATCATAGCATTACATACAAAACCAAATTTATAAAAGGAACATATTTCTACTAATCAGAAGAAATGAAGCATTATTTTGGTTTCCAAAATTTAAAGAAGTTGTTATGGGTGTATACAGATTCCAAAATCCAGATCCACCCTCCCAGAGATATACTGCTCCCTGCATGGGTTTACATACACAAGCTCATATATACGCAAATATATCAAACCTGACAGAAAGTCCTGATTTTTAAATGAAAATGTACTGAGTGCACTGATACACTTCAATAGCTTTTGAAGTTATTCAAGCCATGGACATGTTTTGAGCACACATACAATGGGGGTCTACGACTGTGGACACATAATGGGTAAGTTATACATTATTGGTAGAGCATAAATGTGTTTATACTTCTTGCAAATAGTTTATCAAACAGCACGTTTATTCATTTGATAAATGTTTCTAACTATTCTAACCAATACTTGATTCAGAACTACAGGGTATTTTGGACAGGTACAAATGTGTTTTCACTTCATTTTCTCTATAATCACATATTTGTAAACATTGGAAATACTACCAAGTTACAAATAGCATTGACACTCTTGGTATGATAAGGTTTTTGTTATAATAATATATCCCGGTCAAATGACTCAACAAAAAGTGTCAATACAAAAGCTAGACTCACAGGCCCGTATTCACAAAGGAGGTTTGGTTTAAACCATGGTTTAAACCCACTCCAGGGGTTTTTAAGCGTACGTGTGCATGGAATCCGATCCAATCGTATATTTTCTTTGAGTGTGCGCATGGGCAATGATAATCATAATACTAATGATAGTGGGTAAATAACTATGTTAATAATCACTCTCTTTCTTTTTTTTCTTCAGGTAATAAGACCTGTCTATATTGACTATAACTGAACTTGATGTAAAGATCGATAATGCCCTCCTCTTGGATTCTGGCAATTAATTTTTCTTGGGCAATAGGGGATCTGTTGAGAGCCAGAAGGGCGTTAACTCTATGTGAAAGTATATGAGTTGAGAGCCAGAAGGGTGTTAACTCTATGTGAAAGTATATGAGTTGAGAGCCAGAAGGGCGTTAACTCTATGTGAAAGTATATGAGTTGAGAGCCAGAAGGGTGTTAACTCTATGTGAAAGTATATGAGTTGAGAGCCAGAAGGGTGTTAACTCTATGTGAAAGTATATGAGTTAAAGTCTTTCTGGCTCTCAACAGATGATATATTCCCATATCGTATCCCTTGCTGTCAACCCTGGTAAATATTATGTACATTTTTGCCTAACCCAGTCATATAGATATACATAATTCAGGAAAAAGCTCTCTTTTGAGGCTATTAGTGCCATTATTTCCTTGTTGTCTACATCATGGGTATTATAGTATGTAAAGGTTTATGGTATGTTTGCGGGAGTGGTCACAGCAGGTGATTTAACACAAAAACACAGTCAGAATGTCAGTTATGAGTCATTTACTCATTCCTTCTATAACATCATCATGGTATGGGGACATGAAAATGAAAGCAGCAGGATATGTTTGAAATGATGGGGTAAATTATGGTCTTTGCAATTCTTAATCCTACTCTAATTATGATTTCATTTTTCCTCTCCATACAACATGGATTTTGTACTCTTCATCTGATAAAAATAAATACCCCCTCTCTTTATATATATATATACATGTATATATATATATATATATACATATATATATATATCTACCTCAACAAAACCACCTCCTGTGCCCCCCCCCCCCCCCCCCAGTGAAAAACATCCCCTGGCTACACCACTGATCTTTCTCCCTCTCTCTCTTTTTACTCCTGTATCCTTCTCCCCGTCTCCCTGTCTCCCCCTCCCTCCCCCTTCTCTCTCCTCTTCTCCCTCTCCTTCTCTCTCCCTCTCCTTCTCTCTCCCTCTCCCTCTTTCTCTTTCTCTAACCCATTCCTTTCTCCCCCTTACAGGCTTACTCTCCTCCCCTCCCTTCCTCATTCAACATACATAAAACCTTCCATATATACACCCCCCCCCCCCCCCTATTCAGGATGTCACTTTTTTTAGTTTGTGTAGAAATCAAATTAGGCCTGATATTTCAATGGCTTAATTCTCACATTGTAGGTCACCCTAATTGTTACACACAACAAATCAATTCAATTGTGGTTACTTGCAACAGTTAACAGTTCATGGTCTGGTGAGGGCCTAAGTCCTGAATGGGTGAGGAATTTTATTCATATGAAATCTAATAAGCTTACAAATGAATCGAAAGACCATATAATTTTCACAGTCTTTTCATTCCTGAGTCATACAGATAGTCAGAGATCACACTAATTTATACTTTGATTAATGTGCTCGGCTTATAATCATTCACGAATCATAATAAAGCCCCACGATGTAATGTATGATTCTATAAGTATTTTGAATAGATCCGCTCTAATACCCCAGATAATCCTATAAAATGTCTGCAGGCTTTTAGCCAAAATGTGTCACAATTGCTGGTCATTGTGTTGCGGAGTAAATAACACATATGAATTGGCTTTTCAATCAAGAGAACATGTAACTATCACAGAAGATACAGAGACTTGTTTATTTTGGGCAGTTTGAAATGATTTATAGAATCTGAAGGACACATTTTAATTTAACATATTATTACCTTCCACTAACATAACAAAACCTTGTCCTTTCGTTCTTGAACACAATACGCTCCATTCAGAATCTGGAATCCCCTCCCCCAATAGCTCTGCATGTACTTTTGCGAAGAAAAACTATCTACTTTTATCTTATTTTTCAGAACTTGGAAAACCTACTAATGGGGTGTTGCAAGAAAGTTGCAATCAATTGCAAATTGTAAAGCAAATTAGAACAACCATTCTGAATGGTTCAGGGTCTGCCCATTCAAGAAGATGCGCTTGCAACAATGATTTTGATTGGTCAGTACTGATCAGTTGCAACTTGCAATCAATCGCAACTTTCTTGCAACACCCCATAAGATTGATTAATTATGAAAGTCTTCATGCGCTGACAATAACCCAAGGAACTCCTTCTAATGCTAAGAACTATGAATTGGGGATCCTCATTTCGTATCTCATCTCACAAGATTGGTGGGGGGGGGGGGGGAGGGGTCAACTTTTTCCTCAAACAAAACCCATTTTTTTTTTCACCCATGTCCACATACAACCCTCTTTTTCCTTTCTTTCATTCCTGTGCATGTTGTGAACTTCTTAATTACTGTTAAAATAAAATGAGTCAACTTTCTCTGAATACTTTCTTCTACTTATTCCAGGATAACCCCTCTTCCTCCTCCTCTACCATGTGTCCATGTCCACAAGTACATGTATAATTCACTCCCACTTCCCTCCTTATCCTTCCTAACTCACTTTTCTATTTCTTGATTACTTACAAAAGACAAACAAAGACTCATCCATCTCAGAATGTTTTGTAAATTGGTCCATTTTTTTAACCAGCATAGCACTTCTCTCTTCTATCATATCCAACATAAAGCTCCCCCTTCCCCTCTCTCTCTCTCTCTCTCTCTCTCTCTCTCATTACTTCCTCTAATTCCTGAAAACAATTTTTTTATTCATTATTTGGAAAAAGCAAAAGACTCAGAATATTTCAGTTTGTATTGTTATACCCAGGAACTTCATTTTATTTTTAGCCTCCTTGGTCAAACTTATTATCACTGAACTGTTATTCCAGCATGTTCACAATAACTGATATTCCATCTATTTTTTTTCTCACTCCTAAGTTTCCTAACTCACTTTCCTCTATCCTCATTACTTAAAGAAGAAAGAAAGATGAATTATCACACCAAATTTCTGCTTCCTTAACTCAAAGCTTCTGACACAGAGCAAATAAATGTCACCTTGACCCGGCAAATACCAGTTCTAAAGCAACACAGCCCCTAGTGGTAGCATAGTTTATCCATCTGATGCTCAGGGGATGTCTAAAAGAACACAGCAATGAAATGTCATCTCCATCAGATCACGTTCTCCAAGTGCTCACCAATCGGGGTCAAGATAGCTGAGGATCTTTGGAGCCTGATGTGTGTATACATCTTGTATACATGGGATCAGGGCATGCAGGGGTTGGCAGGACATTCCATTAATTATGTATTGCAATGGTGCATTTGGCCAAATTTGATCTTTCTCATATTGTGGGTAAAAATGTTACACTGACAAGGTGGACTGAAAGTGGGTTGTCATATTAGAAAGTTTTTGAGCAACTTCACGACTACTTGGCAAGAACTCATATTTTTCTCCCTTCAAAATTGTAAACCAATGTTAGAAGGGTGTAGGTCACAGATATTCAAAGAAGGAAAGGTTTGAAGAAAAGTTATTGATGCTATTTCTGTTCTGAAATTCATAAAACTTGTCACCCTTGCCAAACATAACACCTAAAAGTGATGAACAGGTTGAAAGACACAATGTTATCATACTCACTAAGTGACTTGATGATATAAGAACATTAATTTAGACCACAAATTTAACTAACTTGTATCTCATTCTCAATGTGTATACTTACATCTAATACCACGATACCAGTTCCTCTACGTTTTTCTCTCTTCTTTCCGAACCTTCCTCCCTTTCCACCCTTTGCTCCTCCACCGCCTCCTTTCTTTTCTCTCTTCTGTCTCGCTGGTCTTCCTCCGCTAGCTCCCCCAGCTGCCCCTTCCTCACCTCCTTCACCGGAGCCTGATGCAGCGGCGCGTTCCCTTCTCCTCGCCGCTATTCGACTCGCGGCATTCGACTCCATATCATCAGCCTCTCCGTTGTTGGCCATGGTTTATTTCCTCAAAACAAAAACTGTGCTATTCCAAAAAGGTCCAGAGAGACGCAAATCAGGTCGAGCAGACGAAGATTTGCGGGAAATTCCGCTGCCTTTCTCCCCGAAATCCGTTTATTCCTACTTCAGGCCTTTTACGGCCAAATTCCTAACTCGGCGATCCCGTGCGTACAACTTTACGCACTCGCTGCTCGAATAACTCCACTACCAAGCGAGCGGGGCCAACAAACGGGATCTTTTGCAGACGACGAACCTGTCGAACGTTCAACCGATCCGTCCAAAGTCCGCCGCGCTCTCGAGAGCGCTTTTCAAAATCTCAATCATAAATCGCATGTACAAAAGAAGTGAATGTGAATACTCTTCTATGGTTTCTCTTTTCTACTCTCTTTCCATTAAAAAGTCTACTCACAGCTTGATACAAATACACCTCATTCTTGTGGAATTCGTTCACCCAAACCGTCAAGCCTCATGAATATAACAAAGGCTTCTTATTCCAGGGGCTTTATACTAAACGTAAACATTAACACTGGGGGATTAGCCTTCGGAAAGCAAACTTTGCCAAGTATACACCCAAGTAACTGTCCTTCGTTTATTGTCAACAAATAAACAGAAGAAATGCTATGTTTTTAAATTCTATGATGCAGTTACCTATATGGCGGTTGTACTTTTAAAAGTCCTTCTTTTATTATTTTCTAGAACAAGTTCTTAACTATATCGCGTGGCGGCAACTTATTGCAATCTCGAGGTGGCGCCATCATCATATTCGTTGAATCCACAATAAAATGATTCTTCGTTTAGAAAAAGCTGAATTTTGAAAGAAAAAGCACTGGTGGGTAATACGATATATTCTTATATTCATTCTAAATTTTGACAGCAATAGATTTCGGTAATTGATTGTAGAAATTCAAAATATTTCAGAGCTAGTAACCTATTACATGACATAGAATACACAGTGACACTCAATGGAGTTTGTTGAGAAATGGGTAATGAATTCTGTGCATATGAGAATAACATATTTTCTTTGTGAACGATGTTTTTAATTGGTTCAGTACAGTATCCTATACAACTATAATCAAAATAATAATCAATTCATTTTCATTATATTAGTCCTACAAAAGCTGAAGTGAGTTATAGTATAGAAGAAGAAGAAAAAGGAATAAGAAGAAGAAGGAGAGGAGGAGGAGAAGAAGGAGGAGGAGCAGAAACTAAGAAGAAGAAAAAAAAGGGGAAAAGAAAATGAAAAGATTAAAAAGAAGAAGAAAAAAAAAGAAAAAGGAAAAAGAAGAAGATGATGAAGAAGAATGAGAAGAAGAAGAAGGGGGGGAACAGAAAAGGAAAAAAAGGGAAAGAAAAAACCAACACGCAATGAATATGAAAAGAAAGTAGGAGCAGAAGAATAGAGAAGGAATGAAGGAAGTAGATAGAAGCTCATGTTATACAGACACAAAGTAATTTTTAAAAATACTTCCTATTAATAAGTAAACACTGTTATTCCGTTTATCCAATTCATATATAGGCCTACTCATTTTTATTCTAACAGTTAAGTTAAAAGTTTTAATAGTTAATGAAAAGAGAGGAAATGAAAGCTGACAAAACTGTTACACGTCTATCGCATCTCATGTCTCCTTTGATAATTTGAACATGAGTATCAAGTGAAACAATAAATCGGTCATGTTATTTTCGAAGTAATTCCATCGACGTAGATAAGTTTGTCTGAGGGACGTTATTATGAAGAGAATGAGCTGATTAACTCTTTCACTGCCGATGTGACATATATTATGTGACAGATAGACTTGTCATTTTCATTCACCAATTGCTCGACCAGAGGAAAGTATTATGGTGGTCAATGTATATCAAAATTATGAGCATAAATCAAGCATTCTAAATAAAAAGATTATAATCATAAGCTACCATAGAAATTTTCAGAGAAAATTGCAGGTTTTTATAAAATATATCATCTTATTTCAACATGAAACAGTATTAAACAGATAGGAAACCAAAAAATAATGGACAAAAAAGAAACTCAAATGTTGAAAAATAAGGAAATAATTTACTCTCACCAAAATAAAAGGGAGAATGGTATTGGTTCTTCGTATATTCTTTAAATTATCAATTATATGTCATGTCTGATATTTATTCAAATTGATTTATTTTTATGCTTCCTAGACCCCATGGAAGATCAGTATCGTCGTGCCTGGCACAGCTGAATAAGGGTTATCCAACCGTTTGATTCATATGTACATACCTTTTTTGTACATGTATGTTTTGTTTTAAGCGGAAAATAAATACTATTCTACTATTACTTCTTTTTTAAAGGTAACTTTTCGGTCTAGAATTTGGAATGATGCCACAATGACACAATTAGGGGGCACATAATTATTTTGTCTGCTCCAGTTGGTTGTCAGTGGGGTACGTGTCGTTTGTGCCCTCCCCCTTCCCCTCCCCCTTCCCATCCCCATCCCGGGTCCCCATCAGCCATGCAGTAATGAGTATAGCGAACTTGCATAAAACAAAGCAATAGTGAGCGTACGATGTTAGAGTCCCTTGATAGATAGAGTTAAGACATGGACGTCCTATTTTGGGGGGGGGGACACAAAATGGCTGTTCGAATTCTTTCTATTTAGAACACCCAGTAATAGTGGCCCCAAAATGGCGTTACAATCACGGGTTGTTACGTTTTCTAAAAAGGGACTCTATACGATGTAGTCGTCGAGCGCCATCTATCGACGGTAGTTGCTATGACTACCAGAAGCCATTACCGCTCCGAAAGTCCAAAGTCCGTAAAGTTAGAAATGATCTTTGCAACTCTTTTGCAAGCCTAATTATAGTCAATGATAATAAGAAAACAATTACAAATTTGACACTTTGTTATCTACTAATGCAAACAGGAATTTTTGTTATCTACTAATGCGAACAGGGATTTTTATAAGGGACGGAAATATAACTAGTCAAACTGCTGTGGGTTGGGGTAAAATGATTGCACCTGTTTCGGGTTCTGTCTCTGCGACAGGTGTAATGTAGAATGTTCATAAGACTGGGGTTCGTACGAAAGCTGCATAGCAGCAGGTGCATTGAACTGCGGATCGGGTCTCCACCGCGCCCACAGAAAGATTCGCGAGAAAGCACCTCTTGTGGTAGCACACGCACACGTTGTTGAATTGTTTACAAAAACGATTCTTTGCGGAAGTGTTTGCGGAAGTTAGACAATCAGATGGAAAACAGATCGATTAATTACATATTTATTGGCTCATCTTTGGAATGATAGATAGACTTAGCGATCTATGACGGATCAACTGAAAGTTAGATTGCGATGGAATGTAACACTGCACTGATTGTGGAGTATATGATTTCGGCTTAATGTTTTTGGTGAGTTGATTTTCGCGTAGTCCCATTTATGCACAGAACGTTTTAATAGGAAAGAGGTGTCTTGTGGAGAAAACAATGAAGACGTATATATTAAAGCTGTCTTTATACTTTGTGTGGTTGTTTTAGTCTTTGAAAGTGGCTTGTTGAAACAAAAACTTCTTGCCACAGAAATTCAGAATAGCTGCATTTGAAAGATGATGATGTCTTGATGATGATGACTGATGATAATGGCTGTGATCACTCGGTCATAGGTACACGCCATTGCCGACTGTGTAGTAACGCAGCCAACACACATCCCATACCTAAACTGCATCACTGTGCATTTTTGGCTATATTTAATTGAATATAATATATTATAGTTTACTTATATCCAAAGAATTATATTGAATAATAGATGATTAAAACTTACCAGGTTGTTTTGTGACCTTTGAAGAGGGTTTCCTGAAATTTTGGGTCCTTTTTGTCGATAACTGCTATCGAGACTGTCCCGTCAGCATCCAGTTTGTATTTTTCACGATTATGATGAAGGGAGCCCTCAGCGCTCGTAGTAGTACCGGCGCGATGGGTTCGTCGATCTCCTACGAAGACCTGAAAGGGCCAAACTGACGACGTAAAAAAAGAAAAAATATTACGTACGTACGTAATAATTACTACGTACGTACGTAATATTTTTTATTTTTTTACGTCGTCAGTTTGGCCCTTCCAGGTCTTCGTAGAATAGCTTGTGTGCGTAACATTCTGCGTACGTATCAACGGTGCGTAACCATGTAGAGCGGCCTCACTAGTGCGCAACATATTGAGAGCAATCGTGATCCGTATGCAGGTGTGGGTAACAAGTTCCAAAAAGAGAGCTGTAAATGTAAGTTTTTATAACTTTCTACATTTTGTATCTTAACGAACTGATAACTTAAACTCTAAAGAATGATACTTAAGTATTAGTTTGCCCACAAAAACATCCATTTGAAACAAAATTACATCTGTATCCCCAATACCCAGTATACACACATGTATATGATTCTAATGGTCAATATGACCATTGCTTGCTGATGTGGCTGTGATGATAATCATCATGATGATGTATGATGATTATCATGACGGTGATAATTATGAGGGTGATTGTGACTAATGGTGATATATATTGATGAAGATGAGGAATATAAATATGAATATTATGATAAAAATTTTCAACAATTTAAAGCAAGCGATAATTTCTAGGTGAAATGAAGAAAAATGTAGATTTATTTGAACCAGCCCTGTTATCAAGAAACAATAAAGTTTCACTTTTTTCTCTGTCCTTTTTTATATGTTTGATATCTTTGTGGTATGAAAGCATGCAAATGAAAATGTAACTTCTCTCACAAACGTCTATTTTCACACAATTTATTTTAATAAACATAATTTATTTCTCTTCATTTTCAGTGGATGTCAGTGTAAAGTATGAAAGGTCATTCTGATGATGTGATGACCTCCGACCCCAACAAGCAGACCTTTCCACTCATCACCGCTGGGTCAACTCTTCCTTCCCTCCCAGATGATACCAGGTCCTCCCCTTCCAAAGAAGTGGAATCTCTCTCTTCCAATAGCAAGGCTTCAATAGAGCTGCCCACACTACTCAAAGCCAGGGATGAGTTGGCTCCTCCTCCTCGTGGGAGGGACAATGATAACGCATTAAAACCCAGTCTTCCCTTGGTAAGTATTCCATTGACCTCAATTAACCCATTACCTACGGGAACCGGGTGGTCCCAGTATTAAGCGAATGGGAATTAAATAATTCAGTAGTCAACGGTTTAAATAGCTAAAGAGAGTGTAGGATTTGTACAGATTTGTCCCTGTCATTTATGAGTAATCAGGTGTTTACAGTTTGCAAACATTTTAGTATTTTGTTTTGTAAAAGGAGGGGGGGGGGGGGGTGAGTGGCCGGGTGGGGGTGGGGGACGGGCAAATATCTCAGAAAGCAAAAGCAAATGGAGGCGCGATCGATGGCTCAGTGGTAGAGCAGTGGTCTCGTATCTGGAGGACCGGGTTCAAAACCAAGTGGGTGCACAATTAAGTGCCCTTTAGTAAGGCATTAATCCTCATTACCAGGTCCCTCTGAGAGGACTTAAAGCCGTTGGTCCCCTGGTTGCTTACAAGCATACACATGCTTTCTTAGCAGTCAGGTAAAATAATCCATCAACCTTTTCAAAAGGAAAAAAAAAAGGAAAGGTTATCAGATTTTTGGCTCGAAAATTCTCGGACAAGCAAAAAAAAAAGAAAGGGAGGCACCATTTTGAAAAGAGGGGGCACAATGTACACTTTTCTTTCAAAAGGGGCCGCACAAGCCAGAACTTTTGGAAGTGCCCCCCCCCCCCCAAATCTGCCACTGTTAGATTGTATATATAGATTTCCGATTTAATCCACAGTGTTTCATATTCCCCAATACTATTAAAGGAGAATTAATCCCAGAATAAGTTATGTTCAAAGGTGTAATATATTCTTAATCATTGGCCTGTATCACTTTGGAAATTTAAAAAAAAAAAAAAAATTGAAAATATCAGAAAAGGGTTTAAATTAAGACATTCTAGCATACTGTATCATCTGCTAACACTTTACATAGGGGATGCCATTTTCTTGATGATATGGAGTTGTACATGAACCACTGGAAACCGTTCCGATCAGGAAGATATTTTTAATCCTAGAGCTAAATTGCTTCTCTTCATTACAGAAAATCCCCTTATATGATGGAAAATACATAACAGGTGTATCCATATATTCTAAATTTGAAATTTTTAGATTTCTTTTTTAATTCTCTGGAGTTCTGTAGAAATTGATTTCTTGGGCTTGCCTGGTAGTGCAGAACGTAAATTATACAATGTGCATTCTAACTATTGAAGTTCATTATCTCAAAGCAGGTGAATGCATAGTTTGTCTCCATTGACACTCGGTTGTTGTCCATAAATTTGAATTAATTTGCTCTGCCGCGTACGTATAGTATCAAGAAAATCGATTTCTATTTAGTAAAATATTCATTTTCAAAGAAATATAAAACACATTTTCGTTTTTAGAATATATATCTGTTACATATTTTAAATCTCAAATGGGATTTTATATCAGGAAGAAAGACAAATTTGCATTCGGATTAAAAATATCTTTATGTACACATCAAGAATATTGCAGCCCCCAGGTATTGCTAGCAGACAACAACTTTGCTGAGAAAAATCTTGATATATACCCATCTCGTATATTTTAATGCATAACTACGTAGGAGAACAAGAAGGAATAGATTACATCTTTGAATATAAGCATGATTATATTTTGAAGTTAATTCCCCTTTTAATTCACAGATTAGAGGAACTTGAAAGTGATTTTACAAATGGCTCTAAAATATTACATTTTTCTAGAATTCTTCCCATATTTACCAAGGTAAAGAGAATGATATATCGTTGTGCGGCTGACTAAGGGCGTAAGCATGTTGCACTCTCCTGCTATACATGGACTATTAAGCATTAAAATTAGCATTTGAATACCTGTAACTTCAGAAATATGTGCCTATTTGATACAAAACTACTAAAATTATGTACCGGTAGTTACCATCCACTTTCACTTTTGCATTAGTCCATAAAGAGAGAAATCCCTGACATGGTTTAAAAATGGTTTGGCATACAGTATAAGAGCAATCAAAACCTTTAATAGCGAGTTACCAGAATTTTTTCTTATGGCATGCCCGCATGCATGCTAACGTTGTTCTGCCCTCAACACAATGATATGTTATCTATTGTTCACTGCAAGACCGCTCAAGGGAGGGAAGAAAAATTGTCTTTATAAGCAGGTGGTCTTTACATACAATTTCCTTTAATACATGTTTTTCAGCGAGAAACAGTTTTCAAGGAAACAAAAATTGTGGTCCTTATATAGACAGGTGGTCTTTCTATACAGGTGGTCGCTAAAGCAGGTTGGACTGATAAAACCTTGAAATGATCAGTTTAATCTTTGACATTGCGTGGGATCTTTTATCTCTTCATCAGCTTACTAACAGTAATGGCCCCAAAGAAGTGCTCTGCCATTTACATATTGAACAGGTAACCCGAATTAAAATTCTGTGATTCTGTATTTTGTCTTGTGACAGTGCATTGCTGCAGATTTTATTTCATCAAAGATAGATGCTGAGGGCTTGAGTTGTGATTGGGGTTTAGCGTAAAGGTAATGCATAGTGTCAGGGGTTCAAAAATAAATTTTATTCATTTTGTGTTATAACACTCCCTTTGGGGTACCTAACCATCCCTCCAAACCGCAGATTCTAATATTGTTTAGTTATCGAGATATTAACGTTTTTCTATTTAATGTATTTTATTGAAAAGTCAGGGATCGCCTTTTTATCGGGGGACCCCTGATAAAAATGCGATCCCTTAGCAACAAAGGTAGAATTGCTAAGCCCTATATCTCAGTTATTCATTGGCCGATCGCCATGAAATTTTAGGAGTATCTTCATGTGAGACTAACTATTTCATGATATTATTTAACGACAAACTTGATTTCTTATGTAAAACCTTTATTTTGGCGGAGGAGAATATCTTTGCCAATGATTGCGCTATACAGCTCGAGAAAAGAAAACCCTTTATATCTCTGAATCTTGACCGATTTTAACCGGACCAATGACCATTATCTTCTTCTGTAGGTCACTTGGATCAAATAAAATATACATTCAAAAAATCTATGATCTTTGCAAACACTATGTGCTACCTTTAACTTTAGGGTAATGTGAAGATTAGGTATATAGTATAGGGCTCAGGGGAAAGTCCACCCTGATTACTAGCTGGTTTTAAAAGAAGCTGGAAAATTAAAGAAACTTATCAGTGAATGTTTGAGCAAAATACGATAAGAAATAAGAAAGTTATAAAGTTTTGAAGTTGTAATCAATCAATCACAAATTGGCAACCAAGTGGCGTATCAATCTTCCTAGCTCCTCTTGCACTTGGTCTTTACAGAAAATTTCATGAATTTTCATATTCTTATAAGTTGCATGTATGATTCAATATTTTATTTCTTAAAATTGGAAATTTATAATTTGTTTAGTACAGGGAAAATGGGAGAGGAGCTCGCAAGATAAATCACGGAGTTGCCAATTTGTGTTTGATTGATTACAACTTCAACAATTCGTAACTTTTGTATTTTTATCGGATTCTGTTTCTCTCATTTTTTCTGCTTTTACTCAAATCAACTAAATATCAAGTGTGGACTTTCCCTTTAAGTGTTAATTGAACCATTGAAGTCAGGAATTCAACGAGTGTAAGAAATTTACCGTGGAGCAATTGCACTATCTGAGAAACATGGGGATGCTATATCTTTGACACAGAAGAGAATTCTCCTGTCACACAAAATATTGTGTGTTATGCTGTACTTTTTTTACACTATTTTATTTTGTTCACCCGACATGGTTCTGTATGTATTTTAAGTTTGCCTGTTTTGAGCTAGAAGGTCATTAACTCTGTGTTGAAGTATATGAGTTAATGCCCTTCTGGCTCTCAACAGACGAGTTGTGATTCGATCAGTTTCTTACATCATTGAGTGGTTGTTGTTTTTTTGTCCACTTTATATGATGCATTGCAAGTGAGGGTCTTTGTATGAACTTGATGTCTTGTAAGATCTGGGGAGCATTTCATGAAGCAATTTGTCAGTGATTTTTACTGACAAATTTGCTCTCAGCCAATTAGTTGCAAGGATTTCAGTAGCTTATAACAGTTGTCGGTAAAAATCGCTGACAAAACACGTGATGAAACGCCTCCCTGGAGTACCAGTGCTATGTATGCAGTTTCATTTTGCAACACTTTACCTTTATACCAGACTGTGTCATTACACATTTTCTTTGAATTTCTACTTCGGTTGGTTTATTTTCTTGACATGTTGAAAGTAACTTGAATATCTTTGCTTAAATTTGACTTTGTATTTAGCTTACTGTTTATTTTTTCTGTTGGTAGGCAGTTATGCATGTATTTGAAGTTGAGTAATATTTCCATGGTGTGTCATGAAAAGTATGATTCAATTTCACATTTGTTTTTAATATAAAATACTTTAGGGTCAATTGACAGAATTAAAAATATTGATAAAATGTATGAAAATATATTAAGAATTTCTTTGTAGCAGTGTATGTATACACATATTCCATGTTAAAAAGGAACTAGCTTTTGATAGAAGTGTATCATTGTATTTCTCATGCTATACAAGTTTTTTATTTCAAGAAACATCCATCTTGCTAGACAAAGTTTTGTAATATATAATGCTGTCATATTCACATCAGAAACTGTTTATTACTGAATTTATAACTATGGAGTTATTGCACAGTACACTTGATAATTTTCCACTTCTGAATAGGGCGTTTGTTTCATCCATTTTCAACCCTTAGGTGCGGAGATCTCGTTACAAGCGTTGTGGACCAGTGCCGGATCCAGACAAGGACGAACTGGCTGAAAGGTTTAATGCAAAAGATTCTCTACCTTATCAGGCTTCAAACTTCAGGTGAGGGTTATAAAATGTCTCATTGGTATTCATGAGGTTGAAGTCCAGGGGTGGTATTCTGAGATTTATTTTATCTTGATTTTAGTGAAAAGATTTTAATTGTCATAACAAATTTAGATTGCAACATTTTATTGGTGTTTGCGCTGATGAATTCCGCATACGTAGCCACTTTTGCACATTCATTAACCAATGATGCGCCATAAGCGTACACTTTGTTATGACAATTAAAATTATTTCACTAAAATCAAGATAAAATAAATCTCAGAATACCACCCCAGAGGGAGTCTAGCGCTTTGGAAAAAATAGCCGGGATTTAGGACAGTTTTTTTTTTCCTCTGAACTTTTATGTCAAATGTTATTGTCAAAGAGTAACGCATATATACCTGTATTAGGTTGTTTGACTGAAAATGTAAATACAATATTTATTGTTACTGTGGTCTGCATGAAGTTTTGAAGTCAGAACTTTGCATGGTTACTGGTACAGTGAAACCTGTCTATAAAGACCACTCAAGGGTGGCAAGAAAAGCAGTGTTTATGAGCAGGTGGTCTTTACAGAATGTACAGGTTCCTTTCATACATGTGCCAATGAAAATCGTGGTCTTTCTATACAGGTGGTCCCTAAAGCAGGTTGGACTGTAGTTTAATTAGGAAATTGCCCATGGAACATTTTTGGCCAGAGCATGTGCTATAGAACCAACAGAGCATCTTGCTGGTCCAAAGATCCTAGAAACAATCACAAATTGCTTGAAAGTGCTATGAAAGCTTCTTGTTTTGTCAGACCATCCAACTCTCCATTATAACCCTCTCTCATATTTACTTAAAGGGGTACTCCACCCCCAAATCAAGTTGATTTGAATAAATAGAGTAACATTAAACAAGCAAAACAGTGAAAATTTTATCAGAATTGGATGAAAAATAACAAAGTTATGGAATTTTAAAGTTTTGCATTATTTTGTGAACAGTGATATGTATTATGCAAATGAGTGAGCTGATGATGTCATCATCCTTTTCACCTTTTCTTTTGTATTTATTATATGAAATCTGAAATATTTCATTTTTTGATAGATCTCCCTTGAATCAAAATAAGTTACAATAAGGCTGATTTTACACATTCCATGAGAAGCCAAACCATGTTTTACATTCTTGGAGCAGAAAATTGAAATATTTGTAATTTCATATAATAAAATACAAAAGAAAAAGTGGGCTTGTGACGTCATCACCCCACTCATTTTGACACAGCCTCATTCACTGTTTTGGGAAACAATGCAAACTTCAAAATGCTGTAACTTTGTTATTTTTCATCCGATTTTGATGAAATATTCACTGTTTTGCTTGTTTAATTTTACTCTTTTTATTCAAATCAACTTGATCTCAGGTTGGAGTTTGGAGAGAAGAGTTCAAAGATTTACTGTTGATACACTCATTAGTAAATAGAAACCAATATTTTATTCCTATTCCTTTGCTGGTGCATATTTTGATGTTTGATTTGAGTTTCAGTTACCTGTGTCAGTCAACAGTATCCTCTATCAATTTCATTCATTGACATCTTTGATATTGACTGATACCTATAGTATCCACATGTACTATTCAGGTCCACTGATTACAATGGATATAACAAACATCACTTCTATTCACTTGTTTGGGTATTATGTAACAGACCCTTACCAGCTACTCAGGTACATGTAATTAATTATTAGTCTTTGCTTTCAGACTTTCAATATTTTTACTGTTCCAATTCAGGGGTTTGGCTCTCTTCAAAATTGTACCAAAATGTGATCAATGCTTACTTTTCAAATGTCTGCACTTCATTAACCATCTATTATTTCCCAAAATATTGGGTACAAAACTTGTAGGAAATGTATTACCATTTCTACTGATACCAAACATTATTACTTTACCAATCTTTATGCAGAAGAATTAAAATTACATTTGAGTTGGGGGTTTTTATGTCCATTATTTTTTGGTTTCTCATTTGTTTACTATTGTTTATTGTTGAAATAAGATAACATCTTTTTAAAAATCTACAATTTTCTATGGTAGCTTATAATTATAATCATATATATTTAGAATCCTTGATTTATGCTTAAAATTTTTGACCACCATATAACTTTCCTGTGGTCGAGCAATGAAAATGACAAATGTCCATCTGTCACATGTACGTGACATATCGGCACTGAAAGAGTTAAATTGTCAATTGGGATAGGAGGGTAGCTTCTTTTTGTCATTATTTTTTTAATTATTTTTAATGGAAATGATCATGTGCTATAGAAAATTGTATTATGGTTTTTGTCATATTGTTCGGAGATGAAAGAAGTTAAATTGCTTCTAAGGTCAACTTTATAAGCCAATGAAAATATTCAGAATTAGAAATTGGAGCATCCACTGAAATCATCTTGAGTGAGAACAAACTATCAATATGAAAAAGAAGGCACTATACATGCTGTGAACTGTATACTCTTCAGATCATGGTTAACCCCCCCCCCCCACATTGTTTGTTCCTAAGGTCCTTTATAGAGCAGTCCATAATGTTGGGAGGACTAGAAAGAATGGATCTATATAATTCACCTTGTTTTGGACAGACGTGTAACAAGTTCTTTGATGTAATTCTGAAACTTTTTGTTCCTTCTTTTGGCTGACTTGTATCGTGACTACTGTAAAAGTGGAAATTTTCGTGGGATTAATTTTTCGCGCTCGGCTAAAGTGAATTTCGCATTTTTTAAATTTCGCCAATGTGCTAGGCACATGGGCAAAAGAATACATAGAGAAAAATATTCGCTTTTTTCCACACCGCGAAATATTCCACGTTTACAGTATACTGTGTTGATATTTAAAGTAAACCAATTGCCCATAGGAAGTGGATGTGTTGTGGATCAGTGGATAAGTCCCCAGACTGTGAACCACGAGGTCCGGGGTTCGAATCCCACCGCGGCACTAGCGTCCTTTGGCAAGACGTTAATCTACATTTGCCACTCTCCACCCAGGTGTTAAATGTTAAATGGGTACCCGGTAGGATGGCGAAAGGTAATGTCCTTTGCTTAGCATGTGTGCGCTTACAGGCGACTGGCTGGAATGCTCCCCAGGGAGTGGAGAATGTGCATACACTGTGTGCGGGCGTGCCAGAATCCAATGACCGGGGGTAATAATTTGCGCCTTGAGCATCTAATCAGGATGGAAAAGTGCGCTATACAAGTCACATGTATTATTATTATTATTATTGTGCCTGTACTAAGCCTATCACAACTAGAGATTGCAGTTTTAACCTGAAGAGAAGCCAGTTTATATTCTCTTGTACTTTTCAACTCCTTAGGCTAGCAAATTGTCAGATGTATTTTACTATAAATTTTCACGAACTGCTGTAAAACCAGAAATTTTTGCGTGCATGAAACTATCGCAAATTTCGAGAGGGGTCAGATTCGCGAAAGTTTCATGCCACAAAATAATGAAATCATAATTGAAACAACATGAAATTATTGCAGATCGCGAAAGTTTCTTGCTGCAAAATTGGCTGTCGTTAACAATTCATGAAAGTTTTGTCAAAATATTTTTTTGTTATTTTGGTATATCAATTACTCTTCATGTTTACTTTTTGCACTAGTGCTGCTAATATATTTATCAGAAATTATCTCTAAAAGCTTTATAAACATATTTTGAATTATGATTAGTATATTGTTTCTTTAAAGAATTATTTCCAGTTAAGGAAATTAAATAACCAAAGGACTCATTAAAAAAGAAGGCATATTTTCATTTTTTTCACAAAGCATATTATAATTAATATCAATATTACAATACTGTAACTTAAAGGTTAACTAATTAAATTCTACACCTGCAATAACTCTAGATGAAGTTTATTAAAAGTACGTGTTGTACCAAAATGAAATCATTTGCAATAGGTTAAATGAAAACCTGCTCTGCAAGTAAAATGATAATTGCACAGGGTCGTAAATTATGTTGAACATGTAGGGGTGCAATATCATGTTTGTTTTATTTGTATCCATTAAATTGGATATGTATAGCAGGTTTTATGTGGTCAGATTAAAGCAGTTTGCTAATAATACTTTAAAGTGAAGGTTGAGTTCTGGCAAACCTGAAAAATAATTTGAGCTTTCTCATTCCTTTCACGTCATTTTGGAAGAACATCATAGTAGAGATGTCCCCTGAAAAGGAATGCGCTGTAATGACCCCATATATGATATATATATGATGAGAAATAGATGAAGTATTCGGGCTACATATGTGTGCAGTCCCATATACACATTTCTGTGTACATGAGCTTTTCATCGAGATTTGGTCAAATTCCTATCATTTTGATGATTCCTAAACCTCACGGTATATACCCAATTCTTA
This sequence comes from Heliocidaris erythrogramma, assembly GCA_025617745.1. Lineage (NCBI taxonomy): Eukaryota > Metazoa > Echinodermata > Echinoidea > Camarodonta > Echinometridae > Heliocidaris > Heliocidaris erythrogramma. Next base: position 15,985,945 of record CM046873.1, on the reverse strand, counting down.
TGTGGACATGATCAACCTTTCCAAATCGTTTGGAACAGTTTCTTTCACTGTAATCGCATGAGCGGAACTCAACTATATCTTTAACATGACCATATGTTTTATTCTTCATGATTTTTTTTTTAGGTCTTCTACCATAATAAAGTCTGTTTCAATACAAAAGAAGAAGGATCAATCACGTCTTGCCATCAAATCGTTGCCATTCCCGCCCCATAAGCAGAGAGCTGTACCCATTCATACGCAACCATTCCTATGGTCACAAGGAGAAGAGTCAGAGAAACCAGTGGAGTAAGTATTCTGGGGAGCGTTTCATCAAGCGTTTTGTCAGTGATTTTTACCGACAGCTGTTAAAAGCTACAGAAATCCTTGCATCTGGGGAGCGTTTCATCAAGGGTTTTTAAATATTTTTACCGAGAATTGTTATAACCCCAGTAGTTTTCGGAAGTGTGAAAATATATTTTTTCCCTATTTTTTCCCTATTTTATTCCTATTTAAACGAAAATAGGCCTATTTTTTTCCTATTTTCTTTGGAAAATATGAAAAAATTAGATCTTTTTTTGGCTATTTTTTATTTTTTCCCTATTTAATTCCTATTCTAAGGAAAATAGGCCTATTTTTATTGTATTTCCCTCGGAAGTAGGAAGAAAATAGAAGTAATTTTAGGCTATTTTTTTTATTTTTCACCTATTTTCTTCCTATTCTAAGGAAAATAGGCCTATTTTTATTGTATTTCCCTCGGAAATAGGAAGAAAATAGAAGTAATTTTAGGCTATTTTTTATTTTTCACCTATTTTCTTCCTATTCTAAGGAAAATAGGCCTATTTTTATTGTATTTCCCTCGGAAATAGGAAGAAAATGGAAGTAATTTTAGGCTATTTTTTTATTTTTCACCTATTTTATTCCTATTTCAGGAAAATAGGCCTATTTTTATCCTATTTCCCATGGAAAATATAATAGAAATAGGCCTATTTTGAGGCTATTTTCTGATTTTTTCCTATTTTTTAGACCTCATTTCTCTCCGGACTATTTTTTCCCTAGTTTTTGCACTTTTCATTTTTGTCAAAAAAATAGTTTTATCCTATTTTTCAGACTAGCTCTAGTTTCATCCTAGTTTTCTCATTATTCTAAAACTAGTTTTGTACTATTTTCCAAACTTTTATCTTTCCCCATGATCCAGCACTAGTTTTATCCTATTTTCCAAACTTTATTTTTTCCAGCACTATAGTTTTATTCTAGTTTCCTGACTTCTGTACTTTTGCTAACACTAGTTTTATCATATTTTCCAAACTTTATCTTTTCCAGCACTAGTTTTATACTATTTTCCAAACTTTATCTTTTCCAGCACTAGTTTTATTCTAGTTTCCCAACTATTGGTTTCTATAGGTCCTAATCAATCATGGATATTCATGAATAACAATCTAAAATATGAAAACTAGTGGAAATAGATAAATACATTTAGATTTGGGATTAAGATTTGAACTTTGATAGAAATTTTACTTACATTAAACTATTGTAATGTTGTACACAATTTCAAAAGGCATTTTCATATTTCATTAATAAAAGTGTAAATCAATTTTAATAATAAAAGTGTAATCTAGTCAGTAACCATTTTTTTATAGCACTACAACTATGTCCCTATATATAATGAATGTGATACAATTGCTTAGTAGCTAGGTATAGGACATAGGATGTAGGCTATAGGATTTATAGGAGTAGGAGAGGATAGGATATGATTACAAGATAGGATTAATAAGATAATAATCAATAATGTCATGTGATTGTTCCTGTAGACACTCACATCATTTCTTCTTATAGTTAATTATTTTCTTATTGGTTTTGTAGATTTTTCCTATTTTCTCCCTAGTTTTTCCCTATTACATTGCATTTTCTCAATTAGATTCAATCTATTTTCTGCTTAGTTTTCCACTATTTTATTCCTGTTTTTGTCCTATTTTTTCTGTAGTTTCCCATTATTCAATTCCTATTTCCTCCTATTTTATCCTATTTCTCAATCAAATTTTATCCTATTTTCTGCCTAGTTTTCCACTATTTTATTTCTATATTTTTCCTATTTTCCATCTCCCACTATTTTCTTCAACGTGTTTTCCCCTATTTTCTACCTAGTTTTCACCTAATTTAATCCTATTTCCATCCTATTTTTGTTTTTTTCCTATTTCCGGAATAATTTTGAAGGACTATTTTCTTTCTGGTTTTATCCTATTTTCTTGGAATAAAAATAGGGAAAAATAGGGAAAAAAATAGGAAAAATGTGTTTCAATCCTATTACAAGTAGCTATCTCTACGCTATACAAAATAGGAAAAAAATAGGAAAAAAATATATTTCCGTTGGTAATTTTTTTGTATTTTTTTCCTATTTTTTCATTTCGACTTGGGAAGTTACTGAAATCCTTGCATCTGATTGGGTGAGAGCAAATTTGTCAGTAAAAATCACTGACAAAACGCTTGATGAATCGCTCCCCAGGCCACTGAAAATATTATGGGAATGAGGGAGATGTACCCCGATACTACTTAAATAATAATAATAATACATGTGATTTATAAGGTGCCACAACAGAAACAACAGATTATGCATATACAGAATTATACAAGTATGTCTTAAGTTTGGTTTTAAATACTTCAACAGAATTGGTTTCGCGGATCTTTCGAGGGAGATAGTTCCACAGTGAGGGCCCAGCATGAACAAAAGCTCTTTCCCCCCACTTACGGTAGTAGTGCATTTGGGAACAAAAAGAAATCCTGAGTTTTGGGAACGTAATGATCTTGATTGGGTGTATCTATTAATTAGAGTAATATTGTACTGTGGAGCAGAACCATGAACACAAATAGCAACCATATTAAAGCTCTCCAATGTTTTTAAACATTTCATGCTCAGGAAAAACATCAAAAAAGCTTTTTAACTGAATGAGATTGGAAACGATATTTCAAAAGCAAAAGCAAAAACAGAAAGGAGTAGGATTTAAGAAGCATGAATGCAAACATTTCCTTTATTTGGTATCATATGGGCTACATTTTTAAAGAGGTAAAGCATATTGTTTCAAATTTGCTTCTTGACCAGTGTCAATAGCTTAATTATTTGTTTTTGTTTTTCTATTAAACATAAAATACGTGAAGAGAATGAAAGAACCAGTAAGCTCAACTATGCATACATGTGGATGTTCCCAAATTATAGCTCAAATAAAGGAAGATTAGGCATTTGCTCACATTCTTTGAAACATATTTTTATACAAGTACTCCCTTTCATTCTTTTTATTGTTTTTTTGTATTATATGCATGAACATTTTACTTAACAAATTTTTGAAAACTATGTTTATACGATTATAGTTTGCATTTGTGGATTAAAATTGAAATATCACTGTCCTGCTTTGACTTTTATAGGGAACAGAGTTTGCCAGAGAAGTTTCTTGCCGAGAAGGAGCGTCTGTTCCAAGTAAGAGGACAGAAGAGGCGGATGGCCCAGCCCATTCACAGACAAAAGTACAGTGACCTTCACATAGGAGGTCACTCCCATAGCTTGTCACACAAGTAAGTGCTCTTTTTTTCCTGCAGTAGGTAATAATGTTGGAGCGCCATGAGCGTCACGTCATGACGAGCCTGAGCGCTATACAAGAAGCCACCATTATTACTATTAGTATTATTATTATTATTATAACTCTAACTGTCTTTTGTCTCATTCTTTTGTTCTGTTTCGCCCTAACTTACACTCGTTTCACCCTAACGTTGAGTTTCTATTGTGACGAAATAAACCGATTGATAGGATTCGCCTTAAGTCGCAGTTAGGTAAATTAGATGTAGTTTAGTCTTATTCCTAATATAGAAACATAATCAACTAACAGTAGGAAATTTCTAGTATTGAGGATTATTTGTAAAACTATTATCCAGCAAGAAAATCTATTCAGAGATGTAGACATTGTATCATTCACAAATAAGTCCAGCCTTTCTGATTTGTAATGAACAGTGGGCATATCAGTGGTAGTGACAATTGCTAGCTTGACAAAGGTGATATCCCAAGTATTATATTATAGTATTTTACACCATGACAAAGTTTGTGATCAATTTTTGTAATATAACATTATAGAATATAATAGTGTGTGTAATCCCTTTCTTTATCTCCTTACTTCCATTTATCTCTTTTAAGGTTAGAGTATCGAGAAGAGTACGATAAGGTCAAGAATGCTGTTCTACCAGCGGAGGCCCAGGATCTCTTCTTGGGAAGAGGACTAACCTTTCCAAGGTAAGTTGGTGATCCTTGATTGATCAGTAATTGGAAGAGGTACTGTACATAAAGATTTGTTATTATAATCATGTTATTACAATCTTAGGTAGCGTAGCAAAATGAAAAGTGGTGGCATGAAAAGACGCGTCCGGAACGCAAAATGCATAATTACGGAAAATCGTATTTTCAAGGCAAAGAAGTAGAACGACATCATTAGAACATGGAGCTGGTAAAATACCTCTACCACCTTGAATAGGTTAAATAATATCATAACTATCATTCTGTTATGTAAAATACAAGTTTTGATTCGCTGCTTTAATACAACAATAATATCTTGCATTCGAGGGGAGCGTTTTATCAAGCATTTGTCAGTGATATTTACCGACAAATTTGCTCTCAGCCAATCAGATGCAAGGATTTCAGTACATTATGACAGTTGTCGGTAAAAATCACTGACAAAACGCTTGATGAAACGCTCCCCTGATGTGTCTAACAGAAAAAAAAAGTATTCCTAATGTATCCTTCAGTCCCCAAACAAGACACACCAGGGGAGCGTTTCATCAATCGTTTTGTCAGTGATATTTTACTGACTGTTATAACCCCAGTCGAAATAAAATAGTTTAAAATTAGATGGAAACCACACACAAGAACTAGTACATGGGACTGCAACCATAATCAGCTCTGATTTTGCATATTAAGAAATGCCTCATTATCACACATTCTTTTCACTTTCACACGCTTCACACTATTAAGGAAGATGAATAGAGAACATGAAAGAAAGTGATGTCTGCACAGCACTTACACTAAATTATAAGAAATTTAGAGTAAAATATCCATAGCTGTCAACAGCATGTACACTATCTCTACACAGCCTCCAAATGAATTTGAAATATTCAGCCCTGCAACCTGATTGGCTCAGTATGAATTAGTCCAGCTTCAGACTTTGCTATCCCGTTAATGTTTTTCACATATGGATATTATTATAGTGTGAGGTTAGACAGGTTGATTCAGTAAGAAATAAACAGATAGGTCATTAAAATAACTTATTCTATCATTTTCACAGGAGGATGATTAAATTCAAAATTTCCCAAGCTTGAATTTGGTATAGTTTCCAAGACTACACAAATTGCGTGAAAATTCATTTTTTCACTAATTTTCTTCTATTTTTTCTCTATTTTTATATCTTCTTCAGCTTCGAATATGGCAAAAAGAACAAGTTGAAAAAAAATAGAAGGAAAATAGTCTTCTGATTTACGAGTGTGTAAAAAATAGCAGAAAAATAGTCCAAGGGTTTTACTTGTTTGTAGGAAATAGGGGAAAAATAGCTTTCAAGAAAAAATAGAGTAAAAATATTCTATTTTCCCCCTATTTTATCAGGACAAATAGTAAAAAAATAGCCATGTTTTCAAGAAAATAGAAGGAAAATAGGGGAAAAATGGAGATAAAATATATTTTCACTCATTGAAAAATAACCTGGGAAGCTACTGAAATCCTTGCATCTGGGGAGCATTTCATCAAGCGTTTTGTCAGTGATTTTTTCAGACAACTGTTATACCGTAAGCTACTGAAATCCTTGCATCTGATTGGCTGAGAGCAAATTTGTGAGGAAAAATCACTGACACAAATGCTTGATGAAACGCTCCCCAGATGTAAGATTTTACAACTAGATTTTTAGGCTCCTCTGAGAAGTGCAATATATATGCATTGAATGAAGACAACAATATCTATTCTTGTTGCATGACGTAACTGTATAAATTGGCTTTGGTGAGGCATTATCTATCCCACCGCTGCCATCAATGATATAGAGACAAGATTTAGATATACACTGGCTCTGAATTTATAGGTCACTTCCAGAAAATAGGCCTTTATTATAAAGGAGGGCTATAAGCCTGAACATTTAATTCAATGTTGAAATGATCTGTCTTCATGTGAAATCCTAATCTTTATGACTTCATATTCACTAGCTCTCATGGTACGGTTATCCGCAAGAAGAAATGGAAGGAGAGAATCAAACAAGAGGCAGCCCTCCCGAGCTCCGCGCCTCCTGGCATACCCCATCACAAAGCATCACCACCAGCTAAAGAAGTTGCACCAAGGAAGCAAAGTATTACAGCGCCCCCTGTGGCAAAACAGAGAACAGAGCGACAGCCAGATGTTGATCCTCATCATGTTCCCCCTACTGTTCATAGAACTCCATTTAAACCGAAAGTGAATCGACGAGACATGCGGCAGGATGACTCCGGAGTTAGCACAGCAGATGGATCGACTCTCCGGAGATCAAGAACTGAATATAGGCCCCCAGGAGGACAAAGGTCACAATGTGGACATGGTGATGCACAAAAGTTGGAGAGGGTAAAGAAAAGTGGATGTGGAACACAAAAGGAATCTTTACCAAGCAGAGGGAAGAAAGAAGATGTAGTTCCAGAAAGGTAAGAAAAGCCATGTTGAATCACGTATTGACAAAATTTTGCGAAGAGGTTCATGAGTGGGGTTTTGTTTTACAAAATTTGTATGCATCCTTTTCTTCTTCACTTTGTTTGTCACCATCCTAATTGAAAATGAGTTTAAATGACTCCGTGATGAGTTACTATTCGTTATTATTATCGGGAAGCCACACTCCTGTTCAGCCTCTCTAAGGGAATAACACCTGGGCTCATATCCAAAAGGACCTTGATGGGGATGGGGAAACTCTGTTTCAGTCTTGGGAGTAAGTCGGTATTGTCATGATTTTGTCTGTTCTTAACTATTATTTCTTCATTATATTAATTGATACTACCAGGTCCTTTGCACCTAACTGGCATAAAGGTAGATCTGGGGCCTGTTTCATAACTGTTATAAGCTACTGAAATCCTTGCATCTGATTGGCTAAGAGCAAATTTGTCAGTAAAAATCACAGACAAGACACTTGATGAAACACTTCCCAGGAATCTAATGTCGACTGTCTTTCTTAACAGTGCTGAAGACAAGTCTGAAGAGAGAATGGAGACAGAGGAGAGAGTACAGGAAGAGTCATTGGATCTTGAAGAGATCACATTAGACCAGCCTGATGATGTTACCAACGACCTCAGGTAGATGGCATATAAAACTGAATTGCAATTTTGTATATCTAAATTGTAAAATTAGTGCCATGTTTAGTATTGGCCAGCATGATTTTTTTACAAATGATCACATTTCTAAAGAAAGTGTAATATTTTTGAAGAAATCAAGAAACTGCATGCCCTTGTGAATTGAAGAAAAGTTAAATGAAAATGATTATCAGATCCCAATGGCACAGTTTATCATTAGGTTTCTTTTTTCCATGTTCTTGTAATCCATGTTAAATCATTTCCCATTTAGTTGATTTAAACTGGATATGATGCTGAGATGGTAGATAAGTCAGAGATTAATGGTATAACAGTGGACCCCAATGTTGTATATTTAAAATTGTTACTTTTCAACTTTTCAAAACTTAATCAACTATATTATTATTCATATTGTCAAAACTGGAAATAAAGTTTTGAAAATTGGAGCATTAAGAAATTTAAAATTTGTTACTATTCCACTTTTCAAAATTTTATTCTTATAATAATAACAATACATAAGACTTATAACGCACCAAATCCACTCTGTAGAGTGCTGTAGACACAATGGAGGATTAAAAAGGGAATAAGAGAGTAGAAATACAAGATAAGAATTTAATAATCAATGGGAAGCATTAAACAAGCAAGTTTTAGACTGCTTTTGAATGAATCTGGAGAATTGCAACTTCTAATAAATCATTACTATAGGTAGGCCGTTTATTTGAAAAAGATAATAAGAATCCTACCACCATGGGAGAGTACATCAGTGTTTGGCATATTCCAGCACTGCCTATATAGTAAGGTTTTTAAAATTCAAACATGCATTAGATTAGATAAGTCTGGCTTCATCTGCTTGTACATGTACTTGCAGTTGCCTCTGTCCGAGGAACCTTTTAAAAGTAAAATGTAATTCCTAGTTTGGATATTTGTCAAACATTTGTCAAACATTTCTCATCACCTCAGCTTGCCACGTCCTGACTCTGAGATGGACATTGATGAACCACTGGAGGATAGTGCCCCCGTAAGACCGGTCCTTGAAGAGCCTTACACCCCTAAGCCCCCCTCACCAAACCCTCTCATGTCTGCTGATCTCCATCTTAACATCAGTGCTGAGAAGCGTGATGCACTGGCACTCAAGTTCACTAAGCTCGACTCTGATAAAGACGGGTAAGCGGCACCATCATTTTGTCTTTCTTTCGCACACATGTAGGCTTGTAAACATTCAACTACAAAAGATTCTTGTTGATTAACTTTTCAAGGACATGTTTTTGTTGCTTACTCAAAGGGAATGAAAAGAGATCAGGTTGATGCAATTTTCTGAATATCAAGTCTTTTATAAAAATGTTAAATCTTTATCTATCACAAAAGATAATAGAATAACATCAACAAGAAATAGAAGGTGGTTTTTAGGGTTGGTCTTGGACATTTTAAAACTGCTCCAGCTTGTTTAACAAATCTTGGAGCAGTCACTTGATGGGCTTGATGGCTTTTTAGAGTCAATAATCTCATTGATGGTCTTTCAAAAGTGACAAAATGGACCTATTAAACCTTTTCAGGATGATGTCATCATAAATTATGGGAAGCAGTAGAGTGAAGGGCATGATGAATTTGCCAATTAACTTTTCCCACCAGAAATAATGGTGAGCCTCAATTTTGAAGAAAAAAAAAATCGGAAAAAGGAAATGGTAAAAGAATAGAATATTTATGGTGTTAATATATCATTCACTTTATTCATGATTGTTCCCCCGCTATATCAGTATTAATTTATAATCATGTTTCTTTCTAGACACATAACTTTCAAAGAACTTGAGACCACATTTCCAGAGAATTTATCAAGAGCTCAACAAAGATATATCAAAGAGGTAAGATATCTCATATATTTAAGGGCCACCGCACACCTTACAATCTGTCTCCAATCCGAATTGTGAAATAAATCGCTATGGCATTAAATACTGGCATTTTAACAAATGAAATCTACCCTATTCAGGCTCTGAAAAGTAATATGAATACTAAACATTTTGGTTTTGGTGCGCTGTCAGCTTTCTACAGGGTATAAGGACAAATTTAGTTTCAAATCGTAGGCAGTTGTACGATTTTTGTGACATCACTACGACTTGGAGCCGATTCGGCCATTCTACCGACTAGAAAACTCGGCAAAGGCCGTATTATCGATTTTACTATCTGTATGACTATTCAGACCCTTTATCAAAAATATTTGATTTGTCAAATGATATTACATTTTCTTCTGAAATGGGATTGCAGACCGATCGTAAGGTGCGCGCTGGCCTTAAAGCGTACCAACCAATCAATCAATCACAAATAATTTGTGTACAGCTAGAAAGTATCAAATCAACCTCAAAGGATGACATTCCATAGGTCAACATTTGCGGAGTATGAAGGAAATAAAGGAAGGACATGAAGGTGTGCACGTGGAACTGAACTGAGTTGGGGTGCATCGAGTAGTCTACTCACGGGTCATTTTTACCCTTAGAGAGTGGTATTAAACTTGCAATATCTTTTTATAGAAGTAATATTTGAAGCCCTTATTTTGAATATACAATAACATCATGGAACCTCTAACATACAGAGCAAAATGTTCTTTGGTGACCCTTTAAATATATGAACAAATGTAAATTTGGATAGGTTTTGTGTTAATACCCTTTTGGCTGTCAACGGGATGATGTACAAATGAAAACAGACATGTTAAAGGTGACCAATCTGTACTGGGCGTGAGGGGTAGTTTCCTTTGCTCCTTTTCCTTTGGTGTCTTATGTCAGTAGGTTTTTGCTGATGCAATACTCCTGTAAACCTCTTTTTAATTCTCAAAATGTCATTAACCCCTACCATGCCGTGGGCGGCAAATCCCGCCCAAAAATGTGATTGCTGAACATTTTGTTTAGGCTCCGAATGGCTTGAAAATTCTTCCTCATCCAGAAACCTGTGCCTCCAATATAATGTTTATTCCTATGCCATAAATCTTTGCCCAGTTTGCTCAAGAAATAAACTCATTGAATGTTAATATTTAACTCATGAAAGTTCATTTCTGACAACTGCTCAAAAAGATGGTGGCATGGAAGGCGTTAAGAATATCACTTATTATTTTATCTTTATTTTCTTCCTCAGGCTTATGAGCTGGTTAGTGCCAGTACTTTCTTTGGCTTGGAGGAGTTTGTGACGATCAGCTGCCTATGTGAGAGACTTGCAAGTCTGACAGGTCCTGTGAGGAATGCCTTTGAGAATCTTAATATTTCAATGTTACAACAGAACATCACTCAGTTTGTGGTAAGCACAGCTTGTATTCTCCGTCTGTTTGCTTGTCTCTCTGTCTGTCTTTATCTCTGTCTGTCTTTCTCTCTGTCTTTCTCTCTCTCTCTCTCTCTCTCTCTTTCACATTCTGTCTCTGTATCTCTCGGTCTTTATCTCTGTATTTCTACTCTGTATTTCTTTTGTCCCAATTTGTTCTTGTGTCTCTCATTCTGATTGCCACTTTCTTCTTTCTTCTTCTCCATCTCTCTCTCTCTCTCCCCCTGCCTTCTCTCCTGTTAAGGGATCTCAAATTGCAAAGGTAATAGAGTTAAAGTAAGCATTTTTTTTCCTTCAATTTTTACATCCATTTAGTTTTCCATTATTTTTTTTACCATTTCAGGTGATGTTTTCTGCTGCGGACAGACAACAGACTGGGTGCATCAGCTTAGCCTCTTTCCAGGAGTTACTTAGTACAGTGCTGAACAAGGACCTGGGTTCTGACACCAGGCTTTTCAATGACATTCTGTCCTCCATAGACAAGGTAAAATTAAATTGGATATTTTGTGTAGAAAATGATTAATACCTCATGATTGGGGAATCGGCTCTGCTATTTTCTTAAATGTGTCTATAAGACATGGGGCCCATAAGCGCTCTATTTTGGTATGAACATTTTATAATGCTCTTTGATACTTTGAGGGGGGGGGGGGGGGGTGGTAAGTGCCTGCTGATGATAGTCTAGGAGATGGTTTAGGGGATAGTCAAGGCATATTTGTCCTAGAATCTAGAATATAGGGCAGTTGGGCAATAGAGGTAGATGACAGAGTTGTGATGAAATAGTGTGATTGTGATTTGTGATTTTATTTTCTTATTTTTTTCAGAGGGGATCGTTGTCCATTGACAAGGTGGAGTACTTGGTCTTCATTCCATACTTCCTTAGCTGCAAGTGAGAAATCACCCCTTCCAGGGTTAATGGTACAGTCCAGTGCCATACCATATGTCTGATGACCAGGGTTCTTTCATCATGAAATTGGGGATTGACAAGAAAGTTTGTTGTCTTTATCCTACTTTTACAAATTTGTGAGAAGTCAGCCCTTCTGTTGCTAATGGTATGGTCTGAGGCCACAGATGATCAGGCAACTTCCAACTTGAATATGGGGTTTGAAATGATCCAGTATTGTCTTCATACAGTACTGCCTCAGCTACCAGTGTCATGTCACTCCACCCAGGACTAATGGTATGATCCTAGTTAATGTCTTTAACTATGTTGATTAGAGTTCTTCCATTTTGAATGTGGGGGTTCAGAAGATAGTGCACTTGGTATCCATTCCATATTTCCTTACTAAAAAATTGAAGTATCCGTTTCAGGACTTCCAAGTGGGTTTGCGTTTCATCGCTCCATCATTGCTGGCATCATGCCAGCTTGATGTAGATTTTGAAACTATCCATGGAACGTGAATGAGTGAATCAGAATACAGTCCAGATTCCGACTTTTTGCTGAGGTCCTTCCCCTGCATTTACTGGGTACATATTTCCATTTGCAATTCTGAGGTAGGTGAAAAATATTCAGGTGTAGATGAATCTGAATATGCAGGGCATTTATGCTCTCGCAAGGCATAATTGACCCACAAAAGAGAAGCGTAGTGTCATTTGACTGCCCCTAGTAAGTTATTATCTTCTTGATAAATGTTAGTGTTATGTATGTGAGGTTAAAGGCTGACCTAGAGCTTGTACCACAGCCAGTATTGAACATATTTCTAGGACTCTTCATTTACATGTTCATGTTTGAAATGGTCAGCCAACTGAAGAGTCTTTTTTTTTTTTAAAGCTCTCTGATGATTAGAAATGCTGAATAATAAGGGTCATCATTATCTTGCATTGATGAGATAAGTATATTCTCCAATGAGAAATTAGAATGCCAGTGACCTTACAACCACACTATGAACACGATGACAAAAGAGAGCGGACAAAATATACAGCTCCTCATTGTACCCTCCACAATTGTTCTGGTAGACAAAAGAACATCCCTTCATTGCTATTATGTAAAATAAGTAGAACCGCTGAATATGCATGTGACACCTGGGGGGTGTTTCATAAGGCTGTTCGTAAAGTTACGAATGACTTTACGAACGACTGGAACATGTTCTTGGGTGCTATACTAATCAGATTCTCAATCATTTAGCACAAGAACTGATCACCAGTCGTGCGTAACTTACAAACAGCTTTATGAAACACCCCCCTGTTCTACATATTTTTATATAATAGCAATCAAGGGATGCTCTTTTGTCTACCAGAGCAATTGTGGAAGGTACAATGAGGAGCTGTATATTTTGTCCACTTCTTTGTTCACCATGTTCATCATGTATTAAGTTACAAAAAGTGACATCATCTTCCAGCTAGCACCCAAGAACATGTTCCAGTCGTTCGTAAAGTCATTCGTAACTTTACAAACAGCTTTATGAAACATCCCCCTGCAAGCTGTTCACCAGGCTATTCACACAAAAGCTGATCTCACGAACAAGCCCAGTCATTGAACCATTACATAACAACAAAATGATACATCACTATCTAGTTGCAGTGTATGGTTTTGTTCCGTTGTAGTTTTATCAGTGATAATAATATTATATACCTTTATCCGTCTTTCTTTCAACTTTCGAACATTCTGAAATAAAAGTTTTATGTTCACCTGTGTACATGTATATGGTATGATATGCACAATAATGTTTCCATTATTTGTAAATAGAAAAAAAATCTATAACTTTAACATACTTTTTGACACAAGTTTTTGTTGTTGTTGTTGTTGTTGTTGTGACAGGGCATTGGTACTTGTACATTTTGCTGTAGTACAAAGAACTGGATAATATGTGTACTAGTACATCTGTTTTTAAAACTTTATAGAATAATTATATTTAAAAAATCTTATATTTATATAAAAATGAAGAGTAATGAAGAAATCTATTGCAATCAGGCCTCTAATCGTATATACACAGTTTACGCACTACATAGATGTGCTATTATTTTATTATCCCCAATCACCGGTTGGCGTAATTTGTGTTACATTATAAATTCTGAAAAGAAATTATGATTGTTTGGTGTTATGATGATAGTATACTTTTGATTGATTGTATGTACATGTATGTACGTACATATTTGTTCTGTTTTGGAGGTGCACGTTTTCTTTTTATTGCTTTTTGACATTTAAAATCAACTTTCAGTGATTTGCTTACACATTTACACATGGGTGAGTTGCTGTTGGAAACTTCTGAAAACTGTATGCTTTGACCCTTACTGTACTGGGCTATTTCAAGCTCCTCTAGCTCTGATCTCGGCCGCAACATGACCAATCGCCTCAAAATTTTGCACGGACCTCGAGAATCGCGTAAAGAACAAAATTCCATTATTTTTATGGAAATCTTTTATTTTTTCATTTAATATGATTTATGCAAAATTATGTGCATAAATCGCCTCAAAATTTTGCACGGACCTCGAGAATCGCGTAAAGAACAAAATTCCATTATTTTTATGGAAATCTTTTATTTTTTCATTTAATATGATTTATGCAAAATTATGTGCATAAATATAGATTTTGATTGATAATGAAGTAAAGAAAGGCCATGGAGATAAAATTTTTATGCAAGAAGTTCTTTCTAAACCTTAAAAACATTATTACATAGGAAAAGACAGTGATTTCAATTCTAATGTATTTTTGCTTTTCAACTTTATAACTTTTTTATTGTTTTTGCTGTTCTGCTGTTTCATCAGTGTTGTATGAACTAATATTCAGTCAGAATAGATGTTAATTACAGCTTAAAGAAGAAATTATAGGTGATAAAGAACGAACATGAGATGCAGTTTCCCATTCGTTTTGTACACTTGAGGTCATAAAAGGTCATGTGACTCGGTAACGGTTTGACCAGTTTTTGTAAACTTGGTGTCAAAAGATGCATAAGACTTGAAAGAAAAGTTGGAAAGTTGCGTGGCATGAAATGCAGCAGTTTGAAATGCGCAGTACAGTAAGGGTTAACCCATTGCCCACAGGAACAGCGTGGTCCCTGTATTTAAGCCTATGGGAATGAGAAAATTCAGTAGTCAACAGGTTAATATTACTGCGATATTTGTCTTGAGCATTGGTTTATTTCTGCTTAATTTGATGTTAGCATGCCTTTTTTTAAAATTACAGTATCATTTTGTAAGATCAATCTTCAGCTCCTTTGGACCGAGATGATGTTCCAATTTTCTTGCAGTATTCTGAATACTGTCTTGTATATAACAACCGGTTTTCATAAAAGTGTATTAACTTTAACCCACGTTAACTTAAAATCAGCTGTGACTAATAAGTGGGTAGAGTAGGTCTTATGGAGTCAAGTGCCATACATACACTTCTCATATCGTTGTAATAAATGAATGTTAAATGAGTACGAAAAAATCATGTAATTATGAAATCCAAATTTCATATTCAATACCTGAAATTTACTTTGTTTACCAGTGTTCTTTTTACAACAATAAGCCAGTTCGTAATTAATACTGTACATGCTACAAATGACAGCGTATAAAGGTCGATTGTACTCTGGACAAATCACCTTTATCCGCACATGCTCAAATTGTAATTCCCAACTGGCTTATTGGAATAATTTGTAGTTTGTACTCTAGAAAAAAGTTAGACACTTGGCACTCCATACGTTAATGGACTAAGCCCGGTTTGATCATGACTTGGACTGCCGTTTGTGATTGGAGAATATGGTTTTAGTTAAAGGGTCATGCCCAACACATTTGTGGCAGTGTTGAATGTATAAATAAATTATTTGAATATGTGCTGCACAGAGAGTTTCACAGTTCTATCTCAATCCTTTTTTGCGTATGAAGTATTTTGTCTGTGTACTCGAGTGAGAGACAAAAATTGAAAAATGTACGAGAGAGAGATGGGGAGAAGGAGAGAGAGATGGGGAGAAGGATGGGGAGAAGGGGAGAAGGATGGGGAGAAGGAGAGAGAGATGGGGAGAAGGAGAGAGAGATGGGGAGAAGGAGAGAGAGATGGGGAGAGAGAGGGGAAAGGGGGAGGGGGAAAGGGGGAGGGGGAAAGGGGGTAGGGGAAAGGGAGAGGGAGAAAGGGGAGAGGGAGAAAGGGGAGAGGGAGAAAGGGGAGAGAGGGGAGAAAGGGAGAGAGGGGAGAAAGGGGAGAGAGGGGAGAAAGGGGAGAGAGGGAGAAAGGGGAGAGGGAGAGAGGGAGAAAGGGAAAGGAGAAAGGGGAGAGGGGAAGGAGAGGGGAGAGGAGTATTGGCAAAGAAGATGGACACCAGAGAGAGGGTAAGGCAAAGAGACAATCATTGAACAGAAAGGAAAGTAAAAAGGAAGATAAGAGAAAAGATGAAAAGAATATACACAGTACATCTATATTTTCATACAGATGATATAGTGCATATTGAATATAAGACAAACTGATTTAATCCAGGGAACAGAATTAAAACTAATTTGTCCATGATACTCTCAAAACTGATTCACAATGCGACCTGTCTATAATGTTTGACTTGTGTTTTACATGTACAAATTGTGTATCTATAAGGGTAGAAGGTATATCCACATTAGACACAGATTTCAAGCAAGGTATGATACAATTCAGTTTCAGTTTAAAAATTCATTTCTAAATTATATTCTTGTATAAAGCATAAACAGTTAAAATATACTCGAACAATTTAGACATCCATGATGAATATCATATTTCTACACACATTATTTCACAAATGCCAAAATCCAACATAGCATACATGTACATCAATTTGATTTCATGGGTAAATACAGGCAAGCCTGATGAAGCTGCCATCTCTCTGTACAAAGGCCACCCACCTGTCATGAATTTGACCTCTATGGAGAGGTTTTACTGTAAAAGTTGGTGACAAACAAGTGATCAATGTGATCAAACTATTCATAATGCATATTACATATACAAGGATGTGCATTTAAAGGGAAGTCTAAGCCATTTTATATCTGATGATTGTATAAATCTGCAAGCCCTGCAGCTGTCTTTCTTCACACATGTGATAAGGTGATCTTGTTCCCCAATATAACTCTCCATTAACTCTCTCACTTCTCTCACTTGTTTTATACTAGATCAGAGTAGCACAAAGCAGAACTTCCTGCTCATTCATCGTCAGTAAATGGAAGGATTATGCCAGGGCGGGAAAGCTGGAAACTCACTGTAATGAGGACCTTGGGAACATGAAAATTACCTTGTTATATCACGAAACTCATTATATCAGGGTGAAAATACCAAAAGAACATAAAGACCTTGTTAATATCAGGAATCTTGTTGTATCGGAGCTCTTTTTAACAAGTTTCCACCGTATCTATTAAAACCTGGCCTTGGCTGAACTCCTGTTTTGTTTCTATTCTTCATCTTATATGAAATGAAATGAAAATGAGTTTAGCATCACAGAACAGCCAAGCACTTGGACAGTACAATTTCACTCATGTTATTGTTCAGGTACATTGCAAATCCATGTTAATTGATTCCCGCAACATGTTAACACATTTTAGTGTCCTTCCAAAGTTTACAAAACAAGTGGCAATTTTCTGCAATATGGGGGGGGGGACAACAGGCACCCAAGACACATGAACTCTCCAAATTCTAACTTTAGACCCCAAATTTCATACAGAACCTACAAATTTCAATCTGGATCCCCTAAAAAAGTTTGTGTGAAGCCATGTAGTATGGCTCATGAGTCCGATGCAGAGTCACTAATATCACTGTCACTGAAATCATAGCCTCCAAGAAGGCTGAGTCCACTTGATTTCTCTTTAGCGACCTTCTGGGATTCAACCTTCTGTTTCTTAAGCCCTTCTTGTATGCTACTCGCAAAAGACGTCTCCACATCCTCCTCCTCTACAACTTGATCACGCTCCGAGTTCTTGCCTTGTGATTCACTATTTTTGTTACTCTCTCCTGCTAATTCAGTTCTCCGGCCAATTTCTGCAGTCCCACTAACTGACAATTTTGTTGTGTCCTTTCCAGCAGCTGTTTCAACCTCAACAGGCTCTGTGTTCTGGCTTTGACTACTGTCTGTAGATGATGTTGCATTATCTTCGTCTGGTTTGCTACTGCTGCTCTTTTTGACCTTGACTAGACCAGAGATGAATGACCTTGAGGATGACTTTGTAGATGACTTTGTAGATGCCATTGATGAGGTGTCTGCGAGCTTTTGTTTCTTCGTTCCCGATGGTCCACTGAGTTCCTGTCGATTAAAGGGCAGAAATTACAACACGATGATAAAGTTAATAATTGTTCCAAAATTTCTACATATGTATGTATCAGACAGTTGTGTAAAATTTACTCTCTTGCTCACAGGAGATCTGTTTAAACATTCTTTAAAAGAAACAAGATTTTATATGTCATCCATTTGATATATTTTACCATAAATGTATTAGCTTTTACCAGAGCACATTTTGAGCTTAGTGGACAGGCCTGCAATGTATACACTGCTCTCAGGAGTTCCAGAATACATTTTTCTTTTTTTTTCTATTTATTTCTATCAATAATTTTTAAAAAATTAAGTGCAATTTGCAATATAAACAGATACGCTTGATTTTGTCAAACAGCTACATGCATAATGTTTAGAGTTTATTCATGTGAGTTATATATCTCGTTTGTTTGTCTGTTTGCTGTCTTTGGGGGGGGAGGGGTTGATTGGAGAAGTAATGCGATGTGATGTCAAAGTGATGATGCTTACATCTGTCAGAATGTCTGTAGGCCTTTTATATGAGGTAGTAGTAGATGGGGAGGGCTTGGAGACGCTGGGAGATCCATCATCTTCATCATCGTCATCATCGTTGAGTCTCTTGATGACGATACCATCCCCTTGCTTGCCAAATATTCTCCTGCAAGAAGCAAGTGACAAAGAGCGAGAGAGTGAGAGAGAACAATGATCACTGGAGCAATTGCATAAATGCAGTCAGTGTGTAAATGAGGGATATAACACACAAAACAGAAATTCATGGATCATAACAGAGGAGAGAGAGACAGAAAAAGAGAAAAAGAGACAGAGAGAGAGAGAGAGACAGAGAGACAAAAAGACGGAGAAACCGAAAGACAGAAAGGCAGACAAACAGACAGAGGAGGAGTTTATAAAATTCAACCAATTAAGTAAGCAATCAATCCATCTATCACTCATACAATTAACAAATCAAAACATGTACTAACTTGATCTCGGCTCCATCCTCTTTCTCCTGCTGTTTGAGTCTAAGAGCCTCCTGCTCGGGCTCCTTGTTTAAGAATTTCATCATAATTGATGGCTCAATCCATCCATCCATTCATCTATCAACCAATCCATTTATACATCAATCATGCAAGCAAGCAGGCATTTGATTAATCAATAAATTAGTTAAATTACTTACATGATCTCTGCTTCATCATCTTCCTCCTGCTGTTTGAGTCTGAGTGCCTCCTGCTCGGCTCCTTGTTTCAGAATCTCTTCATAATTGATGGCAGACTGTCTCATGTTGAGCTCCCTCAGCTCCTCCAGGTTCTCCATCACCTCCATTTCCAGCTTGGAATCCTTGGTTCGGTTCTCCAGCACCTACACAACAAGAGTAATCAATACTTCTTACATTTGTCATGCATAATACATTACATAACATATGTAAGAATCTAGGCAGATGATTGGCCAATTGCACGTCACCTGACCACAGCATAGCCAAAAAATTGCCTAGTCAAAAGCTGTTTTTGCCTGTACAATGCAAAGACACAATAAATGTGTATGTAATAACATTGGATGCATACAGAAAGAAACATGCACTGCTCAAACTCTTGGCCTTGATTAATACCCCAATAAATAAATGTGAAAAGCAGATTTTTATCAAAAATCCCTTTGAAAGAATTCATACACAAAATGTCAGATATACAATGAATATTGACTGCTTATTTGGGGGTCATTGTCTTTAAAAAATAGCGACTCGGTGATCTCGAAATCTTTAAACTCCATTCTTCAACTTCTTCTTGGGGGATAGCTTAGTTTTACTATCACCTCGGGCAATAGCTTTAACCATGGCCCTCAAAGCAGTCAATATTTTACAGTATATAGCCTAGCACATTTCGTCTAAAACCTGCAAAACAATTCCTCAGATTGGTTTTGAAAAAAATTGAAAATGCATCTTTACTGCTGCCTACCTTCATGGGGTTTTGTGCATCCTCTTCTGCCTGCTTCTTCTCCTTCTCCTCAGCTGCTTGGTATAGCTTAGCTGCTTCAAACAATCTAGTAGCTCCTTGCTCCAGGGTATAGTCTGTGTTTTCAGGATCCGTCTAGAAATAAAGAAAAATAGCCAATACTCTCTCTTAGGAGGTTGCTTGCAGCATGTCTACAACTCTTCAAAAACTTACTGGTATATTTGATGGAGGTGGTATAATTGTAATCTTTGAAACATATTACCACCATCACATCTGTTGGTTAACATGTAAGAAACTGCATTATGAACTACACTAGTCTAAATCTTAGGGCAAGTGGAAAATAGTAAGGTGTATTTTAGAAACAACCTGTATAATACTCTAATACCACAAGATATAATTCGATCAAAGATTTTTCTGAAGCACTCTGTAGTGAATCGCTTACATGCAACATCACAATGCTTCTCTGAAAAAATACCATTTGAGAAAGAAAATGTGTGAAGGAATGTATATGTTTACATATATGAATAATAAGAATAATATAATATCAATAACAATAATATTCCATTCTTGTATTGTATTATGACATAACATATCCATGCGCTTCCAAAGATCTTCAGTAATTATTACCACAGCTTTAGCTCAGGGAAATATTATCACCAGACCCCGTGCAGGATGAATATTTTTGAGACACCCTGTCAGCACTCACCTTGAAGACGACCTCTGAGATGCATCTAGGACACCTGATGTAGAAGCGATAGATGCGCAGTCCCAGGTAGTTCTCATTATGTACGTTCTCTGTCTTGGCATTAAACTTCTTGCCCTTGTAGATGTACTCGTTGCACACCTTACATCTGAATAAAAACAGAATTAACTCTCATGCTGCCGTCAAGTCCAAGAAGGTGTATACAATGTAACTAACAAGGGAAATGCCCAGGGCAGTCTCGCCTGCATTGCACAATTATCGGGACAAAATTTTCACTTGCTGAAATATCAAAGGTTGGGGCACTTAAGGAGAGAGAGAGAGGGAGAAAATGGAATGTCCAAGAAAAAAACAAACATATCAAATACCTAAATTTCCATAACCCGCTATTTTCGTGTCGATAATAGTTTTGTACAATAGAAACATTATTTTCATATACCTCCTGGCCGTTAGTGTTGTCATATGAAAGGGATGAGAAGCCACTACTTACTGCATGTTGAACGGTGCCATAATACGAACAGTATACTGCCTCTCCTTGGCGAGCTTGAGCTTTGGGATCTTTGAAGGATCAAACTCTGGTGGGTAGTATTTCTGCAACAAAAGTGGAAAGGTTTGATAATTTATTGTACTTGACTGCTAAAAAATAAAGAAAGCATGTGTATATATGAAAAAACATGTTCTCTTCAATTTGGAACTCAATAATAAATACAATTTGGCTCCTCATATAAATGAACACAAAAATGAATACATGAATTTCTTTCATCTAACATTAACGCAAGTTCGCTCGTTTCCCTGTGTACATATATATTTGACCAATTGATATAGTGTTCTCATTATCAGACTGACTAAAAAGAAGTTTCAAATGTTGTTATTATAAACTAGATGAATATTCGACCGCGCGCGGTCGGAATTTATGCCTCCGCCATCACCAGATTGGAAATGTATGGCATACATGTACACTCTAAAAAGGATTGGTCCAACAATTCTACAGTTCTACAGTTCTACAGTTCTTCAGTTATTGCAAGAAATAACCATTTTATGTATATAATGACCTCTATGACCTTTGACCTTGAGACCCTAAAATCTTATCAGTTCATCGTCCCTCCCATATGAATACATGGGCCAAGTTAGAAGCTGATCCGCCAAACGGTTCCTAAGTTATCACAAGAACGAACCATTTCTATGTATATAATGACCTCTATGACCTCTGACCTTTGACCTTGAAACCCCAAAATCTAATCAGTTCATCGTCCCACCCATATGCATACATGGGCCAAGTTAGATGCTGATCCACCAAACGGTTCCTAAGTTATCACAAGAATGAACCATTTTTATGTATATAATGACCTCTATGACCTTTGACCTTTGACCTTGAGCCCCCAAAATCTAATCAGTTCATCGTCCCTCCTATATGCATACATGAGCCAAGTTACAAGCTGATCCGCCGAACGGTTTTTAAGTTATCGCGAGAACGAAAAGGGGACGGACGGACGGACGGACGGACGGACGGACGGACGGACGGACAACCCGAAAACATAATGCCTCCGGCACCACCTACGGTGGGCGGAGGCATAATAAATAAACACAATACTGACCATTGATAATGAGATTAATATAGATGATTCTCTCTGTCCTACTTCATAGCACTGTTTCATTCCTGTATTTTTAAAATTATATGACAAGATTTTCCTTTTTCTGATAGTCCCCCAAATGACTAAAT
The DNA here is from genome assembly GCA_025617745.1 of Heliocidaris erythrogramma. Classification (NCBI taxonomy): domain Eukaryota; kingdom Metazoa; phylum Echinodermata; class Echinoidea; order Camarodonta; family Echinometridae; genus Heliocidaris; species Heliocidaris erythrogramma. Next base: position 15,963,838 of record CM046873.1, on the reverse strand, counting down.
TAACCCACTTCTCTACTGACCATCCTATGAATGATGAACTCTTGTAGCCTCAGTTACTTATGACACCCCAAAAGTGCACGCATTACACCTTACAAACTATCTTCTAAAACAATACTGGTAACTACATAATGCAGAGAAACTCACCTCTCTAATGGCCATACTATGAATTAAAAATTCAGTTGATGGCTCAAACTCTTCTAGAAATATTTGATAATGAGGCTAAAAACCAGTAATTTCATGTAATTTCATGTAAATTGACCTCTGTGACCTCCTTACCCCAAAATCTAATCAGTTCATCTTTCTATGGGGATACATACTGGTACCAAGTTTGAAGTTCTCACCTCAGATAGTTCTTGAGATATCGCGGTAACGGTGCTAAAAACCAGTAATTCCATGTAATTTCATGTAAATTGACCTCTGTGACCTCTGAACTTTGACCTACCTACCCCAAAATCTAATCAGTTCCTCTTTCTATGGGGATACATACTGGTACCAAGTTTGAAGTTCTCACCTCAAACAGTTCTTGAGATATCGCGGTAACGGTGCTAAAAACCAAGAATTTCATGTAATTTCATGTAAATTGACCTCTGTGACCTCTGACCTTTGACCTACTTACCCCAAAATCTAATCAGTTCATCTTCGTATGGGGATATATACTAGTACCAAGTTTGAGGTTCCTACCTCAAATGATTCTTCAGATATCGCGGTAACGAGAAGTGGGACGGACGGACGCACGGACACACGGACGGACGGACGGACGGACGGACGCACGCACGGACGGACGGACAACCCGAAAACATAATGCCTCCGGCACCCACCTTCGGTGGGCGGAGGCATAAAAATAAGGTAATACATGATAAAATACATCTCGAAAGATTCAAATCTGAGATGCATATATTTTCTATGGCTAGGACACATTGCTGAATAGCAAGTGGAACAGTCCTGCCCTTTTATTCGGGGGGGGGGGGGGGGGGGGGGTCATTCTCATCAGAGATTCCTTGTTTGATGCACAGACAAGCCACAATATTGAGAAGAGGATAGGTTGATTTTTTCTTTCTTTTTTGCAATGAAAAATATAAGTGCCAGCCCATTTGGGAGACTCTCTCCCATTAAAGAAACATAGCGAACAAACAGAAACAAATTGAACAAAAAGGTGATGCCTGTCAGTTTTATGTATTTATTAGAGGCATAAAAAATCAGAGACTGCCTCCCAAATAGACTACCTAGCCGTACGGGCTTGAATTTGTTATGTATGACATTGAACTGTTTTGTCCTTTGAACAGCCATACACCAGAAGCAATCTCACCAACAGAGAGATAAGGGTCAATCCAAGTCAAATCAACGGATGGGTGTCACCTGACCCCCTTCGATTTATACAATACAATACAATACAATAGAATAAGCATTTTAGTACGCCCTTCCCATAAGGCTCGGAGCGTTTACAAAATATTTAAATTAAATAGAACACATTATATTTTCTTATATAAACACAAATCAGAAAACTCTTCAATCGTCCATGTGGGAACTACCATACAGGTGGTTTTATGGAGACAAAATGTAATGAATGTACCTGTCACAAAGTTTGATAGCGGATTTAAAATAAATTTTCGATTTTCTTTAAACTCGCACCAAATGTTCCCCCAAGTGTCTGACAGAAAACTCCAAAATATTTTGCCCCAAGGTCAAGCGGTTGCTAAGATATGGCCTCGCCTAGCAACCACAGCACGGACAAACCAATAAGGCTAATTAAATTTACGCATTTTTGATTGACAACTGTAGCCAAAATTCTTCACACAGAGAGCTCATTTTCTGGATATTGTGAGAACTTTATGCCCTTTACAAAAAAAAATAATCGTGACACAAATACGATTCTCCGTTTTCGTGTACAAGGTCATGAACTGTAAAATCTGTGATTTCAAGTGTATGTTTGGAGGCTCATTGCTTCAAAATCAAATAAGCTTAGGACCCAATATTTTGTATATTTGAACACTTTTAGTAATTGAACAAACCTAAAAAAATCAGCACGTTTGTCCAAGCGGTTTTGCTAAAGAGCGCCCTCAAATTAGGGATATTTTCAAACTAAGCCAAGTTCAAGGTCATGGATCACCCTTAGTCCAATCTGGGAACACCACCAATTCTTGTGTATGGATAGACATTTACCTATATTTTAATGAGTTACCAAAGAAATTTTGCGTCCGGAACGTTCAATGGCCAATGTACACTGTCGAAAATAGTCATAAAACGCATCAAAATCAACAAAAATTGACATATGGGCTTAAGATCATATTTCAAATGTTTAATTTCTTCAAGATAAAAAGGCCAAGCATAGTGATATTAACAGTGCAGGTAGTATCTAATAGGTGCTAAAAGAATATACTACTTTAAGTTTGTTTTATAGAAGAATGACCTTGAAATCGCTTCTCAAAGTCAACAAAAAACAATTATACACTTAAAATATGCTAATATCTGGTCGTGTGACCTCTATAGCATATTTCATAATTGATTTTCTCACAGACCCTAAAATTTGGGCATGTTGATGTATTACTATTAAAATGGTAGTTTCTAATGAGTACTTGAAGAATATGACATATTTGTACACTCCTTAATCTGACTATGATCTTGAAATGGTGCCCCAAAAAGGGTCCAAAATTATTAAAATATGAAAATATGATAATTCGCGCTCACGTGTGACTTTTATAGCATAATTCAAAATTGATCATCTCACAAACCCAAAGCCTGATGATGATGATAGTTTCAATATTGATAAGATTCCGATGAGTACTTGAAGAATATGTCACATTTGTACTCTAATTTGACTCTGACCTTGAAATGGTGCCACCAAAAGGGACCAAAATCATTAAAATATGCTAATTCACGCTCACATGTGACGTTTATAGCATACTTCAAACTGGATTTTCTCACAAACCCAATCCTGACCATGATCATGATAGGTTTTAATGAGTACTTGAGGAATATGTCACATTTGTACACTCTTTTTTAACTATGACTTAGAAATGGTGGCCCAAAATGGGGCCAAAATCATTAAAATATGCTAATTCTTGCTCACATGTGACGTTTATAGCATACTTCAAACTGGATTTTCTCACAAACCCAATCCTGACCATGATCATGATAGGTTTTAATGAGTACTTGAGGAATATGTCACATTTGTACACTCTTTTTTAACTATGACTTAGAAATGGTGGCCCAAAATGGGGCCAAAATCATTAAAATATGCTAATTCTTGCTCACATGTCACTTTCATAGCATTTTTCAAAATTGCTTGTCTCTCAAACCCAATACCCGAGCATGATATTTACAATACTGGTAATTTGTAATAAGTACTTGAACAGTTGTACACTATGCAACATAACATTGACCTTGAAATGATGTCCCCAAAAGGGGTCAGAACCATTATGCTTTCCTCTGTTTTGCTGAGGCATACATGTAGCAATATTCCTTCATCAGCCTTCAGATTTCTTTCTTTCCTGACTGAGTAGTCAGAAACACCAAACTCATCCATTGCTTTTGGTACACTCAAATTTGGTGGTGTCATAGTTAACTTCTGAAGCGTCTTTTGTCTTTGGGAACTTGCACTTTTTTTCTCCATATTTTTCACCATCTCATATAGATCTGCACATTTTGTGAATTTTGTCTCTGATTGATATGACAAAGATTCCTGGTCCACATTCAGAGTGTTTGCAATCTTCTCTTGCAACTGAGATGATGCTTCTATCAATCTTGTAAATACATGTATCATCATGCTCAGGCATTGCGTTTGTGAGAAAATCTATTTTGAATTATGCTGTATGTGAGCGCGAATTAGCATATTTTAACAATTAGGGCCCATTTTGGGGGCACCATTTCAAGGTCATAGTCAAATTAGGGTGTAGAAATGTGACATATTCTTCAAGTACTCATTGGAATCTATCAATAATGAAAATATCATCATCAGGCTTTGGGCGGGGGGGGGGGGGGGGGGGGGGGGGGGGTCGGGTGACAACTTGTCTGAAAATTCGTTGATTTGATGTGGATTGACCGATAAGTAAACAAAACATGCAGAGGGCAAGATTCATCCATTTTCCACGTACGAAATATATCTTGCACACATATAATACTGCCATCTGTGCGTGCGACACAATTAAATTAGCATGCCGCAATTAGCAAACTCCGAGGGTGGTTTGCATGGCTCACAGTATGTGAGAAATGGTGATATTTAGGGTAGACACTTAATGAGGCCAACCAATATGACAACGGTGGAATCTCATCAATATTCATAAGAATGCATACTATGAATATGTATTTGCGCATGCGCTGTTAAACTTGTGCTTAAACTTCTCCGATATAATCTTTATTTCCACCTTACCTAACAGCTTCACAGTTCAGAAACGAAGGTTAAGGCGTAGCACAGCGCTAACTGTAAGATCAAGGGTTCGATCCCATCCATACTTGGTTTTTTTAGGGCGGCGGGGTAAGAGGGATCTTTTTTTTTCTCTCTCTCTTCTCATAAAAAAAATTGTTTTTTGAAAGAAATGTATCGGATGTGATTCAAGAACCATACATAAAATAATTATGTTTCTAAAATATCCTTTCTTTCTATTATTTAGACCATTTTTACTCTTCCATTTGCTGATTTGCAAGGTAACATGAAATTTTAACAAGCTAGAAAGTTGTGTATTTAAGGGATGTCATTTTGGTTGGCCTCCTGTGTCATTTTGGTGGCCTACATGTATAGTGCGTACAATAACTTTTTAAACCCTGCAATACACACAATTTGCATTATTGTAGACAATAATGTTACACTGCAAATCAGCAAATGGAAGATTACAAGTTGTTATTTGAATGTTTATACAAATCAAACGATTAAAAATGATGAAAACAATAGAACATAAATTATGGATTTATTATACACGCTATAACGTAGGAAAACCCTACAATACACACAATTTGCATTATTGTAGACAATAATGTTACACTGCAAATCAGCAAATGGAAGATTACAAGTTGTTATTTGAATGTTTATACAAATCAAACGATTAAAAATGATGAAAACAATAGAACATAAATTATGGATTTATTATACACGCTATAATGTAGGAAAACACAGGAGGCCATCCAAAATGACACAGGAGGCCAACCAAAATGACATCACTTTATACACAACTTTGTAGCTTGTTAAAATTTCATGTTATCTTGCAAATCAGCAAATGGAAGATTAAAGTTCTTATTTGAATGTTTGTAATAGGGTCAATCCACGTCAAATCAACCAATGTTTGTCACCCGACCCCCTTCGATTTTCTTTAAACTCGCACCAAATGTTCCTCGGAGTGTCTGACTGAAAACCCCAAAATATATTTTGCCCCAAGGTCAAGTGGTTGCAAAGATACAGCCTCGCATAGCAACCAATGCACGTTCCAAGAAATGAGTTTTATGAAAATGATGGTTTTTTAATTGACCATTGAAGCCAGAATTTTTATCCAGTACAGCTATTTATCTGTAAATTGGAAGAACTTTATGCGCTCTTTAAAAGAAAAATCAATTGTGATGCAAAACTGACCTTTCGTTTCTGCGTACGAGGTAACCGAACATAGTGTCGAATTTCATTTTTGAAATTTTGGATGCATGTTTAGAGTCTCCTGTATGAGATCAGGAACTAGAATTTTGTACAGTTAAAGACTTTGACTTGGGCAATAATCCACAAAAAAAATCAGCGGAAATGGGTGAGCCGTTTTTGTGATAGAAATTTTGGTACCGAAAGGTTTAACGGCTAATTTTCACGACCGAAATTGGTCGTAAACGTTGAAAATGGGATTCGGGGGACGATTCACATGACAACAGTTTCAAAATGGAGAGCCCCAGCCCTCTCATATTTGCTGTAGTAATAGTCTGTAATAAATATTTTAATAACATGTACCACAAGACCGCCTATTCGCATGATTTTGGCCTCGAAATTTGATCCAAAATGTGATAAAAACAGTTGTCTTGCCATTTCCTGTGTGTCTTTGTGTGTGAACGAGAATTTTAGAAGGCATTTAATTAAGCAATATATCAAGAACTATGAAAAATTACAATGTACCATATTCAAATCATATAGTATCTATGCTTTTCTTTCAGATTTGGTATGTTTCTTTGATCACCTCTTAATGACTTGACCTTGAAATGCTTCTAAAAATAGCCATAAACATAGGATATGTGTACAGAGTGCATCATTCGGTACCATAATGAGTGATATTTTTACAAAAACAGAAGCTCTTCAAAGTGTAACTTTGCATATTGGACGTCTTTAATATGTACTTTGATAATATGTAACATTCATATCGTTTCTCTCAACAATGACCTTGAACCAATGACCATGAAAATCATGATAAACACTATACCTGACTATATCCTACCCATATACCTGAAAAACGATTCTTTAAGACCTAATTAATACTGGACTTTTTTTAAACATGTACATGCAAAAGTTTTTCTTGATGCAACTTTATATATTGATAGTATTCATTGAATACTTGGGAGATATATGAAAATTACTTGTTCTCAAGGAACAGTGACCTTGAACTTTTGACCTTCAAAATCACGATAACACCTAATTTTGCCTAAACGACGATGTTTGAAGACATGATTACTCCTGGATTTTTCAAAAATGCAAAGGTTTTTCTTGGTGTTACTTTATACAGTATATTGGTAGTATCGAATAAGTGCTTGGGAGATATGCAAAAATTACTTGCTCTCTATGAGCAGTGACCTTGAACTTTAGACCTTCCAAATCACTATAAAGGCGGATTCACACCAAACACGACAAACGACACGACAGCACGACATGAACGACTTTCTGAAAAATCGCTCTAATGCAAACCCTATGACACCGTGCACACTGCCACGACATTTTCCGAAACGTCGTGCACGACGTTTTTAGGGGTTTTTAGTCATTTCAGAAAATCGCTCAGCGAGCGATTTTCCCAGCACGACAAAACGACATTTTGGCCACCAACCAATTAGCGTGGAGGATTTACAGTGACGTCATATTTATCCAAGGCTGCTAATTGATGACAGAAACTTTTCATTTCTCCAGCTCATATCTCTATGGGATTTTACGTGTAAATTATTTTATCGCACCGCACAAAATGTACCATAGAGCTATACACAAAAACACAGCACTGGTTCCGGCACTGGTTATGTTTCGTCGAGTCCAACCAAAACGAGATTTCCATGTTATACATACTTGTCTGATTGATCCTTTGGTTGAAAGGTTGCTGAAAATTTATCTTCGGTAAGTAAAACTAAGCCTAATTTGATGAGAGGTCTATATATTAAATGTTTGACCAACTTATCAAAGGCCAATGTTTGACCAACTTTACAAAGACCTTTAGAAACCAACGTTAACAAACAATACAGTAGGCCTATAGGCCATAGATCTAACTAATGGGGTGTTGCAAGAAAGTTGCAATCTATTGCAAATTGTAAAGCAAATTAGAACAACCATTCTGAATGGTTCAGGTCTGCTCATTCAAGAAGATGCGCTTGTAACAATGATTTTGATTGGTCAGTACCGATCAGTTGCAACTTGCAATCAATTGCAACTTTCTTGCAACACCCCATAACTTAAGACTGCAGACTGAATAAATGGTGGCTAAACCAAACTTTACTTAGCCCTAGCCTAGGCTAGGTTATGAGCAAATTCAATGAGTAGATCTAGACTAGATCTATTCTAAGTTAGGCCTAGATCTGGAGCCAGGGATCTAGGCCTAACTTAGAATAGATCCAGCTGACTACTCTAGGCCTAGATATAAAATTCCTAACATTAACATATAAAAACTAAACTAAACTAAACTAGATCTAGGCCTAGGCCTAAAGCTTAACTCAAGCCCGGTCCCAAGACCATTTCCAGGTCCAGGAGTCCAGGCAGTGTATCTGGCCTGACAAGCGGAGGGGGCATATATGGCCATCAATCCGTTTAAAGTCAGACCTAACTATGGTCTGGATCTGACTATCATGGTCTAGGCCTAGTGCCTGTAAAATCTACAGAGAGAGTGATAGAGAGAGACAGACCCCTCCCCCAAAACAAACAAAAAACAACCCAAAACCCCAAAACAAACGTAACAAAACAAAACAAAAACACACTGCAAATTTCGAACCTGTCACTGAATTTTAACGTAGACCATCAAATTTACATAGGTCATAGTCACATTGACATATAGTCACACTATTGTTAGTTCTTAATTTGTTATGAAGAGCCTAACAAGTTAGGCTAGGCCTACTTTGGCCTCGGGAAGGGGGTTGGGGACGGGGGTTTGTACTTTACTAAGCTGGTATTAGGTCCACATCTAGAGCCTAGGCCAAATAATATTGGTCTAGATTCTAAGTAAGGCTAGACAGCTGAAAACCGTCTGTAATTCGGAGGAGTCTTTAACATTTTTAAAACATTTTTTACCTTCTCCTAGTGAAGCAAGACGTAGTCCAGCGGAACACCCGACGAACAGAGACTGAAGCTTTCGGTCTAAGTTAGGCAAGCGTCTAGTCTCTATAGGCCTAGGGCCTACTCTGAATTTAAAATATTTGTATCTAGGCCTAGGCCTATTATCAATTTACATGTCCCAGACTAGGTAACATATCTAATTGGAGTCTAGACTATGTTGATTTAACTTAGATCTAAGTCAGAGACACTTTTTCTTATTTGTAGGTCTACATATCTATATAGGCCTAGTGTTTCTTTTTCTTTGTCATTGTTTAGTATAAAAAAGAATGACGTGTACAGTGTAGAGTCTAGAGTTTGACTTCATTTTTTAGGCTTCATTTTTTAGTCTTAGAACTGTTAGACTCCTCCATATTTTTTGTTTTGTTATTTGTTTGTTTTAGGTAGTTTTGTTTCTTTTTGTTTTAATCAAAGCATTTTCAGTAGATCTAGAAGCAGTCTAAGTTACAGGACAATAACAATAAAAAAGGAGGAAGAAAATAATCAGATCAATTTTACATAAGGCAATAAAAGATGTCAAAGATCTAGCAGTGGCAGATTTGGGGAGGCATGCCCTTTTTGATTGTCAGAGAATTTGAAGGGAAACTGGATCAAAAAAATCTGATAACCTTTTTTTTTCTTCTTTGCTTGTCAGAAAGTTTTCTGAGATATTCCCCTCCCCCCCCCCCCCCCCCCCCCCCCCCCCCCCCCCTTGACAAAATCCTGATTCCTGGATCCACCCCTGGATCTAGAGTTGATGTAGATCTACAATGTATATGTATTATGTACATTCTACTTGCTGTTCATAAACCCGTAAGTCTACATTAAGAAAAAGGTACGAATCCCATCACTTGTTGGGAGCATAGCAAGTTATGAATCAAATTATATATCACTAGTGTCTTTATTATGATTTATCTTTTGCCATATCACTAAATAAACTTTTGATAGATTGAAATAGGTCAAATTTTATGTTTCACTTTTTTTTTCCAAGTTGAATAATTATATAAATTTACATCACAAGACCACCCATTCTATATGAGACTACATGTGGATTTCTAAGATGAAATAAAAGTCCATTCCATGAAGAAACATTAAAGAACCTTACATATTTATGAACCCGTTTATTTGTAGCCTTATTTTTTGTTATTTTCTTCCTCTATTTTTTTGCAGCATAAAAGAATGGGCCATGATGAACTTCTGGAAACCCAGGCAAAGACGAGGATATTAAAAGCGAGACACTTTTGCTGAAAGATTGCCAGCAAGCTTGAAAGATCTGGTAATTATTTTGTTTCATTCAACTCTAAAATGAAGTTAAAGATTCGTTTGGAGATGGAAACTACTAAGTCGTTTTCATATCTAGATACTTTACATACAGTACATCCCCCATCAATTATGTTATTATAATTAAAACATAAAGCACGTCGGAATTCACCTGGTCAAATGATTTCTTTACTGTTTTAATTTTTTAAATCATTATTATTGTCAGCATTGTTATTTTGTCTTTTAAAGAAAATTATTATTTTCTCACTAAATTTACAGGAGAAAGTGCCGAATGTCGTTTGGTCAACATACATGTATAGGCTTGTTTCATGCAGTCCAAGAACATGAGGAAGAACAAGGGAAGAGAAGTGGAACTGGTGCATCATCATTTCAGGTCATCACACTCCCGATTCCCGTCATCAAGGGAAAACACTTACTAACGTACTAGTATTGTTGATTTCACATCCTTACCTAGAGAGTAAGTACAATTTTATTTATAGTACAATACATGTAACAATCCAATTGTTTCCCAGTGCATGAATTCATGGAAATTGGGGATGGGTGTTCATTCAAAGGCGTGTCAAATAGTTGATCTTCGTTTTAATAGGGAAATAATTTATACCCTGATCTTTTATTTACTAACATAAGCTTTTCATGGTCCTACACAACCATAACATTTAATACATAAACACTGATCATGCATACTTGTGTTATAGTCACTTGCTATGTTAAGTGCTGTTTTCTCATCTTATTATAGTTCTGTTCATTCAAGTAAATGTTTAGTTACTTTGATGCATGTGTTTTGTGAAAAAAAAATGTTATACAATTGTACTAGTCACTTTGTAGCTATGATGTAATGATGTTAGGAAGGCTATATCATTGTTTAATTCCTTTTTCATTTTGTAGGGAACACATCTACCAGAGATTGTACCTGGTAGCTGAAAGGATGCTCTCAAGGACAAGAGAGGTCGAAGGGAATGAACTTTAAGCCATTCATCATTCTCAAATAGCAGTGTCTCCCCCAGTCCATCGGCTGCTAATATGAATACTCCCTGTGTCACCACACCCATCCTAGGACCCCAGTACCCCCTGCCCCCCCCCCCCTCTCAGTCCACAAATGATCTCACAATGGAGTGTGCAAGGACACACCAAAGGCATAACAAAATGAAGTTGACAGAATCCATTCATTTCAGTTTTCTGAATAACAGTCTTTTTATAGCCCCCTACAACTGGTTACAGCCCTATAGCTAGAAGGTCCGATAGTAAGCGGGTCCGATAGACCGACACCCAATAGATAGAAGGTTCGATAGACCGAATGTACGAGAGGGTCCAATAGACAGACGGTTCTATAGACCGAATCGGCGGAGGGTCCGATAGTCCGAAGGTTCTATAGATCGAATGTCCAACGGGGTCCGATTGTCAGAAGGTCCGATAGATAGAAGGTTCGATAGACCGAATCGGCAAAAGGGTCCGATAGTCCGAAGGTTCAGTAGGGGTCCGATAGTTAGAAGGTCCGATAGACCGACAATAACGTAAAAAAAGTAAAATAAGTGGATACAATAAGTTTTTAATAATTTTATCTCATAAAAGGAAAAGGGTAATGCCTTATCTTCTTCTGTGTATTGTAATAAACCGATGCACTAGGTCTGTAGGCCCACCCCCCCCCCCCCCAAAAAAAATGGGGAACTTATTTTAAAGTTTTGTTTTATACATTTTCAACATGTTAAAAGTATTTTTATCAGAGCATCATCATCATCACCGTGGGGCGGGGGTGGTCCACCCATGCAGCTCAGCCCCCCCCCCCCCTGCCTCCCCCGGTTAATGTTGCCACTTAACTGATGTATTGGCAATGGGGAACGCTGACCATTTTCTTGAAACATGGAAATCTAATTATATGGTGCACACTAAAGCCCCGAGGCCCATCATGCCCGAAGCATTTTTTTCTAGTGGAGCAAGCTGAGGAAAGGGCGTCCCCTTCTAACACAAGTGTTATTTTTTAAACAAAGAAATCTTATGGGGTCCACACGTTATACTTGAATTTTCATTAAAAGTAACAAAAGATAAGATTCTGACAACAAAAGATTCTGACCGATAGTTTTAATTAGGCCCTACCACCTTCTTGGGAGGGGGCGTTTTCATTTTTTTAAAGGGTTGTCAGGTGATATTTTCCTACCAGCTATGATGTCAGCTTTTATACTTTTTTGAATGTTCACCGACTACCCATACTACTACCTTGTTGCAAATTTTAGTCTGTGGACTCTGTCGGGTAAATTATACCATTTTTTTTTTTTGGGGGGGGGGGGGGGGTGGGGAAATTCGAGAATAGTCGGATACCTCACCGCCCAAATATTATGATATTCGGGCTTCTTGTTGCTGCAGGACGTAAGAGGTGCTTGCTGCAAGAAACAATCTAGGCCTAGTTTCTTGATTGTATGAGCAAGCAAAGCAAGCGAACGAGAGAGAGAGAAAAAAAATTGTATCATGAGAATAGGCTCTAGCGTATTGTTATTCCGTTCTCATAATCTGTTTAACATGTTATCGGCATCTTCCGTTCTCATATTGGGAAGAGAATAATTGTCACAGGCCATTATTTCTGAAAATTCATCTCTTTAGCCCCTTTAGGTCAACTTGCTGCTCGATTCCTTTCAGTTATGTTGCTAACATTCTTTGAGTAGAAATATAGCATAGCCTAACATTAGCTCGAGATTCATGATGCAAACCAAATAAGTTCCATAAGCATATGAATTATTAATATAATTGCCATTGGTTTATATACATACATATGGTGATCATATTAATAACTGATATTAATAATGAAAATATCTTGGCCATTGGTAAATAACCCTAATAATGCTAGTGAGCGAAATTTTTAACATTTTTGTTTCTTCTCTTTCCTTTCTGATTTCTTTTCTTTTCTTCTTTCCTTTTCAACCTCTTCCTTTTTTGCTTTTTCTTTGGTTGGAACCCCCTTTTCAGGCATGAAAAGTGGGAGGGGGAGGGTATTCCCGCCCCCACATTTGAAAACATCTGAAAACATAACGCCCCCACTTATTTTAACCACTTTTTTTCCCACTATCATTTTATCCACTATTTTACCCGTTTTATTGTCGGTCTATCGGACCCTTTTGCCGATCGGTCTATAGAACCTTCTGTCTATTGGACCCTCATGTACATTCGGACTATCGAACCTTCTATCTATCGGGCCTTCTGACTATCGGACCCCTTGGTCATTCGATCTATAGAACCTTCGGACTATTGGACCCTCCTGCCGATTCGGTCTATAGAACCTTCTGTCTATTGGACCCTCATGTACATTCGGACTATCGAACCTTCTATCTATCGGGCCTTCTGACTATCGGACCCCTTGGTCATTCGATCTATAGAACCTTCGGACTATTGGACCCTCCTGCCGATTCGGTCTATAGAACCTTCTGTCTAATGGACCCTCTCGTACATTCGGTCTATCGAACCTTCTATCTATTGGGTGTCGGTCTATCGGACCCGCTAACTATCGGACCTTCTAGCTATAGGGATGACCCCCCTACAACTACATGTACGTTACTTCTCTTCCTTAATTTGCTACATGTTATGCACTACCACCGGTTAGATTGTTATTAGTCTGCAATAAGTAATTTCTTTAGTGGGGACATTTAAACTTTTGCCAAATCTCTATTTCAAAATCTAACTGTGGTTAATGTCGTTGAATATCAAGTTACGTCCGCCCCTCCCCCCCTTACATAATCATTAGGCCATTGCAGCTTTAATATCGGGACTGAGGTGCATTTTACAGCATGTCCCAAGTATTTTAGAGGGGAGTGGGTATCAGAGCAAATTGTATTTGCTTACATCATACATTCTTGGGGGATGAATTTAATTTGCACTCTAATGGAGCTTGAACTTTATTTACATACCTTACAATACCATAATTGATAAGATATTTAGTTTATTTGGTTTCATATTTGCATGATTTTTTTAATGTACTATTTTAAGGGAAATCCATATTGGTCTATTTGTTAAAGGTGCTTGTAGTAATTTATCCCATTAAAGATTTGAATTACAGTATTAAATCCCTTTTTTTAGTCTTTTAAATATTGGTTTTTGTATTGTTTGTATCGTCCAATTACAGTTTTTTCAGCTCTCAAACAGAATACAATAGGCACTGAACTTGTTAAAAATTTTGAAAGAGAGAGGGGGAGGGGCATGGAGAGAGAGAGAGGGGGTGGGGTAGAGAGAAAGAGAGAGAGAGGGAGAAGAAATGGGGAATTACATTTAAAAGTATGTTGTGTTTTTTTTTAATGAAACTCTGAAAATAGGTTCTTTTGAGTCATTTTAAGATGTACCGTAATATGGGGTAAAGCTTTTGCTTTGTTGAGAAAAATATTTTTTTTAAATTTTATTTATTTATTGCAACCACGTAAAAAGTTTAACACAGTTGGATTTTTACAATAAAAAGTTGTTCCGTCATACACTGAAATATTTAAAATATAAACACATAGGAAGCGACCATGAGTTTGAGATAACTTATAATTATAGAAAAAGAAAACAAAAATTTCCGTTAGTCCACCAAGAAATTCAAGTACTTTCCTAATGTTTGGAGGTACCCAAAATCCATATAAAATATATAAGCCTGCACAAATATTTTCAGTTAAGAAAATATATTTTTCTGGTCATTTTGTGCATAAAATATGGTAAAGAGTGAGTGTATAAGACAAAACTGCCCCCTCCCCATATAGTGTTAGCGATGGGTGTGTGCCGCGGAGAATACTACCATTTTCACACCAAATTTATGTTCCAAAGCAGTGGCGGATTTAGGGGGAGGGGCACATTCGGCCCGTGCCCCCTTTTTTGCAAAATATGCATTATGCCCCCCCCCCCATTTTAGAACGAAAACCCTTTTTTTTTTGCTTGTCAGAGAATTATGGAGGGGAACTGGACCCCCCTTCCCCGCCCCCCACTGAGCGAATTTTGGAGGTATGGCAAAAAAAATAATTGTTTTTTAGTTCCACTCTCCCCCCCCCGGAAAATTGCTTGAATTATTCCGAATAGACAACAAAGATCATCAATTTTATGTAGGCCTATTAATGAAGAAAGAAAACCTAGCTGTGATTATTCCGAATAAACAACAGCAAATATCACTTTTGTAATTCTTCAACATAGTCACATGACCAATTTAACAACTTTTAGAACTTTTAAAACCTAGCTGTGATTATTCCGAATAAACAACAGCAAATATCACTTTTGTAATTCTTCAACATAGTCACATGACCAATTTAACAACTTTTAGAACATCCAAATAAAGAATAAATGATTTCAAGATTTAAAAATATAAAACTTCCGTCTTATCTTTAAAATTATTTTGATGACTATAATGATGAATTTGAAATGAATTCTATCACGACATTCTCATCATCAAAGACGACATCACCCTCTCTCCAGCACGACTTTTTAGCGAATGTCGTGAGCGGTGTGCACTGTTTTTTGCCGTTTATCGTGTAGCATGTCGTGCTGTCGTGTCGTTTGTCGTGTGTCGTGTTTGGTGTGAATCCGCCTTAACACTTAATTTTGCCTTTATACCTAAAGGACTCATAATCATATAGAGAGAAAGTAATTTTCATATATCTCCCAAGAACTTAATGAATACTACGAATATAATATAGTAACACAAAGAAACACCTTTGTATTTATGAAAAATCCAGGAGTAATCATGCCTTCAAACATTGTCGTTTAAGCAAAATAGTGATTATGATCAAAAACAGACAACAAAATTGCTCTAAGGCTATTTTAGTATTAAGCAAGATTTAATTTTCTTAAATTTGCTAGATTACCTGATTCAGGGACTCGTCAACTAGTCTTACTGTGCCACAAATTTGGGGATTCAGAATTGAAAGTGAAATTTTAAAGAATTATTTTCCTCTCATGTATGAATGATCTACTCTGGAAAAAGGCACGCTAATACACACAAAAGCTATTGAAGCCTATTCACCCGTAAAAGCTAGTCTGGGGGTCGTTTCATCAAACCGTCATAACAACAAGATCAGCGACATCTCGACGCTGTCGCTCAACTTGTCCGCTAACTGTTTCACAAAGCAGTCTTAGCCAAGACCAGCGACAACTTCGCTGACAAGTGACTTGTTGGTACTCCAGACCTGTCATATCTTTAAAGATATTTATTTACATGACATGAAGATTCATCTTCGCTGCCATTTTTTACATTTTGGAATAGTTTGGGGTAAGCCTGAGTCGAATCGATTGGTTAGCCGGTGTTCGATCGAAGACATCGAATCCCGATTTCTTTTTGGCAAAACCGGTGCATTGATTTGTAGTCCGCCAGATTTTTGACTACCGTAGCCACCATGAAAAATGCAAATAAAAAAAGAAACTCCGTAACACACAGCATAATACTAGCAGAGAACGTGAAGGCGACTTCAAACTGTTGGCTAACTTTCGCTAATTCGCTCGCGGAGGACGTCGCACTTTACCTGTGCTTTCTCTATGGAAAAATCGTTTTGTCGTTACGAACTGAAGTTTACGATATTCTTGCACTCTCCCTCTGCATTGTCAATTTGACAATTGTATAATTGAACATGATAAATACGGGCATGAGTACGAGTGTTTCTACTTAATTCACAATAACTAATATCACACTCTCATCAAATTGGCAATTACTTCTTGGAAATGACCTGAAGCTGAATGAAGTCGAGTCATGAGCGACGAAAAGTTTATTTCGTATTGTTTTTTGTTTTTTTGCATCAAACAAACGTGTTCCATTCAGCTCTCCAAAGACAAAGTAAGATTATTAATTCTTTGAATTTGAATCATTGTCGGATGTGTCGACAATGAGCATCGCTTCGTGTGACACTAGAGTGCTATTTTGGCTAGCCATACAGACTAGAAACGATGCCAGCGGACCGGTCACCGGTGTATGGTGCGTGCACAGCGTGCAACTCTGTTTTCATCGCCCATCATTTATCGATGCACCGGTATTGGATCGAATCAAAGCCGTTGAATCCCGGATTATGAAATATTCGATATGACTCAGGCTTTAATAGTTTGGGGAAAAACTGAGCCTCAAAATCTGTTTAGGTAATTGATGATAATTCCAATAGCAATGGACATGATGGACTGTGATATAGGCCTAGGGCCTAGGCTAGACCAAAAGCTTCAGTCTCTCTGTATCGTCGGTTGTTCCGCTGAGACTTTGTCTGGCTCCACTAGACCTCCGTACATAGAGACTGAATGATCACATATCGCGTAGTGAGTGGACGGTCATATCCGGAACCGGAAGTGTATTTTATTTATTTGTCTGTGTGTTTGTGTGTGCAGCATGTATTCAGTGGCGTATCCGTGCAGTATACATGTATAGGGCCTATACGTAACGGCAACGCGACCTAAGGCTCAGGTCGGCTGATCGTCCACCTTGTTGGTGATACACGGTCGTACCGTCTGTCTATGGGGAAGGTAGACAGAAATTTTCTGTCTCCAGTACGTTAGCCTCTTATTTGGGTAGGGTCGGCTACTACTTGGAGACAGAAGCCGTCCTATCACTTTGCTGTGCAAAATTTGTCTATGGCGTTTGCCGTTCTAGTCTCGTACAAGGCAAAATGATTATGAAGGAAAAAATACGATAAATTCATTACGAACTTGTGCACATTGATTTCAAAACGGTTATTTCTTTAACATTAAATATGTTTGTTTAGTGTTAAAGAAATAACCGTTTTGAAATCAATGTGCACAAGTTCGTAATGAATTTATCGTATTTTTTCCTTCATAATCATTTTGCCTTGTACGAGACTAGAAGCTCGGGTAACGGTTTGAATACGGCAGCAGGATTTTCGAACGGAGAAGACCTTGGACCCTGAATTACATGAAAAAGGAGCATTAAATGGATCATTTGGTAAAATTGGTATGTTGAACAGATTAAGTATATGAATTAGAGCCTAGGCCTTATGATTATTTTAAAAAAAATACAGAGGAAAAATGATTTTTTCCTACTGTTCCAGCAGGCACAACGCCATATAAAAAGGCATAGACAAATTTTGCACAGCAAAGTGATATGACGGCTTCTGTCTCCAAGTAGTAGCCGACCCTACCCAAATAAGAGGCTAACGTACTGGAGACAGAAAATTTCGGTCTATGGGGAAGGTTGAGAAATGTCAGAAATATTAAAGATTTCCCCATAACAGACGGGTTATTTCTGTCTACCTAGTCCTAGGGCCTAGACTATGTTTTTTCGCCGATGAGTATATCGATATCATTGAGTTGTCGTTTATCCAGTGTTATCATGTCTTCGTGAAACAGTTTTTCAGGTCCATGACATTTCCGTAGGTCGCCATGGTCGCCGACAACAGTTACGACTGTGTCATGGAGTTGATATGATGAAACGACCCCCTGGAGTAGGCCCTAACGTCCGTGCGCATTGACTCGCCACCGTTGTTAACTCGCCACTCACCTGTCACTTACTGTCAGAACTCGTCCTCTAAAAATTATCTGCATCGCTTCAGACTTTGTTGTGGCTACATTGAATAGGTCAAAATATATTCTTCTGCCGTTGGAAGTCTCTTGTAAGATCCGGCGCATGAATAAGTGTTGGGCGCGATCAAAGTTTAACTAGCACACACACTCCTGCAATAGCCGGTGGATGGAGCTCGGGCGACAAAGACTAGACCTCCCTACTCAACAATAGTTGTAGCCCAATATGATGACGGAAGTTGACAAAATTTGCTATCGAGATGAAGATTAAAATATACTGATCAAGCTGGTACCATTTCAAAAGAGGGGGTGGTGTGATCTAAAAAAATAGAAGGGGGTGGCGGTTTAACGTAGAACCCTCTACAAGAAGGTGGCGAGTCTGCGTAGATCTGGCACATGTGTTGTGTGTATGTATGACGTGCCTGTGTGGTGTGCGCATGCGCGCAGTATTGGATTTGTAACTACAGGTAGAGATCGATGGGCGCGACTCAACAGCAGCCACCTATTGAGTCGCCATCCCGGAAGTACGTATATAGTGACGTCATTCTCTTTAAAATGGAGCATTTTCATGAATCATGCTTTTGAGATATTTTAGGGATACATTGATGTTTTCATATTAAATCAAGATTTTGGCAAGAATAAAGTTTAATTTAGCAGTATAGGAAGTTTTAAGGCCGTTGGGTGGCGACTCAACTTAAGTTCAGATATTAGAGATAAGCTACCTAGGCCTACATGTAAATTGTAAGTTGTACAAGTGACTAAGCCAAGCATGCCAAGGTCAGCTCGTACAATTTATAGGCCTAGGCCTACATGGTTTATAGTTATAGGCGTTATGGTATACATACGTTTAAAACTTTTCTCTCAGACATCTTCGGGGATTTCCTCTGCTTTCTTTAGACGAAACTGAAGTAAGAACTCAGCTCAGATGGACGTAGGGCCGGGCCTACTAGACGTCAGTCACACTTTTGATGCGAGTTAAATAGGCCTAACATTTAGTAGTACCACGCGTACGATAGACATATAATGTACGGTATTGATTAGCTAGAGATCGATCGCTTCTTCTTCTTCTTTCGTTAATGTTAATTGGCAATCAGTCATATTTGACTATTGTCGCCAATGACTTTTTTTTTTCCTCCTTCTCTCTGTTAAGGATATTATTTACATATATTTTCTATATTTTTATCTTTCTTATTTGTTTTTTTTTCCTGCTAAAATAAAGAAAATAAAGAAATTTTATTTCTTTTTTTTCCCGCTAGATTTACACTGAAAAGCCCGAAAAAACAACCGCTATCTTCAGCACAGTTCCAACAGCACTTGCCCTGCCCTTTCCAAGATGCAATCTTACCGGGTCGGCGCAGTACGTCGCGCCAATTTTTCGGTCAAGCCTAGGTAACTCAAGCATGGGCGAGGGGGCGCTCGTGTACCTGTGCATATAGATGGGTTTTTACATATTTAAATGTATTTTACAAGTTTTACAATATTTTATCAACAAGGCGAAAACACTTGTGGGCTTGGTTAGTAACAACATGTGCATCGTATAACTATGATAAATCCAGGCGCGGATCCAGGGGGGGGCACAGCCGGCCCGTGCCCCCCCCCCCCCCCTTTTGTAAGAGAAGTATGATTTTTTACCATAGACAATCGCCCATTTCCTCGATTGTGCCCCCCCTTTTAGAATGAAAACCTTTTTTTTTTTTTTTTTTTTTTTTTTTTTTTTGCTTGTCAGGGAATTATGGAGGGAAAATGAACCCCATACCCCCCCCCCCCCCCCCCCACTGAGCGACTTTTCGAGAAGCTGGCGAGACCAAAAAAATACGGGTCTACCTTTTCACAAACTTTCATTTTTGTGCCCCCTCTTTTACTCAATCCTGGATCCGCGCCTGGATAAATCTTTATTATTATTACATACGTATGCATACATATGCATATAGGAATCATTTTAGAAATTTAATCAAATTTTTTAATTCACACAAAATACTTTTAAAGGACAATTAACCCCACATGATATTCTAGATGCGGTATTGTCTGCTACGTCTTTCCATGGAGGCTGCCATTTTGTGCATGACACGGATCATTAGGTACCATATGCATTGATAATAGCCTACCTTTACAACAGATACGTCGCTTTGTTCTGATTTTATTACGATTGTTATTGGCCATGGGCCTAGATAATTGACGACCCATGAGTTCTAATAGCCATCCTGTAATGCAGATTCCTCGCTTTGTTTTGGTATTGTTACGATTGTCTCCGTCCTTGACGTCAATTCTCCGTCTCCACGTACAGAAAGTATATTTTTATGAACAAATTAAGACCTTTTAAAAAATATATAAAACTAAACTTACATTTCAGAATATGTGACTATATCTAATATATATTTGTCCTCTAAAAATCAATTACAAGTTAACGATGAAGGAAATATTACTTGGGATGAAAAATATTTTCGTGTACACATAAAGTAATGGCAGCCCCCTTATTATTGCTAGCAGACAATAACTTGGCTGGAAAATAGTGATTTATATCTATATCCTGTGTTTTTACATGAAATTGCATGTATCAAATAAGAGGCATATACTACACCATTCAAAATAAGCTAATTCATACGCTGAGGTTAATTTCCCTTTAAACATACCTACACACAAAACACATACATGTAGGCCTATACTATAATGGTAGATTACCTATTCTTTACTGAAACGTTTCGTTCTGGAAACGAAACGTAGTATAGCTTTTTGTATTCCTGGGTCACTTTTTTTTAAATACTCCATTATTTGCCCTGATTGAGATTCATTTAATTCTGATAGAAGCATTGCTCTCTCAATAATATATTTCGGACATACTATAAGATAATGTCTGACTGTTTCTACCTCAGAGCATCTGTCACAAAAACCTGTTGGATGAATACCCAATCTTAAAAGATCTTGATTAAGACCGATAACTCCTACGCGGAGACGATGGAGTGTACTAGTTTCTTGCCTTCCCAGATTACATATATATGGAGATGTCACCGATGGCTGTAATTCTTTCAAGGCCGAGTTTGTTTGATTCCATCTTTCTTGCCAAAGTATCTTGGAACTTTGTAATATAAGTTGCTTAATTTCTGATAATGTTAATTTATTTTGTATTTCTATTCTATTTGATAAAGCTGCTTTTGCACAAGAGTCTGCTATTTCATTTCCTAATATTCCACAGTGTCCTGGGATCCATTCAAAATATATGTCAATTCCTTTATATTTAAGCCTAGTAATAATAGTTAGAATTTCTGTAATAATGGGTTCGTCATTTTGTCGATGTAAGGATAAGAGTGCACTTAGTGAGTCACTGAATATAACAACACCTGTGTATATGTTTATATCTTCTACCCATCGCGATGCGCGCGCGGTAGCCTCAATGTGAAAATAATAATATGGGGTCGGAATAACGATGTCAGCATGCACAAAACGATACACCCAAAATTGGGTTTTTCATTTCATTTCATTTCATTTATTTTCCATTTTCAACAGAATATAACGTAATTACATCATGATTTCATGAAACATTTTTCAACAAAATATAACGTTATTACATCATAAATAATATCATGAACCATTTTCAACAATATAAAGACAAACGTAAATACATCGTAAATAATATCATGAACAAAATGCATGTAATAACAATAATTTTCATTCAGCGTAATTTTCAAGGAAAATTATAATATATAAATGCTGAAAATGGAGGGGAATGCTAAAAAGCAAGGCTTGTATTTTGCAAACCCCTCAAAAAAAAAAAAAAAAAAAAAATCTGTGCAATTTATATAGCAAGTATACATTTAAAAAAGGATACATACACACCCTATAACACCCCCGCATACACCAAAAATAATAACTGCAAAACCTCCCTCCCCCAAAAAACTTAACTTATCGCCACAGAAAAGAGAAAAAAGAAAACGACGAACTAAAGAAGACGGACAACACCAAACTGGGAACAAGGAGAGAGAGAGAGAAAAAAAAAAAAAACAAAAACAAAAAAAACAAAAAAAAACAAAAAAAAAAAACACACACACCCAATGGAAATAACAAAACAAAAACAAAACAAAAGAAAAAAAAACAAAAAGAACGCTGGCTTATTATAGAAAAGAAGGAAAGATAGATATAGAGAGCATGCGCAGTATTGGGGACGAAACACGATTTGAAATATGAAGCAAAAATTGAATAAAATTATAACAGAATGCAGGATGCAGAATTAACAAAGAATTTACCATAAGTCATGGGGATGATGATGATTCCATCTAAAAGTTATATGTTTCAATCAGCCAATTTCCTACCAAGAATCAATTTGATTCCCGGTAAGAAACCAAAAGAAAAGTCTTTAGTTGTTTCTTGAATGAGTGTAAACTGGGAGCATCTTTAATATTCGAATTAAGATTATTCCAAAATTTTGGTCCGGTGAAAGTAAATATAGATTTTGTGAAGATAGTTCTAGTAAGGGGTAAATGAAATTCATTTGATTGTCGTGTGGAGTATTTATGAATAGCCATATTCTTACAAAATATATCACTGAATAGTGCAGGTAACAAATTATTATTTAATTTATACATGAACTGACCGAGATTATGACGATACAAGTCTTGTATTTTTAAGATTTTATTTTCAAAAAATAGTGGGTCCGTGTGTGATTTCCAGGATAGATTTGATATGATACGGACTGCCTTTTTCTGTAATAATAAGATTCTATCCAGATAAGTAGAATGTGTGTTGCCCCAAACAACTAAACCATAATTTAAATAGGGCAATATTAATGTAGAGTATAAAGTTAGAAGAGTAAATTTTGGAAAATAATTCTTTAGTTTATTTAAGACTCCTATATTTCGGGAAATCGTTTGACATACACTGTCTACATGGGATTTCCAAGAGAGTTTATTATCTATGATTACACCTAAAAATTTCATGGAAGAGACTTCCTCTATATAATAAAGCATATTATCTAAAATGATATTATCGGGTAAATTATTTAAAGAGTTACTGAATGTCATTAGTTTAGTTTTCTGAAGGTTGAGGGACAGTTTATTGGCTCTTATCCAATGAAGTAATTTTCTGAGCTCAGAGGTTAAAACATTTGCCAATGTATGAGGGTTAGTGTGCGACAAAAAAACATTAGAATCGTCGGCAAACAATATGAAAGAAAGGATATCTGAAGAATTACTAATGTCATTAATATAAATTGAAAATAACAAGGGGCCAAGCAAGCTACCCTGAGGAACACCACAATTTACAGATAATTTGGAAGAACACTGACCATTTATGGATACAAATTGCTTTCGATTTGTAAGGTATAGCTCCTGAACCACTCCAAGGCCTTCCCGCGGATACCATAATGATTTAATTTGTGTAAAAGAATTTCGTGGTCAATGGTATCGAAGGCCTTGGAGAAGTCCAGGAACACACCCACAGTGTGTTGAAATTTGTCAATTGCTTTGGCAGCTTTATCAATAAAGGTAAGAATAGCATGAGAAGTGCTATGGTTTTGGCGAAAACCAAACTGAGAATTAGAAATAATCTTGTCTGCATTCAGAATATCTAAGAGTCTGGAGTATACAACTTTCTCGAGTAATTTGGAAAGTGCAGTTAATAACGAGATTGTTCTGTAATTGCTCACATCTTCTTTCTTACCTTTTTTGTATATTGGAATAACTTTTGAAATTTTCATATCTTGTGGAACATTCCCATTACTTAAAGATAAATTAAATATATGAACCAATGGATCCACTATGACGGTAATAATATTTTTCAATACAACATTATTAATGCCGTCGTAACCAGTGCTCTTTTTGTCTTTTAATTTTGCAACAATATCTAATAATTCTTCTCTAGTTACTGGAGAAAAGAAAAGAGATTTCGTATTTGGTGTATGCAAAAATTCATGAATTTTTTTCTGAGATAATGGAATTTCCCGAGCTAATTTGTGACCTATACTCGAAAAATATTCATTAAAGACATTAGCTATAAGCTTAAAATCATTAATTTCAACATTGTTATGTAATATTTTAGTTATTTTTATTTTATTGATAACACTATTAATAATTCTCCAAGTGTTTTTGATATCATTTTTGAATGAGTATAACTGGTTATAGAAGTATTTTCTTTTTTCGATCCGTAATATTTTTGTAAGAGTGTTTTTATAGGATGTATATTTACAATGTGACTGGTCAGTACGTTTAAGTTTATCAACATAATATAATCTATTTTTGCGATTTATGGATCGCAATAGAGATTTGGTTATCCAGGGAAGCCTTGGGGTTCTTTTATAATTATCTGATTTTTTTCTTAATGGAATATATTTGTCTAAGTATAAAGTTATGGTTTTCATAAAGGTTTCGTATGATAGATTAATATCCTCATGATCATATACTTCAGACCAATCTACTTCACTTAGATTTTCTTTCAAGTTTGCTAAGTTATCTGGTGTAATTTTTCTATAGCTTTCCGTTATTTTGTTTTTTCGGATCTTGAAAGAGCGTGAGAATGTCGTAAAAATAGGATAATGATCAGATATGTCAGATAAAACAATACCTGAGTTAGGAAGTGGAGTGATATTACAGAATAAATTATCAATAAGGGTAGCTGTTTGGTTGGTGACCCTAGTGGGTCTGGTTATGAGTGGCAAGAAAGATGCAGACATCATAATATCAAGGAATTCTTGAGTATTTTGGCTATTGCAATTAGAGATATCAATATTAAAATCCCCTACTATGAAACAATCCTTGTTATTAAATACAGAATTATGCGTAAGCTCCAGTAAATAGTCTAAAAAAAATATGAGAGTTCGAATTTGGTGGTCTATATAAAACAACTATCAAGATATTTTTGGAATCAGATATTTTTAGCTCAACAACGAGCGATTCAACGGTATCACTCATACAGTTGAGGTCATTATGAATAAAATAGTCGAAATCTTTCTTAATGTACAAAGCAACACCTCCACCAGTTTTGCCACATCGACTGTTTTCTATAAAATGATAATCAGGTAGCGAGTACAATGACGTGCAACTGTGGGTGAGCCATGTTTCAGTTAGGCCGATCGCAGAAAAGGATATTTGTGAGGGGTCGTTCATTAAAAGTCGAAAGTTATCAAAATTACTGTTCAAACTTCTTATATTCAGATGCATAACTGAAAAACTGTTATCTGTTTTTGGCAATGATTTAAACTGATTTACTGTAAAATAATCTGAGCTAGGGTAAGAAATATTCTCATCGCAACCTATAGTATCATGAAAGTTAATTTGTTGTGCTACACGATTTTCAAAATAATTATGACAATCGGTTTGATCAACATTAATGGTGGTTCTAAATATATCGAAGAAATCATCATCAGTTAATTCAAAAGCAAAATTATCAGCCTGCATCATCGAAAAGTAAAAAAGCGAGTAGTTATTAGTGGATCGGTTCCGACACACCCCAGGACTGCGCCAGCACGTGCACAGTCAAAGACAAGATCTGTATAGAAGGAAGATAATACTTGTAAGACCAGCGGAGAAAATAAACACATACAGAAACATAATACACTCAAGCAGAAAAACCTAAACACAAGGAAAACACGTGAGAAAAGCATAACAATGAAAGACATGACGGAGCCCCCGACGTGTATGTGAGATTGAAGCACAATACAGTCCATCTGGCAAAAGGCATTCAATGGATTACCGTAAAAAGTTGCAGTGTAGTTATATAAGAAACCATGGGCAAATCCCTATTCATAACCATCTACTCATTTTGAACTGTAAACCAATGAACCGTAAAAACAACAACAGTAATGAAAACCTGAGGGATTATGAAAATTTCGCGGAGTATTATATTAATGAGGTATTTTAGACAAGGGAAGAGGACCTAAGAGTGTCGTGAGTGAAGACCAATAAAAAACACACACAAAGTAGTTCTTACTATATGGATGTTATACAGAAGATACAGAGGATACAATCAACTTTTGCAAAGTGATATGAAGTTAAAAGGTAATAAAACACAACTCGTTACACTTCATGAAGAAAAGTTCAAACCCCACAGATTCCATAGTAAGTGAAAGGAAAAAATCATTTGAATGTAAAATTTTTCAAGATATCATAATGAAAATCTTTCGAAAATTTTCCACCAAAATAACTTGTTACATCAGACTCAATTATATATTTATGGTGACATTAATTTGCTCAGTTCGTTACTACATAAATCCAAACTAAATCCAAATACACAAATCCAAAATGATATGCAATATCTGATGAATAATTAATAGTAGACAAACTGTGCCTAGCAATTTGGCTTAGTCACAGTGGAAAAAAAAACCCTTGCATATGCATAATTTTCAAACAATTATCAACTAGAAATATCACTGAAGATGATAATTAATACCCCCGCCCCATGACAACAGCCTTTCTTAACTTTTGGTCGAAAACTGAGTAGTTCGATCCGCAAGACTTTTCCCCGATTTACTGCCATAAATATGCCGTTTCCATGGCAACGCAGCCTCTGACACATCCAAAAAATATTTTGTACACATCTTCCCAGTAAGACCAATGTGTGTACCAAATTTCATGACTTTCGGTCAAATACTGGGGAAGTAGTTCGATCCGCAAGGTATTTCCTTAATTTTCTGCCATAAATATGCTGTTTCCATGACAACACAGATTCCGACTCATCCGAAAAATATGCCTTGCACGTCTTCCCACCAAAACCAATGTGTGTACTAAATTTCATAACTTTCGGTCAAAAACTGAGGAAGTAGTTTGATCCGCAAGGTGTTTCCTTGATTTTCTGCCATAAATATGCCGTTACCATGGCAACGCAGATTCCAACTGATCCGAAAAATATGTCTTGCACATCTTCCCACCAAGACCAATATGTGTAGCAAATTTCATGACTTTCGGACAAAAACTGAGGAAGTAATTCGATCAGCAAGGTGTTTACTTGATTTTCTGCCATAAATATGCCTTTACCATGGCAACGCAGATTCTGACTCATCCGAAAAATATGTCTTGCACATCTTCCCACCAAGACCAATATGTGTAGCAAATTTCATGACTTTCGGACAAAAACTGAGGAAGTAATTCGATCAGCAAGGTGTTTACTTGATTTTCTGCCATAAATATGCCTTTACCATGGCAACGCAGATTCTGACTCATCCGAAAAATATGTCTTGCACATCTTCCCACCAAGACCAATATGTGTAGCAAATTTCATGACTTTCGGACAAAAACTGAGGAAGTAATTCGATCAGCAAGGTGTTTACATGATTTTCTGCCATAAATATGCCTTTACCATGGCAACGCAGATTCTGACTCATCCGAAAAATATGTCTTGCACATCTTCCCACCAAGACCAATGTGTGTACCAAATTTCATGAGCCCTGGTTGAAATCTGAGAAAGTAGTTCGATCCGCAAGATTTGCAACAGACCGACCGCCCGCCCAACCATTGTGTACCAATTCCCATATACCCCCTTCAATCTTCGTTTGGGGGGGGGGGGGGGGGGGTATAAGGATATACATGTACATATCAGAAGGAAATCTTTCAACACTTAACCACCAAAATGACTTGTTTGACACAGGGAATTCACTGTATTTATACTGACATTAATTTGCTGAGTGAGTTATAGTAAGATTACACATCAAATTTCTAAACAAGTTTTGTTTCAGGAAATGCAAAATGATATGAAATGACTGAGGAATAATTAACTATACACAAATTGTGTATAGCAGTTTGGCTAAGTCACAGGGAAAAAAAAAAAAAAAAAAAAAAAAACCTTGTGTGTTAAATTTTTGATCGATTATCAAAGACACATATAACAGAAGAAAATCTTTCAGAAGTTTACCACCAAAATGACTTGTTTGATACATGGAAGTCACTTATACATTGTATCTATTTTGACAGAAGAAATCTTTCTGAACTCAGCCATTAAAATGACTTATTTAAGACAAGGGAATACATCAGACTCACTTACATTTATACTGACATCAGCTTGCTGAGTTTGTTATAGTATAATTACACATACACACAATTCCTGAATAACGTTTTGTTTCAGGAAATCCAAAATGATATGAATAATTAGTAGTACACAAACTGTGCCTACCAAATTGGCTTAGTCACATGCAGTGGAGGAAAAAAAAAAAAAAAAACCTTATCAACTAGAAATATCACTGAAGATGATGATTAATACCCCCGCCCCGTAACAACAGCCTTTCTTGACTTTTGGTCGAAAACTGAGGAAGTGGTTCAATCCGCAAGATTTTTCCCCGATTTACTGCCATAGATATGCCGTTTCCATGGCAACGCAGCTTCCGACGCATCAAAAAATATATTGTACACATCTTCCCAGTAAGACCAATGTGTGTAGCAAATTTCATGACTTTCGGTCAAAAACTGAGGAAACAGTTCGATCCGCAAGGTATTTCCTTGATTTTCTGCCATAAATATGCCGTGACCATGGCAACGCAGATTCCGACTCATCCGAAAAATATGTCTTGCACATCTTCCCACCAAGACCAATGTGTGTACCAAATTTCATGAGCCATGGTTGAAATCTGAGAAAGTAGTTCGATCCGCAAGATTTGCAACAGACATTAATTTGCTGAGTGCGTTACAGTAAGATTACACATCGAATTTCTGAACAAGTTTTGTTTCAGGAAATGCAAAATGATATGAAATGACTGAGGAATAATTAACTATACACAAATTGTGTATAGGGGTTTGGCTAAGTCACAGGGAAAAAACTTGTGTGTTAAAATTTTTAATCAATTATCAAAGACACATATAACAGAAGAAAATCTTTCAGAAGTTTACCACCAAAATGACTTGTTTGATACATGGAAATCACTTATACATTGTATCTACTTTGACATTAGTTTGCTAAGTTCATTATAATATAATTACACATCAAGATTCTGAACAACTTTTTTTTTGTTTCAGGAAATGCAAAATGATATGAAATGTCTGGTTAGTAATTACACAAATTGTGCACAGTAATTTGGCTAAGTTGCGGAGGAAAATCTCCTGCCGAGTATGTTAAATCATTCAATTAATTATCAGCAATACGCAAGAAATCTTTGTGAACTCAGCCATCATTTACAGACGTACCAATCAGATATGAGTATTTACGTGACGTGACTCAGTCTCGAACCTGGGTCCGCTGAATCAGTTTATAACTTCCACTGTTAGCTGGATTACAGTTGTCTTAGGGCAAATAGTGGGGCGGCATCCCCCCCCCCCCCCCCCCCCCCCACTCGGAGGTCGAAGGGACTGCATGCGTGTTCCCAAAATCTCCGGTAAAGGGGTATTTTTTTGGGCGACACAATCCGGCCCGTGAATTGTAAAAAAAGGGTTTTTTTTATTCTTTCACCAGGAGATTTCATTAAAAAAGCGAGTGTTTCTCTCTATCTCTCTCTCTCTTCGACACCTGAGAAATTTAAAAAAAGGGGGGGGGTTATGAAATATCTTACCATTAAAAAAACTTTTATGTCATGAGATTTTCATTTTTGTTTGGTTTCTTATGACTGCATTGAGTTCTGAGATTCAATTTTGAACATGGTATGGTATTTTAAAGTTTCGCTTAATTTCGCAAAACAGTTATATGCACATTCTGCTCAGTATGCAAATAAGGGAACCAGTGACGTCACCCACTCACTATTTCTTTTGTATTTTATTACATGAAATACGAAATATTTAATTTTTTCCTTGTTATAATGTGGAACAAGGTTTGATTCCTGCGGCTGAACATGTGTAATTGCCATTGTTGCAACCTATACACTGAATTCAATGAGAGCTTCCTAATTGTGAAATCTGCAGAAATCAAAATATCCTATATTTCACATAATAAAATACAAAAGAAATAGTGAGTGGGTGACGTCACTGGTTCCCCCATTTGCATACTGAGCAGGATGTGCATATAACTGTTTTGCGAAATTACGCGAAACTTTAAAATACCATAACTTCCTTATTTTACATCCTATTTTGATGAAATTTTCAGTGTTATGCTTGTTGGATTTTTCTCTATTTATTCAAATCAACTTTTTGTTAGGGTGGACTTGGCCTTTACATTATTGCACAGTGAGGTAAGATTAGATCCGTTACATGAAATATTCTTGTCATTGGCATAAAGAACAAGAATTAATGTTGCCGTTGATTTGAAGATGTCGTTTCGTTTATATAAAGAATAACAAGTGATGGACCAAGCAACGACCCTTGACGAACACCACATGTGATATTACTCATGTTTAAGACGACCGAGTCAAATTTATTGCACAGGAGGCGATTACAAAGAAACTGGCAACAAATCGTAATCTATGCTACGGATTCCATTATAATTGTTTTTAATAGGATTGAGTGATTAACGGTATCGAAGGCGTTCGATAAGTCAATACAAATTGCAATTGAATATTGATTTTTTTCAAAGGAGTCAATTATATCGTTTGTTAGTTTAGATAATGTATTAGGGCTTGGAGAACCAGATTGTTATCTCATTTGATTTTATTCATTGTAGCCTATTAGGAGAGCTTTAGACAGGAGAATGTTCATTTATCACCCTTTTGTGTTGTTAATTCATGTACTTGAAAGCCTGTGTAGCCCAATTGTGATAGGGTTCGTCCAAGATTTTAGTGACATGATCAGAAAGCAGTGGATTTGACTCAAAGAAGGTTATCTGGTATACATAGGCATGATTGGGGAGGGGGGACATTTTTTTTTAGATTCACCCTTTTGTTGATGGTATTGGTTAAGAATTAATAGGTTTTTATTATAACTGCAATACTGGTGGCGAAATATCAGTTTTAGTGATTGGGGTTTAGAGGATTGGTGGTGATTCTCAGCTTCAATCCTCTTTGGCTGAGGAACCGGACTAACATTAACTGTATTGATGGGCGTACCACAGGGGTCTATTTTGGGTCCGTTATTATTTTCCATCTATGTAAATACTTTACCAAATTGTATATCTGATGGTTATGTTGATATGTATGCGGACGATACCACTTTAACTGTGAGTGGAAGTAGCGTAGCTGAGGTTGAAGAAAAACTTTCTTTCGCATTGGAAGAATTAATGGTATGGATTAATCAAAACCGCCTTGTACTAAACACGGAGAAGACATGCGTGATGATCATAGCTTCGCGTGCTAATTTAAACAAAATAACATCCTTCAATGTTTCTATAAATGGAAAGGTATTGAAAAGAGTTAATGTCGCCAAATGTCTTGGTATATTAATTGATGAAGAATTGAATTGGTCCAAACACGTTGACAAAGTAACAAAGGTAACGCAGAGAAATGTCAGTGTAATAAAACGAGCGAAGGATTATTTACCATTAACATCTTTAAAGATGCTGTATAATGCACTCGTGTTGCCTCACTTTGATTATTGTTCCTCTGTGTGGTCAAATCGATATCAGGAACAAACGTATAAGCTTCATAAAGTTCAAAAACGAGCTGCTAGAATAATTTCAAACAAAAGTTATGAGACTCCATCAAGTGAATTAATTAGCAAACTGAAATGGATGCCAATTGAGAAACGATTTGAATTTCAGCGTGTTACTATGATGTTCAAGTGTACACACAATTTGGCACCATCCTATTTACAAGAAAGTTTAGTTAAAGTAAGTGACATTCATCAGTATCATACGAGGCAGGCAGATGAAGGTTTACTTTCTGTGCCAAAGTATAAAACAGAATGCTTTAAACATAGCCCCCTCGTATCTTCAATTATAGCATGGAATCAGTTGGACAGATCACTAAAAATGGCAAGCTCTGTGAACACTTTTAAATATATGTTCAAAAGATCTTGCAAAATCTGTTCGCAATAAGAAATTTTATTCAGTTTCTTAGCTGAAGTTTTACTCTCATTCCTTATCGCATTTCTACGCATTCTCTTGTGAAAACAAAGGATTGGTTTGATTCGTTTACATAACAGCATGGTAAATGAGTCATATTCATTCTTATTGCTAGAAAATTTCACTTGATGCTATTTTATATTTGTCTTCATCAGTAATATGTCATTTTTTGTTGCCCTGATTTGCAAAATATGTTTGATGGTTTGTTTCTTTGCCCAAAAATGTACGATGACATAATGCTTTTCAAAATGTATGAATGATTTCATATCATTTATAATCAATAAATAATTTGCATTTTATTGTTTCATAAGAGACACTGTACATTCGATTGTTATACTATATTACATGCAATCATTGTGAAATCTTTGAATAAGTATACTACCCTATAATATGTTTTGTAAATATGTATATAACAATTTTGTTTCTATACTGAGCTAAAGTAGTCTTTATACTTCTTGTATGTACTTTCAAAATTATACAATGCCATTTCAAAATAACCCATATATAAATGGTTATTTTTCAACAGATTTTTGAAAATATCACCGTCTATACATTATGAATTAAGATGATAGGAATGTGCAACAATTTCAACATTTTCGTAAAACCAATTTTGATTACGAGGATACCATATTCTTTGTATATACATGTATATATATATATTTATGTATGTTCTTATTTATTTTTGGTTATGAGTTTATTTTCATGATTTTGTTGGCTATTATTGTTACTTACTATTGCTATCAGGGCCTCATGGAAGACCACCAATATTGGTGATAATGAGTCACCCTGTATAAATATCAGAAATAAATAAATAAATAAATAAATAAATAAATAAACATGTAGACAGTCTGGACAGTTATGTGGACAGGTGAAACCAAGGTGTCCGAGGGACGGGGACCAGGATGGTCTGGGCAGTCAATATGTCGATATAGACAGTAGGGACAGTCAAGGTCAATTGGACAGGTCATGTACCAAGGGATCCGTTGCAAGGTGAAAGCTAAGGTGGATGGTCAAAGCAAGAAGGAATTGCAGAGCCTATCTACAATCTTAAGTTGATCTGCAAGGACATGAGATGTTATGACGGACAGTCATGATGGTCAAGATGGCGACCGAAGAGAACACTCGAACTGAGTATAGTCATTTTCATGTTCCTTTTACAACTGTAGTTGAAGTTTGTTGAAGTAGTCAGAGAACTGTTCTTGAGCTAAGAGATTGTTAAAATCCTTAGGTTTTATTTGGAGATAATACCCTGACACAAGCGGGGAACAGGTTACCATGGTTACCTTGTATTTTGAACTATGACGTTTTATGATTCGTTGTATTATTATTTACTAACTTATTTCTCAAAGATAACCATTGGCGGCGGAAACACCAAAATTTAGGGGGGGGACGCCAGACAATATTTTAACACTTTGCTCTGCCGGAACCAGGATTTTTAAGGGGTGCCGAAATTGCGCAAGTCGCGTGACAGGCTTAAGGGGGAGGGGGGGAGGTCAGCTGCACTAGTAAACGTAAGTATTGGATGTAGAAGCATCAAAAGGGGGATCGGTCGTCGAGACGGGTAAACAGTAAACACTAAACATTGGAGGATCCAGGAGTCAAAAGTTGGATGTTGACTTGAAATCGTGCGAGCCATGGGCGCGATAGCGCACGCCGCATTACCGGCTGAAGGGGGAGGGGCGAATTCTCCCTTCGCCTGGATCCACCACTGGTAAACGTAACACTGATGGCAGAAAATAAAGTGATAGTAATATGTGTATAGCATGCATCGCGAGCGCGTACCCCTGTAAGGGTGAACGTGCCCAGACTCAAGAGGGACAATTTGCTAGGGCCTTGTTGGGGCTTCCGGGAGCGAAGGTCCCCTAAGCGCTATAGTAGATTTCGTAAACTCTGAGGCAATCATCTAGATTTCATTTTTCTCTATAAATTAATGCTTCCACCGTGGGCATAATGACCGTGGGCCACCACCACTACAAGAAACGAAAATAAGATACAAATCATTGTAAACAATGTAAAGTGACGGTTGAAATGTTTTATTGCGCTTATACTTGATTGTAGCTTTATAAATCGTACACAACTCTTAATTGAATAAGTGACAATGTGTCTGGTTCTCTACCAAGACTTACGTGATGTCATGATGAATCAACAGCTAGGTACATGTATTAAAATGCGAATTCACCCCTACTCTCTTGATAGTGGCTAGTGTACATGAATTCCTGGATAGCTTCTCCCTTCCAGCTACCTATTCAGTCTTGAAAAGTTGATATTCGCTAAAAAAAAATAAGTTTAGGCCTAGCATGAGCATGTATGTGATGAGTTTGGCGGCACATAATTTTGCATAACTTAAAAAAAAAAAAAAATCGCGCACCTCAAGTTTGCTGAAAGCAGCCTATACGAGAAGTAATCATTATTACTCGTCTGACCATCTTCTCTCATTCTGAATGCCTAAAAGTGCCATACAAATTTATACTTGAGGCACTTGGTAGCGTATAATGCAAAAATCATTACGACAAGTCATAATATGTTGGGTAAAAATTAAATGATGCACCAAATATTATTTTAGGTATAGGTTGTGTAGAGGCCACAGCAGTAGATTCGCTGTTTTGGGACTGAAATACAATGTATGAAAATCGAAACAAAATATTAAGTGGGAAACAAATATTTTGTAAGATTTCACAAATAATGTTTACATTGGTGTATTTAAAGTGAAAGCAAAAATATCAAACCACCATCACGAAATCGGTCAATACATCAAATATCAGGTCTTTAAAGATAATATTTTTCCCAACAAAATATAATGTGAAATTATAACTGTCAATTTGACTCCAAAGTCTTTAGACCCTACAGGTCTGGAAACTGCACTGACATGTATGAGGTTTCCTCATATTTCTGAGGACGGAAGTGTAAAATAGCAAACAAACAACAAAGTGCTGTTATTCTACTTTATGGAATGATTAAGAACTCCAAGTACATCTTCTTGCACTCCTAGCTGGTAATATGTCTGAATTTGACAGAGCTAATATTTGAACTTTTGAAGTAACAAAATGTCACTGAAATCATGGAAGTCAGGAAGTGTAAGACGTGTCAGCTAGATTACAGATATATGACATACACTGTAAAAGGGATTCCGCTGTGACCAGGAAAAACATATCTTGACCATTAAATAATTATTCAAAAATGTCTCATTTTACGTCTCTTCACAATCCTTGTCGCATGTGAACTTTATATACAAGAGGAAAATGAGAACTCGATGAAGAATATGTGAATTATGAACACACATGGGTTTGTTAGAAAGGTTTACAACCGAAGTTTATCGCATGGGTCCAAAATCAAACATCAAGCTTAATAAAATGGACTGGGTTTACATGTATCACACAGTCACATTGCACTATGCCATCGGGGGGGGGGGGGGGGGGGGACTAACCAGTAACCATCACGCGTACGGTGTATACCACATCTGCGTCTGAAAAATGCGAATATAGGTGTATTTTTCATTATTAGCTTTGCAGGCCAATGCACGCAAGGCCAAATGTGCATCTCTTTGTTCCCCATTATGACGGATAAGGCCCCCAAATTGACAATTTAAAATATTAGCCCCCGAATTTCGGACGAGGCGCCACCCTGCAAAAGGACCCGTTTTTGTTTTGTATTGTTGTTGTTTTTTTTTTTTTTGGGGGGGGGATGGGGAAGTCGTCAGGTATAGAAGGCCTAATTCTCCCACTATATATTTTTCGTTGGACTTGGGCTGTATACGAAATATTGATTCTGCTCATGAAGAGAATCAAACGCGGTGAAAAAGTGCACCCCGCCTATATACACTTTCCGAACTTGCAATGTTCCCGCGGTCTTCCCGCCTCCACTCTGTGATATTATTTATCAGTGATATTTGGTTTTGCTTAAAGAGCTGAAATTTTTGCGATGGTTTTATTTTCGCGAATTTCGCGAGTCAAACCCACGCGAATTAAAACTTCCACTTCTGTTTTATAGTAATATCAACATTATCATAATCGCCTCGCTAATCATTACACCCAGTATGACCCAGACCAAAATAACAATCAGTAAAGTTTCCTGTTTTTTCTTCATGTTTGTTGGTTTTTGTTTTTAAAAAGAGAAAATTGGATAAAACAATATTTTCAAATTGTTAGAACTTTGAGAGTTCCGTGTAATATTCGAAGAATACGTAAAGTTGTTACTTCTATGACGATTTGAACAAAAAGAGAAATTCTCCTGCAATCTAGGGGTGCATGATTGTGATTTGAAAGAAAGCCATTCTGGGCGGACCCCCCCCCCCCCCCCCCTCAGAAATGTACCCGGCATCCGCATTACGAAACCTATTGAAAATGTATCGGACGCACGTGTCGCATGTTGTATAGACATATGTACCTGACGGCTTGTCTCGAATGGGTGGGTTGCGGGAGCGGGATGGGAGCGGGAACGGGCACACCCTTTCGAGACAAGCCCCCCCCCCCCGGTTATCTCGAATGGACGCGTTCCCAGCGAGAAGTTCAATGAACGCGCCACTTCGAGACAACCGGGGGGGGGGGGGGGGGCTTTCCTCGAATGGGTGTGTTGAGTAGACTTTTGTAACAGACGTTTTAGAAATTTTTGAAAAATGTACTCTTGCTGTTTTTTTTTTCGTTTTTCTTTTGTCTAAGATGTAGAAAATATAATAAAACAGTATCAAAAAACGCTTTTGACAAGGAAATCATTATTTGTGCAAAATAAATAGGAGAATTGAATAATTATGCATTAAAACACACGGGGCGAAAGGGCACACACATACATACATACACCCTCAAGCTGTTTCTGAATAAAACATGGACAAATGTTTCCCATTGTTTTGTCTGTCGTTGTAATTGTACTCAACAGGACATTCACAGACACCATACAAAATACATTAGCAAATATCTTGTTAGTCTTTGTTTTTGGTTAGATTCAAATGAATGTATGAGGTTGCATGAATTCATAATGGAATGTTCATTTAAAATTCAAAGGTCTGGTCGGGCAGACAGTCCAGAATAGAATGTTAATTCACTGCGGCATATTTTTTTTACGGGGGGGGGGGGGCACAAGATGGCCATGCCCCACTCCTTATTGGTGGGTGAGTAAGAAAATAGGAAGATGAGTGAGGAAGATGAAAAAATATTCCCGGGAAAATGTAAATAGTGGTCAAATTTCCTAAATTGCCTGGATAGGTGGTCCAATATCTCAGAAAATCGGGATAGGGGGGTAAAACAAATTCCAACTTCTCCGGGACAGGGGGTCACTTTTGAAAATGAGGTACGAGCACAGGCCTACCCCTTGTATGGGGAGTTGGGGGCCGGGTACAAACGACCTTTTGATATGCGTTTTGACTTTTGATAGTGGGTATTGATAGAATGATAGGCATTAAAAGCTGTTTCTAACTTTGGAAAGATGATAAACACACCTTGGTTTATGTCAGCACATGTCTGTAACACAATTTCACAATATTTAACAGGTCACGCCAAAAAAAATAAATAAAAAATCCTAGCTACGCCACTTGCCCTTTCGCCCCCATGTGTTTTAATGCATAATTATTCAATTCTCCTATTTATTTTGCACAAATAATAATTCCCTTGTCAAAAGCGTTTTTAGATACTGTTTTATTATATTTTCTACATCTTAGACAAAAGAAAAACGAAAAAAAAACCAGCAAGAGTACATTTTTCAAAAATTTCTAAAACGTCTATTACAAAAGTCTACTTAACACACCCATTCGAGGAAAGCGCCCCCCCCCCCCCCGGTTGTCTCGAAGTGGCGCGTTCATTGAACTTCTCGCTGGGAACGCGTCCATTCTAGACATCCGGGGGGGGGGCTTGTCTCGAAAGGGTGTGCCCGTTCCCGCTCCCATCCCGCTCCCGCAACCCACCAATTCGAGACAAGCCGTCCTAGTACTCCTAGACCTGTTACTCTTGCCGTCACCTGCTTAAGAATAAGACTTTGAGTTAAGTTACAGTTTAATAATAAACCGTTCCAGTTTACAAGGGTAGGCCTACTTCATGGCGCATATAGTATACATACCTCTGATCGGGCCCATATCCAGGTACTAAGGCTAAATCTAGACCCCATGCAGGCCTCAATCATCCACCGTACCGTCCTTTGCGCTCACCTGATGAGGAAGACTCGATGAGGGCGCGCATGCGGCATATTCTCATACATAATTTCAAAGAAGCATTTACACAGTCATAGGCGCACATCATAACAGTCAACCGCGCTCACTTGGGGAGGTCAAATGAGGGCGCGCATTTTCTTAATCTCGCAAACATCATGGTATAAAAATTATATATATATACATATATATATAATTTCTTTAAAGGAAAGGGGGGACGTCCCCACCAACCCAAAATTTAGGGGGGGACTGTCCCCCCCAAAGAAAATTTAGGGGGGACGCGTCCCCCCCCCCCCCCCCCCCCCCCCCCGCTTCCGCCGCCTATTAGATAACGCATCAATAGAAGCTGGGGATATGATAAGAGGGGGTATGTTAATATTAGGGATGGTGCAAGACGCCCAGAGGAGATGCAGAGAGGTGTACAACTGGTTGTGACCATGACAAAAGAAGGACGTACGTAGGAGTTGGCCCACAGCCGAATGCAACTGCAGACACGGACGAGTAAAAACACGTACGATCAGTTGTGACCAGTAGCATTAGCTTTGTCTGACTCCGTCGTACATGCATGGTCACAACTGATTGTCCGTGTTTTTCCACGTGCGTGTCCGCAGCGGCGATCGGCTATGGGCCAACTTCTGCGATGGGTACGTCCTTCGTTTGTCATGGTGACAACCAGTCGTGCACCTCTCTGCATCTCCTCTTGGGCGTCTTGCACCTTCCTCATATTACTTGCAAGAACTCTTGAGGCGAATGTACAGCCCCTTACTGGTCCCCTGCAACCGACGTGCAACCGACGCGCGACATGTCACGGCTCCGTATGGATCCATGGGCTTCGTGAGACCTACGCAAGGAGCCCGTGCAGAAGTCCGTTGGCTGCGCACAGATTGTTGGACATGTCCAACAGCCTCCTCGCGTGTCCTGCTTGCTCCTACGTGCTTTAAAAAAATGCAGACCCGTGCGTGCGACGGAAGGATTTTCTGCGAAATCCATCGCAGACAACACGCAAGGAGGTGCACGACTTTCCTTTCACCAACCTTTGAGTTGTCACGTAGTTGTACATAAGGCCAATTACCGATGTCTTTCTATTTTTCTATTTTGTTGTAAATGCTTGGTTGAGCAAACACTGTAACCTCGTGTGATTATACTTTGTACTTTTTAAATGCATTTATTTGTAAATTTTGTACCAGTGAAAAGAAAATTTCCGAATGGACAATAAATCCTCAATTTCAATTTCATTTCGAACACATGCAAACCCTACATTGCATTATGAAACGAAACGTGGAATCATTTTTTCTTGTTCCTACTCCAAAATAAACCATTATGTCATTATAAAAACATAATCAGTCTTTAGCAAATAACCAATGAAAACGTTGGTAATAAAATTCTGCACACTTTGCTTTTTAATTGAAAGAATTTCATCAAATATTTCTCGAGTTATGTTAAAAAGTAAGTTCCCCCTGACATTTTAAACATAACTCGAGAAATATGTAATGAAATTCGTTCATTTAAAAAGCAAAGTGTGATTATTCCCTCACCATATGATTGAATGGTGAGATTTTGAGATTTTGACTGTACTTCTGTGGCCAACTTAGCAGATGCGCCATTCCATTCTTTAAATGTGATGACCTTTTTGATTTATTAAACACTTCATCAACAAATCACACGAATGATAATACTGCAACTGATGTAGCGTATAACCATTTTGTAGTTAACAGTATAAACTCAGCAAAAGAAATTTTCGACTTTAACCCTGATCATGACCAAATTCAAAGCCCTTCATCTGACTATGTAACTGCGTCTCAATTTAAAAACCTCGCCAAACAATTTGCAAAAGATACATTTTCTATATTACACTTAAACATTAGAAGCTTAAATAAACACTTCGAATAATTTCAATTGTTATTAGATAATCCATCTAAACAGTCGTTTTCCATAATAGGACTTACAGAAACTTGGTTATCCTGTGAATCCAACCTACCATTTTCATTAGATGGTTATGATCTTCTTGTCAATAATAGAAAAATCTGGCGGAGGTGTTGCATTTTTCGTGTCACACAAGTACGACTACACAATTATTAATGAAATTAATACAATGAACGAAATAGTAGAGTCACTTTTTATTGAAATTAATGTTCCGGATACTAAAAATATAATTATAGGCATTATGTATAGACCTCCATGTTCCAACTCAAATGATTTCCTAGTGTACCTTACAGATTTACTCAAAAATCCACACTTCGTAAACAAAGACGTTTTCATAATGGGAGATTTCAATATTGATATATTGAAACATCATAATAATAATATATCCCATGAATTTCTTGAAATATTTTTGACTGCCTCGTTCTTGCCTTTGATATTGAAACTTACTCGCATGGCAAATCATTCTGCTACCCTTATTGATAATATTTTTTGCAATACTCTTCTGTAATTCTATCCGATATACGTACCATTATCCAATTATGTCACATTTTACCCTTAAGCACTCATTAAACACCCCTCACAGACCATCAAGACGGAGACCTACCAATGAAAACATTACCAGTCTTAGAGCTTCTTTAGACTCTTCTGACTGGTCGTGTGTTTATAATACTAATGACGTAAATTTATGTTTTAATAATTTCCTTAACATATTTCATAATCAACTAGATATTCACATTCCTAAAGTTAAAGAGAAAACGAACCACCTACAAAAAAATCACCGAGACTTCCATGGATTTCTAAATCACTTTTACGTTCTATCAACAGAAAAAACAACTTATACTTAATTTAAAATGAAAGGCACTGAACAAGCAAAGGCTAGATATACCAGATATAAAAATATTTTAACTAAAACAATACGATTAGCAAAGAAAAGATACTTTACGAACCAGTTAGCTTTATATAAGAACGATATTCAAAACACTTGGAAGATTTTAAAACAAGCAATGAACTTATCCAATAACAAATCAGAAATCACTAAAATTAGGTATAATGATGACATTGTTGAAGATCCTGAAAACGTCGCCAATGCTTTTAACAACTATTTTTCTTCTATAGGAGTAAATTTAGCTGAAGGTATTCCTCGATCAGCCAA
Source organism: Heliocidaris erythrogramma (assembly GCA_025617745.1). NCBI lineage: Eukaryota > Metazoa > Echinodermata > Echinoidea > Camarodonta > Echinometridae > Heliocidaris > Heliocidaris erythrogramma. The sequence continues at coordinate 15,922,621 of CM046873.1, read as the reverse complement.
ACATTTTTCTGAATACCTAGGCACACCTAATCCCAATTCTATTTTTTTCACTCCTATAGTCAAAGAAGATATCATTGATATTGTATCTAGAGTCCCGGTTATGATGATATTAATAATTTCATTTTAAAAGGTGTAATATCTTCAATTGTTAATCCCTTAGTACATGTTCTTAATCTATCGTTACTTAATGGACAAGTCCCAGATAACATGAAAATTGCAAAGGTCATACCCCTGTACAAAAAAGGTGACAAATTGAATGTTAGTAATTATCGACCTATTTCTCTGTTATCCTCCTTGTCGAAAATTCTAGAAAAAGCTATTTATCGTACAACTGTTAAGTTTTTAAAAACTCAAAATATTTGTTCCAACTTTCAATTTGGATTTAGAGAAAAACATAACACAGAGCATGCCTTTTTGAATTTTGTTGACAAAGTAGCGCATGCTTTAGACAAATGTTCTCATCTGGTTGGTATTTTCCTGAACTTCTCCAAGGCCTTCGACACCATCAATCATGGCATCTTATTATTCAAACTTTCACATTATGGGGTGGGTGGGAAGGCCTTGGAGTGGTTCAGGAGCTACTTATCCAATAGACGACAGTACGTATTTTTGAATGATCATACATCCAATATGCAAAACATAAATTGTGGAGTCCTCCAGGGCAGTTTGTTGGGCCCTTTACTGTTTATTATTTATATAAATGACTTTTGTAAATCATCCGATGTCCTTTCGTTTATTCTTTTTGCAGACGATTCTAATGTATTTTATTCCCACAAGAATCCAAATACTTTAGTCAATGTTGTAAACTCTGAGCTTGAAAAAGTCATCCAATGGATAAGAGCCAATAAACTATCCCTCAACCTCCAAAAAAACCAATTTTCCGACATCATCCCTATTGATGCTTTATTCATCTTTAATTTTACCTTATCTGAATTATGGGATACTTGCTTGGGGCAATACCCAACAAACTCTAATAGATAGACTACTTTTATTACAAAAGAAGTCCCTCCGTATTATCTGCAATTCTGCTATACTCTCACACACAGACCCGTTATTTGTTGATAGCAGACTATTAAAAATAAATGATCTGTATCTATTTCATTTGGGACAATTTATGTATAACTACAGTAGAAAGACCCTTCCACATATATTTGATGCCATGTTCCCCCAAAATCGGTCATTTCACGATTACCCAACAAGACGGTCAAACGAGTTTCATCTACCCCTTTTTAGAACTTTATTAGCGAAGAAGACATTTATGTACGATGGTCCCAGATTTTGGAACTTTTTAAGTGAAGATATCAAAAGTAGTCCTTCCCTAAATTCTTTTAAGAAAAAACTAAAAATATTTTTGCTCAAATCTTATAATAATATACAATAATAACCTAATAACAGCTGGTATATTCTTATTTTTCCATTTGGGTCTTCCTCATCTGCTCAATTTACTGAATTTCTACTTGGTCTTATGATTTTAACTTGTCAGAATCACCAACATAACTACCTCCTTTTTCGGTCATGATTTGTCCTGCTTTCCCATTGCCCATCTTTCCTGTTCCTTTTTCTTTTATCTGTTTTCCTTTTCCTTGTCGTTTCGTGTTTGTTTGTTGTTCTGTAACACTGTTTTGTGTTTTCCAAGTCTTCGTAGGCACAATTTAAAACGATGCTATTTTCCCTGGGGGATTCCCAAATTACAAGCACTGCTTTTTAGTGGGTCACCCACATTTCCTCAGGAATTAAGAATTTTAATAATTCATTATAATAATGTATTTATATATGTACAGTGTACATTTGTACTTCTACACTTATCAAGGTAAATTGAATTTGTACATATATTTTTCATATTTTCTGTAACAATATCTGTAATGCCATTGTCTTTTTTTCTGTTGGAAATGAAATAAATACGAATTTGAATTTGAATGGTGCAATGTTATTAAACTCTTACATCATACAAGCCATAAAGTATTCGAATCACTGACTTCGGTTAGAAAAGCGGAGGAACCCAATCTATTTAGAATCATGCCATATTATTACGTAATTATTGGTATGATCACTGGCGGATTTGGGGGGCTCAACCGCCCCCGATCCGGTTTTATTCACATTTTAGGCAAAAAGCCCGCGTATACCTGTAGTTTGTAGTTCAAAAGAATGTAATGCCTATTCCATGGGGCCGATCCAGGATTTTGTAGAGGAGGGGGCACAGAGCCGGAAAAATACACAATTAAAGAGGCAATTTTTATTTATTGTGTACTTTAATGGGTTTCAAAAAGGGGGCCTTGGCCGATTCGCCCCCCCCCCCCTGGATCCACCCCTGCTATTCTGTCATGAATATGAAGAATGGGATTGCATAATATTGGTGGTCAATCTCATTAAATTGAAAGATTGAAGGGAAAAAACAATAAGAGATTATTATTTTGTCCTCATTTCTATTGGAGTAATTTCTAGAGATCGGTTATAAGAGAGGAGAGTGTATGAGAAAACAAAAGCCTGTGAGAGGGGGAGGGAAGGGAGAGAGAGAGAGAGAGAGAGAACTAGGGGCAAAAGGAATGGGATATTCCTACAAAGACAGAATAGGACTGGTAATAAATAGATTATATCATCAGCTGCTATTGTTAGTTACTATAGTTAATTCAATTCAAAATCCGGAGGCCATTCCCCCCCCCCCCACCCCTTTCGTACAATTATTGGTAGCCACTAGGCCCCATCGCGCAGGTGAGGGCTTCCGAGCAAGCCCCTATAATGTTTTCTTCGCCTGTCGTCTCAAACTGCAGAATATTACAAATAACTTAGTTAAGTTATTTATATTGGTGGCGTATCCAGGAATGCAGGGGGTGGAGGTCTCACGCCTGATTAATGAGAAAAAAAAATCATCAGATGCCTTGGTATGGTATGGTATGGTATTTATTTCCGTCAAATAAAAACAAATCAGGATACAATATAATACATTTGCACTTGATAAATAAATACGGATAGCCTCACTCAGCGAATAGCCATCATGGCACCACTGTTTTTCAGGAGGGTCCAGTACACAGTGTATATATTACATGTACTCTCTTAATGGAAAAGGAGTATGAAAATTAATTTAATATATATGACACATTATACGAAATTGGAAAAAAAACACAGTTAAAACTTAAAACAATTAAAACTACGAAATCCCAATATGTAAAGATAATTAAGCCCAATCCTGCACATCTATATATTACATGTATGAAAGTATATGCTCTTTTAGGTGTCCTTTAAAAGCATTTAAAGTGGATGCCTTTTTAACAGTCAAAGGAAGTGAATTAAAATTCTTACTGCTCCTGTATGAAACCATTCTCTTGCAGTAATTACTCCTTGGTATCTGGGTGCTTAGATTATATTCAGATCGTAATGAATATAAATTTTCTTTAACACTAAAAAGTTTTGTCAAATAAAATGGAGTCATTTTATTTAAAGCTTTATAGACTACTTGAAGTAAGTGTTGTGTACGTCTAGAAGCAATGGAATCCCATTGAAGAATGTGGTGTATTTTATGGTTTGATGTATAAGAATATGGATTAATCTTCAAAATTATTCGCCCTGCTCTGTTTTGAAGTTTTTGAATCCTATCTATGTGTTTATTTTTACAAGAATCCATTAAAATCTGCATAATCTAAATGCGGTAATATGAAAGACTTGTATATTAATTTCATATTTTTTTCATTAATTACATTTCTAAGCCTTCGTAAGAAACTGGTCATTTTACTTACTTTCTTACAAACATTTTCAACCTGTATGTTCCAGTTTAATTCTTCATCAACTGTGATACCTAAATATTTCACATACTTAACTTGTACAAGTTTATTTGCATTTACATTCAAATCTAAAATATTATATTTGTTCAATAATGCCCTGTTTCCAATGAGCATACAAACTGTTTTATCACAATTCAAACTCAGTCTATGGTTACTCATCCAGGTAACAACCCTGCTCAAGTCCTTTTGCAATACCGTTCGAACTTTATGCGGATTGGGATCGGAAAAATACAACACTGTATCGTCAGCATACAAATGAATATCACAGGTCTCAATTTGTTTTACTATGTCATTTATGTAGATTACAAACAGTAATGGTCCCAGAATGGATCCTTGAGGTACACCGTATGAAATAAATTCTTCCCGTGAAAATGTGTTAATAACTTGAGTCACAATTTTTCGATTACTTAAATATTCCCTAAACCACTTGATACAAGAATTACTTATACCTATACTCCGCAACTTTTTTAAAAGTACATTATGGTTTACTGTGTCAAACGCCTTTCTGAGATCTACGAACACGGCGCCGGTGTAACACTTTTTGTCCATTGCACTGAGCCAATCATCTGTGACCTTAGTGAGGGACGTGAGCGTAGAGTGCAGTGGTCTAAATCCAGACTGTTCCGCTGCTAAAAAGTCATTATTTTTTTATGTAGTTATATAGTTGTTTGTGTATAACACGTTCTAATACTTTTGAAACTACAGGCAACAACGATATCGGTCTATAATTATCTGGGAGGCTTCTATCACCCTTCTTAAACAAAGGAATTATTTTTGCTACTTTCCATCTAGAAGGTACGACTTTCTCAGAGATTGCCCTATTGATCAAATAAGTGAGAGATGGTGTAATTTCTTCAACAATTTAAGCATGGTAGATGATACCCCTTCAATACCAGTTGATTTCTTATTTTTAAGTTTATTCAATTCTGCTAAAACTTCATTTTCAGAAACTGTAATCAACTGAAACTCATTTTCAATGAACTTATCACCTTCAGAAAAGTTATGAGTATCACATGGGATCGATTCAGACAACTTCTGACCTACTTGAGAAAAGAAAGAATTAAATGTGTTTGCTACCTCTTCATTATCTTCATTACCAAAAGAATTTAAAGATTTCTTATTGGGTAACAATCCTTTTAATATTTTCCATGTTTGTACTGGATTACTTTCATTACTAGTTAATTTGTTTACATAATAAATTTTCTTCAATTTTCTTACTTCTCCTGTTACTTTATTCCTTAGTTTTCTATATTGACTCATTAAGATACTGTCTTTCTCTTTCCAAGCCCTTTTCTTTAATTTATCTCGTTCTCTCATGAGTTTATGAATATACGAGTTCATCCAAGGGCATATATGATTCCTTACTCGCTTTGTTCGTATGGGCATATGTTTATTTACTATTTCCATCAATAATTCTTCCCATTTGCAGACCGCATCGTCAAGACTGGAGAAATCTTTCACAGTTTCCCATGGTTGATTTCTAAGATCTTGCTTAAAGCTGTTCATATCAATTTTATTTATATTTCTATATTCTATAAATCGGGGTTCAGATTTAGGTAATTCCACCTTCCAAATCATATAACTCATTGAGTGATCACTCATACCTATATGTATTATACCAGATGACTTTACATACATTTTATTATTCGTTACCATATGATCTATTAAAGTAGCCGATTTGTTTGTAATTCTTGTCGGTTCACTTGTATTAATCTGTTCCATGGAATACACATTGTTCGTATTTGCATATTTAGCGCTAACAGAGTTGTACTTTTTATCTAGAATGTCACAATTTACATCACCCATGACTATAATGTCAGCATTAAAGCTATCTATAAACTGAAGTAAGTTTTCATACAAGTCCATAACTTCTAATTTAGAATTCGGTGGCCTATACCAATCAACAAAGAATATTGGCTTACATGTAGATTTGGCGTGGCATAATTTGATACATATAGCTTCCAATTGAGATCATGTTCAATGATCTGAAAATGAATACCAGTTTTTACATAAATCGCTACGCCACCTCCCATTCGATCTCTGTCTTTACGAACAATATTATAACTTGGAACAGATATTTCATTCTCACTAATAGTATTATCCAACCTTGTTTCGTTTAAGGCAAACACATCTACATCATTTTCATTTAAAAATAACCGGACTTCGTCAATGTTTTTCAACAAACTAGTGATGTTCAAATGAACAAACTTAAGACCTTTTCCAGACAATTCATCATATTTGCGCACAGGAATAAATTCATTTGTATCACATTTTGGTGAGATTTTTATTTCATTAGAAGGGGTGGGTTCATTTACACAATTCTCAGTATCATTGAATGGTAGTATGGCAAAAATGCATTTTGGGCAACGCCATTCTGCGAAATGTTCCGAAGGATCATTATAAAGGCTGTCCGGGACACCAGCACAAGAAGTATGGATCCAGTTTTTGCAGTCAGTACATAAAAGAGCATTTTGATTTGATTTAACAGTTTTTTCACAACAACAACAGGGGTATAATAACATGAGTTATAAGGACAAATTCGAAATCCAAGGAGATCAATCAAATATACAAGATTTAGTCAAGCTAAAATATATAAAACAATACACTTTTCTACACAATAAATTATTTTAAAATGTCTATCATTCTATAAATTAATGGTGATTAATAGGAGAATCAATAGGAGAACCTCCCAGGATAGAGTTTACACAATTATCCTTGTTACCTTAGTTTTCGTGCTTCTTCTACAGTACCTATGACTTTTCTGATGGATTTCCCATTTGCTGCAGGTATAGCTACGAGAATCAGTCCATCTTGTGACCACGCTGCAGATATTTTTTGTGACAATCTCGCTTCTTTGAGTATCTCATAGTTCGACGCAGTTAAATCTTCCGCGATGGATATTCCAGAGTTTTTAAGTCGGCGCCTCACTGCCATGATGGATTGTCTCACCCGATACGTCGCAAACTTCACGATGATCGGACGGTGACGTTCCCTTCCCTGTTTTGCTTGCGATGCACTCGCGGCCCATGATGTCGGTTTTGAAGCGCTCTGGGTTGAATTCGATGTCGAAGCTCCTGTTGCCAAATTCGTCTTTTGTATTGATCCAACACGGTGTCTGCGATCGATATCTTCGATGTGAAGGGCAACGTCGAGCTTATCCTTCGCTAAGTATAAAGCATGATTTCATCAGTGTTTTCTCCCTTGTTTTCCGGTATTCCAAACAGTCTTACAGTTTCTTCTTGAGTACTGCTCAGCTTCCTTTGATTTATGTTGAAGTCTAGTCGTGGTTTCCTCCTGAATTTCAAGACGTTTCTCAAGAATTTTGATTTGTTTAGTTTTGTTTTCGTTTTCGATCTCAAGTGCGACAATTTTAGATTCATTAACTTCTGTTTATCTCGTAATTCTTGTTAGTTCTTGCTTCAGATCTTGTAGTTCCTCTCTAACAGCTTTCTTTACTATTTTCTTGATTGTATCCAAAAACTCCTTGTTGCCAATGAGGTCTGACATAGTCAAATTGTAAAATCAGCACTGATTTTCTTATTTACTATATAACTCTATATACCTACCTATTATGCCAGTAGTCTTGACTACGGGACCCCTTTGAGAATTTAACACAAATGAGTCACAATATTGTGCGCACCCCCCGTAATCCTATTGTCCCCTTCGCCACTCACGCGCGTCAACACGCCACGGCCATCTTCCTCTTTTGCGAGCAACCCCAAGTAGAAACATGTTGCTTGCAAGGTGAGGGGAAGGAGGGAGGGTCATAGGTAGGTATATAGATTTATATAGTAATAAGAAAATCAGTGCTGATTTTACAAAATTACTGCAATAAATCATATATACCTACCTATTATGCCAGACCAGCGCCAACTCAAAGACCGGGAGGCATGTTTCAAGCAGAAGGGAATAGGATTACACCGAAGATTACAAAGAAGACACAGCGGCCTTCAAGGTGGCTGACGCAAACATAGCCTCACCTGCGGGAACATCCCTAAGGTAGCAAGAAATGAAGGAATTGGACGAACGCCAATAAGCAGCCTTCAAAATATCATCAAGCGCCACACCTTGAAACAGAGCCCAAGAAGTGCTGACACTACGAGTGTCATGAGCATGAGGCTTACTGTCAGATAAAAGAGCCTCTGTGCCAGCAGCCCTAATAGCCTCGACAATCCATCTAGAAATGGAATCAAGAGAAGCAGGAGAAAAAGGCTCTCTAGTGATCAGGAACAACTGATCATCCTTACGATAAGACTTAGTCTTATCAATATACCATTTGAGAGCCCTAACAGGACACCAAACTTTGTCCTCGCGCACTGACGAAAACCCAGAAAGCGGACAAAGAAAAATCTCAACAGGGCCAGAGGCAGCCGTTTGATTCTTGGCAATAAAAGAAGCCTTAGGAATCAATCTAACGCCTTTTCTCTCCCAGCGAACATGACCAGGAGTAAGACAGAGAGCATGAAGAGTACTGCGCCTCTGCCCAGAGGCAATAGCTACCAAAAAGAGCGTATTAACCGTAAGATGATGAAGCGAAGCTTCACCTAACGGTTCAAAAGGAGGTTTCGCCAAGGCCTCCCGGACCTTAGGCAGACTCCAAGACGGTACTAACCTAGAACAATGAGGACGTTTCAGAAAGAACGACTGAATCAAACCACTCAATAGCGGGGAATTGGAAATCCCCGAACCATCTGAGAAACCCGAATGAATGGCCCCAATCGCCGAACGGTAGCCTCGGATGGTAGAGATGGATCTCCCTTTGTCAAATAACGAGATTAGGAAATCCGCAATTGAACCAATAGGAGCCTTAGAAGGGGTTTGATTTCGCTCTTTACACCAAAGGAAAAAGACCGAGAGACGGGAATTATAAATTTCCCTAGTAGAAACCCTACGACTGGACATTAAAAAGTCCGCGGCTCTATCAGAGAGACCCGACTGTCTTGCAGATTCCCTGACAGGGGCCAAGCAGTCAAATGAAGGGACTCCGGACTGTGGTGAAGGATCCCCGAGAGGGGCTGCAACACCAGATCCCCTCTTAGCGGGAGAAGGAACGGTTGAGCCCTCAGGAGGCTCATTAGCTCCGGAAACCAATTCCTCCTGGGCCAAAAGGGAGCTATCACAAGCACCCAAGCCCGATCTTCCCTGATTTTCCGCAAGACTCGCGGAATCAGTTGGAAGGGAGGAAAGGCGAATCCTTGAAGGTTCTCCCAGCTGAGGGAGAAAGCATCGAGAGCCCATGCTCCCTGATCGCGAACACGGGAGCAATACTTCGGCAGCTGGTGGTTTAGCACCGACGCAAATAGATCCACTTCCAGTGGACCTAGGCAACTGCGAATACGGCAAAGGACCTCCGGATGGAGCATCCATTCTGACGGAAGACACCTGCCCCGAGACAGAAAATCCGCAATGAGGTTTTCCCGACCGGGGATGAAAGAGGCCACGGGTGTGATCGCCATGCGACGACAACACCTCCACAGCTGAGCTGCTAGGGCATTCAGGGCAGCCGAACGAGTGCCTCCCTGCCGATTGATATATGCCGCCACAGTGACATTGTCCGTGAGAATCAGAACTGACCGACTGAGAAGTCGACTTCTGAAATGGAGCAGGGTCAACAGAACTGCCATAAACTCCAGGACATTGATATGGGGAAGAGTCCCAAGATGAGACCAATCCCCCGCGACCGTGCTGCCATTGCAGTGTCCTCCCCACCCCAACCGAGAGGCGTCCGTCGAAACCGAGATCGACGGAAGAGGGGTACTGAAGGACTTGCCTCGCGCGAGAAACTCCTCGAGGAGCCGGCAGGAGCCGGCAGTCCTCTAGAACATCGACAAGACTGGCTAGATAACTCAGAAACTGAAGCCACTGTCTGGCCTTGACCCTTCTGGCCAGCAAGAGCTTGCGAGCCGCAGAGACAATGATGAGAATCCTGTCTCGACTGGGCCGAGCCAACTGATTCCGTATGTCTAACACCGCCCCCAGAAAAACTGGGCTGCGAGTAGGAACTAACTCTGACTTTTCCCAATTTATTAGGAAACCTAAGTCTTGAGTAAGACTGACGAGCAAACGAGTCTCGTCTAACAAACGATCGCGCGACTCCGCAAGAAGAAGCCAATCGTCCAGGTAGCAAAACAGCCGAAGGCCGCGTCGCCTCAGAGAGGCCGCCAGCACAGCTACAACTTGAGTAAAAACCCGAGGGGCCGGACGCAGCCCGAAAGGAAGAGCGCGAAAACGATAAGTCTCTGAGAGGAAGGAGAACCCCAGAAGATCGCGCGAAGCGCGATGAATGGGAATGTGAAAATACGCGTCCTTGAGATCTACCGAGACCGCGTAGTCCTTCCTCTTGATCAACGGGAGAATGGAGGCGAGAGTCTCCATCCGAAAATGTACTGAAGGAATGAATTTGTTTATTCTTTTCAGGTTCAGTATCAAACGAAGTTTTCCCGAGCGCTTGGGAATAACAAAAATTGGAGAAAGGGAAAGAGACGGCCTGTCTCTTACCCTTTCTATAGCCCTCTTTTCCAACAGAGACTTGATCTCCTTTGAAGCATGAGATCGAGCCAGGGCAGACATGGGAGGTGACCGAGTTCTTATAGCCCCTCTGGGGAGCGAAGCGGAAAGATCTATGAAGAATCCGTCTCGCACGACGGAGAGAACAAACGCGTCCCCGGAGATGGCCTCCCAAGCGGGGAGAAAGGAATGAAGTCGGCCACCTACCATGACTGGAAGAACAAACGCTCGGGGAAGACCATCAAAACCTAGGCTTGGCCTTAAGCGAAGCCGTCGCCTTACCACGAGAACCTCTCGAATAGCCCCTGCCACGTCCCCCTCTCCCGCGAGAAGGAGCTGGCTGCGGCTCAGAAGGCGGGACCCAGACACACGACTGTGTTGACCCGAAGCGGGACCAGCAGGCCTCCGCCGGACAGGGGCCCGCGTCGACTTAGAGTGAGTGTGAAACTGCTTAGTCATATCCGAGACCTGCTTTCGCGCATCAATCTCTCTCTGAAAAACCGTAGCAAATTGACCACCAAAAAGCGAAGGACCCCGAGACGGAACATCTCGGAGAAGTTGAGCAATGCCCGACTCCTTAACACCCAGTGCCGAAAGAGCCAGGCTCCTGCGACGGAACGTAACCGAAGCAGCTGCAGTGGAAAGCTGTGACCACTGCAAACAAAAAAGAGTATGCAGCAGGTCATCGATAACCAGCTTGTCACCATCAGTAACGTTCAACTCCTCCGCCCTGGACCTAAGGTCGAAGAGAAACCCTTGAAAAGCCGCCAAACGCATACCTGCCCTAACCTGGTTTTCAACATTATACCAACGCCTATCCTCCGTCTTATAAGCAACGGAGGTTAGCGGATTAGTCGCCCGCAAGCGACGACCAACCTCTAAAATCTCCGGAGAGAGAGTCTTAGCTTTGAAAAAGCTGTCATGATCTTGGGAACCGAAAGCAAAGGCCTTACCCTTAACCGTAACAGGGCGCTTAACCAAAAGCGCAGCCTCGATGCGGTCATACTCCAGCTTAAAATCCTCCTCGAGAGAAATACCCTCGGAGGAATCCTGCTGCCTGAACCAACGCGAAGTCGAACCCTGCGCGCGGGTTGACTGAAATTCAGGGAGATATTTAGACAACAAAGCAATCGCTTCCACCCCGCACAGGGCGAGCGATTGAGGCTCCGCCTGCCCAAGCGATTCAGAAACCGAAGCTTGAGAGGCCACCTCTAACTCTGGTTCCACCCGAGTGGATTGGGACAAAGGACCGCCAACAAAGGACGCAGCGGGCGGACCCTCCCATGGTTCAACATAAGTCTCCTCGCCCGGCGGAGCCCCAAGGGCCGCGGGAATAGGAGGCGCATGCGAACCCGACTCAGACAAAGAAGACTCAATCACAAAAGGTTGATTAGTCTCAGAGTCAGACCCCGGAATAGGAACAGAAGCAAGAGTTGAAGTACCCGGTACAAGGGACCAACCCTGATTCTGAGCGAAAGCCCGCATCATGCTGAACATTTCAGCTTGAGAGGAACTAGCCGGGTTAGCCAGGCCAGACGGGCAAGAGGCCGGCAAAACCTTGCCCCTTTTTGCCTTCTTCTTGGCTGGCTCGACAAGAGTCGTAGCCGAAACCCTTTTCTTAGAGCGCTTATTCGGATTCGTTCGGATCCCCAAAGCCGCTTCGGAAACACGAACCGAACCCTCCGTGGAGGGACGCTCACCTCCCTCAAAGGGAGTAGTGCGCTGAGGGTATGAACCCAAAGTCTCGCACAAATTACCCATATTGGCTGAGCAAAAAGATGCGATAGCCATGGGCTGAGTGCCGAGATGACTCAGTGCGGGGGCGGACCGAGATGACTCGGTATGTGCCCGTTGACTACTAAAGGCGTGTGAACCCGCTATTGAACCACTAGGGAGCGGCAATAGGAGAGCACTAGTAGTCACGCACTCAGGTGAAAACACCTGTTGCTCCGAAGAGCGTCCATAATTGTTAGCTCGAGCATTCCCATCAGCTGGCAATGTAGACAGCCCGGGAAGTACTCGTTCCCCCATATGGCATCGGCCGGGGGCTATGGTTTGAGAACCCAGACCAACATGGACTAAGCCCGTCGGCTGCCCTGCAGTAGTGGGACGCGTCTCCCCTAACGGATTTAAGGGAGTGAACGCTAGCGTGCGGGAAACAGCCGCCCCCCCCCCCCCTTCTGGTCTTGACGACCGGGGGATTGGATTCGAGATATCCAAACCACTAGAATCTGACGCCACCCACCCCGAAGCCACGGGCCTCGGAGTTGACATTCCAGATTCAGTTAACGCCACCCGCCCCGAAGCCGCAAGCTCCGAGACTGGCAAACTCTGCAGGGAAACACCACTAGGCAACTTACCCGTAGCCCTCCTCCCTCCCCCATGTACCGAAGTACTCGGGAGAGTTCTGGAGGGCCGAGTCGTCTTGCTAGACGACTCTTCGGAAGAAGCAGGTCTCCGCGACCTAACTGCTTCTTCTTCCGAATTCCTAACACTGCAATAAAACAGACAATAAAGTATACTTTTCAAATATGAAATACTTTAACTGAATGCAGGTAATAAAACTAAAGTTTATTTGGGAGATACGCACACAAAAAATTTTCACAGCCAAAAACCGTAAGAACAAACACCGAACCCAAAGGCTCGGTGACAAACGGAAACACCCGCAAACACACAGATATATCTACGTGGGGCTGACCGTGAAAGCGAAAAATAAATGCCAAGAAAAGGAATCAAAAACCCTTGCAATCGGCAAGAGTGACTACTAAAACACAAAAGTACTATAATCTAAGAGAATATAGGTACCTAAAAGTGCTTTAAAGATGCGAAAAAGTGCGCCTAAAAGATACTAAAAAGACCTGATTTCAGGAGCGCTGTGACTTGACATCCTAACTCGTCGGGGGCGAGCAAGAAAGAGGAAGATGGCCGTGGCGTGTTGACGCGCGTGAGTGGCGAAGGGGACAATAGGATTACGGGGGGTGCGCACAATATTGTGACTCATTTGTGTTAAATTCTCGAAGGGGTCCCGTAGTCAAGACTACTGGCTTAATAGGTAGGTATATATGATTTATTGCAGTAAATCAAGAAGTGCAGGTTGATTCACAGGCAGCTTGCGATTGCCGTGTCTGTCTTCCAGTACCCGAATTTCGCGCCACTTTCTTTTCAGACGTAACACGTTCTTTGTCATCCATCTAGGCAGAGGGGTGTAGCATACAATAGATGGGGTGCAGCAGACAAAGACAGGGATGGGTACTATTGTTTGGCTTTCTAATCTTTCACGGGCTGAGAGTCACATACATTCGCGTTTGACTTGAGGGGTTTGGAGACTAAACTTTACCCGTCGCCGGCCCGATGGTATGAAGCAACGACCGCGTGTTGTTTCCTAATGTTGTCGAAATCGGTTTGGCTTAGTTACTAGTGTCAAACATTCGTCTAATTTTCACAAAATATCAGTTTACTTAGTCCTGGGAGGTTCATGTCAAACGTAGAGCAGTAAAAATAACTCACATTATCATAATTGTGAAGAAAATCCACGAAAAAGTCGAGTGTTCATTGGAGTAAAAATCATGGGTAGTAGGGAAAAGTCAATCTGAATTCTGAATTTTCGGACAAGCAAGGAAAAAAAAGTTATCACATTTCTCATGTTCCTTTTGTGCCGGGGCGGGGGTGGGGCCACACATTTCCTTTCATTCCATGTGTAATTAAGATAATGTCAGATTTGGTTTGGGCTGGCATGTAGGGGCAAGTGCATTCCTGGATACGCTACAAATAAAACTAAGAGAATCTTGGATACGCCACTCTAAATTAATTGTTATATTTATATAAGGAATTGCTCGCACGCAGTCTCAATATCACGGGCGTAGACACGCATAATTATCCATTGTTAGTGGGGGGGGGGGGTTGATCTATTCATCACCCCCCTAACAATAGAAAGCGTGTTCGTGTCTACGCCAATGCTCAATATATTAAAGCCTTTTCTGTCTTGACATTTAGCTGAATAAGGCCAATAAATGTACATTATAGGTCAATAATCCCTATAATTTGCACAAATCATGATACCAATTGAAATATTCTATTTAGAAAATTAAAAATAGCACTTTATTATTATTATTTTTTTACTAAGTTCTCGACATTCCCGTCAGATATCGCAGTGTTTGCTCATATAGAGATATAAATTAGCTTTAATATCAGGGAACATTTTTGGACACTCCCCCCCCCCCCCCTATCACATAAATATTAATAGAAATTTCACAGCAAGTAACTTTAACAAAAATACAAACATCTTTTTAGTCCTCCCCCCCCCCCCCCCTCCAAACTCTCCCCCTCCTCCCTGGTGCAGTTAGAGTTGATGCTTAGAGTTGATTCCTATCTGTTTTGGGACATAAGTTTGTATTTGAAGGGACAATATCAAGATTATGCCCTTTACGGCTTTACCAAAAGCGTTCTACAGAAAAAGAAGGAAAAAATAAAGAAATACAAAATACAAACATCTTGGTAAAGACTATACCCTTTCCCTCTCGGCTGATCGACATGTACCACAATATACGCGTGCTTTATTTCGGGACTGAGCACTCCTCGTATTTGAACTCTTTGCCCTAGCTAGGATGCTGCTGTCAGACTCGAGGACTCACAATGCAATTATCATTTCATACGCAATTCAAGCTGATGAGGCCCTAAGTATGGTGGCTCTGAAGGGCCACGCAGACGCAAAAATTGACGTATATATCTGCAACAACTTTCTTGTCGTTTACGTCCAAGACGTGAACACAAAGAAAATTGATGTATATCTATGCAACAATTTTCTTGTCGTTTACGTCCAAGACGCGAACACAAAGAAAATTGACGTATACCTATGCAACAATTTTGGGGATAATTTTTTTCATTTTTCTATACTCAGTGGCCCTCAAGGGACACGCAGACGCAAAAATTGACGTATATATGTGACCAAGCACGACAAAACCACCAAAAAGTCGCCAGATATGAATTTTTAGTTAAGGTCTGATTCTGAAAGAGCAGATTCTCAGCTTTAAAATTATATATAACTCATTAGCATTGGATGTTCCTAACTCACTGTACAAAGAGAAGAATGCACAGTCCCTCAGAATGTTACTTCTGAGAAAT
Source organism: Heliocidaris erythrogramma (assembly GCA_025617745.1). Lineage (NCBI taxonomy): Eukaryota > Metazoa > Echinodermata > Echinoidea > Camarodonta > Echinometridae > Heliocidaris > Heliocidaris erythrogramma. The sequence continues at coordinate 15,907,217 of CM046873.1, read as the reverse complement.
AAGGGTTTAAAGTTTGCAGTCTATTGAAACAACTCTGACTTGCAAGGCGTTGTACTAAGGTGACAAAAGGAGAATTAGAACTCAATGAAAATTTCTATGAAAGGATTATCAGATTGTCCTAAAACTTGGCATACTAATTAATCATATCCTGTTCACCATAGTGCACAAGTATCAATGTAAGACCTTACTCCGTTTAAAATTTATGGGAGATCAAAATGAGACAAGTATTCAGGATAGTAAAAAAGAAAAGAAATACAACAAAATCCAGAGAAGACACATATCAGTCTAATTAAAAAACTGTCAAAAATACCACTTTTAGATTGTTTGGTGCCTCCAAATTTTTAGTTTACTTAGAAAAAGTATACTCTTGCAGGAAATACCCAAAACTAAAATTTGACCATGCCAACCAAAAACACACTGATTGAGCTGTAACTGAAAATCACACAGTGCGACTTTTTGGTGGTTTTGTGGTGCATGGTCACATATATGCGACAGTTTTCTGTTCCTTTACGTCAAAGACGTAAAAGAACAGAAAAAACCGTTAAATATTCACGTCAAATATTTACGTCTGTGTCTACCAAAAGGGACACGCAGACGTAAATATTTGACGTGAATTTTTTTCAGTAAGCTAAGCAATGGGACGCGCGTCCGATATGTGCGTACGTATAGGTAGAGACTATTTGAGCACCAAGTCGGACACGTTATTATTCATGAGCTTCGTGCAACACGCGCGCGCGCGCCTTCTTATTACATGTGGCTATTAGTGGGCATCGAAGTGGGCAATCTTGATGACTGTTTTCAAACAAAATCGCGCATTGGTGCTCATTATAGTGACTTTATAGTGCTCATGAAACGGGTGCCAAACCCTACGAGGATTGTAGGAATGATTTTATGGTGTCAATAATAATAATGTGTCCGACTTGGTGCTCAAATAGTCTCTACCTATACGTACGCACATATCGGACGCGCGTCCCAGTGCTTTGACGTAAAGGAACAGAAAAATTTCGCATAATATATACGTCAATTTTTGCGTCTGCGTGTCCCTTGAGGGCCATTGAGTATAGAAAAATGAAAAAATTACCCCAAAAATTGTTGCATAGGTATACGTCAATTTTCTTTGTGTTCGCGTCTTGGACGTAAACGACAAGAAAATTGTTGCATAGATATACATCAATTTTCTTTGTGTTCGCGTCTTGGACGTAAACGACAAGAAAATTGTTGCATAGATATACGTCAATTTTCTTTGTGTTCACGTCTTGGACGTAAACGACAAGAAAATTGTTGCATAGATATACGTCAATTTTCTTTATGTTCACGTCTTGGACGTAAACGACAAGAAAATTGTTGCATATATATATATATATATACGTCAATTTTTGCGTCTGCGAAATAGTTTGAAAACACTTACATTCCGCAGTTGAGCTCTCGTTAGGAATCAAGTAGATTAAGAGAGCGAAAAAGCGCAGGGAAAAAGTGAAGAGAAAAAGGCCATCTGGCTCTCAAAATTTGCTAAAATGTCAAAGTTTTCGCGCTTCGCACTGGAAGGAGGGAAATAACTCTCCTCTCCCTGTTACCATAGGTGGATGGGGGTATATATCCCAAAAAGAAAATGAGGTGGGGATGCCCTGTATTCGTTCGCTCGCATTCCCTGATAGCAGAAAGTGGTAAAAATTACGTGATATTTACGTTGTGGTTTTCGCCTTTTTTACGTCCTGTAATTACGTCAATAAGACGACAACTTGCACCAACGCAAGACGTCAAGAGGACGTCTTATTTTGACGTCATCTGTACACTGTAAAAACCGAAGTGCTGTATATAGCACTTTTTGAGGGCACGCATAGGGACTGCACTCAGAGTGCTATTGAGTGCACACAGCGTGCTATTTCAGCACTTTCACGGGAGCTGGAACGGCTCCTTAAACTGCTAAACATTCATTAAAAAAATGATTTGGGCGAGCTTCGAACCAGGGTCCGCTGATCGAGAATTGCTGGCATTACCGCTAGACTAACTCACATTGTACGATTTAAAGCAGATCATATTGTTACATAGTGAATTTACGACACCACATAGTTCATGTTATCTACTTGACTACCATGACTAAACTGGATTGCAAGAAGCATTTGTTAGTCCATCGGTAACGTCAGCGCCTCTCAATCAGCGGAACCTGGTTCGAGGCTCGCCACGGTCACATTTTTTTTTTTTGCTGGTAAATTAGCACACTACAAGTGCTATAAACAGCATTTCAGGTGCAGTCACTATACATGCCCCTAAAAGTAGCACTTTAGTTTTTACAGTGTACAAGACGTAGAGATGACGTCAAAATAAGACGTCCTCTTGACGTCTTGCGTTGGTGCAAGTTGTCGTCTTATTGACGTAATTACATGACGTAAAAAAGACGAAAACCGCGACGTAAATATCACGTCATTTTTTCCACTTTCTGCTATCGGGGAAGAGGAATGAAGACGTAGAGATGACTTCAAAATAAGACGTCCTCTTGACGTCTTGCGTTGGTGCAAGTTGTCGTCTTATTGACGTAATAACATGACGTAAAAAAGACGAAAACCGCGACGTAAATATCACGTCATTTTTTAACACTTTCTGCTATCAGGGTTGTTATTCTCAATTGAGGGTTAAGGGGTTCTTTCCATTGGCGTAGATCCGTGCATTACTTCTTTTCATTAAAAAACCATTTTGGGATGCTCTAAAATCTAAGATTTATCGACAGATTTTTGAAAAATTCGCTGATATAGGAGGGGGATTGCCCCTCCCATCCCCGCTCGGTCTCTTCGCTCAGTGGTATATTTAGGGAGCAGGGGGTACGTGCCCCGTGCAGCACTTGGAGAGGGCGCAAAAAAGGCAAAGGAAAGAAAGAAAAATAGGGGGAAATTAATAGAAATCATAATCTTTTCGGATCACCGCCCCAATCCGCAGGGTAAATGCACTAGAAATCTAGTTTTTGAAGGTTTGAAATGTGAAAATTTTCCAAAGCTCGGTCGCTTTGCTCCCTCGCATAAATATTGAATTTCAGGATCTCGTAACTTCGCTCCCCCAGTATATAGTTCTTAAATAGCTTAAGGGTTCAAAAAGTTTGAAAAAATAAAGATGTAATTGCTTTGCTCGCTATTATTATGTAAGTTTCATTTGACTCCTGCTAAATATTGCGCTCCCAATATAGAATAAAGTGTATAACACAGCATTCGCAAAGGTAAAACTTTTGAAAGAAATCTCAACTTGAGGTCGCCTTGCTGAATTTCTCGACTCTTTCTCAGGCCTATAATGGTTTTTGGTAGTTCTGCTCCTGATTGTAGAAGTGAGTGAATAGAAAACCGTTTATCAATGTATAAAATTCGAGCTTCTCTACCGCTCATCAGCAGTGGTCAAATGCAAAATTTCCTAGGTAAAATGCACAAGAAAATGTGTTTTTAGTGTTAAAACTTGGAAAATTTGCCGCTCGGTCCCTTTGCTCCCTCGCTTGTACAATACTCGGGGGGGGGGGGGGGGGGCGCCTAACTTAATTGTTTGCTCCGGGCGTCATAATCCCTAGATACACCACTGGCTTCGCTCTCTCGTATGTGAAATGTTGCGTCCAAATAATTGAAAAGCAGTCCGGGCGTGAACTATAACTTTCCGCCTAAAAAAACTTGTTTGCTACAAGCCGTTATCTTTCTCTAAAATTTGCTAAAACGTCAGAGCTTTCGCGCTTCGCGGGTACCCACCCCCGTTACATACAGGGCAGTTTTGCGTCCAAAATCAATGAAAAGCAGCCAGGGCGTCGAACAAATTCCCCTCCCCCCCCCCCCCCCCCAAAAAAAAGGGTGCTAAAATCAGAGCTTTCGCGCTTCGCGCAGGAAGGGGGAAACTCCTCCTCCCTGCACCCACATGTTACATACAGTCGAGTATATAATTGCGTCCAAAATAACTGAAAAGCACCCAGGGCGTCAAAGTAACATTCCGCCTAAACAAAGGGTGCTAAAACGTCAGAGCTTTCGCGCTTCGCGCGGGAAGGGGAAACTCCCCCTCCCCGCACCCACCCCTGTAACATACAGTGTAGTATTACGTCCAAATAACTGAAAAACAGGCAGGGCGTCGAACTATAACTTTCCGCCTAAAAAAATGGTTTTTAGTGGCTGAAAAGGGGGGCCATGGCCCCCGGTGCCCCCCCCCGGTCTACGCCATTGCACACAACTACAAACAGTGGTTTTCAGCGGATGTACATGCTGGGGCCATGGCCCCCTTGTGTCCCCCTGGCTACGCCTATGCAGATTTTATGAATCAAAAAATTAAAATCGAAAATTAGTCAAGTTGTTTAAATGGCAACCAAATTTTATTTTATCAATTTTCATTTCATCGTAATGTTTATTTATTATCCACACGCCCATAAAAACATGCACAAATACAAATGATAATGTACATTTCATAAAAAAAGAATACACAGATAAACTATACATACAAACGAACAAACTGAGCCCCCGCCGTCCCTATTGACAACAAAAACATGAAAACAATATTATGTCCATTATACCGAGAAACTCGGTGACACAATTTACAAATACCTTGCTTACAAAACTTGCCATAGTACAGTCATGCATTGAAAAAGAAATCCACGAAATCCTGGTATACCACCCCCCTTCCCTTTTAGGCTTATCTCAGTTTCTGGATACGCCACTGGATATCGTGGGGGGGGGGGGGGGGGGTAATCATAGTAGGTTTCCCGGCCAATTTTATCATTTAGTAACTCAAATTCACTTTTCGTGCTTTCAATTTAAAAGTGCCTATTCAAAGAAAATCGCAAATATGGCAAATAATGTATATTAGAAACTGGGAAGCTTACACAGATGGCAATTGCGTAAGTTTTAAGTCAATTGATTAAAAAATGATTTAACAAATAAATCAAATAAATTTAACAAATAAATAACACACACAAATAAAAGCAGTTCTCAGCATTTCGGATATCCGAGTGATACGACGTAAATATATGTTTTGATGACGTCACACCGGTCACAAATCCTGCCTCACGTACGTTCGCTCACTACATAATGACTGGGCATTTCATACGCGCGGACATTTTCAATAGTTTGCCCGGACATTCTGAATAAATTTCCCATTGATATGGAAATGAAGATGAAGCACTTACACTGAGTTATTACCGGCAATGTAAAGGCTTACCTCCATAATGAGAAATTCACCCTGTTTTCGGCCTTATTTGTAAATGTACACACAAAATTACAGACCCATATCACTCCTAACTTCACTATCAAAAATCCTTGAAAAATTATATACAAACGTACGGTATCCTTTCTTAAAGACAACAATATTTTTTGCAATTTCCAATTTGGATTCAGAGAAAAACACAGCACTTCCCAAGCAGTCTTAACTCTTATTAACACAATAACCAGCGCCATCGATAAAGCATTACACACGGTTGGAATCTTCCTGGAATTCTCCAAGGCCTTTGATACTATTGATCACACTATTTTATTATATAAATTATCCCACTATGGGATTAGAGGAAAGGCCTTGGAGTGGTTCAGGAACCACTCAACGGGCACAGTTCTTCTATTAAACCAGTAAATTGTGGAGTACCACAGGGATCTCTCCTTGGACCCTTGCTTTTTATCTTATATATCAATGACTTTTATAAATCTTCCTCCATTTTATCTTTCATATTGTTTGCTGACGATTCCAATCTCTTCTTTTCCCATCGAGACCCAGCAATTTTACTTTCAACAGTAAATTCCGAGCTGAAACGTGTTACGGATTTGATAAAAGCGAATAAGTTGTCTCTAAACCTAAATAAAACAAATTACATTCTCTTCAGCAATACTCTTCAATCTCTGCCTGGTAATATTCTTTTTGATAATATACCTATCGAAAAAGTGAAAACTACTAAATTCTTAGGTATAATAATTGACGCTAAACTCTCTTGGAAACCACATACTGATAACTTGTCAAATTTGATTTCGCGAAACATAGGAATAATTAATAAGTTGAAATATCAATTCCCATCCTTTATTTTGTTGTCTGTTTACTTAACCTTATGTTTTCCACATCTTAATTATGGAATTTTAGCGTGGGGCAACTCTACCGCGCAACAACTAAACAGATTACTATTACTTCAAAAAATGGCCATGAGGATTGTATCTCTTACAGGTTATCTCTCACATACTGACCAGCTCTTTCATAGTAATAAAGTTGTCAAAGTGTCTGACTTATACCTCTAAAATCTGGGTCAGTTTATGTTCCAACTAATAAATAATGAACTTCCGAATGCTCTCTCAGACCTTTTCACAACTACCCAACGAGACAATCAAACTTTTTCCATCTTCCACGCACGAGAACGCTCCTAGCACACAAAACATTCGTCTTTACAGGTCCCAAATTTGGAACAGTCTCGATCCAGGCCTTAAGGAAATAGAGAGACTGCACCATTTTAAAAAACAATTGAAATCTCTTTTGCTGAAACCAACTAGAATGCTGCATGGTTGCTGATCTCGATCTGTACTTCGCTTCTCTCTTCTCTCTTCTCTCTTCTCTCTTTTCTTTTCTCTCTCTCTCTCCACACACACACACACACACACACACACTCTCTCTCTCTCTCTCTCTATCTCTCTTTCACTCCATAGCTACTTATTTTTTAATGTTTTCTTTTGTTTCCATCTGCTGATTTCCGTCCTTTCTTTGTTTCTTCTCATCTTAATCTCCCCATTCTACTTTCCAGCTCCTTTTCTCGCTAAAGTCTCGCTTTTAATAGGTTCCCCCACAAGTGTATACTGTATGCGTTTATTACTTTTACTGGAATATATTTAATGTACTGAGTTATTTATCCTTTGTACTATGCCATATGTTTATGTTTATATTTTGCTTTCTCATGTATATATGTAAACCGATTGTGGAAACAAATCAAATCAAATCAATCAATTTTGTAACGAGCGCGTAATACATGTATCCATAGATATTCCAAAATAGGAGGAAAATAATCCATCTATTAGACTCTAGTATTATTGATGAATAAATTATTCATATTTTTACAAATAACATATCGTAATATGACTTAGCATACCTAAAAGAGCAAGATGCATACGTCAATGTGCGTCGTAATATCTCTCATGGTATTGAAATATGTATTGAATCACAAGACATGCTTTTGGCTCATTATAGAGGGAGATATCGTTATAAGAAAATATTGGTGGTGTAATTAGAAATTGACCCTCCTTTTGATGGCCTTTTCTGTCAAAATGTACGCACAAACTTAATCAATTTTGTAACAAGCGCGTAAAACATGCAGTATCCATATCATACTAAGATTATACTTCAGTAAGTTACAGGAGGAAAATAATCCATGTAATAGACTCTAGTATTATATAGATGAATAAATTATTCATATTTTTGCGAAACATTCTAAAGTTTGATAATCCGTGTAATAGTTATGAGATATGACATGGCATGAATGAAGGACTTGATTTATTCATTATCAAGTATCTTGATTTGTTTAACCGTTTCCAAAATGAACTGAAATATCCGGAGCTTTTGGATAGAGAATTTGCTAGTTACAGAGGATTGCCGTGGTTACAGGTGTTCGTGTCAGTGTTGACGCGAGTCACTGGACCGGTTGATTGACGTCATCAAAATAGATGTACATGTATTATATGTACGATCAATCAAGAGAGAGGGGAAAATACGTATGTCCAGACTTTACTGAGAGCATAAACAACATTAATCATCAATAATTGAACGCAGATGATAGTAAACAACAACAACAACATTCAAAATGATTCCGAGCAGGAAAATAGAGTCGCGAACGTATACGTGGCCTAAGGAGACGACGTCTTATGACAAATGAACGTATTAGACCGGCTCTGTAATGTATTTAAATTTACGAGTTTCAATGTTTGGAATCCAGTTTGTATGCATTATTACTTGTTGCTATGTCCGGAAAGCTTTCAGGTTGTCAAGAACAACCTTAGTTTTTAAGGTACGTATACAATTTGCATACATTACCGAAGCGGTCTATTGCAATGCCATTATTTCTCAAATTATGAAGAGTTTGGTGTATTTAAAGGGGTACTCCGGCCTGAAAATAATAGTTATTGAATGAATAGAGTGAAATTAAACAAGCAAAACACTGATAATTTCATCGAAATCCGATAAAAAATAACGAAGTATTTGAATTTTTAACTTTTGCATTATTTTGGGAAACAGTTCTATGCATGTCATCATGAATATGTAATGAGTGAGCTGATGATGTCACGTCCCCACTTTCCTTTTTTAACTATATTATATGAAATCTTCATTATTTCATTTTTTCATACATGTCTATAAAAAATATCTCCCTTGTAACAAAATAAGTTACAGCAATGATGAACTTACACATTAAATAAGGTCAGTCCTTTTAGTTATAGGCTTGGAGCAGAAAAAATTTGAATAATTGCAATTTCATATAATAAAATATAAAATAAAGAGTGGGGATATGACATCATCAGCTCACTCACTGCATATTCATGATGACGTGCATATCACTGTTTTACCAAAATAATGCAAAACTTTAAAATTCCATAACTTCATTATTTTTCATCCGATTTCGATGAAATTTTCAGTGATTTGTTTGTCTAATTTTACTCTATTTATTCAATTCATATTAATTTCAGGCCGGAGTACCCCTTTAAACATGACCGTATTTCACACCATTCCAAAAGCGGAGTGAAACCAATTCTGATAACTAATTATTTTGTAAATATACAGGATAAGGATCAATGATCAATCAAAGAAACAGCACTTTCTAATAGACCGCTTCGGTAATGTATGCAAATTTTATACATACCTTTCAAACAAAGGTTGTTCTTGACAACCTAAAAGCTTGCCGGACATAGCAACAAGTAATATATGCAAACTGGATTCCAAGCACTGAGGCTCATTTATAAAAAAGCAGATTGATGGAATAGCTCGTCACAAGGTGCTCAGAGAAGAAATGTGCAATAAATTTGAATACATTACAGAACTGGTCTATTAAAGCCCGTCGAATAATAGCACGGACAGTATATACATTCCTTCTTCCTTCTTGAATGCACTAATCTAAAAAAAAAAAAAAAAAGATGTGCGTATAGTTATGTTTTTTCATTGTCCATGTCCACATGTTCCGGCTGCTTTATCATGTTTATCGTGTTTGTTTCTGTAGGCTAATGATTAAGTAAATAGTACCAAGACGTTTGGTGTTAAATAAAACAGTGGACACTTTTGATCGTTAATAACTCAAAAGTTATACCTTGGTATCAGACTGGGGTTTTTACATTGTAAAGTTGAAGGATGTCAATTCTATTGGGAGCAAATGTTATTACATTTCTATGAATACTTTTCTTAAAATATTGCTCTGAATATTAGATTAGAGTTTTCACTTTCGGAAATATCACGGCCACAAACTCTATGTGTATCTTCTAATATAATTAATTTGCTAAGGCGACGCGGGGGGTCCCGCGCCCGCCCCGATTGACTTTGCACGCGATGCAGGAGGGGGTCCGATGGACTCTATAAAATGTTTTCCCGCTCCCCGCCGCGAGCCGCCTTCCGTCCCGACCGGTCGGCCTGGCCGCCCGCATGTGCAACGTCGCCTTCGCGTTGCACGACGACATCGCTTTGGCAGCAGGTGGGCGATCTCCTGAACGACCAAATCGCATTGGCCCGCGTGCTTTGCCTCGCCGTCGACCGAATCAGACGACGATTGCGCGTGCGTCCGACGAACGGTACGTAGTGCAGACGCTGTAGCTCTCACCGGGGGAACCCACGTAAGAAAATAATTATGCCATGGGTATGTTCAATAGAGGTTCGTGATACGTACATATGATTTGTATATCATAATCCGCTTTGTGATTAGTATACCATGTATACCAGACTGTGGTGCAATCTCAATGCAACCTCAATGCAAGCTCATGCGACGCGATTGCATATCCATCCAACCATACTTAGTAGGGAATCGGTCGGGAATTCGCAGTCATCTCTTGTGAGTGCAGTGCATGCATTGTTGTATCGTAAGCCCGTCTACGGTCTAGTTAGTAGGGTATCTAAGAGGGGTATCCATGCACCCCCCCCCCCCCCCCCAGGACTAAACGAAACCAACTTTTTTAACTTCTTCATAATATGCTTAAAAACATTCAAGATGTTAACAAGAACAAAAAGGTGGCCCCGAATAGGGAAAAATCAAGGGGGCGTCAAGGTGGTCAAAAAATGCCCTTTTCAAATTTTGTTGAGAGGTCCTTTTGTACTACCGTCACATTTTGACCTGTAACTTTCTGTATGGTCATCAGATTGGTATGAAAATTGGGAGCGTTCTTGCCAGTACTGTTCTACACATTTTGATATAAAAAATATATCCATATCAAAATGTATGTTGCCATGGCAACAGTTATCATGAATGAAATTTTTTTTCAAAGAAAATTGCTTAGACATGAAAACAATCACTTCAGTATGAGTTTGATGCAATATTCATGGTGTTTAATCACATTTCCTATCACTTTGAAACATATACTACATATATTGATAAAAGGAACTCAATTGCATATTGGCATAGTAATATGTTATGCGTATTACAAACCTATTGTTTTCCCATATTTTCAAGAATTCGCAGTCTTTATGCATTAAGAACACGGACAGCTTCATTTTAACCTGCAACCCTGTTTTGTGATAATCTGATTATAATAAAGCTTGATGTTGATGTGTGTACCGATGTGTCACTCATTTTGACACATGTTATAATATCTGTTGTCATGACAACCATTGTTATAACTGGTAAACTCACCCCTGCCCCCTTTTTTTGCGTTTAGAATTACCAAGAAGGACGTATTATGGTATCTAAGAGGGGTATCCGTGCACCACCATGACTAAACGAAACCGACTGTTTTAACTTCTTCATAGTATGCTTAAAACATCAAGATGTTAACAAGAACAAAATTGGCCCCTCTTAGGGAAAATCAAGGGGGCGTCGGTCAAAAAATGCCCTTTTCAAATTTTGTTGAGAGGTCCTTTTGTACTACCGTCATATTTTGACCTGTAACTTTCTGTATGGTCATCAGATTGGTATGAAAATTGATAGCGTTCTTGCCAGTACTGTTCTACACATTTTGATATAAAAAAATATATCCATGTCAAAATGTGTGTTGTCATGGCAACAGTTATCATGAATGAAAATCTAAGTAGAATAGAAGAATTTCATATTTTTTTCAAAGAAAATTGCTTAGACATGAAAACAATCACTTCAGAGTTTGATACAATATTCGTGGTGTTTGATGACATCCCCCCTCTCTCTCCCTCTCTCGCTTCCTGGGTGTGCTGGTGCATATCTTGACAATTCATATGCAATTAGACGGAGTGACAACGAGAGAGACGTACTACGAACGGAATTGCCGTACTTCGATCCTACTTGGGACGTGTTTCGACGTGGTGCAGTCGTGCATCAATTGCAGTACGTGTGCTCACCGACCGGGTCCGTTTGTACCTGGTTCATCCCGTTCGCAGACAGACCCGACTCGACCGCATTATGTCCTTAATAGCCAGTCGTTATTCCGTGCAAATTTCTGAAGGAGTTGGCAACATGTTTCTACACGGTTCTAAAAGATCGCAGGAGGTTCTCATAAGTTCTATTCGTTTTGAGTACGTTCGTGTAATTCTCACGCAGTTCTTACTGCGTCCATGCACCCCGTCTGCAGTACAATAGGACAAGGTTTCCTCGCTGGTTCATCATTTGGGCTCGAGATTTTTGGTAGTGCACATTTGTTCTAGAACCAGGGATGAGGCTTGCCATCACACTGCGTCATCTGGCAACAGGAGATTCCTATGCCACCCTGCAATATGAATTCCGGGTAGCCAGAAACACAATCTGCTTGTTGGTGAAAGAAGTCTGTAATGCCTTGGTGATGGAGCTCAAGAATGAAGTTATCACATGCCCTGTTGACAGAGGCACTTGGGGAAAAGTTGCTGAGGGGTTCCTGATGCGCTGGAATGTCCCACATGCCGGTGGTGCCCTGGATGGGAAACATGTTGCCATCAGAAAACCCCCAAGACTGGAACCATGTACCACAACTACAAAGGCTTCTTTTCAGTCGTCCTAATTGCCTTGGTAGATGCTGATTACAAATTCATGTGGATAGATGTTGGTGGCTTTGGAAGTCAGTCTGATGCGCAGATCTACAACCAGTCAGAACTGAAAGATTGCTTAGAAGATGGTTCCATTGGACTCCCTCCACCTTCCCCCTTGCCAAATGATGTCCAGGACTTTCCCTATTTCCTGTTGGGAGATGACGCTTTTGGCCTTGGCACATACCTCATGAAGCTATACTCGGGCCGTCGACTGACAAACGAAGAAATGATTGCGAACTACAGGATCTCTAGAGCAAGACGTGTGGTCGAAAGTGCCTTTGGCATTATGGCACATTATGGCAGATGGAGAGTCCTCTGGACAAAAATGCAACAGATGCCAGTGACATTCAAGTGGATACTGAAGATGCTGCACACAACCTCGTCCCTGGTGACTGGAGACAAGATGCCAACCTGCCAGACTTGGACGTCCCACAGGGATGAAACAGGTCTATTGTGAGATGGGTGTGGGTCTTGGTTTTCTTCTTCCTGGCTTTCTGACTACACACAGAGAAATATTTACTTAATATTTCATTATGTAAACTTCCTTTTGTAAAATGTTACTTAATATATGTAAAATTGTCTCAAATGAATGTTTTTATGTAGTATTTTACTAAATATTTGTAATGAATTACATTTCGCATATAATGTGTCATGCAAAATGTAAAATTTTATGTAACATTTACTTAGCACTATTTAAGTAAAATTCATTTTGCAAAAGAAATTCCTATTATGTAAAATGTGTTGAGTACAAGTATTTTTTAAAGGGAATTTTATCATGCAGATGTTATAAGTCATCATTAAGTGAAATGTTTTGTAAACTATTGTGTTTAAAATACATTTTACGAATGTCAGTTGACATTAACATGATTTTGATACACAGTTATGTAAAACTGACTGAACAAATCTTGCAAAATAACGCTGTAAGATATTTCTTCATAAAGATTTTGCAATATTGCCCTTATCGTTAAGTTTATTTAACATGCACAATGTAATTTGTCGCCATTAAGTAAAATGTTTTGCAAACAGTTTTGTAAAAAAATGCGTTTTCGTATTTTCCCCTCAATATTGGGGAAAACACTTATATGAATATTCATGATTTTCAGTAGCGTATGGTTTGGGGTGGCCCGATTTTAATAACTGTCACCAAATGCATAAAAAAATTATAAGGGGTATTTAAGAACTTGCACTATACTGTATATAATTGTATATAACTGGGCGTTGTGGCGTGCGCCTGGCGTGCTACCGGTGGAAGTTATAAACTGATTCAGTGGACCCCAGGTTCGAAACTGAGTCACGTCTTTCGGTCCGTCCCAGACGTAAATAATCATATCTGATTGATGCACACACATGTACCAACTAGGATAGGATAGCTTAAAGTAGGATAGGTTAGGATTGATAAGTAAGACCCAGAAAGACATAACAAGCAGGTTTAATTTTTTTTTACCTAGGTTGGAGGAAAAGGAAACTGAATTTGCCCAACATGTGTGGAATTGTTTGTTAGGTAAAATTTACACATGAATTTTAAGTACCTAACATGACATTTTACATAATTATCGTCGAATACTTTGTTAAGTAAATTTTACAAAAAAGTTATGGAGTTCCTATTTAACATAATTTTTTACATAATTTTTGTAAAACATTTTGTTAAGTAAATTTTACAAAAAAGTTATGGAGTTCCTATTTAACATAATTTTTTACATAATTTTTGTAAAAATTTCTCTGTGTGTATGTTCTGCATCTTCCTCAGACATATGCCCCCTGACTGTGAGGCAGAGGCATTAGAGGGTCGAGGGGATACAGCTCTCTCCCTCTCTTGAATCCCGCACTCAGGGGCAGGCTTAGGATGCTCAGCAACTTGAGGGGGGGGGGGCGGATCTGCATGGGCTTCAGCGGGGCTTGTACATCGACGTATTGAGGACTGTTTATGAACGAACTAGCATCGTATTTTAGACAATATTTGGCCAAAGTATCACGTTCTACCCCGACCGAAGCCCGTTTTCCGATTTTTCTAGGACGGGGCAGGACTTTCTGAGAACTACTTTGGTGTGATCCAGGCATTAATAAATCTCTTTTCAAAAGTTAGGGAACACTGATTTATGACAAGCAAAGAATTATAAAAAAGAGAGAGAGAGGGAAAAAGGAAAAAAAAGATACTTAATTGCTCTTTTAGATCGTACATTAGATAAATGGTGTGGCTTAGGGTTATGTTTAAACTTAAAGTTAGGATTATGGTTAGAATTACGATTTACGGTAGCTAAAAAACTTAAGTCTTTGGATTCAGCTTCATTAGAGAAGCGTTGGTCAACGAATGGACATGTGGTCAACTTTTGTGGTGGGGTATTATATAGTTGTTCCAATGGTGTTTGGGCATATAACACGTGTGTGAGTTTGTTTCTTTAAAAGAGAGAAGAAAAAAAATGTGTTGTCACTTATACCTACATGTATCACACATCAGCTAGACAAAATTAGTGCTAAAACATTTAGCACGGGTTCCTTAAAATATGTTAGAAAACGAATATGTTTGCATGGTGTGGTATGGTTTGGTATTGTATCTCAACAAAATTTGAAAAGGGCATTTTTTTACCACCTTGACGCCCCCTTGATTTTCCCTATTCGGGGCCACTTTTTGTTCTTGTTAACATCTTGAATGTTTTTAAGCATATTATGAAGAAGTTAAAAAAGTTGGTTTCGTTTAGTCCTGGGGGGGGGGGGGGGTGCATGGATACCCCTCTTAGATACCCTACTAACTAGACCGTAGACGGGCTTACGATACAACAATGCATGCACTGCACTCACAAGAGATGACTGCGAATTCCCGACCGATTCCCGAGCGAACTCATACATTCTAAAGATGATTTTTGGAAGTGACTTATTTTATACTGAACTAAATAATGTTAGAAACTTTATTTATAGACTTTGTTTGTCCCTTTATTCTCTGTATAGTTATTGATGAAATTCTTCTCTTTTTAGCCGGACTCTGTCTCGGCGTCGTTGCACTCTGCTCTAAGCTACCGGTACCAGCACTGCAGCCTTGGCTGCATGAACTCCGGGGGGAAGAAACCTGCAGTAAAAGCCATTAATTTCGATATTTTAAGGTTAACTTTGGACGTGAGTGACGTTGTTGACAACAAAAAATGTTTTAGTATAGTATTTGTGGGCTCTGTTTTTCCCTATTCGATCTGTATTTAGTAAAGAAAAAAACTGATTAAATTCTTCTTTACAACGCTGGTAATCTGTCACGGCAGGTTCTAAATGTCCAGCAGTAAATACCTTACTGAGCGCTGCTTATTTCAAGATTGAGAATAGGTATAGACCTACTTACCATTTTTTTAAAACTGCAGTTAACATTTGACGATGAATTTATCCTATCGTATGTCAGAGCAGTGGCGTACCCAGGATTTTTTAAATGGGGGGGGGGGGGCCTTTTAAAAAAAAAGGGGGTTATCAGGAATTCTAAAGGGGGTGTTTTAACTTTAAAAAACACCCAAAACACCCCCCCCCCCCCCTTGGTACGCGCATATAATGTGTCAGAGCAGATTCTATACATTACTTGAATTTTAAAGCCCACACTGCAGTAAATGCCTCACTGGGTTTCTTATATCAAGATTGGAAACAGATTAGGCCGAATACACCTGTATTCATTTTTTATTCGATGGTAAATTCGTCTTATTTGAGTATATTCTACATCTATTTTGTTTCTTTAAACAAGAAAAAAACGTTCCATGGATATTATCAGTTTGAGGGGCAAGCATTATGCTAGAGGAGCGTTATTCCATTGAAGTCATTGGCGTAGATATATAGCAGGCAGGGGGGGGGATGGGGGTATGTGAATGCACATTACATTTTTTTTAGTAGAAAAATAAACTCAGTGTAGATAGCAGTAGCAGGGGTTAAAGATGGGATGGGTGACGCGGGATTATGTGAATGCATCAATCATTGTTATTTTCATTGTATTTGGGACCTTTCTATGCCACCGGATGGAGTAGAGTGAGGGCAGGGGCATGATAGGGCCTGCCTTCACCATCCACCATGTCCAACGGCGGATCCAGGATTTTGCGAGGGAGGGGGCTCAATATTCGGAAATTCATACAAACGGTTTTAGCTATCAGAATCAGTTTCACTTTCCCTTTATAATGGTGTGAAATAAGGTCATGTTTAAATACACCAAACTCTTTATAATTTGATAAATAATTGCATTGCAATTACGTTCATTCATTATAGGACGTCGTCTGCTTAAGCAGGATCGATCCCGAGTGTGACGACATCAAAACATCGCTATATTTCTGGCGAATCCTCGGATATTCCAGATGCTGAGAAGAGCTTTTATTTGTGTTGTTTTTATAATCATCAGATACGCAGTTGACATAAAACTTATACGATTGCCATCTGTAAGCTTCCCCGTTTCTAGTGATACATTAATTGCCATATTTGTGATTTTCTTTGAATATCTACTTTAAAGGTCGGTCCCAGACAGTCAGACCCAACTCCGTAATACCGAGCACAGGTATTTACTCCGAAAACGGCGTATAGAAAAAGATGAATATAGAGCCCTCATCGTTCAGTGCGAGGCAGTGTGTACAAAAGGCATTGGGGAAATCGTGCAGTGTCGACCTGCTGTTGATAATATATTTTTCAAAAATAATGCTGCGGATATATTTATTTCAAATGTTGTCATATGAAATTCACTTCATATGACGAATCATTCAAGGATTTTGAAGATAATTGACACGCAGCATTATTTTTAAAAATATGTATATCGTTGGCAGGTTGACTTTGCAAGATTTTCCACATGCCTTTTGTACACACTGTCTCATACTGAACGATGAGGACTCTATATTCATCTTGTTCTATACGCCGTTTTCGGAGTATATACCTGTGCTCGGTATTACGGAGTTGGGTCTGACTGCCAGACGTAAATAATCATAACTGATTGATACACGTCTGTAAAAACCCAATTACACACACACAAAAAAAAAAATAACTAGGCCATTAACTTGCTAATTAATTTTACAACTATATAATAAAACAATATGTTAAATGGAAACACTAAAATCAAAAGAAAGTCTTTTAGCTCTATTCCACTCTTTCTCTTTCTGTTATGTTTACATTCTCTACATCAATTTCTCTCTCTTCTTATCTGTCTACCAACACTCTCTCTCTCTCTGTCCCTCCCTCTCTCTCTATTTCTCTCTCCCTCCCCTTATGTCATAATGATATAGATAGAATAAAAATATATTCTATACCTAACATAACATTACACAATATTTTTAACTGAGTATGTGGGTATGTTTGACTAAGTATTTGTGATCATGAGCACGTATGCGTGATAATTTCATTAACATAAAAATAATAAATAAATAAACTCACAAGAATGTACACATCGATTGTGAAAATGTTGAGAGTGCAATGTACAAAGTGAACCCGTGGATTTCCACGGGTCCCGCTAGTCAGTAATTAATTCAGAACACAGCAATCGCCATTGTGTGTTGCAGCTGCCACTTCTGTCAACCTTTTGCTTTCCTTCAAGTCTCCAATGTAAAAACCTCAGTCTGATACGATGTATATTTTGAGAGTTATTAACAATCAAAAGTGTCCACTGTGTTTTTTTTAACACGTAGTATAATTAATTAATAATTAATTAATTAATGCTAAATGTACAGGAGTGGAAATGCACTTTTTTTGGGGGGGGGGGGGGGGGTGGGAGGGGTTATTTTGGGTTCACTTCTTCTAGAGCGGCCATCCAAGCTCAAAAATAGCAAAACCCACTATAAAAGGACAATTTAACCATAACTTTAGGGTTGATTCCACGACAACTGGAGTGGATTCAACTCCTAAAAAGTGAATTTCCACTCTTCTGTTTGAAGAGAGTAGAAGTGTTCTTCATAGAATAATATGGAGATTTGGGCGGACGAATGATCAGTTTAACCCTTTTGGCTTCCTCCTTGCTTTTGATCTCGACGTCGAGCAATCAGAAACACGGTCATGATGACGGAGATGACTGCAAGAATACCAGCAAGTATTTGATATGTGACGACGAACGACCGCGTCAGGTCATACACGAGTCCTGTGTGATAAGAAAAACGAAACATGATGAAAAGGCAACTTTGTGACATCTATTAAAAGCTAAAGGAATGAGAAAGCTCATAAATTATTTTTCACTTTTACTACAACTCAACCTCCTCTTTCAGGCTTACCTACGGAGAACCCGGATAAGAAGACACTGATACCGATGACGAAAGACGACACTGCCAGAGCTCCAGAGAAATTCTCTTCGGCAACCAAATCAGAAATCATAGAAAAGTAGGCAGATGCCGCACCGAACAGACCGAACCCAGCGAAGAACGAGCAGATGAGAAGATTCAGGAGCGAGGAACTGAATGTGTGCCCGTATATGGCCACAGATGACATCATGATGGACGAGACAAAGGAGGACGAACTCCACCCAGGACGCAAATGAAGGAGAAGGCCTTGCGTCAGACGGCCGCAGAAGCCTCCGACTGATGCTGACAATGGAAGGTACACTGCGTGGGAGCTGTTGATCCCGACGGAGAGGGCGTAAGTCACCATGAAGACGAGCCATCCTAGGTAGACTGTATCGAAGAAGAACCGACATGGAAGTACAATAAGGGAAAAGGCAGGTTCATTCTTAATAGTGTCGTAGGAGGACACTGTCCGGATAAAGTTGAGGATCGTATAAGCAATACCAGAGCATTGTTTAGTGGTGGACGCGTCGTCATAACGAGTGCTGCATTCCAAAATGGCTATTTTCTTATTTCCCTTGGAATCATGAATATCTGTGCCCGCATGTTCGTCACAGCTTTTGTACTTCATTTCGTTACGATTGCTTTCAGGTTGTGCAGACGCATGTGACGAAGGCAACAAATGACATGTTGCCGTTGACTCAGTGGTGTCTTCTAAGTCTAGAGGATCGCTTACTGAAGAAGCTGTCCCTACATCCTTAGATTGCTTGTCGCATGATTTCAAGCCATTCCCTGAAAAGCTGGTCAGACTGACTAACAAACTAAGTGGTATAAGGTTTAATCCGAGAGCGCTCAGACATAGCATCGCTCCACAAAGTCCGTAAGCCTCGTAGGACCACATCGCGATGAAAGGCATCAGAAGAGTTCCAAACACACTGCCTGCGAATGAGGCAGAGAATGCAGAAGCAAACTGATCTTCAAAGTGTTGTCGCAAAGCTAGTACCATCAGCTGGAGCAAAGGTGACAAGCACATACCTGCAAGTCAAACATGAGGTACTGGTAACGGAATAGCATATTACATGTAGGCTGTATATCTTTAAACTTTTGCATGGCATGGGTTTCTGTTAGCCGGCCACCCAATGATTAATAAAACCAATGTCGGATCATAATGAACATTTTTTCTAAATAACATTCCATGCACATGGAAGGCTGAAACATCAAAATAGTTTCAGTGACGGAATTACTCTGAGAACTCTGACAATTAGTGGAGCCGTCACTGTGTTTATACCAAACTGTTCTTTTAATAGTAAAAACACTCATATTAGAAACACATCATAAAGGGAGAGGAAACATTTTTATCACTAAATTTTACAACTCCTCTTCCTATTCGTTTATTCCAGCTGTTCTTTTGACTCTTCTACCGCACAATCCCATAGAATCACAAACTTTCGGAAAATCAGAACGTTGCAAAGAATAGCAAGCTTCCCGGATCTTTCGAGGCATATTCCCTTACCTGACAAGGACATACAGAAGACCATCGCCCATTCTGTCATGAAAAACGCTGTACCGAGCAAGACAGTACTAGATATACAGGTCGAAAGAATCACAACTCGTCGGTAGTTGTAATGCTGAATCAAATAGTTGGCCAGTGGAGCTGTATTTTCAAAGTATAATCATAAACATTTATTTTTGTATGGAGCATATCACATATTGACCATATAAGGTCAATACGCTCTCTGTTGACTGTATGGGTTTCGATATCCCCCTAGTTCTAGTTCCGGCAGCCATTCAGCGCACATCCTGGGTTTTTAAGAACACACTGGATCTGGTAGAGATTTGAACGCACAACCTATGATTGAAAGTCATTATACAGTTCACTTTTAGAATAATAATAATAATAATAGAATGGAACAAGGGCAACTATACAGGTGGGATGTGGAACAATGCAATAAGAGCTCATGAACAATGCGATATGTGAAAAGAACAAGCATGCATGTATTGTACGTATGTAACTACACTGACATGACTGAAAGACTCTATAAGCCGAGGTTTTGATCTAGTGGGGACATACCACTCAGCTTTCAAAACTTGTGGAGTGAATGGTTAACGGTACTGGTCTAGTGATGATCTAAGCACTTGTGGTTATGGCAGAGTAATCTGAGAATCTAGAATCCACTTCTAGATTCACAACTGTCATGCAAATTTTGTGCGCGTACGCACCAGAAGTTGAGTTTATTTCTCATGTAATTAACTTGTATCATGAAATATATGGTTATGGTATGACATTTCATTGAAGAGATATATAGCAGTTGTTGGAATTTCACAAAATGGCGCCTAGATAACGTCACGATGCGATGACTGTGTTGGAAAAGTTCGTGTGACGGGACAATAACGTTGTCCACAGTCACACCAAATTTGAGTAAAAATATTGGAGTATTTGAAAAAACGGTCTTTGAGATAATGTGCGAAAAAAAGTGGGTAGTAATAAAAAAAAATTTAAATGCCGGGATTTTGACAAAATGGCGCCCATATGACGTCATATTGTAATGACTGTGTTGAAAAAAAGTTACTGTGCCGAGGCAATAACCCTATCTTTCATAGTGCCAAATTTGACTGCATTCGACTCAGCCGTTTTTGAGATATTATATGTTGCAAGAATGTGCACAAGAAATATAACACTAGAGATGAACAAATGCAGTGCGTCCCCAAAAAAAGTTAACAGTTGGAAAACGTCTCCCCAAATAAATATTTCAGAATATTTTCAATAAATTGTAATTCGTGTAGGTAGCATAGAGTCTCTCCTATCAAATGACACCCAAAGATCTGATTATTTATTACGCTTGAGTGATCGAAAATCATTTCTGTGAAAGGGTGCAAAACAATACTTGACATGAATCGGTATTTATTGTTGCTGGTATTAACGAAGTTGAGAACCTTTTTAAAATTGACAGTTGAAAAAAGTCTCCCCAATTAAATATTTCGAAATATTTTCAGGAAATTATCATACCTGGGGATAGTTTTGGGTCACTAGCGTACCCAAAGGTGGGGAGCAGACTGCCCCCTCACAACTTTTGACCCCCCCCCCCCCCAAAAAAAAAAAAAAAAAAAAAAAAATGAAAGACAAGTATATATTGTGCCCGTACCCCTTTCTTTTAGAACTGATAACCCTTTTTTGTTGTTGTTGCTTGTCAGAGAATTATGGAGGAAAACTGGACCCCACAAAATATGGTACCCTCCCCCCCCCCCCCCCCCCCCCGAGCGACTTTTGGAGGGCTGGCGAAAAAAAAATCAACAACACTGGTTATTTCATAAATTGTCTTTTATTGATCAGAATATGGAAATTTCTAAGCCTTTTCATGACACTCAATAATTTATTTTTTTCTAAGTTTTCTCTGGCATTTGCATTCTGTTCCAACAGTTTTTCTTACTTAAAGGGAAATCCAACCTTAACAGCAAGTTGCTCTGAAAGAAAGAGGAAAGATCAAAGAAGCACATTGGTAAAAGTTTGAACGAAATCAGACAAGCAATAAGAAAGTTATGAATTTTTGAAAGTTGTAATCACTATACATCTGTGAATTTCAAATTGGCTGAATAGCTATAAAGTCCCTGTGATGAAGTTGTGGACAATAGACCTGTTTACTAAGTGATTCTAATTTTATGCATACTTTTGAAACAAAGGTTGTTCTTGACAACCTGAAAGCTTGTCAGCGGCTTGTCAGACATGGCAACAAGTAATGTATGCAAACTGGATTCCAAGTATTATAGTTCATTCATTAATAACAGATGGAATACCTCGTTACTAGGTCCCCAGGAAAGAAACATCCAGAGATTTGAATCACTTAGTAAACAGGTCTATTCTCCATTTGCTCCAACACACAAAATGACTAAAATGTCATTTTTTCAAAATATATCACTCAGTAAGATCTTTTTCTTTAATGAGGACCTATGACGATATGCTATCTGCAATATATTTTGAGTACTGCTTCGAGGGTAAAGGCGCTTCGGAGAAAGCTGCAAATTAATGATATTTTTGTGTACGACAAACGGGAGAGTTGTCCACAAGATTGTCAAAATTAACTCACCAAATTGCCAATTTGACATTCGCATATATGTAGTGATTTCATTTATCAAACATCCATAACTTTCTTATTCCTTGTCCGATTTCTTTTAAGCTTTCCCCATTCTGTTTTTTTTTATTAAATCAAGTTGATAATAACTTGAATAAATCAAGTTATTATCAACGTTGGATTGCCCTTTAACTATCTCAGTCTTAAGGCCCTTTTATACAATTTCTTCCTTCTTTTTTTGTTGAATGGCATACATTATTGCCACTGCTCTCAACTTCATCACCAGCGTATCAAAAAATAATTGGTCATTAATGATATTTTCAAATTGTATACCATCAAGACAGTTGGTATCAAGGTACTGTAAAGTAAATTCTTTGACCTTCTTAATAAGTTCAACAAATTCAGATATTTTCAAAAATGAGTTATTAAACTTCTGATAATTAAATCTCTTATGACATTTATCTAATACAATGTATAAACTAATCATTGCGATAACCCAAACCAATATTAAATTTCCTGACCAAAGAAAAGATATCTGAAGATATTAAAAAAGTAATCCAATCTACTTTGCTTCAGTGGTGTTGGTTAGGATTTTGTATCAGGATGAAGTATTTTTTTTTAATGGCGTCTAGATGACGTCATGATGCATTGACTATGTTGGAAAAATTTCTGTGCTGAGACAATAACCATATCTACCATCGTACCAAAGTTGAGTACATTTGAACAAGTTGTTTTAGAGATATTGTGCGAACAAAAAAGTGGGTAGAATTAAAAATTAATAATTAATAGACAATAAAGAAGAATTCTTATAAAAACATGAGGTACAGCCCATCTAACTAGAGTTGAACAACTTTACAGGTGGGATGTCGAACATTCATGAAATGAGGAGTGAGTGGTATTTATCAGAAGGGGAAAATGGCAATTATTAGAAATTGAAAGGAGTCGCATCAAAATTCACATACAAACACGCACTAATAGAACACAAAGTAATAATAATAATAATAATAACGTTTTATTTATACCCAGGGTAGCCACCTCAGTCAGTTATCAAACTGCTCGTCCAGCGGGCCCTGCAGAACAACATAATAATTATGTTCTCCACTCCAGTATGCCGAGCGCCTGGCTAGGAGGCAGAAGGTCCCATTTTTTAATTCGGCCGTGGTTCGAACCCACGACCTCCCGTTCGTGAGGCGGGCGCTCTAACCGACTGAGCCAACATGCCCGGTTCTATTTTTTTTCAATCTATCTAACAGATACAATTTACACAAAAGTATGAATCTAGTAAGAGTGGTATACTGTCATTAAAGGACCTATTGATCTTTGATGATGTGTATTGTTCTGTACATCCCAAAATTTACAACCATTTGATCTGAATATGTGTCATATATTTTTGGTAATTATTTCATTTTACCTGCTAAGCCCCGCCCCTAAAAAAATAGGCGAAAGCTCTACGTTTTACAACAAATTTGAGAGAAGGATAACGACTCGTAACACTTTTTTTTAAGCGGAAAGTTCGTTCGACTCCCTGGCTGCTTTTCAGTTATTTGAACGCAATGCTGCATTGTATGTAACAAGGGTGGGTGGAGGGAGGGGGAGTTTCCCCCTTCCCGCGCAAAGCGCGAAAGCTCTGACGTTTTAGCAAATTTGATAGAAACGCGGCTAGTAGCAAATAATTTTTTTAGGCAGAAAGTTATAGTTCGACGCATGGACTGCTTTTCAATTATGTTGACTCAACATTTCACTGTATGTAACAGTGGGTGCAGGGAGAAGAGAGTTATTTCCCCCTTCCCGCGTTTTAGCAAATTTTGAGAGAAAGATAACGGCTTGTAGCGCCTTTTTAGGCCTTTTTCTCTCACTTCCCCGCTTTTTCGCTTTCTCTTTTTTTTTAGTGGCTGAATAGGGGGGGGGGGAGGGGGATGGCCCCCTCGGGCCCCCTCGTGCCCCCTGTCTACGCCAATGTATGCGGGTAACTGGTTCCACTCTTTAAGACACGTGATTTAAAAGGAATTCAGTGCAACATTACATGAGATTGATGCACAAGGTTTGATCCATATTTTAACTATGTATCTTGGAGTTACAGGAAAATAGGTCCTTCAACAGGCAAACGTGAGAACAAAACTGAAGTTTAAACACAAAAATCATATATATTGAATGGCACAAGCTCATCAAAAGGCAGCTATTCATCTCAAGGATTGATGGCTTACTGGCTGTCTGAAGGTAGAGTTGGGTAACAAGCCGAATAACAAGGAAGAATGTCGGTTAAAAAGTACAATGAACTCATGTCTGCGTGGGAGAGGGACTTCGCAAACATGCTCCTGTGCTGGGTTTTTTTTTTTTCAACATTGAAATTCTGGAATTTACATTGTCGTGTGTGTGAACTCCAAATTCACGGTAGATCAGGTTGACTCATAATCATGGCAATGAATAATTTTCTACTCTTGATGAATACAACTAAAGAAACATGCAGTATCCGTTTGGTGACCCACTTTTTTCTGATAACCCTGACCCTTTTTCTGACACACTTTTATGCCATTCACTTTTGTACACGGGTTTTTTTTTCATGAGACAGTTACTGTGATTTGCTTTTCTAGATTTACAAAAACACCCATTCCCACGTACTGTGAGCCGCGCAAACCACCTTCATTATAGAAAACTAGTACTGTCATCTGCGAAACCGGGCTTACGCGCATAACGCGTCATAACTTTTGAACCATAGAATCAGTTAAATTCTGGTGCCCGGATTTGAAAAGTACATTCTTTGGGGGATTACTTTTATGTAAAAAAAATCATCATTGTGAGTCAGGGGTGTCAGAAAAAAGAGGGTCACCAAATGGGGGAAACACCCACTAAGACAAGAGTCTATTGACATTGAACACGATCATTCTGCACTGTTCTTATAATTTGTGTTGTAAGATGATACCAGAGACGTACTCAGCATAACCCTGACAGACCCGGCGTACTCCCCATCCTTAACCTTGTAAAGGCCCCCAAATTAGAAAATTAAAATTAAAAATATTAACAAAAACAATACAACCCCTCATCCTTTCAAATTTCGCGCGCGCGTACGCACACGCGCCTTATATGTATAATTAACTTCTCTACACAACAACAACATGCCATAGCTTCTCTAGCCTTTTGACAAGACCTCGTGACTTGGCTATTTTCCTCGTCGTGCTGTGCCTGAGATGAGACTAGCCGGCGACGAAAAGAATCAACGCGGCCCGGGTGAACCCGCGATCGAGCGACTTTAGTCGCGAGGCTTTTTGGAACCTGGGTTTCCATCGTCCGATATAAATTATTCACGAGTTGACATTCGTATGCTAACACGCCTACCGAGGATTATCGACCAATCACAACGGTATCTGCGGGGCTTGCTTTCCATGTGCCGGGTGCCGAGTGAGCTAGCTTGAGATGAAGGCGAATTTGCATACCAAATTTATGCTGACGTCATGCGAAGATACGTTCGCTAATTGGCTCCTACCTATAAGGTAGCAGATCCTCGCTAGGAACAAAGGATAGCATAAGAAATACAGGCCAGGTTCCAAAAGGGCCTCGCGACTCACGTCGCTCGATCGCGCATTCACCGGGCTGGGCGGCTAGTCTTGTTATGCAGCCATTACTAGCTTACTTGCCGAGAAAAATAGCCAAGTCGCGAGGGTCTTGTCAAAAGGCTATAGCTTCTCTTGTAATTAAATTGCGTCATGCCAAATATGGTTATGTTATGACTTTTTATCGCAGAGATATAGCATACGTCGGAAGTTTACAAAATGGCGCCTAGGTGACGTCACAATGCATTGACTATGTTGAAAACAGTTCTGTGCTGAGATAATGAGTTCATGAGTTTATTACCAAATCACAATGATACATACATCTTGGTAAAAATCACAATAACGCCTTGGTAAAGGGAGCTAACAAATAGCATATGCTAATCGAGGTTAGCCCCGTAAAATTGATTACATAAATCAATAGTTAGCAAATTAATTGAAATGTACATCTCATATATCTTCTTTTTTTTAAATAACACATATACATTATTTACAATCAATAAAAGTAGTTACAGTACAACAACAACAACAACAGTAACAACAGTAATAACGAATATCAAGTGAGCTTAAAATAAATAAAATGAATGATAATGATCTTCATGAACATTCTAAAACTGATTCTCAAGTTGAATTCTCCAATTAAGTATTCTTGTAATGCCCGTCCAAAAATTCTGCAACCGGTTATATTCCTTAATTCTTTTGGCAAATTATTCCATATAACAGGTCCTGAATATTAAATCCATTGTTTCCCCAGATTCGTATTATTGATTGAAAAATTCAAATTAGATTTCTCTATGTTTCTTGTGTGATAAGGGTGATCCAGTACTGAAAAATAATCAGATAAAGTATGAGGCAGACGGTTGTACATTATATCATGCATAAAAATACCAATCACATAGCGATATTTTTTGAAAATATCTAGCACTTTAAGATCATAAAATAAAGGAGCAGAGTGATATCTCGAACCTTTGAAAGCAATTACTCTGGCCATTCGTTTCTGAAGCATTAAGACAGGATTCAGAGTTGTCTTACATGTAGCACCCCAAAGTTCTAATCCATACGTTATATGGGGTAAAATAAAAGAATTTTACAACATGAGCATTATTTTTCTTGACACGAAGTGTCTTAATCTATACAATATTCCAATCCTTTTACTTAGTACATTGCATACATAATCAATGTGTTTCTTCTAGGTCAAATTTGTGTCTATACGAATTCCAAGGAACGATGTTGACTCACCTGACTCTAAAATGGTTTCATTAATGAGCAGTTGACCTGAAATTGAGAAATGTCTTCTTCAGGTTTTAAATGACATGTAATTAGTTTTTTTCGTATTTATTGTAAGTTTGTTTGAGTTGCACCAATCTGTAACAGCTTTCAGGTTACCGTTAACTTCTGATAAATCAATATTACGTTCATCATGCTTAAATGTATGAAATAGATTAGAATCATCGGCAAATAATTGAAAATTGAAATAATTTGATGAAATTGGTAGGTCATTAATGTAGACAAGAAATAATGTTGGGCCTAACACCGAGCCCTGGGGGACGCCGCATGAAATAGATATATAATCAGATTTCACACAGTCGTAAGTTACAAATTATTGTCTGTTTGTTAAGTAATTTTTAACCACTCTAACACTATTCCCCGAATTCCGTAATGCTCCAGTTTTTTTAAGGAAAAGAGTGATTAATTGTATCGAAGGCCTTATAGCAAAATCCTACTGTCAAGCTCCCTTCATCAGTAGATTGAGTAATTTGATTAATCAAATTTATAAGCGACAGTTTTGTACTATATCCATGTCTAAATCCATGCTGATGATTATATAATATTTCTTTTTTCTCTAAGAATTTCACCACTCGAATATTTACAAGTTTTTCAAACAATTTATCCACAACTGGTAAAATTGATATGGGCCTATAGTTACCCAGAAAACTTTTGTCTCCTTTATTAAATACAGGAACAACTCTCGCTACTTTTAATTTATCCGGGAAGATGCCCGTTGTGAATGATAGGTTTAATATATGCGCGAGTGGTTGGCAAACATAGTTCTGTGCATATACTAATAGTCGAACTGATAAATCATCATGCCTTAGACTGATATTATAATCAACGTCTGTATATTCTATTTTACTTGCCAGATTTTTCTCAATATTTGCGAAGAAATCGTTGAAAACATTTGCAATATCTTCTGATGAAGAAACCTCAACTGTTGATCCATCATATTTGTTTTTAACGAGTTTGTGAATTTTACCATCAGTTTTTGCTGAACTTTTTTTATTCAGGAGTTCATTAATGTGCTCCCATGTTTTTTTTTTCGAATTCTCTTTATATCGTTCAAATTGTTGATTATAATGTGTTTGCTTTGCCGTTATGAGAACTATGGTTAGGATGTTTCTATATCTTTTATAATTTCCAAGAACCTCGTCATTATATTTAGACTTGATTACTTGAGAAAAAAGTTTGTGCTTTCTTAATATTGAGCCCTTAATAGCACGTGTAATCCAAGGTTTATCTCTTTTCTTTAATTTAATATTTTTGGTTTCGATAGGTGCATGTTTGTCACATACATATGAAAACTGCCGAAGGAAAATATTGTACGCTTCATTTGGGTCAGAGCATCTGAGCACATCCAGCCATTCTTTATTAATTAAATCATTACAAAAATAATCCAATGAAAACTTGCGAAAGTTTCTGCATGTCACTTTCTTCATGGCCAGTTATATACACTTAAAATTCTCAAAAACAGTGTACGCCGGAAAATGATCAGAAATGTCAACCTCAATACATCCCGCCCGAATAGGATAGGAGGAAATATTAGTGTAAAAGTGGTCAATTAGAGATGAACTTCTGTTGGTAATCCTTGTCGGATTTGTAAGTATACTGACCCAAGGAGAGTAATGAGATTACTCTCCTTTGATCTCCACGCCTTTGTATTTGTTTTAATCCTCCTCCACACCCACTTGACTCGTGGGTTTTGACTCCCAACACTCCCCTTTTGTTCCCATTGTTTTGTGTCCACAGCTCCTCCCTTACAGTTCCTGTTACATGTAATCTGTTTTGTGTCTGTAGTCTATATATATGCTTGTCTTGCTCTTTATCTTTGTCTTTTTGCCTCTGACGAAGATTCTGCTAGGATCGAAAGCTCAGGCCCCTTTTGACTCCATTTTACTCCATTGGCTCGCTTTTATTGGATAAGCAGTTTTCAGCAGCTTGTTAGGTGGTCTGTCATTTATGACAGACCTCCTTTTAATTTTGTCAAGATTTTTCTTTATTTTTAATATTTCTTCTTTTTATTACAAATGTTTGTTCCCACCAAATCTCAAAATCGGCCAGGTCAATATCATCGAGTTTCATGTCATGTATGAGGTCAATCATGGACATGGTCCATTAAGCTTTTGGAGGTTATCAGGTCATTTTGATTCAAGACGCCATTTTGTAAATTTTCAAGATCGATTATATCTTCATAATCGATCATCAAAAATCAACCATATTCACATCACATAAACTTCACATGACGGGTCATCAAGTCATGTCCTCACAGGTCATCTAGAGGTCAGGACGTGCGCGTACGCGCGCGTCAAAATTTAAAAATGCTCAAAATCAAGTAGGATCAAGTCTGCACACGTTTCAGGTCATTTTCAGCATTTCAAAAATGTTCGTGCGTAAGCGTCCGCGCGCGCATTTTACGCGCGCGCAAGCCGTAAATAACGTTCAAACGCTGTTTTTTCGATTGATTTGCAATTCTGACACTTTTCTTCATCATTTCCATCTACTTGGAATCAATTTCAATCAATAATAAGGTCGTACGGGGGCGTCAAAGTTCAAAATCCGTGCGCGTATCTATGGCGAAAATAACGTAAAAACGTGCAAAAAGATGCCTCTACAAAATTAACTCTAGCTCTTTAAATAGTCCACAAACCCCCCAATTTTTTTTCATCATCAGGTAGGGTATGAATCATAAATTTCATTTCATGTATCATTTGACCCTTAAAAACATTATGACGTCATCAAAATGGCGCCAGAATTCAAAATTTTCATTTATCATGTTTTCACGTCATCACATTTATGCAAATTTGGCTCTAGATTCGTAATTATTAGTCGTTTTTTACCCAGATTTTAATATGTTGTAGCTGAGGCAATTTCCTACAAAATCCGTCATCACTATTTTTCATTTCGATGACGTCATCACAGTGAAATTTTCAATTAAAGATGCCATGTCAGAATTTTCCCTATTTGCGTGTTATGTCTATGGAAGATGATTTTTTTTTCGAATCATGAATCTACATGACATTGTTCTCTGAGCTGTATCTCAGTTGTTTTTGGTCCATTTTCTTCCAGATTTTAGTATGTTATAGCTGAGACTATACGCTTTTACAAATGTGTTCTCCAATTTTTGATCAGATGTCAGGATCATGCCCAATTTTTCACTACAAAATGGGATTTGAGAATCCCGTTTTTCGTTTACGTGTTATCTCTATGGGAAATATTTTGGTATATTGGTCAAAGCACTTGCCTCTCACTCTGGTGACCCAGGTTCGATTCCCGGTGGGGCTATTAAATTTTTTTTTTTGTTGCTTTTTTTTGCCTTTCATTTTAACATCTTGTTCGGCTATTATAACATAAGCAATCACAAACCAAGCAATAAAATGCCTTATTTTGCGTGTTATGTCTATTAGAAAGTAGTGTGCAGTAGTTTATGTATAACCCTATGGAAAATCTGATTCCGTGAAGTGTATTAAAGCTATCCTGCAATATCATTAGTCCTATTTTATATCACAATTTCTTAAAATTGGCTCACTCAATTATCTTCAAATTTTCTTCAGTCATCGGTCCTAATAAGGTCAAGTTCCCACATCTTTTTCAAGGTCATCAGATTATCGTGACGTCATCTAGGCGCCATTTTGTACAAATCAACTTATGGTCGTATCTTCATAAGAAAATGTGATTTTCTCTGTCATTCACTGTCATTGCAGTCATGGTCATCACCATCATCATCATTATATCATTATCATGATAATCATCAACATCATTATCATCATCA
The DNA here is from genome assembly GCA_025617745.1 of Heliocidaris erythrogramma. Classification (NCBI taxonomy): domain Eukaryota; kingdom Metazoa; phylum Echinodermata; class Echinoidea; order Camarodonta; family Echinometridae; genus Heliocidaris; species Heliocidaris erythrogramma. The sequence continues at coordinate 15,876,238 of CM046873.1, read as the reverse complement.
CTGTCATGATATTCATGATGATGATGATAATGATGATTATCATCAACATCATTATCATCATTACTATCATGATATAATGATCATCATCATGATTATCATCAACATCATTATCATCACTGTCATGATAATATTCATGATGATGATTATCATCAGTTTAGTATTTCCCCATTATCATGATCATCCTGATTACAAATTGAAAGACAGACCACCTAATTCGTCCTCATGACGAATTAAATTCTAGTTTTCAATATGGTTTTCTATATATTACACCAAAAATAATCGGTATTTTCTGAATAAAAATCTTCAGCCACATGGATTCAGCGTTATGATGATGATTATCATCATCATCAGTGTCATGATATTCATGATGTTGATGATGATTAACATCAAAATCATTATCATCATGGCTGTCATGATTATATAATGATCATCATCATGATTATCATCAACATCATTATCATCACTGTCATTATATAATGATCATCATCATGATTATCATCAACATCATTATCATCATCACTGTCATGATATTCATGATGATGCTGATGATTATCATCAACTTCATTATCATCATCACTGTCATGATGATATTCATGATGATGATGATGATGATGATGATGATGATTATCGACATCATTATCATCATCACTGTCATGATGATATAATGATCATCATCATGATTATCTTCAACATCATTATCATCATCACTGTCATGACGATATTCATGATGATGATGATGATGATATAATATCATCACCGTCATGATCATCATCATTGCTATTATTATTGTCATCACCATCATCATTATATCACCTTCATCATGATAATCATCACCATTATCATGATTGTTATCTTGCACAAATATTATCACATCTTCCAATGACCGTTTCACACATTTTCTACATTCCTGTCCTCAAGAGGCATCTCGATGCGTGGCATTCTTGACTTCCTATATTCAGTTTAGTATTTCCCCATTATCATGATCATCCTGATTACAAATTGAAAGACAGACCACCTAATTCGTCCTCATGACGAATTAAATTCTAGTTTTCAATATGGTTTTCTATATATTACACCAAAAATAATCGGTATTTTCTGAATAAAAATCTTCAGCCACATGGATTCAGCGTTATGCAACGATAAACTAGGAATACGTGTATAGTTGAGCGATGAATGAATGTAAGCTCCAACTCCACCTCCCCTCTGATCCTGCCTACATTGCAGTTCTAAATTGTACTCTGATATTGAAAACTGGGGAGCGTTTCATCAAGCGTTTTGTCAGTGATTTTTACTGACAAACTTGCTCTCAGCCAATCAGATGCAAGGATTTCAGTAGCTTATAACAGTTGTCGGTAAAAATCACTGACAAAACACTTGATGAAACGCTCCCCTGGTCAACATCTCTGATGTTCCAGGTTTCTGCTAGCTATATGCAGATTTTACGTCAAATGGGTCATTTTAAGTTTCCAAAGAATTCTCATTATTCAGGATGGAATGAGGCCTATATTTACACTGAGTCATTAAAATTTATCATTTTATACGAAAGACAGTATAACAGTACGAATATTAATAATTACACCAGCTTTGCAAGATCTTCTTTGCTAATAACCGTATTATGCAAAATTTGAGTACATTTGAATAAGCCGTTTTGGAGATATTGTGCGAACAATAATTGTGGGTAGAAATAAGCACTTCGAACGATTCGTACAAAAACATAAGGTGGTCTGTTCTTGAAGTACAGCCCATCTAATTATGGTGTGCAGTTCTATAGCGCATTTTGCTTGTGTCGACTTTTAAGGCCATTTTCACCTCGAAGTTGACCATCTGACAGCGTGGAACCAAATCATATTTGTTGAGAATTTGATGTTCTATCTCATGAACTTAATTACAAGTCTGAAGTTGTTGTTGTTGTTGTTGTATTATGGCACCTTTGACACAAAAAGGTCCTGTGTGCCAGTCACTGTAAAAACAGACGTCACATTGGTCTTAAGGTGTGGTCATAAGATAGTCCTTTATGAACCTATGTATATTTAAAGTCTTTAAAACCACAAAAAGAGATTGAAGTTACTAACGACTTTCTGATATAGTAACAATATTTACAAATTCTGGTAATTATTTACGATTATTTCCTATAATGCCAAGTATGATATTATATATGTGAAAGATTGGTTTATCTTTAAATATATTTGTAAGTATATCTGTTCTGCTGTAAATTTTAATCTATTCAGAAAAGTACTCCTACTGTTCTTATATTTACACTCGAAAGGGTTCCCTGAAGATCAATGACAAAGTTGTTGTTGTTGTTTAAGGAAAAGGCACTTATGACCTAATAAAAAAAGTATTTTCCATATTACATATTTAAAGAAGGCGATATGTTATAATCATTCCCGAGTTACTACCCAACTGGGTGAGAGCTAGAACCTAGCCACTCCCAATGACTAGCTGAGAAGGACCAGACACCAACCACAGACCATCGTGATGAAAAAAATACCACCACGTACATGATCTGTTTGTTGTGAGAGGAGTCCAACCGATGACCTACAGCAGATAAATATTCACCATAGGCCCCAGCGCCCGGTTCATTTATGTATAACATTTCCTTTGTAAAGCAGAGTGCATGTTTTGTGTTTTAATTTTGTAATATCCATAGTACATAAAATTCCATGAGTAGAATTACTTTTAAAACAACTTAAAAACGAATGATATTTATGTATGCAATTTACCTTCTTTTGGATGTTTTGGACGAACTTTCTGTTGGGTAGATGGTACGGATCCCCTACCCCATCTAATGTGCCATCTTATCGGCTCTTACAAGGTATGTTATGTATATAGCTAATCAGGGACTTAAGGCCCCCTAAGATAACTCAAGCACGGAACAAAGGTCGTCCATTCTACCCAACATACTTGATCGTTGTCTTAAAGAAGATATTCACTTTTTTTTTTAAAGATACTCCAAATGACGTGTCTCAAATTTATACACTAAAGGAAAAAAGAAACTTATAGAAGTTCAAGAGATCACCAAATTAAATTCTCTGCATGGAAATGTACCAAATTTGTATATAATGTTGATTCAATGCATGGCTTTAAATGACAGTCAATAACAAAAAGTTTTCTTCAATGCCACAAAAGAAATGTGCACTGAAACAAAGGACTCTCTAATCCCCAAGTCACAAAGACAAACTGCAGTCTTGTACACCATATGCATGTCAATGAATGAAACAAAAGAATTTCAAAAGGGATTTGCACCCCTCGAGCAAGAGGATATTGATGTTCTGCCATGGTTCGCCCGTTCACCAGACCTTTCCCCAATTGAACAATTGAACATCTCTGGGAAGAGCTTGGTCGACGTGTGTCAAGGCGTGACAATCAACCCATCAATAGGGAGACGCTCATTGCAGCACTGCAAGAGGAATGGAACAATGTTCCCCAGGCTACCATCGCGAATCTGATCGGAAGCATGCGAAGACGGTGTACAGCTTGCCAGCAAGCTAGAGGTGGACATACTGGCTATTAATCTGTTTGGATATGAACTTGCAAATCCCTTTTGAAATTCTTTTGTTTCATTCATTGACATGCATATGGTGTACAAGGCTGCAGTTTGTCTTTGTGACTTGGGGATTAGAGAGTCCTTTGCTTCAGTGCACATTTCTTTTGTGGCATTGAAGAAAACTTTTTGTTATTGACTGTCATTTAAAGCCATGCATTGAATCAACATTATATCCAAATTTGGTACATTTCCATGCAGAGAATTTAATTTGGTGATCTCTTGAACTTTTATAAGTTTCTTTTTTCCTTTAGTGTAGTAACAAGTTTTCCTAGTACAGAATACTCATGAATAATATTACCATGTTAAAAATATCACATATTTTGAATGTATTGGGTTGCATAGCCCTTTTAAAAAAAAATGTTCAATTTTATATTAACATTGTTTTACTTTAAAAAAAAACTTCCAGGTAAAGTTTAATCTCTTTTAAGATATACATATTTTCCTTCCTATAACTTAATGCCATAATCATACATAAAGCGTATTACATGTGACAAATTAGCTTTATCATTAAGTATGTTTTTAAGTGTCATCTGTTGTGTTGTGTAATTTAGTCGTCTTTGCAAACTGTTCCTGCTATCTTCATACTTTTTACAAATTAACAAGAAATGATTAACATCGTCGTACACAAGACAAACGTCACAAAGACCATCTTTTTCTTTACCAATTTTATGGCGATAAATTTTAAGATGGGACAAAGAACCAAGTCGAAGCCTATTAATTATTATTTCTTGCCATCTTGGTATATTCCAAGACTTATACTGGATGGAAACAGTATTCTTTATAATCTTAATACCGGTGTTTTTGATAGATTCCATTGCATTTGCCATTCATGTTTAACTTCTTCCTTTAAAGAATGTTTAATTTCAGTAATGGATAGAGGAAGTGTGACATCAATATTTTCCTTGGTAGTAGCACGTTTAGCGAACAAGTCAGCCATTTTATTACCCTTAATACCACAATGGCCTGGTATCCATTCAAAAATAACATTACAGGCTAGGTTACGGATGTTCAAAAGAGTATGACTAATGTCGCAGATTAGTTTATTTTCAGGGTTATATTGCGAAATTGCTTGTAAAGCACTAAAACAATCCATAAAAATACATACATGCAGCGACTGGAACTCCTCAACCCATTCTAAGGCCAGAAGAATGGCAAAGAGTTCTGCTGTGTAAATAGATACATTATCATTTAGTCTAACGTATTTACGTATGCAGCGGCTGGAACTCCTCAACCCATTCTAAGGCCAGAAGAATGGCAAAGAGTTCTGCTGTGTAAATAGATACATTATCATTTAGTCTAACGTATTTGGAGTATTTAAAGTGTGGGATATAAAAACTACATCCTACTTTTTTAGTGGTAGGGTTTTTGGGGTTTTTTTAAAAGATACTCCAAATGACGTGTCTCAAATTTATAGTACCAATTTGAAATATCATGAGTTTTCCTAGTACAGAGTAGGCCTACTCATGAATAATATTACCATGTTAAAAATATCACAAATTGTGAATGTATTGGGTTGCATAGCCCTTTAAAAAAAAAATGTTCAATTTTATATTAACATTGTTTTATTTAAAAAAAAAACTTCCACGTAAAGTTTAATCTCTTTAAGATATACATATTTTCCTTCCTATAACTTAATGCCACAATCATACATAAAGCGTATTACATCTGACAAAGTAGCTTTATCATTAAGTATGTTTTTAAGTGTCATCTGTTGTGTTGTGTAATTTAGACGTTTTTGCAGACTGTTCCTACTATCTTCATACTTTTTACAAATTAACAAGAAATGATTAACATCGTCGTACACAAGACAAACGTCACATAGACCATCTTTTTCTTTACCAATTTTATGGCGATAACTTTTAAGATGGGACAAAGAACCAAGTCGAAGCCTATTAATTATTATTTCTTGCCATCTTGGTATATTCCAAGACTTATACTGCAAGGAAACAGTATTCTTTATAATCTTAATACCAGTGTTTTTTGATAGATTCCATTGCATTTGCCATTCATGTTTAACTTCTTCCTTTAAAGAATGTTTAATTTCAGTAATGGATAGAGGAAGTGTGACATCAATATTTTCCTTGGTAGCAGCACGTTTAGCGAACAAGTCAACCATTTCATTACCTGAATACCACAATGGCCTGGTATCCATTCAAAAATAACATTACAGGCTAGGTTACGGATGTTCAAAAGAGATGACGAATGTCGCAGATTAGTTTATTTTCAGGGTTATATTGCGAAATTGCTTGTATAAAGCACTAAAACAATCCATAAAAATACATACATGCAGCGACTGGAACTCCTCAACCCATTCTAAGGCCAGAAGAAAGGCAAAGAGTTCTGCTGTGTAAATAGATACATTATCATTTAGTCTAACGTATTTACGTATGCAGCGGCTGGAACTCCTCAACCCATTCTAAGGCCAGAAGAATGGCAAAGAGTTCTGCTGTGTAAATAGATACATTATCATTTAGTCTAACGTATTTGGAGTATTTAAAGTGTGGGATATAAAAACTACATCCTACTTTTTTAGTGGTAGGGTTTTTGGGGTTTTTTTAAAAGATACTCCAAATGACGTGTCTCAAATTTATAGTACCAATTTGAAATATCATGAGTTTTCCTAGTACAGAGTAGGCCTACTCATGAATAATATTACCATGTTAAAAATATCACAAATTGTGAATGTATTGGGTTGCATAGCCCTTTAAAAAAAAAAAATGTTCAATTTTATATTAACATTGTTTTATTTTAAAAAAAAACTTCCACGTAAAGTTTAATCTCTTTAAGATATACATATTTTCCTTCCTATAACTTAATGCCACAATCATACATAAAGCGTATTACATCTGACAAAGTAGCTTTATCATTAAGTATGTTTTTAAGTGTCATCTGTTGTGTTGTGTAATTTAGACGTTTTTGCAGACTGTTCCTACTATCTTCATACTTTTTACAAATTAACAAGAAATGATTAACATCGTCGTACACAAGACAAACGTCACATAGACCATCTTTTTCTTTACCAATTTTATGGCGATAACTTTTAAGATGGGACAAAGAACCAAGTCGAAGCCTATTAATTATTATTTCTTGCCATCTTGGTATATTCCAAGACTTATACTGCAAGGAAACAGTATTCTTTATAATCTTAATACCAGTGTTTTTTGATAGATTCCATTGCATTTGCCATTCATGTTTAACTTCTTCCTTTAAAGAATGTTTAATTTCAGTAATGGATAGAGGAAGTGTGACATCAATATTTTCCTTGGTAGCAGCACGTTTAGCGAACAAGTCAACCATTTCATTACCTGAATACCACAATGGCCTGGTATCCATTCAAAAATAACATTACAGGCTAGGTTACGGATGTTCAAAAGAGATGACGAATGTCGCAGATTAGTTTATTTTCAGGGTTATATTGCGAAATTGCTTGTATAAAGCACTAAAACAATCCATAAAAATACATACATGCAGCGACTGGAACTCCTCAACCCATTCTAAGGCCAGAAGAAAGGCAAAGAGTTCTGCTGTGTAAATAGATACATTATCATTTAGTCTAACGTATTTACGTATGCAGCGGCTGGAACTCCTCAACCCATTCTAAGGCCAGAAGAATGGCAAAGAGTTCTGCTGTGTAAATAGATACATTATCATTTAGTCTAACGTATTTGGAGTATTTAAAGTGTGGGATATAAAAACTACATCCTACTTTTTTAGTGGTAGGGTTTTGGGGTTTTTTTTAAAAGATACTCCAAATGACGTGTCTCAAATTTATAGTACCAATTTGAAATATCATGAGTTTTCCTAGTACAGAGTAGGCCTACTCATGAATAATATTACCATGTTAAAAATATCACAAATTGTGAATGTATTGGGTTGCATAGCCCTTTAAAAAAAAAATGTTCAATTTTATATTAACATTGTTTTATTTAAAAAAAAAACTTCCACGTAAAGTTTAATCTCTTTAAGATATACATATTTTCCTTCCTATAACTTAATGCCACAATCATACATAAAGCGTATTACATCTGACAAAGTAGCTTTATCATTAAGTATGTTTTTAAGTGTCATCTGTTGTGTTGTGTAATTTAGACGTTTTTGCAGACTGTTCCTACTATCTTCATACTTTTTACAAATTAACAAGAAATGATTAACATCGTCGTACACAAGACAAACGTCACATAGACCATCTTTTTCTTTACCAATTTTATGGCGATAACTTTTAAGATGGGACAAAGAACCAAGTCGAAGCCTATTAATTATTATTTCTTGCCATCTTGGTATATTCCAAGACTTATACTGCAAGGAAACAGTATTCTTTATAATCTTAATACCAGTGTTTTTTGATAGATTCCATTGCATTTGCCATTCATGTTTAACTTCTTCCTTTAAAGAATGTTTAATTTCAGTAATGGATAGAGGAAGTGTGACATCAATATTTTCCTTGGTAGCAGCACGTTTAGCGAACAAGTCAACCATTTCATTACCTGAATACCACAATGGCCTGGTATCCATTCAAAAATAACATTACAGGCTAGGTTACGGATGTTCAAAAGAGATGACGAATGTCGCAGATTAGTTTATTTTCAGGGTTATATTGCGAAATTGCTTGTATAAAGCACTAAAACAATCCATAAAAATACATACATGCAGCGACTGGAACTCCTCAACCCATTCTAAGGCCAGAAGAAAGGCAAAGAGTTCTGCTGTGTAAATAGATACATTATCATTTAGTCTAACGTATTTACGTATGCAGCGGCTGGAACTCCTCAACCCATTCTAAGGCCAGAAGAATGGCAAAGAGTTCTGCTGTGTAAATAGATACATTATCATTTAGTCTAACGTATTTGGAGTATTTAAAGTGTGGGATATAAAAACTACATCCTACTTTTTTAGTGGTAGGGTTTTTGGGGTTTTTTTAAAAGATACTCCAAATGACGTGTCTCAAATTTATAGTACCAATTTGAAATATCATGAGTTTTCCTAGTACAGAGTAGGCCTACTCATGAATAATATTACCATGTTAAAAATATCACAAATTGTGAATGTATTGGGTTGCATAGCCCTTTAAAAAAAAAAATGTTCAATTTTATATTAACATTGTTTTATTTTAAAAAAAAACTTCCACGTAAAGTTTAATCTCTTTAAGATATACATATTTTCCTTCCTATAACTTAATGCCACAATCATACATAAAGCGTATTACATCTGACAAAGTAGCTTTATCATTAAGTATGTTTTTAAGTGTCATCTGTTGTGTTGTGTAATTTAGACGTTTTTGCAGACTGTTCCTACTATCTTCATACTTTTTACAAATTAACAAGAAATGATTAACATCGTCGTACACAAGACAAACGTCACATAGACCATCTTTTTCTTTACCAATTTTATGGCGATAACTTTTAAGATGGGACAAAGAACCAAGTCGAAGCCTATTAATTATTATTTCTTGCCATCTTGGTATATTCCAAGACTTATACTGCAAGGAAACAGTATTCTTTATAATCTTAATACCAGTGTTTTTTGATAGATTCCATTGCATTTGCCATTCATGTTTAACTTCTTCCTTTAAAGAATGTTTAATTTCAGTAATGGATAGAGGAAGTGTGACATCAATATTTTCCTTGGTAGCAGCACGTTTAGCGAACAAGTCAACCATTTCATTACCTGAATACCACAATGGCCTGGTATCCATTCAAAAATAACATTACAGGCTAGGTTACGGATGTTCAAAAGAGATGACGAATGTCGCAGATTAGTTTATTTTCAGGGTTATATTGCGAAATTGCTTGTATAAAGCACTAAAACAATCCATAAAAATACATACATGCAGCGACTGGAACTCCTCAACCCATTCTAAGGCCAGAAGAAAGGCAAAGAGTTCTGCTGTGTAAATAGATACATTATCATTTAGTCTAACGTATTTACGTATGCAGCGGCTGGAACTCCTCAACCCATTCTAAGGCCAGAAGAATGGCAAAGAGTTCTGCTGTGTAAATAGATACATTATCATTTAGTCTAACGTATTTGGAGTATTTAAAGTGTGGGATATAAAAACTACATCCTACTTTTTTAGTGGTAGGGTTTTGGGGTTTTTTTTAAAAGATACTCCAAATGACGTGTCTCAAATTTATAGTACCAATTTGAAATATCATGAGTTTTCCTAGTACAGAGTAGACCTACTCATGAATAATATTACCATGTTAAAAATATCACAAATTGTGAATGTATTGGGTTGCATAGCCCTTTAAAAAAAAAATGTTCAATTTTATATTAACATTGTTTTATTTAAAAAAAAAAATTCCAGGTAAAGTTTAATCTCTTTAAGATATACATATTTTCCTTCCTATAACTTAATGCCACAATCATACATAAAGCGTATTACATTTGACAAAGTAGCTTTATCATTAAGTATGTTTTTAAGTGTCATCTGTTGTGTTGTGTAATTTAGACGTTTTTGCAGACTGTTCCTACTATCTTCATACTTTTTACAAATTAACAAGAAATGATTAACATCGTCGTACACAAGACAAACGTCACATAGACCATCTTTTTCTTTACCAATTTTATGGCGATAACTTTTAAGATGGGACAAGGAACCGAGTCGAAGCCTATTAATTATTATTTCTTGCCATCTTGGTATATTCCAAGACTTATACTGGAAGGAAACAGTATTCTTTATAATCTTAATACCAGTGTTTTTTGATAGATTCCATTGCATTTGCCATTCATGTTTAACTTCTTCCTTTAAAGAATGTTTAATTTCAGTAATGGATAGAGGAAGTGCGACATCAATATTTTCCTTGGTAGCAGCACGTTTAGCGAACAAGTTAGCCATTTTATTACCTTGAATACCACAATGGCCTGGTATCCATTCAAAAATAACATTACAGGCTAGGTTACGCAGATTAGTTTATTTTCAGGGTTATATTGCGAAATTGCTTGTAAAGCACTAAAGCAATCCATAAAAATACACACATGCAGCGGCTGGAACTCCTCAACCCATTCTAAGGCCAGAAGAATGGCAAAGAATTCTGCTGTGTAAATAGATACATTATCATTTAGTCTAACGTATTTACGTATGCAGCGACTGGAACTCCTCAACCCATTCTAAGGCCAGAAGAATGGCAAAGAATTCTGCTGTGTAAATAGATACATTATCATTTAGTCTAACGTATTTAGAGTATTTAAAGTGTGGGATATAAAAACTACATCCTACTTTTTTAGTGGTAGGGTTTAGTGAACCATCAGTATATATGTGAAGGAAGTGTTTCCATTTAGTATGAATTATTTCTTTAGAGATTAGTTGCTTTTCATTTATATCTTCAATACACTTAATGGAATTGTATATTTCAATAGAGGTATAAGGTTCATTATATAACCATTAAGGAAAATGGTTATGAAGAGGGAAAGGAGAAGTTGGGTGGCTCCATCTCGCTTCAAAAGGCGTGTGATGATAACTTTTTCCCCATTTGTCTGCAAAGTAGTTCTTCTGCCAACAGTCTTGTTGCATTTGTTTATTAGGATGTGATGTATGTGTATTTATTTTAATGCTGTATAACTGACACAAGAAATTACGGCGCATTTGAAGTAGGGGATCCCCACATTCAACCTGAAGAGAGTTTAAGGCTGTACCGTACAGGGCTCCTGTACATGTTCTCAAGGCTTGGTATTGGATACTGTCAAGCTTTTATTTATAAGTTATAGATGCCGAGTTAAATGCTTCACAGCCATATTCCAGCACTGGTTTAATAAGCGCTTTATAAATACGTAACAATGTGCAACTATCTGATCCCCAATCCAGGCCACTGATGCACTTTAGTAAGTTGTTTTTCTTTTTACATCGTGATACAATGTAATTAATGTTCATGCCAATCTAATTTATGATCGAAGATTACTCCGAGGAATTTGGCAGAGGTACGGAGGTCAATTACTTTATTATGGATCTTAAGTTTAACTTCTTTAGTTCTCTTATTGGTGAAGAGAACTGCTATCGTTCTGTTTGCAGATATTTTGAAACCCCATTCATTACACCAATCATTAATAAGGTCCAGATTCGGCTGGATCTTTGTATCAATAAATTTAATGTTCCTAATTGATTTCCATATCGCAATATCATCTGCATATTGTGATAGCCTTACACCCGAAATAGCTGCACCTAAATCATTAACAGCTAAATTAAACAGAGTAGGACTAATAACGCTACCCTGTGGTATACCATTATCAGTTTCTTTCAGACTGGAGAAACTAGCATTTAACTTCACCTGAATCTTTCGGTGATGGAGAAAATTATGAATCCATCTGACAATACATCCTTGTATACCTAAACGTTCTAATTTAAAAATGACTGCAGTGGGCCACAGCATGTCATACACTTTTTCTAAGTCTAGGAAGACAACCATGGTACTTTCCTTATTTGCAAAAGCTTTATTAATACTAGATTCCAATTGAACTATATGGTCTTTTGTGCTCCTTCCTTTCCGAAAGCCACACTGGTGCATGGTCACTAAGTATTCCATGTTTTTCTAGATACCAGACTAGTCTATTATTAACCATCCGCTCCATTAATTTACATGTGGTTGATGTGAGAGCTATATTGGTCGGTATGATTTAGGATCAGATGGGTCCTTTCCTGGTTTGAGAACCGGAAGAAAAACTGCTTCCTTCCAAGAATTAGGACAGAGTGAGGAGTGCCATATCATATTAATAATGACAAGTAAATATTTTCTTGCTTTTGAGGGGAGTTGTTTTATAAAGGCATTACTTATTCCATCTTTGCCAGGAGTGGTACATTTTGATAATGAAATTGCATATTGTAATTCAACTAAACTAAAACCATCATTAATTAGGGAATCATTTTCACCCGTAATATCGAGTTTCTCTTCAATTTCAATTTTCTTCTTACAAAACTCGGTACTACAATTTTTATTACTACTTACATTGGCAAAGTGTTTAATCATGTGATTAGCCTTATCTATGTCCGTTATTAAATCTTCATTGCCATCTTTTAGAACAGGTTTATTAACTTTCTTTTGAGTCTTATTAATACGTTTAATCTTTTCCCAGATCTGCTTAGAAGAAACGTGGCTATTTATTGTATTACAAAATTGTTTCCAATCTTCTCTCTTTGCTTGTTTAATGGTTTTCCGAGCTACGGCAGATGCCTTTTTATAGGCTATTAAATCTTTAGGGTGACATGATTTTTTCAAAGTTTTAAGAGCTTTATTCCTATCTTTTATAGCCTGTTCACACTCATCATTCCACCAAGAGGTTGGAATTTTCTTATGTTTATTATCTACAAATTTAGGGAAGGACGAGTCAATTGCCTGTGTTAACTGTTCAATGAAGGTATTATATGCATCATTACAATTTCCACTGGAATCTGGTTCTAGAATAAACTCATCACATGCAATTTGAAATTTATCCCAATTACCTATTTTCATGGACCACCTTGCAACTGATTTATATGGGGTAAAATTTTTCATTCAATTCTATCAGAACAGGGTGGTGGTCACTACCCCAGGTATCGGGGACTATAGACCAGTTACAGTTAGTACCTAAAGCATGAAAGGCTAAGGTTATGTCGATACACGACACAGCACCTTGTGATATATTTACTCTAGTACCATCACCATTATTCAAACAACCAAGATTAAACTTATCCATAAAATCTTCTACAAGCGGTCCATTTTTGTCGGTTGTTTTACTACCCCAAAGGGTATTATGGCTATTAAAATCACCACAAATCAAAGTCTTATTATTTAAGTGAGACTCTGTTTCTGTCAAATGAGAGTCAGTTAAATTAAGGCATGGATTATATACATTAACAACGTTCAATTTTTTAAAATGCAAGCAATAAACTATTTGGTATTGGACCGAATTGTGCTTATCTTTAACATAATTCACAGCAATACCTTTCTTCACAAAAATAGCACATCCTCCCCCACCACTCTTGGAGGGGCCAAAAATCCTATCACTTCTAAGCATATTATAACCAAGGAGACTAAAATTCCTGTCATCTTTAAGCCATGTCTCCTGAATGCAAATAATATCTGGCTTTGTTTCCCATTTACTTAAGGCATGTTTAAATTCATTGACATGTGCAACTAAAGTAAATTAAAAACTATAAATAAAATAAACATCATTCTTTCCTCATATTTTTGGAAGAATGCTTAGTCTGTGAATGTTTAGTTTTTTTTTCTCTGTCCCTTAGTGCGTGAGAGAGAGGGAAACAGACGTTCAATGTAAAGTATTATTTCTTGCTCTCTCTCTCCTTGCCGGCTTTAGATTCCCAGATCTGTAATGTACCAGTTAGAAGTCAATAAAAGATTGATCTTTTTGGAGAAAAGTAGTCGGCAGTTCAGTTTGGCATTCAACTTCATTCATGGGCGTACTTTCCTTATTTGCAAAAGCTTTATTAATACTAGATTCCAATTGAACTATATGGTCTTTTGTGCTCCTTCCTTTCCGAAAGCCACACTGGTGCATGGTCACTAAGTATTCCATGTTTTTCTAGATACCAGACTAGTCTATTATTAACCATCCGCTCCATTAATTTACATGTGGTTGATGTGAGAGCTATATTGGTCGGTATGATTTAGGATCAGATGGGTCCTTTCCTGGTTTGAGAACCGGAAGAAAAACTGCTTCCTTCCAAGAATTAGGACAGAGTGAGGAGTGCCATATCATATTAATAATGACAAGTAAATATTTTCTTGCTTTTGAGGGGAGTTGTTTTATAAAGGCATTACTTATTCCATCTTTGCCAGGAGTGGTACATTTTGATAATGAAATTGCATATTGTAATTCAACTAAACTAAAACCATCATTAATTAGGGAATCATTTTCACCCGTAATATCGAGTTTCTCTTCAATTTCAATTTTCTTCTTACAAAACTCGGTACTACAATTTTTATTACTACTTACATTGGCAAAGTGTTTAATCATGTGATTAGCCTTATCTATGTCCGTTATTAAATCTTCATTGCCATCTTTTAGAACAGGTTTATTAACTTTCTTTTGAGTCTTATTAATACGTTTAATCTTTTCCCAGATCTGCTTAGAAGAAACGTGGCTATTTATTGTATTACAAAATTGTTTCCAATCTTCTCTCTTTGCTTGTTTAATGGTTTTCCGAGCTACGGCAGATGCCTTTTTATAGGCTATTAAATCTTTAGGGTGACATGATTTTTTCAAAGTTTTAAGAGCTTTATTCCTATCTTTTATAGCCTGTTCACACTCATCATTCCACCAAGAGGTTGGAATTTTCTTATGTTTATTATCTACAAATTTAGGGAAGGACGAGTCAATTGCCTGTGTTAACTGTTCAATGAAGGTATTATATGCATCATTACAATTTCCACTGGAATCTGGTTCTAGAATAAACTCATCACATGCAATTTGAAATTTATCCCAATTACCTATTTTCATGGACCACCTTGCAACTGATTTATATGGGGTAAAATTTTTCATTCAATTCTATCAGAACAGGGTGGTGGTCACTACCCCAGGTATCGGGGACTATAGACCAGTTACAGTTAGTACCTAAAGCATGAAAGGCTAAGGTTATGTCGATACACGACACAGCACCTTGTGATATATTTACTCTAGTACCATCACCATTATTCAAACAACCAAGATTAAACTTATCCATAAAATCTTCTACAAGCGGTCCATTTTTGTCGGTTGTTTTACTACCCCAAAGGGTATTATGGCTATTAAAATCACCACAAATCAAAGTCTTATTATTTAAGTGAGACTCTGTTTCTGTCAAATGAGAGTCAGTTAAATTAAGGCATGGATTATATACATTAACAACGTTCAATTTTTTAAAATGCAAGCAATAAACTATTTGGTATTGGACCGAATTGTGCTTATCTTTAACATAATTCACAGCAATACCTTTCTTCACAAAAATAGCACATCCTCCCCCACCACTCTTGGAGGGGCCAAAAATCCTATCACTTCTAAGCATATTATAACCAAGGAGACTAAAATTCCTGTCATCTTTAAGCCATGTCTCCTGAATGCAAATAATATCTGGCTTTGTTTCCCATTTACTTAAGGCATGTTTAAATTCATTGACATGTGCAACTAAAGTAAATTAAAAACTATAAATAAAATAAACATCATTCTTTCCTCATATTTTTGGAAGAATGCTTAGTCTGTGAATGTTTAGTTTTTTTTTCTCTGTCCCTTAGTGCGTGAGAGAGAGGGAAACAGACGTTCAATGTAAAGTATTATTTCTTGCTCTCTCTCTCCTTGCCGGCTTTAGATTCCCAGATCTGTAATGTACCAGTTAGAAGTCAATAAAAGATTGATCTTTTTGGAGAAAAGTAGTCGGCAGTTCAGTTTGGCATTCAACTTCATTCATGGGCGCAAATCCAAACAGGAATTCTATTCAAGTGGGGGGGGGGGGGGGGGGGGACACATCTGGATGCAACAATGTGGTGTCCCCCCCCCCCCCCCCCCCCCCCCACTTGAATAGAATTCCTGTTTGGATTTGCGCCCATGTCTTCATTAACTGTTTGGGTTGCTGCATCCTTCAATACAACTTTATTTTTAGACTTGGGAGAGACATGCGGACGAGACTCTTGACCGTCTGTGTGTTTATATTCATGTAAATGTGTATTTTCTATTACTGATACGTTATTGTGTGCCTGCACCGTGGAATGATTAACAGTAGGTGATTTAGATACTATTAGTGTTACGTACGTTAGGTGTGTGTTCATTAGGTTCAACATTATCACTATTATTAGCTTTTCCTGTAGCAGGGCGGACAGCTTTTGCTGCTTCGGAATACGAAACTTTAAGCGTGACCCTGATTTCCTGAATTTTCTTTTCTTCTTTTACAGTGCTACAACCTGCATAAGCAGCAGAATGATTACCACCACACCGACTACAGTGAACCTGATCTTTCTGAGTGCATTCTTCAAAGGAATGTGGACCACTACATCTAACACATCTTACACTACCACGGCAAGCAGTAGCAACATGACCAAGACGTTGACACTTAAAACAAGGAATAACCGGTGGAATGAATGGCTTGGTTTAAAAAATCTCAAACCCTAACTTAACTGATGGAGGCAAATTTGTAGAATTAAATGTAAGAACAACAGACAAAGTCTTCTTCAGTTGACCATCTCTTTTATGTGAAATTCTCCTACCATCAATAACTCCAAAATATTTACAGAAACATCAACAGATATACCAGAGATAAGTCCCTTACATTGAGTTTCTGATTTAGCAAACTCATATGTCACCAACCAATCCCCCAGTTGTGAAATGCCTTTCAACCTACAAGCTTGAGAAGAAGTAAAACAATGGACACTAAATCCTCCTTGATTTGTTCTTCCAACACTCTTAATACTTCCTGAACCAACTACACTATTCAAAGCTTTAGCCACCTTTATCGGATTAATCTTAGCAAGTTTAAGCTCAAGAGAATTAATAACAACAATTTTAGGCTTTGGCTTTTGTTGTTTAGGTGGAATGTATGAGTCATTGACATTGTTAGTCTGTTCATATTCATTATCATAACTGGTTCTCTGTTGTTTAGCCTTACTTTTACATTTAGTCTTTTGAGTCTTCTATTTATATTCACTACTACTACTAGCATCAAGCTCGTTGCTACTACTCGAGTTAGATTCAATTTCAGAATTTACTCTTTTACGAGAGACTTGCTGAACAGAGTGTGAGTGTGATTGAGAATCTTCTTCTGGTTCCTGTACTTGACTAATTAATTTTTCCAGAGTTGATTTGGATTTAGATTTATCTTTCATCTGCTGTTGTTTCATATAAACCTGCTTCTGTAAGTGAAATTCAGAAAGATGTTCCCATGACATGTCCTCTTCAAATTTTGCGCGCGCGCATCCTCACACCCACCTTATGTTTAATTAACTTCTCTTTTAATTAAGTTGCATCATGTCAAATATGGATATGTTATGACTCTTTATTGAAGAAATATAGCATACTATGTCGGATTTTACGAAATGGCGCCTAGATGACGTCACAATGCATTGACTATGTTGAGAAAAAAAATTGTGTGCTAAGACAATAACCATATCTACCACTGTATCAAAGTTGAGTAAATTTGAACAAGCCGCTTGGGAGATATGTGCGAACAAAAAAGTGGAATAGAAATAATAAATAATAAATAAAGAAAACTTCGTACAAAAACATGAGGTGGTCTGTACTTGAAGTACAGCCCACCTAACTAGAGTGGAACAACTTTACAGGCAGGCTGTAGAGTAGTCACGAAATGAGGAGTGAGTGGTATTTATCAGAAGGGGAAAATATAGCACTTATTAAAAAGTGAAAGGGGAATAATCTAACTAAAAACGGGCACTCTTCGGATTTGAAAAAAGGGGAAAATGTCAAAATGGGAAAAGGGCAATGGAGGGGGGGGGGGAGACACTTGTCAAGAGTATAAATAAAAGGGCATCCATGAAATTTGAAAAGGAGCACTTTTCAAAATGGGAAAGGGAAAGAAGGGAAAACTGTCACTTATTCTGAAGTAAAGAAGGGACACTCACCAGATTGGAAAAATGGCACTTAATTACCAAGAGGGGAAAAGGGGACTTAATGGAAAGGAAAAGGTGAACTTATCAGAGGTAAATAGGAGCACACATCAGATTTAAAAAGGGGCTCTTATTAGGATTGGGAAAAGGCATTAAATGGAAAGAAAAGGGGCACTTATCAGACTTGAGGGGAACTTGAAAAGGGCACCCCCCCCCCCAAGAGCGCCGCCTCTGGTAAAAAGTACATGTTTGTATCAGTACATATTGGTAGGCGGTCCTATGTTTCGGGATTTCTTTCCCAGTGGCTGTCGGTCTACTGAGATAATCCCAGCATATTGTTCTGTAATGAGCTGTAACGAAATGTAATAATGACGTTACATGTATGTTGAGAAGTCGCAATCCTCTCAATGTACTATCTGTGTTGATACAGATATGGTAACCGCTGTCGGTTAAAGGGAGCGACAAGTCGCAGTCTATGGGCGCTTTTACAGTTGGCTGCTCCTTTCTCTGGATCAAAGTTCAAAGCGACTTCAATTTATCGTGCGCAACTAATAAAAGTTCGCACATTGACCCAAACTTGAGTAAACAAGATCACGCGTTCTTTATTCCAGTATTTGAATCTCATTGGTCGGTTGCGTATGGAGGGATTCGAGTTAACGATCGCGCGAGGAATCCGGCAATAACATTCCTTCGGTAGCGCACGATTGGACCTGACTGTATCCGAATTTCCCCGAGTCAGGCCAACTGGTCAGGCCCATGGATTACGACTTGCCACTCCCTTTAAAATGTACAATGACCTCATGTTCTGCGTAGGAGACTGCGAAAAAAAATATTCCAGTTCCTGGTTCGGTTTTTATTTTCAACATTGAAATTCGTAATTCCGGGGGAGGGGGAGTGAGAGAAGAAAGCCTTAAATGGCGCTTCGAGCCGTTATCTTTCTCTCGACACTTGCTAAGACTCCCACCACCCCCCCCCCCCCCCCCCCCCGTGCACCCACCCCGTTACATACAGTGCAGTATTGCGTCCAAATAATTGAAAAGCAGTCCGGGCGTCGAACCAACTTTCCTCCTAAAAAAGGTGCTACGAGCCGTTATCTTTCTCGCTTATTGCCAGCCGTTTTTTGTAATAACGGGAGCTAAAATAATAACAGAAGATTTGCATCCCTAGCAATGGAAGAGCTTAAATAACAATTCGTAAAACTCAAAATAAACTTAACAACACCATTTAAATGTTACAAATAGGTACTTTACTATGATGGTTACATTGCCCGAAAGACGGCTTTTTCAATGTAACTGGGTTAACCAAAAAAAAAGAATGTTCCATTTGTCATTCCAAAAATCGAATGGTAGATACCACCTTTTGAGGGGGTCCATTTTGAAAGAAATGTGCAATGTAACCGGGGGCAAAGAAACTGCAGTTCAAAATATAATTAAGAGCATTAATTGGATGAAATTGTTCACTTACTTGTGTTTCTGCATTATGGCGTTCAAGTTGGCAGCATGCATGTACATATAATAAGGGGGGGCGGGTGTTTTAGCAATGTACCCGAGGGACAAAAATAGGATAGCAACTGCGTGCTTGATTAAGTGGGCACAAAAAATTGGGGGAATTTTCTCTACTTAATGAGAATACATGTACTTAAGTCCATAGGGAAGTTTCTTGAATGTACATATTATATGTATGTTGGGAAATTAATTAATTGAGATTAATGATTTCTCAAATGGATTTTGATTTGTCGGTTACTTAATTGTTTTAACTGGGTTTACTGACAAAATATACTGTTAAGAACAATCTTAGGAGTAAAATGCATGATCAGATTAAGACTGATGTTATTATTAGGGTAAGATTTCTTTGTAATTGGAAATTATTTCTGATGAAATTTCGAAAAAATAAAAAAAAAATTAAAAATCTGATTTTAAATCGAATAAATCCGATTTTTTTCTTTAAAAAACAAAAACGAAAGAATCGCCAACCCTGCTTTTTTAAAAATTTCTCCTCCAACTCAATTACGACTGGGTTTTTTCCCCCGCGAGTGCAATCTCGGCGCCTGATTGCAATCAGCAGAGCGCGTTGATAGAGAGAGTTGTGACCGTTGTGACCTATGGTTGGGACACTAATAAGCCTACGCGCACGCGGTCTTTGTTAAAAACATGGCGGATCATGGAGCTCCCAATAATTCCCCCCCCCCCCCCCACCCCACTACCCGCACTCCTCCGAACGGATTTGTGCCAATCATCTTGCTATCATGTCTACACTCACAAGCAAGAAACCCTGATGCGTTGTGAAGTGTAACGATAAAACCTGTGACAGCGTTGCTTGTCTCGAGTTGGTAGGCGAGATAAGGAATTAGTAAGCCGTAGGATTTGGTGATGCCAATCCGAAAGAAACGGACCCAGAAGTTGACGAGAAACACCATACAACGATGAAGCTTATTAGGCTGGCCCATCCCTGCTTGTTCCATGATCACCTGATTATTGAAAGAGATGGAAATATATCGAAATGTAATCAAAAAGTGATTATTGAATTGAATTGCATTCTCTTCCAAAATTAATCAGTTTTATTCAACTTATCAAGTTTTTAAAAACCGTAAGAGGACGAGATATATGTGTTTTCTGTTTGTTTCCTCTTTTTTTTTTTTTTTTACTCTTTTTCACGTCTGTGAATTATCTTTTTTTTCTTTCTTTTTTTTTTATATTTAACATCTGCATCCGTAAAATATATTTGATATAATTTAATGGTGATGGATAACGTCTCACAACCAGTGGCGTATCTAGGTATTCTGGCGCCCGGGGCAAACTATCAAATCTGCGCCCCTGTGTCCAAACTCAGATTAATGAGATTAATTTTTAATTTAGAAATGATGGCACTATATGAAAAAGAGTTTTGTTGCACACATTTGATGAATTATTGTATAAGTAGATATTTTTTTTCTTTCACCCCTGCAATTGAAATATATTTTACCCTCAGGAAAAAAATCCAACGGAATACAGCGACCTAGCAATAGATTTTTTTTTAAACATTCCTATTTGGGGACGCAAAGTGAATGAAAACCCTGAAAAAATGTATTGGAGAAATTTAGCAAGGAAATTGCAAAGCAAATTTATGATTTCTTTCGAATGTTCTATACTATGAAACTGCAATTTATATGCACTTTTATCCCATCTGGGGTGCAAAAATTAACAAGCTTCTGCCTCAGGCGGGGGGGGGGGGGGGGGCAAAGCAACTAGAGGCAATTAATGGTTAACACTTTAAACACGCTAATGGGGGCGCGAAATAGCTAGATCCTGAACATAATTCTAACTTGTAGAACAACAAAATATGACTGCATTCGAAAATAAACATACTTCTATCCGTGATTAGATACTTCTATTACATTGAGATATATGTAGAATACGAATACTAAGAATAAAACACGAAAACTACAATTTTTTTCTGAGATAGTTCTGAAATGTTCAGTTACGTAAGACGGTAAAAATTTTTATGAAAATAATACGCATAAATTCCATTACCCATTGTTCCTTTAATAAATAATATCTCAAGAAAATTATAAACGACAAAATTAATGAGCAATACATAATTATTTCATCAGATATGTTACCACCCTGATCAGAAAAGAGGAAATTGAGGAAAAATGAAAGGATCGAGAGAGAAGATAGGGAATGTGTCAGCAGAAGAGGTTACAATGTCATTATTAATAATTACATAATATATAGACATATATATTTTGTAGATATGGGCTATAAAATGAGAAATAAATATCTTGTCAGAAACATTGCTAATCTGATCAGATCAGATACGTTACCGTACCTATATTTGGCTTCTGATGTGCCGTTTCTTTTCTCACACTATTTTCAGAAAAATAATAATTTTCTTATGTAATTTCCGGTGTGTGCATGATTAAACATTAGCGTAAGTATTAAAAAGTAAGTGAGCCTTGCGTTCATTTACAGCATACTTTCTTCTTAATGAAACAAAGTTGAAGTAACGTATCTGATATATTAGCTCATCGTAACAGTAGTTTTCCAAGTGGTTGGACCTGTATATAACTTTGTAACAAGAGATTCGATGAATATAATATCATGGTGCCATTTATGCTTGAGGTTGACTCTGTTTAACTCGTTCAATTACACTGCTATGCGGCATTACTTTGACCTTCTCTGAGCCTGAGGAGTCACAAAAGAGGTAAACGTATCTGACTGCGATTTGGCGACATGGCCTACATGAGCCCCAAAAGAAATATGAAAACCTCATATTGTTATGTAATATTATTTCTCATTAAGGCACTTAAGGATCAATGGAATGACGTACAAGAGACTTAATTTGAATGATATGTTAACGAGTAATAATTTGTTATACGAACACTTCCTTTCCTGGCGACATGGGTTTTTAAGGTGATATCCAACTTCTGCTTGTATTTCTAATATATCCTGGGTGTCCTGATAGCCCTGATGATATATATATTTTAGAGGTCAAGCCTCTAGGATGAATTAAACAGAACAAGTTGATTTCCAAGGGACAAAATGGCGATTTAAACTGTATGAATATGCTGGCGACACGAGAATCGCACTTTTGCACACTTTTTTGGAGAAGAGCACAGAGAGTCTTAAAGCATTTCAAATTTCACTCCCAAAAATGTATAAAATCCAAGCATTTTTAGTAGAGAGAAAAGGGTAACTTAATGAGTCATTTACCTCCCATTTATGAACATATAATATTCCCTACCTTGAAGCTTTCAGAAAGAAGCAGTGCTGGGTCCGAGACCAATCTTGGTTTCGAACTTTGTCTTGGTCTTGGTCTCGACCCCGAGACCTAATATGAAATGAACGTAATCATAAGTTTTCCCCATGATATTCGTCTCAAGGCATGCACGGGGCCCTGGACTCGAGTACAAGTCCAAGTCGGGTCTGGAAAGTAGACTCTGCCAACCGTTGGACAGTTCAGTACAGATATTAATCCTCAAAATATAGATACCTCTTAGACGGCTAAAGTCAGAGGACACTAGTCTTTGCTGACCAAATCTACATGCAGGAAAGTCCTATGTTGACACCAATTAAAGCACAAGTTACATTGAAACGTCCTCGTTGATACCGAGTTAAGAACTTAAAGATCACATTGCAAGAAAATCACAAATATGGCAATTAATGTATCACTAGAAAGTGGGAAGCTTACAGATGACAATCTTATAAGTTTTATGTCAACTGCGTATCTGATGATTATAAAAACAACATAAATAAAAGCTCTTCTAAGCATCTGGAATATCCGAGGATTCGCCAGAAATATAGCGATGTTTTGATGTCGTCACACTAGGGATCGATCCTGCTTAAGCAGACGACGTCCTATAATGAATGAACGTAATTGCAATGCAATTATTTATCAAATTATAAAGAGTTTGGTACATTTAACATGACCTTATTTCACACCATTCTAAAAGGGAAAGTGAAACTGATTCTGATAACTAAAACCGTTTGATTGTAAATACACAGGAGAAGGGTCAATGATCAATGAAATAAACCCCATTTTCAAATTGAAAAGCCCTCCGAATAATAGCATGGATGTATTCGTTCCCTCTTAAAACGCCGAACATGCCCCGGTGCAAGCAGCTGAAAATACAATGGCGTCTTATTTTGTTCACAAGTGACCGATTCCTTTATTTTTTTAACGCTGCATTTTTCATCAAAATAATACCATACACGAAGTTAAGAGTGAGGCAACAGGCTAACATTAAGACTGACGCTAGTCAAGTAAGAGAAATAAGTGAAGAGGAGATGACAAAACAGGCACTGAAAAATGTGTAAGATGTTATGGGACATCGTCTGCTTAGACAGGCCTGGCCCCTGGTGTGTCGTCACACATCTCAGCAGCGTTCGAGCTCCTCTTCAGCTGCTATATCGGGGGCTGTATTTTACCGTTTTATAATTGATAATAATCATTACTTCAAATGTTTCCAAGCGTTGAATTTGGATAACCTTGTTTAATTTATGCCATTTATGCAATAAAAAGTATTAAGCCAATATTTACTTTGATGGAATTTTCTTGTAATGTGATCTTTAAAGAGAAATCCAACCCTAATGGCAAGTTGCTCTGAATGAAAGGGGGAAAATTAGAGAATCAGATTGGTGAAAGTTTGAACGAAATCGGACAAACAATAAGAAAGTTATGAATTTTTGAAAGTTGAATTACTATACATAATTATGGTAATTTCAAATTGGCCGAATAGGTAACATCTCTGTGATGTAGTTGCGGACAACTCCCCCATTCCCTCCAACACACAAAATGGATAAAATGTCATTTTTTTCAAAATGTATTACTCTGTAGGGTTTTATTCTTTCATGAGGACATATAACAATATGCTATCTCCAATATATTTTGAGTACTGCCCCGAGGGTAAAGGCGCTTCGGAGAAAACCGCAAATTAGTGATATTTTTATGTACGACAAACGGGAGAGTTGTCGACAAGTATTCACAATCGACTCACCAAATTGCCAATTTGAGATTCGCATAGATGTAAAGTGATCTCATTTTTCAAACATTCCTTATTCCTTGTCCGATTTCTCTCAACCTTTCACGATCCTGTTTTCCTTATTTTTCTGCTTTCACACAAATCAACTTATCACCAAGGTTGGGTTGCCCTTTAAGAAGAGTAAAGAATTGCCTGCTAGACCACGCTCCAGACATCATGGCTCTCCGTCTAACGTTACTTCTATCTCTTGTTATATGTAACATTCCATTCTTACCTGTATTGTTACCTGTCAGCCTATTGAATGGGTCCTTGGTGCCTCTGCTTCTCGTTCTCTCGATATTTTCCAAACAATACTCCTTTTCTACAAAATAGGAATCATGTCGAGAATCGTACGTGATGGTACATCGGCGGACCCAGTGGCGAAGACGTGAAGGATCCAACGGCGTGTGGTAGCCAGGATTTCATTTTAGGGGCGGTTGTGAGCGCGCAAAGTACTATTGTTGATGGGGTGGGTGCAGACAGGGGGAGTTTCCCCCGCTCCCGGCCGTGAAGCGCGAAAGCTCTGACGTTTTATAGCAATTTGAGAGAAAGATAACGGCTGTTAGCACTTTTTCAGGCGGAAAGTTAGTTGAGTTCGAAGCCCGGACTGCTTTTCAATTATTTAGACGCAATACTGTATTTTAGACCTATTATGTATAACAGGGGTGCAGAGAGGGGAGTCTTTATGTCGGTATAGGGTCCCGTTGACTGGAACGCCACCATTCGTCCAAAGCACTCCCGGTTTTGCCGGAAGGTCGCGTTGATTTTTTTTTTCTAAAATGTTATTATTATCATTATTATCATCAGGGGCGGATCCAGTGTTTTGTAGGGGTGGGGCAAAGAAACGCAAGGCTTTCATCAGGGGCAAATCCATGATTTTGTAAGGGGGGCACAGAATGCAGGGTTGTCATCAGGGGCTGTAGCTGTATAGTCAAGGGGCAACAATTTCGCAAGACGACAAAGGACTCGACGGAAGCCGTATCTGGAGTTTCTCTTCCTTTATTTGCGTCCTGCAATCTTATTATAACTCCGTCTATGACTTCGTCAAAACTGTATGAAATTAGAGAACGAGTAAAGCATAATAAGTACATGATCAAATCAATGTACATAGAATTAGAGATCTCAAATATCTAAAGGGCAGTTTACCGCGGTTACCATCTTGGGTGGATTTGTATAATTTACTAAACTAGACTCAACAATTGCTTATGCATTGTAGCCTATATCAATTGACTTATCAAGAAACATAAATTATTGTGCACACATTGTCTCTTGTACATCTTAGAAATTACCTGTATCAATTATCTTGTCAATAATTGACTTTCTGTAATAAGCTGATTCAAACAATTAAACCAGTGTGCACGTTCAATAATTTCTGTATGTACTGTGCCATACAGGTAACCTACAATTATAACCAAATAAAGATTGTGCAGTAAGCTCTTATGTATTGTATGTATTGTCTATGTATTGTTCACTGTGAAGATCATTTAGGAAACCCCGTTTTTTTAGAGAAAGAGAGAATTATAGAGGGAAATGGACCCTCATCCCCCCTCCCCCAATGATAGAATTTTGGATGGCTGGCAATTTTTGTTCTGGTGCCCTGTGCCCCCTCTTTTACAAAATCCTGGATCCGCCCCTGATGACAGCCCTGCATTTCTGTGCCCCCCCCCCTTTATTTCTTTTTTTTGCAAAATCCTAGATCCGCCCCTGATAATAATAATAATAATAGCAATATTTAGAGAAAAAAGGTCAACGCACCCTTTCGGCAAAACCGGGGGGGGGGGGGGACTTTGGACAAATGATGGCGTTCCAGTCAACACCACTCGGCGCTCCCAACGCACCATTTCGGCCAAACCGGGGGGGGGGAGCTTTGGACGAACGCGACGCTACCCACCCTCTTGGACTAAGTCCCACGAGACAGGCTTCAGGACTGTGCACTTATCTCGTGCAAGGACACAATTCAGTGGCGTATCGGGGGGGGGGGGGCCCAACAGGCGCGCGCCCATATAGCACTATATAGCACTATTTTGCATCTCAGCCCTTCAAAAATTTCTCCCACATGACGACGATCAATAATTCCTGGCGCCCCCCCCCCCCCCCCCCTATTGGGAAATCCTGGATACGCCGCTGCAATTTACTCTTTATACGCTAGTAAGTACTGGACACAGGTTTTGGAACTCGCTTGATACAAGCATTAAACAGTAGACCAGCCAAACATCCAAAAAGGCTCTAGAAAAAGATTCGACGGCATTTTTGGGTAATGCTCGGCATCCATGCTTAAAGTCCTGCAAAAATACTGACGAATAACGTACGGGCGGATGCCACGCGCATTTTTGCCTAAAAATGCCATTTTTGGCTCAAAATTTGAAAGAATGTCAAAAATCACGATTTTCATTTTTTTGACCTCATACCTTTGAAGTGATATCAGATTTATTTTGAGTTTCAAGTTATAAACCCTATTAATATACAATTGAAAGTTGGATATTACACACACATGTATGGCATAATGAAGCATAAAACTGAGATTTACTCAAAGTAATAGGTTGTTAAAACTACCAATATGTCAAAGTTTTTTACCCAACGTAATTTGTCATTTTAAACACTTTTTCTTGATTAAACATATCATGTATATTGTCATGTCACACACAGAAAAGAAATTATCCGATAAGGTGATAGATAACTCATTTTATGTTATCCCAAATGGAACGATGTATTTTTACTGGATGCGCATTTCACTGAAATACTCTATTTGAAGGTACATCTAGAGTGTACATGTACAAAGGCAGTTATCCCATGTATTATCAGTATAGTCTATGGGCCAAAAACTGAAGTGTCCCCACTTCCTTAGAATTAATCTTAAATGATTTTTTTTTTCTGTTAGATGGGACCATTAACTCTCAAAATGTGCTTCTTTACCCTAAATTGAAAGGTGGGCGTGACCACAAGGGCTATTACCATGGCAACGGATCAAAAACAATAGGATTTAAGAAATTGTCATGTATTCGTGATTAAGAAAGTACAAAAACACATTGTAAAATTCTAAATTAATGTATCAAGAGTTTCTCACTTGATTAAAACCCAAATAAGAGTTATAAAAAGTGTCCGTCGTGTTTGAAAATGGCTGTTTCCATGGAAACAGTAAGAACAAGAATGATATTTGAGCAAAATCCCTTGATGCTACCTTAAAAAGAGGTAAGTATTGATATTGACCATTATTATTTTCTCTTTTACAGGACGCTCACTTATACATTTATTAGTAAATGGGTGATAGATGTGACTACGACATATGTAGGCCGTTACCATGGTAACAAATATGTTATTGTGTTGTATTTCTAACAAAATACTATGGTTGTTTTCAATATGAAATAACGGTAAACATCTAATAACTTTTGCCGTCTGTTTGATTTTATTAAAAATTTTAGTTAATTGGAGTAGAGCTAAATTTGATTTATAAAAACTGTTGCCATGGAAACAGTTAATGAAGATGAAATCTTTCAAAGAAAGAAATGTGACCTACCAATACAAAATAAAATGTTAAACAAACTGAATTTGAACAATATCAAATGAATTTTATTATTTTTCACCATAGCTATCAGAATCAGCTTGTTTGTCTTAAAGGCCAAGTCCACCCAAATAATGAGTTTAGTTGAATCAGTAGAGTTAAATAAACGAAACAGTAAAAAATATCAAAATTGGATAAAAATAAGAGATTTACAGATTTTGAAGTTTTGCATTGTTTCGTAAAACAGTAAAAGGCTTAACATGGGCTGTATGCAAATTAGTGATTAGTATTTTATCATATGAAATTTCAAATATTTCATTTTTTCATAGATGTTTATAAAGATTCTTTTCATTGTATCACAATAAGTTATAATAATGATGATCGTACACATTCTACGAGGAGTCAAACTTTGTTTTACATTCTTGGAAAAGAAAACTGAAATATTTGAAATTTCATTTAATAAAATACAAAAAGAAAAGTGACATTATGGCATTATCGGGTCAATAATTTGCATAAAGACAATGTTATGCATATCATTGTTTCATGAAACAATGCAAAACATTAACATTAATATTTTAACCTTTTTTGTTTAATTAACTCAATTATGGGGGTGAACTTGGCCTTTAAAGTTGGTTGCAGATGTGTTCCTTATGGACGTTGTCATGGTTAATAATGAGCTACATATCACGTACTATTGGAATTTGAAATTACCACTCATTCCTAATTGAACAACATGTAAGCAAATGTCCATTCTTAATATATGTATTCTGAGCTTTCTAGATATTAGAAAAAAGTGTTTTGACTAAACAGTGTCAAAATTGTTGCTCGCTCACAAACTTTTAAAAGCTGTAAAGCTGATTTTGAGCTATATAGCACCCACCCCATACAATTACTTCTGCATGGCTTTCATCATTTGGTCGACCACTCGGAAGTCGGTCTTACCAAGGTATATTGATAATGTACCAAAATCATATTGAATATGTAAGAAAACTTGCCTACATATACGTTGTTGGATGGATGGGCCGGTCACAGAGCAGTTCCCTATAACCGAATTGCACTCCCAAATTTGCCCCTGGCAGTGTCCAACTATTTTATTGTAGTGCAAGTGGTTAAGTCTGATCGGGCCTTTACTGTCAGAGACACAGAACTTATGGATGATAAAGCCCCTCTCTTTTAACATGTTATGGTTGATGCTAAAGTGAAGCTTATTATCAGAGCAACAAAGTACACTAATGCATCAAGTTTAAAAAATAAATGAATAAATAATCAATTAAAGTCTACAAATGAAATGATTATAATCATTATGCTGAATTATTCAAGGTTAATCATCAGTTTTTAACATTATACTTGTAATTATTTAAATAATGCTGAATCATATTTACCCCAAAATTTTAAGTTACAATTTGCTATATTGCATACTAAATCAATGGTTGAAAAATTCTTTGATATCTTGGGTTTTCTTTTAATTTCTCGTGAAAAGCCAAACTTTATTTCATTTTTATAATATAAGTTATCGTTAACTATAACTGGAAAAATGATATATGTTATATGAACATTATAACATTAATACATATCATTATGGTAGATTATAAATTCACTGTGCGGTCCACATAGGATTTTCCTTTAAAAAATATAAAGTCATGTGAATGCAATGGGTCAATCTCCAGGAGGTGGAACAGCATAACAGAAAGTGAGAGAAATAAACAATATTCAGTGATGGTGTGTCATGCATCCATAAAGAGATAATGGAATTATACTTTTGGGAAGAGCAGACTTAAGGATTAGTTGTATACATGGAATTTAATTTAAGGTCATTTATTATAACTTTCCTTGGGAACACGGATGTGGATCTGTGTTCATGATTGGGGGATGACCGGCGAGAGGAAGGTGCGGGGGGGTATCCCCCTCCAAACCGAAATGGTTTTCTGTATGATTAAATGTTGTTAAATAATGAATTCGGATAATTAGTAGTTTTAAGTTAATGTATCGTAATTCTCACATACAAAAATATTGGGGGATTATAAGGCCACCCCCACCTCAAATTTCAGGGGGAATATATAACCCCCAGTCCCCCCCCCCCCCCACCCGCCCGGGATCGACACCCATGTTTGGGAATCTCGATACCGCCTAGCTATCTCTTCCCTTTACATGAAAAATCCCTGCTAATTGTTCCATGTTCTAACCAATGTTGTACATCTGACAGTCGGAGACATGCAAAAGTGCATGGTACGTTCTGGGCGTGAACAGTTTCTCATCTTAAAAATATCCCCAAAGTACCCCCTTTTCTTTATAATGTGTGCTTATTCAGTAGAATTTTTGGGAGTTCTGTTACATTACATCACAGCACAGCAGAATAACTAATATAGTAGCTATATATATTTATCTAATTATTAACAAATGTTCTCTTTTCACCTCTAAAAATGTCCCTTTTGTAAATATACGTTCCTTTTTTATAAAACCCCTATTCAAATCTGATACGTGCCCCTTTTCCTTCGATAAGTGCTTTTTTTTTCCTTTGCAACAACATTTTTTGTGTGTATTCTCATAAGCTGATAAGTACCCCCTCATCTGTTATTCCCCTATTCTGAGAGTTACCTGTTTTACTTAGAAAACTACCCCTATTCATTTTTTTTCAATAAAATGATCCTTTCCTTCTAATAGGTGCTCCTTTTTATATCTGTTGAGTGCCATATTTATCCTCAATATTATTGCCCCTTTCATTCTGATACATGGCGTTTTCCTTCCATTAAGTGCCCTTTTGACCCCTAAAAAGAGTCATTTATTTTATAAAATATCTTGTGCCCGCCCCGCTTCGGAGAAAGAAGATCCCGTTTATGCTACCAATTATTATTTTTAAAAAGTTTAAATAAAATTTGCATTCCCTTAAATACGATTTCCCCCCCCCCCCCCTTCGTAGAAAGAGGATCCCGTTTATGCTATACATTATTATCAACAAAGTTTGATCGGTCGCTACGCTCGCTCGCCTAATCAAAATTAACATTCCCTTAAATACGCTTGTGCCCGCCCCGCCCCTTGCCAAGAAACTTCCGTTTATGCTGCCAATTTCTTTCAATGAGAGATATTACTATTTTCCCGCTCGCTCTCTACACTCGCTCGCAAACCTAACATTGCCTTAAATATGATAATTATTAAAATCGAACATTAGAAAAGGGGCTCGCTCGCGAATATGAAATTAACTCTCATTTGATGTGGAACAAGTGATTGTAGGTGGTGCTTTAATTAGATATTGGCAAGGAAAAACAAATATTCGAATTAGATTTATCAAATAGAGGTGTCGTGGGGCCTAGTGGATACGTCACCGGACTGTGGATCTCATGGTGGATCTCATGGTTCTCTGTTCGAATCCCGCCATGGCACGAATGTCCTTTGGCAAGACATTCATCTACATTCGCCAGTCTCCACCCAGGTGTAGTAAATGGGTACATGGTAGGAATTAATTCCTTGACTGCTTTCAGCGCCTTATAGGGCACCTGGGCTAAAGCCAGGGTAATAATACTACTTCGGCGCTTAGAAACATACATGTATGTATTCGGCGCAATATAAATGTTATGTATTATTGTTCATCATTAAATGAAAATAGACTCACGGTTGATATAGGTTGAGAACAAATTATTCAGTTAATTGCTTCTGCACATGCCCCTCCCCCCAAAAAATAAATAATAATGCTGTTGTTCACAAACAAAGGTTTATCGGTTATCGGTGGCACACAGACTCGGGTTCGTCGGTAAATTAGTGATCTCGACACTCCCCCCCCCCCCCGCCCACCTCCAACTCAGAAAGGCCTAGCGACGCCCACGAGTCTATCCAGTCTTTCATGATGACATTGTACTTCGAACCCCACTAGGATGACTTTTTTCCTTTTCAATAAGAATCTGATGTCACCGGCGGATCCAGGATTTTCCAAAGTGGGGGGAGTCTCCATGTGAAAGAGAGATACGCGAAAAAACGAAAGAAAAAAGGAAAGGCCAAAATAGGGGGCTGACGTCCTAGATGTCAATCAGCGATAATTTAAAAAAGCTCCGCCAAAAACCCTCCCCCCCCCCCCTCCCCCCCCCCCCCGATCCACCACTGGGTATCACAGCCCGCTATGCTCGATTGGAAATTAAAGGAATATACAGACCCTCATACTCAACTGCACACTGTAATGTAAAGAGAGAAACAAATAGGATTATTTGAATCTTCCCGAGATGGCTTCAAAATGTAGGGTATATAATGTCTAAAACTTATGTATTCACTTTAACGTTTCCATTTATGCCTTTCCCTTTTCCCTAAAAAGTGCCTTTTCTGTTATTGCCCCCTTGTGCATGCCCCCTTTCACACAGAAGTTCTTTTTCTGCTAGTGTCTACCTTACCCCCCCCCCCCCCCCCCCCATCACGAGACGCTTTGCCGCCCTGGTCTGTGACCAATATTAATTAGTTGCCAACTCGTGATTTTAAGTCGCTACACTCTACATCAACACTAAATTTGTAATTATACCGTATTTAGTTCCCAGCAAACCTTAATGAATATCATCGATATACATGTATGTTTATGATCTTTCCAATTTCCAAAGATGACTTTTTACGGTTCTTATTTTAGATGACAATCGACAAAATTACGGGTCATGTTTTTTTTGTAATCATGTTGTCTCATTAGTACTTGGATGTTATCCACATTCCACATTCGGCTTAACATTACATAATATACATGTACTCAATTTGTTAGTTTTGAAATATTCATAGACGTTTATTATTGTTGTTTTT
This sequence comes from Heliocidaris erythrogramma, assembly GCA_025617745.1. Taxonomy (NCBI): domain Eukaryota; kingdom Metazoa; phylum Echinodermata; class Echinoidea; order Camarodonta; family Echinometridae; genus Heliocidaris; species Heliocidaris erythrogramma. The sequence goes on along the minus strand of CM046873.1, from coordinate 15,843,413 downwards.
ACTTATTATTTTATTACTTATATTTTTATTATGTAACTATATTACTTTTTTTTCTTATAAATTGTTACCAATTTATGCTATACCTTATTGTTTATTCCTGTTGCATCAGGAACATGATGCAAAACATTTTCATACTGATCATGCTTTTATCCTGTATGAATAAGTTCAAATAAATGGATACATAAATACAGTGCTTATCAAAAATAGTATACACAACTCTGATAGCTTGTAATTAAAATGTTGTAATCGATGCGACTTTAAAATTTACTTCATGGTGAAGAATAGCTTATTGTCTGTCTAGTAGTACCTCATTCATGACATTTCTGCCATGGATGACTGAGCACCAGGGTTTTTAAAAAGAGCCAAACAATCAAAATCTCCTTGTTCCAACTGTGGGCTGACGCTGATGCAACGAATGTTGCTACTTTAGTCTAAAATATTTTGTAAAAAGTTAAATTCTCCTTTGTGCTTCAATGCTTCATTGTTTAAAGTAACGTAAAGCTTCCATATGACCTTGTTGTCATGGACGACTGAGCACCAGGGTTTTTAAAAAGAGTCGAACAATCAAAATCTTCTTGATCCAAGTGTGGGCTGACGCTGATGCAACGAATGTTGCTATTTTAGTCTAAAATATTTTGTAAAAAGTTAAATTCTCCTTTGTGCTTAAATGCTTCATTGTTTAAAGTGATGTACATGTAAGCTTCCATATGACCTTGTTGTCATGGATGACTGAGCACCAAGGTTTTTAAAAAAATAGTCAAACAATCAAAATCTTCTTGTTGGGCTGACGCTGATGCAATGAATGTTGCTATTTTAGTCTAAAATATTTTGTAAAAAGTTAAATTCTCATTTGTGCTTCTATGCTTCATTGTTTAAAGTGATGTACATGTAAGCTTCCATATGACCTTGTTGTCATGGATGACTGAGCACCAAGGTTTTTTAAAAAGAGTCAAACAATCAAAATCTTCTTGTTCCAAGTGTGGGCTGACGCTGATGCAACGAATGTTGCTATTTTAGTCTAAAATATTTTGTAAAAAGTTAAATTCTCCTTTGTGCTTCAATGCTTCATTGTTTAAAGTGATGTAAGCTTCCATATGACCTTGTTGTCATTGATGAATGAGCACCAGCGTTTTTTAAAAAGAGTCAATCAAAATCTTCTTGTTATTGAAATAAGAATACGTGTTTACATTTGATAATTCAGTCGGGATTATATCATTTTAAGGGAAAGTGCTAGTTTTACTAACAGTTACTAACAGTTACACTGATTTGTTATAGGAATAGATAGTAGACTATACACTGCAACTTAAAAGTTGAATAAGTAATCCTAAATTTGAGACTGTAGAAGCCCCCGGGCGTGGCCTGATAGATTTCACCGAGGTCCCCTCATGGCGTGTATTGTACTGTCTGTGTTCTATGTGCGTGAAATATGAAATAACGGCAACTTTAAATGGTCTGCCGCCAAGCTGTGAAGAGGCGAGAATGGTGATCGTTTGTCATCGACGTTGCACCCATTAGGGTGCAGTTATGAACCCAGAGGGTGCAAAAATGCACCCTATATTGGGGTGCAATTTTGAACCCCATACCGGGGTGCAATTTTGAACCCCTTGGGGTGCTGCTATTGTACCAACCCCTAGGGGTTCAAATTTGAACCCCTATTTCTTAGTGTGTATAATTTTAGTCTAAAATATTTTGTAAAAAGTTAAATTCTCCTTTGTGTTCAAATTTGAACCCCTAGGGGTTGGTACAAAGCAGCACCCCAAGGGGTTCAAAATTGCACCCCGGTATGGGGTTCAAAAATTGCACCCCAATATAGGGTGCATTTTTGCACCCTCTGGGTTCATAACTGCACCCTAATGGGTGCAACGTCGATGACAATCACGTATCGCTACTCGTAGGGATTAAGGCAGGAAAATTTGCATAATTCGCACTTTTAAATTATATGGGGATTTTATCACGGCTCATTTTGATAGTTTCTTTGTAAAAAAAGTTATTGAAATAAGAATACGTGTTTACATTTGATAATTCAGTCGGGATTATATCATTTTAAGGGAAAGTGCTAGTTTTACTAACAGTTACTAACAGTTACACTGATTTGTTATAGGAATAGATAGTAGACTATACACTGCAACTTAAAAGTTGAATAAGTAATCCTAAATGTGAGACTGTAGAAGCCCCCGGGCGTGGCCTGATAGATTTCACCGAGGTCCCCTCATGGCGTGTATTGTACTGTCTGTGTTCTATGTGCGTGAAATATGAAATAACGGCAACTTTAAATGGTCTGCCGCCAAGCTGTGAAGAGGCGAGAATGGTGATCGTTTGTCATCGACGTTGCACCCATTAGGGTGCAGTTATGAACCCAGAGGGTGCAAAAATGCACCCTATATTGGGGTGCAAGCTTCCATATGACCTTCTTTCAATCCACATGACAATATTTAATTTATTTCAATAGCCTTCTATCTTCCTGTCCCGTGATAACTAAAAACTGTCTGCTCATTCGTCTATAGCACCATTCCACCTGCATACGGTGCACACGGTGCTTTTGCGAATAACACATGGACTGAAAGGTTTACTGACCTCAAAGACTAAAAGAAGAAAAGAAGGATACACGTTGAGAATTAACAATGTTTTAATGACTCAGTAAAAAGGCTTTCCTGAAAAAAGGGATGCAGATGAAGCCAACATTGTGTTATCAAATGGCAAAAAAAAATCTGAAATTTAGCTTGTAATGAGCCCTTTCTTGAGTTTGAGTTGACTTTAAAACCTCTTATATTCAAATGCACAAAATCAATTGAAAATAACTCAGCAATTGTTTTCCAACTGAAGTAAATGCATAGTTGGTTTGGCCCACACTCGCTACTTCAGCCCAAACTTGGTACAAGAGGAGTTTGACAATACTGTTTGAAAAGCCTGCTGCTGAGTCATCCGTGGCAGCAAAGTTATGAATATAAGGTATCATTGCACAGAATATATTAAAGTTGTTCTTTATTATGAAATAAATTTCAAGCTCATAGAGGTTATAAATTTATATTTTAGAAGCTAATTAAGTTGGGTATACTTTTTCTTGATACGCACTGTATATTAATAAAAATTGCAATGAATCAAGTAGCAGGTCTTGTCATCATGTTCAATGTGAACATTTTGGTATCACCCATTTAATAGCGAACACAAATCTTCTGGATCTAGATTGGAATCAAGTAAACAGAAATTCTGGTAGAAAGACAACACCACTTTTTATATTAGCTACCAAATTTTGGTAACAGCTATTATGATAGTGGTCAAATTCACAACCAACGAGCAGATTCTATCGCTGACGGTGTTTGTTAATCTAATTGCTATATATTTTATATTGGTTAGTTACATTTCCTTCTTTAGTTGAAAGATGTCATCTTCATTAATTCTGTTTCCATGGCAACATATTTTTTTTTATAAATCAAATTCCTAACTACTGTATATTCCAAACTGAATTTGTGAATATAATCAAACAGGCGGTAACAATGATTAGATGTTTACCATTATTTCATGTTGAAAACAAATTAGTTCTGTATTTCATTAGAAATGCAATAAATTTATTTGTTACCATGGTAACGGCCTACACATTTAGTGGTCTCCTCCATCATCCCTTTACTTAAACAAATTTTGATGAGTGTCGTGTAAAAGAGAAGATAATCATGTACAATACAAATATATTAATATTTACTTTTTTTCGGTAGCATCGTGTTTTTTTTTTGTTTTTTTTTTTTTTTTGCTCAAATATTTTTTTTTGGTCTTACTGTTTCCATAGCAACAGCCATTTTCAAACATGATGGACACCTTTTGTTTGAGTTTTTATCAAGTGAGAAACTTGTGATACATTACTTTAAAATGTTATAATGTGTTTTTGTCCTTTCTTAATCACGAATACATGACATTTTCTTAAATTCTACTGTGTTTGATCCGTTGCCATGGTAATAGTCCTTGTGGCAACGCCCACCTCTTAATTTAGGGCAAAGAAGCATATTCTGATAGTTAATGGTCCCATCTAACAGGAAAAAAATCATTTAAGATTATTTCTAAGGGGGTGGAGACATTGGCCCATAGACTATACTAATAAACATAGGATAATTGCCATATACACTCTAGATGTACCTTCAAATAGTGTTTTTCAGTAAAAATGCGCATCCAGTAAAAACACATCGTTCTGTTTGGGATAAGATAAAATGAGTTATACATTACCTTATCGGATAATTTCTTTTCTGTGTGTGACATGACAATATACATAATATGTTTAATCAAGAAAAGGCGTTTAAAATGACAAATTTACGTTGGGTAAAAAACGTTGAAATATTGGTAGTTTTCACAACCTATTATTTTGAGTAAATCACAGTTTTATGTTTCATTACGACATACATGTGTGTGTAATATCCTACTTTCAATTGTGTATTAATCAGGTTTATAACTTGAAACTCAAAATAAATCTGATATCACTTGAAAAGTCTTAATAAGGTATTACATATTAGGTCAAAAAAATGAAAATCGTGATTTTTGGCATTCTTTCAGATTTTGAGCCCAAAATGGCATTTTTAGGCAAAAATGCGCGTGGCATCCGCCCGTACGTTATTCGTTAGTATTTTTGCAAGACTTTAAGCATGAACGCCGAGCATTACCCCAAAATGCCGTCCAAAGTAAAAAAAATCTTCTTGGCTGGTCTACTTGAAATCTTCTTGGCTGGTTTACTTGAATTTACTGCCTGATGTGCTTGTGTGTGGTATGTAGAGATCTGTATGTCATGATGTGGAGTGGGTTGATAAATGTGTGATGAAGATGGGTGTTTCGGATCTATGTGTGTACAGGTCTGTGTGTGTGTGTGTGTGTGTTTGCGTAGAGTTTGTTGAACTGAGTATGTATGAAGAGACGTGTTTAATTGTGCATTATATATTCTGGCCTTTATATGTACTACCAGTATTTGCGTTTTATAATTATATATATTTTATTACACGTATTTAGTAATTATAAGAATGTATAAGAAATAAAGAATTTCTTTAACTATGCGTATGTTTGTATTAATTTTAATTATTTTGTATACATTTGACCCAGTTTTATTTGTTATCTTGACTCGTATAATATGTTTCCGATGTGATTTATGTATTTTAATTTTGGGTGCCTTTAGTTTGTATATTAGTTTATGGCACGGCCCCAATGTAAATCAGACTTTGTATCTGTTTGGGTTTTTTACCGTGTGAAAATAAAATTTATCTATCTATCTATCTATCTATCTACTATAAGCTTTTAAACGAAGTATTAAGCTACATTTTGAGGAATTATTGTGTTGATTCGTGATGTTGATGTAAGTAAGTGATAGTAATAGATTGGAAGAGGTTCATCGTGGTGAAGAATAATTGAAGAGAGTTAATCAGTTGTCTCACGATGTGCAAACGTAAACGTAGGAAGTCTGACGTTTCGGCTGCTATATACTGCTAGCCTTAGTCATAGACAATGAGCCGAGATCACGCTGAGCGGGTCTTAAATAGCGGCGGGAGCCGCCCGGAGCGGCCGGATGTACGCTCGGACCACTCGCGCTGTGATTGGTCGCTGCCGTTGACCAATCACCGGGCGCGGCGTTGTTCCCTGCCGGATGTACGCTCGGACCACTCGCGCTGTGATTGGTCGCTGCCGTTGACCAATCACCGGGCGCAGCGTTGTTCCCTGCCGTGTCGGCGGGGGGCGCGCTATCCTTGGCCGGTTCTAACCGGTTAGCTGCGTGGCGCTGAATAGCAGATAACCATTCGTTAGGGATGTCAATGCCGTTATCCCTATTAATGTTATTCGAGTGCAATCGGATGTGAATTGCTTCTTTCACCCGGCGCGTGTACCAGTGCTTGTCCTGCGCAACGCAACTGATATTATCCCAGCCGGGATAGTGCTCGGCTGTCCAAGCATACTCAGCAACAGCCGAGCTATCAGTGCGTCCGAGGCGAACATCCCGGCGATGTTCTAGTCTAGTTCTGGACTCTTTTTATTGATTTTTTTATTCGCCGACTATACGCGATAAGCCGAGTGATGGTGCGATCCCGAGAACCTGTTGGCCCCGAAAAAAAGAGTCCAGTGCAATTGCTCCACGCTGACGTCAGGGGTCAAAGGTTCACACACAAGTGATCATAAATATTCATGAAATCGCCGTCAATTGCGTTGTTTACGTTTTGCACGTGGTGGGATCCCTGATCTGATCGCGCATATCGCATATCAGCTCAGCTCAAGCTGTACACATTATGATGTACTGTATTGTGCATGCATTCGAATTGTGTATTGTTTCACGTATCATAGCTATACACACGTGGAGCGCCAGCTAGGTATAGGCCATAGAGTTAAATACGCTAGAGCTACACACACACACGCGGACCTACGTATTATTAACACGCTATGCATGCATATAACACAGTAGTGTATCTTTAGCGAAAATGATGTTAAAAGAGGAAGTTTTAATGATGGTCATCATTCATCAAATTTGAATTTAGAGATTAATTTTGATGCAACATAGCACCTCGTTAAGGAATATAAAATCATTTCATCACTAGATCATACCAGATTTCCCCATTACTACTTCAAAATGATGTCAAGCAAAGACTAGCGCTTTAGCTGGGAGGCGCGGCCAATTTTACTTGCTCTCCCTGAAAAATCTCAGGGAAAGTCGTCAGCGTGGAGCAATTGCACTGGACTCTTTTTTTCGGGGCCAACAGGTTCTCGGGATCGCACCATCACTCGGCTTATCGCGTATAGTCGGCGAATAAAAAAATCAATAAAAAGAGTCCAGAGCTAGACTAGCGATGTTCATGCATGCGCTCCCCGACGGGTCTACCAGTCTCGCCAATATAAACCTTGTCACAAGTCGAACATGGGATCTTGTAGACCACTCCATCGCACCTATCAGGGAGGACAGGGTCCTTCGGGTGGACCAGCTGGCTGCGAATAGTTGTGTCGGACTTAAACACAACGCGAATATCATGCTTTTCCAAGCGCCGGCGGAGTAGGTGCGCAATGTTATCAACATACGGGAGAACAATGGTGGACTTGAAACGGCTAGGTTCCTCGGGAGTTGTGTGCTTCTTCCGGGAGGCGTGATTCACAAATGACGCGGGATAGCCATTGGCAATGAGCGCTGAGGAGACGTGTTGCTTCTCTATCGCTGTGCATTGGGGTTTGGACACGATTCGTGAGGCTCTTTCGTAGAGACACTTCACTACCCCGCGCTTGACGGACTTCGGATGATGCGAATCAAAAGCCAAATATTGATCGGTATGCGTGGGCTTCCTGTATACGGTAGAAGTCAAACGGCCTTCAGTGTCGCGGTGCACCATGGTATCAAGAAAGGCAATGCGCTCGTCCCTTTCTGTCTTCATAGTAAAACGGATAGAGGGCTGCTGCGCGTTCATGTGCTCGAGTAGATCATTAGCGGATGATCTGGAGGTGATGATGAAAGTATCATCAACGTAGCGCTTCCACACCCTCGGGGCGCAATCGGGTGGGCAGATCTCTAGAGCGCGTCATCGCATCATCCGAAAGAGCCTCAGCGCTCATTGCCAATGGCTATCCCGAGTCATTTGTGAATCGCGCCTCCCGGAAGAAGCACACAACTCCCGAGGAACCTAGCCGTTTCAAGTCCACCATTGTTCTCCCGTATGTTGATAACATTGCGCACCTACTCCGCCGGCGCTTGGAAAAGCATGATATTCGCGTTGTGTTCGCAGCCAGCTGGTCCACCCGAAGGACCCTGTTCTCCCTGATAGGCGCGATGGAGTGGTCTACACTTTGTTCGACTTGTGACAAGGTTTATATTGGCGAGACTGGTAGACCCGGGAGCGCATGCATGAACATTGCTGGGATGTTCGCCTCGGACGCACTGATAGCTCGGCTGTTGCTGAGCATGCTTGGACTTCCGAGCACTATCCCGGCTGGGATAATATCAGTTGCGTTGCGCAGGACAAGCACTGGTACACGCGCCGGGTGAAAGAAGCTATTCAGATCCGATTGCACTCGAATAACATTAATAGGGATAACGGCATTGACATCCCTAACGAATGGTTATCTGCTATTCAGCGTCACGCAGCTAACCGGTTAGAACCGGCCAAGGATAGCGCGCCCCCCGCCGACACGGCAGGGAACAACGCCGCGCCCGGTGATTGGTCAACAGCAGCGACCAATCACAGCGCGAGTGGTCCGAGCGTACATCCGGCAGGGAACAACGCCGCGCCCGGTGATTGGTCAACGGCAGCGACCAATCACAGCGCGAGTGGTCCGAGCGTACATCCGGCCGCTCCGGGCGGCTCCCGCCGCTATTTAAGACCCGCTCAGCGTGATCTCGGCTCATTGTCTATGACTAAGGCTAGCAGTATATAGCAGCCGAAACGTCAGACTTCCTACGTTTACGTTTGCACATCGTGAGACAACTGATAAACTCTCTTCAATTAAGTGATAGTAACTTCTGTATGATACATTACAAATGCATATATACCAATATGTACATACATGCCAGACTTCCTTAATGAAAAAAAATGTTCTTGAAAGCCAGCTGTCTTGTCACGTTTTCGTCTTGTGTCTGTGTATGTCTTTTGTCGTCTAAGATAACCCTTTGCTATATCTTTATCTTCCCCCCCCCCCCCGCCCTTTTCATTCTTATCCTCGTCTTGTGATGTAAAAAATCTCCCTTGCCCCCATTGTACATAGTCACCCTTGTTTATCCATTTATTTCCATTTTATATTGTGTATTTATTGTTAACATTTATTTTTTTTCTTCAATATATAGAGAAAGAGACAAAATAGGAATGAGAAGTCCGTATACGATAAAAAAATTATGTATTGTGAGGAAATAACATATACAACAGCTTTGGCAACTCTCGTGGAAATAAATACAATGCGAAAGGAAATGAGAGAATAGTAGTTGCATAACTTAAATCAAAGTTCCCCAGAGCTGTCCTCCCTTTTTGAAATTTTTGCGAAGGCTGAAAAAATGTCTCCGCCGGGAATCGAACCCCGGTCGTTGGCTTAGAACGCCAATGCCTTAACCACTAGACCACGGAGACAGGTCAGTGGTGTCGGCGACACCAGATTCAATTGACCGACAGATTGACAAATCTTCAACCTTATTAATTAATTCCGTTGTCGGGCATATGAATTTGTCATGTTCACTTAACGCGAACCGGTCGTGATCCCCGATCTTTCGACAGAAATTTGGCGAAAACACGTCCTTTTCGGCACATTTTAAATCATATCTCGAGAACCGCGCAAGATTTTTCATGGGGGCAAACGGTTTATAAAACTTTGATTAATTTTACATCTCATAATATCAGTTATTTTTTAATTGAATGAAAAAAACCGCCGTCTATTTTCGAAAATTTTCGAAAATGCATGGTTTCATGCTTTTTGTGTGAGGAGAAGCACTTTTTTGCACTCATTGCTCTCGTATTCCTCCTATAGCTTCTGACTTACGTGTCAAAATGTATGGGGGCAAAGACTAGCAAATAGCCAAGATGTTACTCTTTCTTGTGATATCAGGTTCGTCCTGATTGGTCGAAAAAAACCGCCGTCTATTTTGCATAATTAAAAAGAAACATACCGAAAAAGATGGCATGTATATAAAGCACGTACAGTATGTAATGATGCTTATATAGGCTCGATTTGGACTGTGCCATTCTAAAACGGGGTGCATCAATCCAATGTGTGTGTTGAACGACCGTGAATGCGAATTGAGCAGTCGTTACAGCTGTGGAGTGATATGTTGCATACCGTGGATGAAATGGATGAATCATGTCGAATGAGAAAGTGTAAAATTCTTCCTTCCCGCGTACGCACTGTTGTGTACTCGGAGTGAGATTCGTAAATAGCAGCTCTTCTGTCCCTCCCTTCTCCGTTGCCCCCCATTGCTATAATAGAACAGCCGCGAACAAAACACCGATTTATACAGAGCAATGACCTGGACCACCCAGCTGATCGAGCGCGTGGTACTCGAGTCGCGTTTGTATGTGCGCACAGCTGACTAAAGCAGAATTAAACCTTCAAATTATGTGAACAAATCAGGGGGGTGAGAAATTCATATGGGCAGGTGAGTTTGAACAAAGACAAGCCGCGTGCCTCAGCTGGATCCAAGCGAATGCTTTGAGATACATGTATACATTAGAATAATTATTAACAACATTGTGAGGAAATAACATATACAACAGCTTTTGGCAACTCTCGTGGAAATAAATACAACGTGAAAGGAAATGAGAGAATAATATAATATCTTATAATATAATACACTAAGGATTTTGGGCTCTTTTTTTGGTTCAAATAGGCTCCTCCCCTGGCCCTTTCGGTCCCCGCCTTTCGGTCCCCGCCTTTCGGTCCCCGCCTTTTGGTACCCACGGGTGGAGAATGGTTTTTAGAGTGGTGGGAGGCACTTCTTAAGGACTGACGTCCCGTCCATATTTCATAAATTCATTTTTAAACATTGAATTTCCGGAGGGAGTATAATTAGAACAGCCTGACGTGTATAATAAGGCCATATCCGCATGCATGGATGGCTTCAATGTACAGTATATATACGGCGCAACAACACACGTTTACAGGTACTAGGTAGGCTACAATGTACTATGACTATGTTTCACGCATAGAGCTCCATCATTTGAAGCTTCATGGTCACAGACGTTCGCCGTTCATTGAGGCCGGTACGGTATAGTCTGCAAGCACAGACCCTAATTTGACACTATCAGAAAATCTGATAAGAATAAGATCCGCGGGGGGGGGGGGGGGGGAATCCAATAGTTCGGTAATTTGTTCCAAATTACGTTAAATTTCTTTTACGGTTCCTTTTTGGCTAAAAAGAAGTCTTATGATGATGATGTAGGCCTAATAAATAGGATGTAAAAATACCAAGCAAGATATAAAAGCGCCGTTATGGGTATAAAAATAGGGGTTTCCCTGTTCAGGGTTTCAAAATCTCCCCCTACTTCAATCTGCTTTTTAATTCAGCAAGTGATTTACGTGGATAATGTACAGGTCTCAATGACCGCCCAGGGGGGGGGGGGGGGGGGCGGTCGTCGCGATCGGGTGGATCGATTCAGGTATGCCATTACTTTCTCAATTAAACTTTGAACGGTTTTGTTTTGGTTTTTTTTTGGGGGGGGGGATGTCTCATTGAGGCCGGTAGGCGTGTTTACGTTTTACAACCAAACGTTTATGAGAAAAAACTATTAAAAACTTATTGTATTCACTTATTTTACCGATTTTACGTTATTGTCGGTCTATCGGACCTTCTAACTTTCGGACCCCTACTGAACCTTCGGACTATCGGACCCTTTTGCCGATTCGGTCTATAGAACCTTCTGTCTATCGGACCTTCTGACTATCGGACCCCGTTGGACATTCGATCTATAGAACCTTCGGACTATCGGACCCTCCGCCGATTCGGTCTATAGAACCGTCTGTCTATTGGACCCTCTCGTACATTCGGTCTATCGAACCTTCTATCTATTGGGTGTCGGTCTATCGGACCCGCTAACTATCGGACCTTCTAGCTATAGGGCTGTAACCGTATTTTTACTCAAACATTCTCTGACAAGCAAAAAAAACAAAAAAACAACAAAACACTAGAATTATGCTAGATTTTTTAAAATTATGCCTAGCATAAAATGCTAGATGCTAAAGCTTTCAAAATTCTGCCAGAAAGCAGAACTCTGCTAACTATACACAGCGCTGTCGCACGGCGTCTGGTCGGGCTAAATTCTGCCACTCTGGCAACCTTGAAAATACAGGGTCTTGGGAACTACGGAACCAGGTCCAGGCCCACTAACTTTGTTAGACCGAACATTCTGTCTCTCGTTCGTTAGCTCTCGAAGAACGAGAGCCGAGTGAAAAATATGGTCTTGGGAACTGCATAGATCTAACAGCAGCGACAAATTGCAATGTCTTGGGAACTGATAACCTTTATTTTAGGTCGTCCGTATGAGTACTACTATAATTAGTAAGTTAGTACAGTGTATATTTCGAAGCACTCAGGATCCAGAGGGAGCTACGTAAGGCCAGAGTCAGAGAACGGAGCAGAGTGTGTATTACGGGGTAGGCCTATAGGCCTATTGTTTTTCTGCATATATCGGAAAAAGGGGGTCGTCAAAGCGGCACACAGGGTCTACCCGTCTGTCCAATATATTGAGATCTAACTTAGTCTAGATCTACTTAACTAGATCTAACGTAGATCTAGATGTAACTGTCTATCGTTTAGGCCTAGATCTAATTTCTAACAACAGGTAAACTCCAGCCTGGTCCAATCGAGGACCAGTCCAGGTCCAGGAGTCCAGACACTGTATCTGGCGGGCCTGGCAAGCGGAGGTGGCATGGTCTGGATATGACTACCATGACTAGGTCTAGTGTCTATAGACAGAGAGAGAGGGGCTCCCCCCCAAACAAAAACAAAAACAAAAAACAAAAAACACTGCGCTGGCTGCAAATTTTGAACCTGTCACTGACTTTTTTTTAGAGTCTATAGAGCCTAGACCATCTAATTTACATTAATTTTAGTCTATTGTTAGTTCTTTATAATGAAGAGCCTAATTTTTTTATTTTTTTTGGGGGGGGGCGGGCTTGTATAAAGCTGGCAATACGATTCTGATACGATTCTGACCCCAAATCTTGAATTACAATCCAGAGATCAGACAAGAGGACATAGTAGAAAATTGTTTATTCCTAGGACCAAAACTCAGAGATACAAAAATTCTTTCTATGACTATATGTACGAATACGTAAACCATGGAATAATCTTTCCAACGACACCATTACTGCCCCAAGTGTGCACAGTTTTGAAGTAGCTTTGATATAGGTGCTGGAAAATGAGCCCATTAAGTACGATTACGAATCGCCTGCACCAGGAAACGATCCAGCCATCTTGAAGAGGAAAAAGAACTTGGAACTGAATATAGAGGCGTAGACGTGCCTGTGTTCAGTATGTTCCCTAGGTGTCCCTAGGTAATACAGAGTCCAGATCTAGAGTCTAGACCATATAATATTGGTCTAGATTCTAAGTTATAGGCAAGAGTCTAGTCTCTAGACTGTAAATTCAACATATTTACTTCAATTATTGTCACTAACATTAGATCTATGTAGCCTAGATCTAGTTCTAGGTTAAACTTAGAGACATTTCTCTTATTTACCTAGGGATACCTAGGAATAAACAATTTTTTTTACTATATCCTCGTGTCTGATCTCTGGATTGTAATTCAAGATTTGGGGTTACATCAGAATCGTATTTATTAAAAATCTTGTATGTTTCAATCATATCGCCTCGAGCCCTCCTGTAAGCTAAGGTAGGGATATTCAACTTCCTCAATCTTTGTGCATAAGGCAGCCCCTTTAACTCTGGGACTAATCTAGTTGCTCTTCTTTGGACATATTCCAAAGCATGTATATGTTTCTTAAGGTGGGGGCTCCACACATCATGAGCGTACTCTATTTGGGGGACGAACAAGCGATTTGTACAAGAGTGAAAAATTATCCTTATCTAAATAAACAAAGGTTCATCTGATTAAATTCATTAGTCTGTTTGCCTTATTGATCTTTGTATGTAAATGTTCTTCAAAGTTAATTAGCTTATCATCAATCACCACTCCCAAATCTCTCTCAGATGACACTTGCTTAAGGGCACTTTGCGAATTATCACTGGTCATATTAGCCTATACACATATGGACTTGCCAGGGCAGACTTGGGGTTACCAATGGTGAGAACACTACATTTCTTAGGGTTGAATCTAAGCAGCCATTTGTCAGACCAGCATTTGAGCCTATGAAGATCCCTCTGTCAAAGGGCAATACAATCATTCTCATCTGTTGTGGACTTGAAAATCTTTGTGTCACCAGCAAATAGATACATTACTCTCAGAAATCGTGTCAGGTAGATCATTTATAAACAACACAAACAACACGGGCCCAAGAACACTACCTTGTGGAATTCCACTTGCAACAAGACCCCAACTGGAATATTCTCCATTCACACATACACGCTGTCTTCTCCCAACTAGAAATGCTTCAATCCAATTAACCACCAACTCACTTATGCCATAGCTTCTAATCTTGGCAAGCAGCCGACGGTGGGGGCACCTTATCGAAGGCCTTCATGAAATCTAAATAAATCACATCAATAAGCCAGTTCGGGGTTAGCGCATGGTACAAATGACCCCAAATATCCACAGATATTTTAGACATGGAGGGTCCCTTTATGTGCACTTCAGAAAAATAACTCTGGGAGTGATAGAGGTGCCTCATGAATAGCTTTTGTTTCCCCCTTTAAAAAGAATACTTCCACCTGGATATCATGGAATGCACCATTAGTGCATAATTGAATAATGATTACATGACATTCATGAGCACATATCGAATATTAGTGTCAGTGGGTTTTAGAATTTGGTACAGATGACCTTTATCTGCTCATGCTCAGATTGCATCTCCGAAGTGGCTTATTCAACAATTTTCCTCCAGAGTGTTAGACCATTCATTCCAGTTCCTGGTTCGTTTTTTTTTTCAACATTGAAATGTTGGATTTTACATTGTTGATGTGTGACCTCCAAATTCACAATATAGTACAGGTATAAATCAATAGATGATTCTATAAAGAGAATGTATTTTCACTAATAATCATGGTATTTGAAGAACTGTTGTTTGAAGTAACAAAGAAATACGATGTTTAAAAAGTACACGCAAAATATATCTGTGTGGGAGGTACTTCGAAAAAGAAATGTCACTGCCTGCATGGTTCGCTTGCTTTAAACATTGAAATGTTGAATAGAACAATGTTTTTTTTAATTTCTAATATTAAAAAAAAAGAATACAATGAAGCCATATCTGTGTGGGAGGGGGAATTCGAAAAAAAAAATATTTCTGGTTCTTTTTTTTTAACAACATTGAATGTTGGATTTTGCATTGTTGCAAAATTCACGGTATGTCAGGTATAATCAAAGGATGTTTTTAAAAAGGCAGTGTATATTGACTCATGATCAGATGATCCTGGTATTGAATATATTGTTCTGATGATGAATGGATTTAATGAAACATGCAGTCTAGACATATTCAATACAAGCGTCCATTGACAATGAACATGATCTTTCTGAATTGTTCGTATCAGTGGCGGATCCAGGGGGGGGCACTTCCGGCCCGTCCCCCCCCCCCCTTTGGAAGAAAAGTATGCATTTTGACCATAAAGAACCCCCCCCCCCCCCGCCCATCCCCCACCCCACCCCCGCTGAGCGATTTTTCGAGAAGCTGGCCCAAAAAATACGGGTCTACCTTTTCCAAAAGTTGACAAACCTGCATTAGTGTGCCCCCTCCCCCCTCTCATACTAAATGCTGGATCCGCCCCTGGTTCGTATGATTTTTGTTGTAAAATGATACCAGAGACGTACTTGGCATAACCATGACAGACCCCAGCTGCTTTCCACAACAGCCCTGTCAGCATTTATTATGCACATTAATCTATTTTTAAAGATTGACATGCAGATAAAAGAATACAATCCTTTGTAGAAAATACTAACAAAGAATTAAATTATATTACGTATACACAAAATCCAGATTTGAAGACAACTAAGAATTAGATTGAAGAAAAGTGTGTTTTCCAAACTTTAATTTAAAGTCTTTAGATCAACTATTAATTAGGGTTATTCAGTGACAACTTAAAAGCATTCAACGACCGACTATTTCTTTGATTCACACTATTAGGCTGTTCCATCGTGTACATCCCATGTATTCAAAAGTAAGGGGGAGAACAAGATAAAATCATACAGAAAGAAGGACTCGCTAAAGAGATCGAGAGAAGAAAGCTTGAGAGTGAAGTGAATTACTTTGTAAAAGTGCCTCTTCCCCTTTTGATCTCTGATAAGCGCCCTGTTCATTTATGACGTGCCCATTTTAAGTCGACAGTTTCCCAACTTCTTTTGAATTAAGTGTCCTTTCTCTTATAAAGTGCCCTGTTTTCTTGGCGCCCCTCCCACACTTTGGAAGTCACTCAGTCGCCCCTGACGACAAGACTAGACTACAAGCAAACCACCTCAGCCCCCAGAAAAGAAATAATATAAATGTCTGACATGTTAATGTCAGAGTCGTCACTCAATATTAGTAGGCCAGGGAAGGGAAGTGGCAATTCATATGTATAATGCTGTATTTTTCTTCTCTAATATGTATATTGTTTCATAACAATTCACGTCAGGCTTGCCCCTCGTTTGTTTCGTTCCCTTCATTGTATTTTTAAAAAAATTGGTTCGGCTATTTAAAGTCGGCCAAGTCTACTTTATTATTGCGTGCGTGAACCTACATATCCCGCTTCCAAAAGTAAAAACACAAATTTCTCACGGAATTAGTGTCACTTTTAGTTTATTGCACTATAGGCCTTATCACACCCCCCCCCCCCCCCCCCCCCCCCCCCCCATACCCATCCCACCACCACCACCTGAATTCCCAACAAAAAAAGAGTAATTGTTTGGTTCACGGGGCCTGGGAGCTGCAGACCCCCACAATTTCGCCCAACAAACTCCCCCCCCCCCCCCCCTAGTAAAAAAAAATATGTATATAATTGTTAGTTGCTCATTTCTCAGGCTTGCAAAACCATAAATTTACAATTAGAAAGAAAGGAGAAAATTGGAGGGTATTCGGTTGTGACTGACATATTATTGCAGGTCTATTGGTATTGAAGTAATTATACTTGATAGATAGATTGTGAAGTATAAGACCAGTTAGAAGGAGAGGGTGCGTGAGGGGTCCTATCATTTCACAACTTTCCCCTTGGCCATTTATTTCAACCCCCTTCCCCCCCCCCCTCCCCCCCCCCCCCAAGCCCCCTTCAGTGGCTGCACCAAATCGTAGAGAGAATAATATATTTTTTTTATAGGTTTCGGAAAATGTGCATATAATGTCACAGAGGTCAGATTTGATGCCGGGGAGACCACCATCGGTTGTGTCATGGACATTCAGTGGCGTAGCCAGGATTTTTCAGTTGGGGGGGGGGGGGGGGCAGACGTGACGGATCCAACCGCGTAAACAGGATTTAATTTAAGGGCGGTTTTAGGGGGTGGTGTAGGGGGGAATTTCCTCCTGCACAAAGCTCTGACGTTTTATAGCAAATTTTTGAGAAAGATAACGGCTTGTAGCACCTTTTTTTTTTTTTTTAGCGGAAAGTTATTTCGACTCCCGGACTGCTGTTCAGTTTTTTTGACGCAATACTGCACTGTATGTAACAGGGGGGATGCAGGGAGGGGGAGTTTTTCCCCCTCCCACGCGAAGTGCGAAAGCTCTGACCACAGGCGTAGCCAGGATTTTCAATAGGGGGGGGGGACAGACGTCAAGGATCCAACCGCATAGCCAGGATTTTATTTTAGGGGGCGGTTGTGAGCACGAGAAGTGTGCGAAATTGGTGATGAGCACGCAAAGCTGGGGAAGCGCGAAAGCTCTGACGTTTTATAACAAATTTGAGAGAAAGCAGCAGCCTTTTTAAGGCGGAAAGTTATTTCGACGTTCGGACTGCTTTTCAGTTTATTTGGTCGTAATACTGCACTGTATGTAACAGGGGTGGGTGCAGGGAGGGGGAGTTTCCCCCCTTCCGGCGCGAAGCACGAAAGCTCTGACGTATTAGCACCTTTTTTTAGGCGGAATGTGAGTCCGGCGCTCTGGCTGTTTTTCAATTATTTGGACGCAATACTGCACTGTATGTAACAGGGGTTGGTGGGGTGGGGATTTTCTCCCTTCCCGCGCGAAGTGCGAAAGCTCTGACGTTTTAGTAGATTTGAGAGAAACATAACGGCTCGTAGAAAACAATTTTTTAAGGCGGAAAGTTATAGTTCGACACCCGGACTACTTTTCAATTATTTGGACTCAACATTTCACCGTACGTAACAGCTAGGTAGGGTGCAGGGAGAGGGAGTTTCCCCCTTCCCGTGCGAAGCGCGAAAGCTCTGATGTTTCAGCCCTTTTTTTTTCGGCGGAATGTTAGTTCGACGCCCTGGCTGCTTTTCAGTTATTTTGGACGCAATACTGCACTGTACGCAAACGGAGGTGTATAACAGGGGTACGTGCGGGGGGGGGGGGGGGGTTCCATGTATGTGTCGGGGGGTCATGAGCATAATTATGAAGAAATAAAACCTCGGTAGTGATTATTCCGAATATACAACACCAAATATCCTTTTTGTAATTTTTCAACATAGTCACATGAACAATTTAGCAACTTTTAGAAAATCCGAAACAAGAATAAATGATTTCAAAATTTAAAAATATAAACTTCCGTCTCATCTTTGTAATTATTTTGATGACTACAATGATGAATTTCAAATAAATTCTATCACGACATTCTCATCATCAAAGACTACATCACCCTCTCTCCAGCACGACTTTTTAGCGAATGTCGTGTGCGGTGTGCACTGATTTTTTGTCGTTTGTCGTGTAAAAGGCGGATTCACACCGAACACGACACACGACACACGACACGACAACACGACATGCGACACGACAAACGGCAAAAAATCAGTGCACACCGCACACGACATTCGCTAAAAAGTCGTGCTGGAGAGAGGTGCTACAAGCCGTTATCTTTCTCAAAAAATTGCTATAAACGTCAGAGCTTTGCGCGGGAGGAAATTCCCCCCTACACCACCCCCTAAAACCGCCCTTAAATTAAATCTTGTTTACGCGGTTGGATCCGTCACGTCTGCCCCCCCCCCCCCCCAACTGAAAAATCCTGGCTACACCACTGAATGTCCATGACACAACCGATGGTGGTCTCCCAGGCATTAAATCTGACCTCTGTGACATTATATGCACATTTTCCGAAACCTATAAAAAAAATATATTATTCTCTCTACGATTTGGTGCAGCCACTGAAGGGGGGGGGGGAGGGGGTTGAAATAAATGGTCAAGGGGAAAGTTGTGAAATGATAGGACCCCTCACGCACCCTCTTCTTCTAACTGGTCTTATACTTCACAATCTATCTATCAAGTATACTTACTTTAATACCAATAGACCTGCAATAATATGTCAGTCACAACCGAATACCCTCCAATTTTCTCCTTTCTTTCTAATTGTAAATTTATGGTTTTGCAAGCCTGTGAAATGAGCAACTAACAATAATATTACAGGGTTGGAAAAAAGTTTGGAATATTTTTATTCCAAGAATTATTTCTTGTCTTAAACATATCCCTCGTCATTTTAAGTTCTTCTTTGAGGTTCAAATAAAAGATATGTGTCCCTTTTTAACTTTAAAAGCACAACATTAAAAATCAGGCTTATCACACAGTGCAGAGGTCCACTTGGAATTCGGAAGCGTATATTTGCTGTTTTTGCAAATGTCTAACGAAAAAGTTAAATAATCAGATACAGTTTAATTGCTATACCGAAGTCCTCAAAATGACTGCAAACTGCACGTAGCTTTTTCAAAATTCCACGTGAAGTACAGAAATGTATAACAAGATGTTCAAACACAAATAGAGCAAATCTGACAACATGTGGTTCATTGGTCAGCCATTGTAACATGTTTAACAATATTACGTAATCTTTGGTACAAGATGGAACAGTAGACTTCATTCAACACAGTTAATCCGATTTGGATGAATTATTCATCACAATATAGTAGAAACTAGCATTTAAAATCAGACATACTCATCGCCAAAAAAATATTCCAAACTTTTTTCCAACCCTGTATATACATATTTTTTTTTTTTTTACTAAGGGGGGGGGGGGGGGGGTTATTGGGCGAAATTGTGGGGGTCTGCAGCCCCCAGGCCCCGTGAACCAAACAATTACTCTTTTTTTGTTGGGGATTCAGGTGGTGGTGGTGGTGATGGGTATGGGGGGGGGGGGGGTGGTGTGATAAGGCCTATAGTGCAATAAACTAAAAGTGACACTAATTCCGTGAGAAATTTGTGTTTTTACTTTTGGAAGCGGGATATGTAGGTTCACGCACGCAATAATAAAGTAGACTTGGCCGACTTTAAATAGCCGAACCAATTTTTTTAAAATACAATGAAGGGAACGAAACAAACGAGGGGCAAGCCTGACGTGAATTGTTATGAAACAATATACATATTAGAGAAGAAAAATACAGCATTATTATGAATTGCCACTTCCCTTCCCTGGCCTACTAATATTGAGTGACGACTCTGACATTAACATGTCAGACATTTATATTATTTCTTTTCTGGGGGCTGAGGTGGTTTGCTTGTAGTCTAGTCTTGTCTTCAGGGGCGACTGAGTGACTTCCAAAGTGGAGGAGGGGCGCCAAGAAAACAGGGCACTTTATAAGAGAAATGGACACTTAATTCAAAGGAAGTTGGGAAACTGTCGACTGAAAATGGGCACGTCACACCAGAGGCACTTTTACAAAGTAATTCACTTCACTCTCAAGCTTTCTTCTCTCTCTTTAGCGAGTCCTTCTTTCTGTATGATTTTATCTTGTTCTCCCCCTTACTTTTGAATACATGGGATGTACACGATGGAACAGCCTTAGTGTGAATCAAAGAAATAGTCGGTCGTTGAATGCTTTTTGTCACTGAATAACCCTAATTAATAGTTGATCTAAAGACGGGCAGCGACTTAACACTGGGAGTAAAATGCCTAAAAATTTGTTTGCAAATTAAAATTCCTCCCATCAAGCTTCTCCATTTACTAACCATTGTCTCCGGCGGACCGTTTAATATTAATGAGTCAGAAAGAAGAGGATCTTGGGTATTTGATTCCAGTTCATCGTGACTTGGCCGTGAACCAGAATAGCCTGGTGGTTAAGTCGCTGCCCGGCAAGCAGTAGATGACAGGTTCGAATCCCGCTGGTTCCAATTTTTTCTGACTTGTGTTTTTCATTACAGATCGAGCATACGATCTTTAACACTGGGAGTAAAATGCCTAAAAATTTGTTTACACTTTTCTTAGTTGTCTTCAAATCTGGATTTTGTGTATACGTAATATAATTTAATTCTTTGTTAGTATTTTCTACAAAGGATTGTATTCTTTTATCTGCATGTCAATCTTAAAAAATGGATTAATGTGCATAATAAATGCTGACAGGGCTGTTGTGGAAAGCAGTTGGGGTCTGTCAGGGTTATGCTGAGTACGTCTCTGGTATGATTTTACAACAAAAATCATACGAACCAGGGGCGGATCCAGCATTTATGAGGGGGGAGGGGCCCGCACACTAATGCAGGTTTGTCAACTTTTGGAAAAGGTAGACCCGTATTTTTTGGGCCAGCTCCTCGAAAAATCGCTCAGCGGGGGTGGGGTGGGGGATGGGGGGTCCTTTATGGTCAAAATTCATACTTTTCTTCCAAAGGGGGGGGGGGCACGGGCCGGAAGTGCCCCCCCCCCCCCCCTGGATCCGCCACTGATACGAACAATTCAGAAAGATCATGTTCATTGTCAATGGACGCTTGTATTGAATATGTCTAGAATGCATGTTTCATTTAAATCCATTCATTATCAGAACAATATATTCAAAACGAGGATCATCTGATCACGAGTCAAGATACACTGCCTTCTTAAAAACATCCTTTGATTATACCTGACATACCGTGAATTTTGCAACAATGCAAAATCCAACATTCAATGTTGTTAAAAAAAAAGAACCAGAAACATTTTTTTTTTCGAATTCCCCCTCCCACACAGATATGGCTTCATTGTATTCTTTTTTTAAATATTAGAAATAAAAAAAACATTGTTCTATTCAACATTTAAATGTTGAAAGCAAGGGAACCATGCAGGCAGTGACATTTCTTTTTCGAAGTACCTCCCACAAAGATATATTTTGCGTGTACTTTTTAAACATCGTATATCTTTGTTACTTCAAACAACAGTTCTTCAAATACCATGGTTATTAGTGAAAATACATTTAGGAACTGGAACATGTTTTTTCGAAATCCCTCTTCCACGCAGGCATGAGTTCACTGTACTTTTTAATCGACATTGTTCCTTGTTATTTCAAACGGCAGTTGCTATAAATGTATCAACACAGAAATGTATGGTCATAAATGTCATAAAACAATACACATATGATACATATCCTAATAAATGTAAAAAGTCACTAAGTTTGGAGAAGTTCCCGTCTATAACTGAATTGTACCCCAAAACCATTGCGACTTCTCAAATATAGCTTCGTACCTATTATAGAACAATATGCTGGGATAATCTTATGAGACCGACGACCCACAGGTAGGAAATGATGAAACATAGGACAGCCTAACAATATGTACTGATACAAACATGCCCCTTTTCCCCAGAGGCGACCCTGGAGGGGGGGGGGGTGGAGGCACAGCACCTCCACCCAATTTCCAAGCACCCATAAAGTGCTCTTTTCCCCCTCTGATATGTGTCTTTTTTTTTCTTTCCATAAGAACACCCTTTCCCCATCCTATCAAGTTCTCCTGTTCAAATCTGATGAGTGATTATATTTTCTTCTGATAATTTCCCCTTTTCGTTTCAATTAAGTCCCCCTTTTGCCACTTTTTAAGTGCCCTTTTTCAAATCTGATGAGCGCCCCTTCTTTCCTTCTGAATAAGTGACAATTTCCCTTTCTTAGAAATGCCCATTTCCCATTTTGACAAGTGCCCTTTTTCAAACCTTATGGATGCCCTTTTGTTTTTGTTTTTTACTTCTGACAAATGTCTCCCCCTTGCCCTTTTCCCCTATTGACAATTCTCCCTTTTTCAAATCTGAATAGCGACCCTCTTCTTCGATTATGAATAGTGACCTTCTTCGATTATGAATAGTGACCCTCTTCTCCGATTATGAATAGCGACCCTCTTCTTCGATTATGAATAGCGACCTGCTTCGATTATGAATAGCAACTCTCTTCTTCAATTATGAATAGCAACCCACTTCTTCGATTATGAATAGCGACCCTCTTTTTCGATTATGAATTGCGACCTTATGAATAGCGACCCTTTTCTCCGATTTTGAATAGCGACCCTCTTCTTCGATTATGAATAGCGACCCTCTTTTTTGATTATGAATAGCGACCCTTTTCTTCGATTATGAATAGCGACACTCTTCTTAGATTATGAATGGCGACCCTCTTCTTTGATTATGAATAGTGACCCTCTTCTTCAATTATGAATAGCGACCTTTTTCTCTGATTATGATCAGCGACCCTCTTCTTCATGGATTGTGACCTTTTTTCTTCGATTATGAATATTGACATTTATGAATAGACCCTCTTTTCGTATGAATAAGGACCCTTATGATTAACAACCCTGATTTGGTATTATGACTAGCGACCCTCTTTCCGTATTGTGAATAGAATTCTTATTATGAATGGCGGTCCTTATGAATAATGACCTTGTAAATAGCGACCTTATGTCTTATCATGAATAGTGGTCCTTATATTTTTTTATGAATAGCGATTAGCGGTCCTTATGACTATCGAGCGGACCCCCATCATTCTGTCACCCAACAATGACAAAGAAAAAAAACTAACAGTTAGATCTAGATCAATAATTCGTGATGAGATTCTGGATCATATGACTATAAACAAATTGTTTAGTGTCAAGCAGTATGGTTTTTTGCCTGGTCGTTCAACAATGCTCCAGCTGATAAACGTATAGTTGATGAATGGTTTAACACTCTGGAGGAAAATGGTTCAATTGATGTGATTTATTTAGATTTCATGAAGGCCTTCGATAAGGTGCCCCACCGTCGGCTGCTTGCCAAGATTAGAAGCTATGGCATAAGTGAGTTGGTGGTTAATTGGAATGAAGCATTTCTAGTTGGGAGAAGACAGCGTGAATGTGTGAATGGAGAATATTCCAGTTGGGGTCTTGTTGCAAGTGGAATTCCAGAAGGTAGTGTTCTTGGGCCCGTGTTGTTTGTGTTGTATATATTAAATGATCTACCTGACACGATTTCTGAGAGTAGTGTATATCTATTTGCTGATGACACAAAGGTTTTCAAGTCCACAACAGATTAGAATGATTGTATTGCCCTTCAGAGGGATTTTGATAGGCTCAAAAAGATCCTTAGACATGGGTCCCATTTTCCCCCAAAAAAATTCTTAGACATGGGTCCCCTTTTCATTAAAAAGATCCTTAGACATGGGTCCCATTTTCCCCCAAAAAATCCTTAGACATGGGTCCCATTTTCCCCCAAAAAATCCTTAGACATGGGTCCCATTTTCCCAAAAAAAATGTTGTCCCTACAATCCCCCCCCCCCCCCACTGAGAGACTTTTTGAGAAGCTGGCGAGGACCCCCCCCCCCCCAAAAAAAAAAAAATAAAAAATAAATAAATAAATAAATAAATAAATAAATAAATAAAAAAATATGGGTCTACCTTTTTCACAAAAAATCCTTAGACATGGGTGCCTATTTACAGCAAAAGGACCCTTGGATGTGGGTATGGGTCTTGAGTTCTCAGCCGCACACCCCCGTCCGATTATAATCTGAGTACCCCCCCCCCCCCCCCCCCCCGGGGAATTTAATCAGACGAACCTTTGTTTATTTAGATAAGGATAATTTTTCACTCTTGTACAAATCGCTTGTTCGTCCCCAAATAGAGTACGCTCATGCTGTGTGGAGCCCCCACCTTAAGAAACATATACCTGCTTTGGAAAATGTCCAAAGAAGAGCAACTAGATTAGTCCCAGAGTTAAAGGGGCTGCCTTATATGCACAAAGATTGAGGAAGTTGAATATCCCTACCTTAGCTTACAGGAGGGCTCGAGACGATAAGATTGAAACATACAAGATTTTTAATAAATACGATTCTGATGTAACCCCAAATCTTGAATTACAATCCAAAGATCAGACACGAGGACATAGTAAAAAAAATTGTTTATTCCTAGGACCAAAACTCAGAGATACAAAAATTCTTTCTATACATGTACGAATTATACGTAAACCATGGAATAATCTTTCCAACGACACCATTACTGCCCCAAGTGTGGACAGTTTTGAAGTAGCTTTGGATAGGTGCTGGAAAAATGAGCCCTTTAAGTACGATTACGAATCGCCTGCACCATACAGGAAACGATCCAGCCATCTTGAATAATATATCTGTAAAGCGCTTAGAAACACAACCATGTATTTAATAGGCGCTATATAAAAGCGGAATATTATTATTATTATTATTATTATTATTATTGAAGAGGAAAAAGAACTTGGAACTGAATATAGAGGCGCAGTGCCTGCGTTCAGTATCTTCCCTAGGTATCCCTAGGTAGTACAAATAAGAGAAATGTCTCTAAGTTTAACCTAGAACTAGATCTACATAGATCTAATGTTAGTGACAATAATTGAAGTAAATATGTTGAATTTACAGTCTAGAGACTAGACTCTTGCCTGTAACTTAGAATCTAGACCAATATTATATGGTCTAGGCTCTAGATCTGGACTCTGTATTATCTGAATTTGACGTCACCGCACAAAGTAAAAAAAAGTTGTGGAAAGCTTAGAGGGTGAGTACACCTGTATTTATGCTTAATTTTCGAAATTTAGAATATATTTATAGCAAGTTCTGCCATTGTATTAAATCTGTTCCAATTTCTCTACATTTTGAAAGTATTCTACAGAGCTGTATGTCATGAAACAATGTGTAATCTACTCTCGAACTTTCAATTCAATTTTCATCGTCATGAGCTAATGTTGCAGCTCGATTCCCCTTACCTCCCTGTCACTCGTGACGGCTTACCCGGACTTTCGGGCGGGACTATCTCGATACGTTTCGATAGATGATCTATTGATTGATGTTAATGCCAATAGTTAACAGATTTAGTAAACCTCGAAATAGATCGAACTTAGTCTGTATGTCGATGATTTGGTTATCTAAGTTAGATGTAGACGCATAGACCCTATTATTCTGAAAGACAAAGGGCCCACGTGACAGCTTTGCTTTCTAATTGTTCTGTTCCAGAGACCAGTCCAGGTCCAGAGTTTGCTAATGGCTGTAATGGCTAGTTGCAGGGTTGTAAATTTAACGTAGTGTTTCTTTTATAGTAAAAGTTAATTTGCTTTGGTGTACCGTGTACTAATGTTAGATGAGCTTTAATTGGCCCCCATTTTTCATCTAAAGTTGAGCCAAGGCTAGCTAGGCAAACATCTAGACCGAACGAGAGACAGAAATTTTGGTCTAGGCAAGCATCATGATCATCATGATGATGAGATTTTATATTTTTTACATTTCAAGAGAGAGAGAGAGGGGGGGGGGGGGGGGGTGTACATAATTTAGTGTTGAGTCTCGACCAGAATCAAAGGCCTTTTTTTAAGGTAATAAATCTCCGCTGAGTAATAGCTGGATGGCCTTTGTTTCAGTATCGCATTTAGTCTCATCATGTTGACTTTGATTTCCGTCAGATAAACATGGCAAGGAACTAACGTGTGGCTGATCTACATGTAGGCCTACTTGAAGATCTACTAGAGCTCTTACTAGAGCTTGTTAGAGGTCTCCTTACATAACTCAACAACTGTTGGAGGTGCCGGATGAAGTGAAAGTCCTACTACTAAAGACTTTGATGAGACGAAAAATAAACGGGTAAGTCTAGGCCTAGACCTTACGTAGCGTTCGTGGCAGCGTCCCGGGGCTAGGGACTAGACCTAACTAGTTAGACCTAGGCCTAGCCCTAGACCTATTACAACTAAAATTATAGGTCTGGTGGTGGTAGTGGATCCCGTATCAGTTAACCGGGGGTGATGTGTTCACAATAAAGAGAGGCATTTTTAGTTAACATTGTCCAACCAAAACAACAACCATTGGCGGATCCAGGGGGGGGGGGGCCAATTTCGCGATTGTGCCCCCCCCCCCCCCCCCCCCTTTTAGAGTGAAGACCTTTTTTTTTTTTTTTTAATGCTTGTCAGGGAATTATTGAGGTAAACTGGACCGCATAACCCCTTACTAAGCGATTTGTGAAGATTCGGAAAAAAAAATTTTTTCGTCCCCCCCCCCCACTGAGCGACTTTTCGAGAAGTTGGCGACGAGACTAAAAAAATACGGGTCTACCTTTTCACAAACTTTCATTTTTGTGCCCCCTCTTTTACTAAATCCTGGATCCGCCCCTGAACAACCATTTTTTTTTTCTGAGGAATAATGGACAATTAATTTTCCTTTATCCACCACTGAGATCTGTTTTCAGTGTAATATTAAATTAGTCGTTTAGTGTCTTTAAATATCATTTATGATTATATTTAAGGGATGTTCAGTGTGATGTCATAAATACAAGGTTTAGTCCCCTTAATTATTCCATTAAACATTTCATTAATTCCTGCAAACAGAAACAAAACAAAATATGATGGGTGAACTTATGTTATTGACCATATTATTTTCATTGGTATTTTTATGATTATTATTATTGGTATTGGTAGCAGTAGTATTATCAAGGCCAAAAATGACACTTTCGATTATAATCCATGAATATATTGTACATGTAGTTAGTCTCCTCTTTGAAGAGATGAAGAGGGTGAGGATGAGTGTATGTGTAATTTTTTTCTTAATACAGGATAATGCTTCTCTATCTACCCCATCTATTCTACAACAGATGATGATGATGATGATTAAGATCAGAGGAAGGCTTACCTACTGAGAATGAAGACAAATTCTGAGAGCATACCTGCCAACTCCTCCGTTTTAGACGGAGTTTCTCAGTTTTTAACATATTTAAGAGGCCAAAAAACGGAGTACTCCGTTTTTCTGTTTCCGGGGAAAAAAAACGAAACTAGTACGACAATACAATATTGCCTATAAAAAATACGATTTCCCGATCTTTTTTCCCCCTTTTTCTTTTCTTTCTTTAAAAAATAAAACAAACAAAGCCTCACTTTGGGAGTTTATCACTTCTCTCACCGGGGGGGGGGGGGGGACCCTCTAAGAAAGCAATTACTGAATTAGGACAGGGGTATGTCCGTTACTTTAATACTGCCGACTCATTAGAAGTCTGTGGTATAATTCGTCTCACATTATTTTGTGATAAGTACCCCATGGCAGTTCTAGGAGGTACCCACCGTACTGCGATGCATTTATATATGTGCTCCACATACACTCTAATGACTGCATGACTTGCGGTTTCGTAGAGCTCACCCCTAATTCCTAGGGTTGATTTTGGTCGTGAGTGACATTTTTCAGAACAAAAAATGTCAGAAACTGTATTTTTGGACTTTGTTTGTCCCTATTTATTCTGTATTTAGTTCAAAACGTACGAAATTATTCTCTATTTCGCCAATACTCCGTCATGACGGCGCTGTTAGTCGGAGCTGTTCTCAACAGCCTTGGCTGCCTGAACTTCGGGGGAGGAGTCCTCAGTAAATGCCTCACTGAGCTGCTTAATTGAAGAAATTTCAGTTATGGAAACACTTTACTTATCATCATTTATTTGAATACTACATATAATATTTGATGATAAATTCATTGTACAGTATATTTGAGTAGATGATTGACACATTCTTACCAAATTTAGACTCCCCCCAAATGAAATGTAAATTATATGTACTTCTGCGTTTTCAAAACACTTATTTTATTTCTAAGGTATGAGAAAAACTACAGTGGTGTGATAGTGTACTATATTTGTTTGTGAATGGTATAAAAGGCAAAGTTAGTCTCTTTAATAAAACACATATGCACATCCAAGCCTACACCAAACCTTATACTTACATGCACACACACCCACACCCACACCCACAATGATACGAAACATTAAAAGAGCCACTTAAACCCCCCCCCCTTTTTTTTTTTACTTTGTAGATTGAATGACAAGTGACAATTTAAGATAACAATTGAGCCCATCAAATGGATCAATAGTTGACTCCTGTTGAATATATGCAGTTCCTTTCATATTTCTTATTTCAATTTAATTTTTTTTCCCCTGTACCCACAAAATATAAAAAATATTAAGATCTTGGGGTTGGGCATGTCCCCTGGCAAAAGAGTTCGTGTGAAGCCCTGTAATAGCCTTAATTTTTTTATCACATTTGAATTTTTGAAATGTCTCTTTTTTAGACACTTTTATGTTTTTCTTATAATTCAATTTTTTCATTACTAGATATCTGTGAACACTTTGGGGTCCTCATTTTCATCATATGGTGTGCTAATAATGCATGTCACATTCATTTTCGCGAAAATCTGATTTTTGTGTGGAAAATCTGATTTTTTAAGGCAACCAGTATGGTTTTTTTTTTGTTGTTGAGAGGTTAGCATCTCTGCATTCATGCAGTGCAATCCCATGTACTATGTGTGTGCCATCACTGCAGTTCTTCAGCTAAGTAAATTGTAGGTATAGTCTACAATTACTATGGTGCATCTCCTGATCCAGAGTCTCAGTCCCCCCCCCCCCCACATAAAAATGAGACCTTCAATCTCCTGGTAATATATTGTATCTTTAGAAACAAGTACATTGACCATCAAGTAATATATTGTATCTTTAGAAACAAGTACATTGACCATCAAGCAACTATTTTTGATGATTCATTTGCTTCCCATAAATTATTGTAACCATACAGTTTATAAACTGTATACCTAATAGTGCACTTCACAGAGCTTATAATGCAGGAACTTTAGGGGGGCATTACCATGACTACCTTCTGAACCTCTGCCATGGCGCGGCACTTGGACCCCCAGTTGCGACACGCTGCAGACGCCGCGCTCGCGTGACTCAGTTTTTTTACTTTCCAATGTTGGCAGGTATGTGAGAGGAACAATTAATACTTAGCTGCTTCAGTTTTGGTAGGCATATATGATGTAAGAGTAAGATTGCTATCAGGGGCGTCGATCTGTTTTTTGCAGGGGGGGGGGGGGGCAAAACAGCCTAATAGCATCTTTTATGATTTTTTTCAACACCTCTTAATTACCAGCTTCTTCAAGGTAACATGAGGGAGGAAATATATCAATATTTTTATTTTTATTTTATCTGTTTTTTGCAGGGGGGGGGGGGCAAAACAGCCTAATAGCATCTTTTATGATTTTTTTCAACACCTCTTAATTACCAGCTTCTTCAAGGTAACATGAGGGAGGGAAATATATCAATATTTTTATTTTTATTTTATCTGTTTTTTGCAGGGGGGGGGGCAAAACAGCCTAATAGCATCTTTTATGATTTTTTTCAACACCTCTTAATTACCAGCTTCTTCAAGGTAACATGAGGGAGGAAATATATCAATATTTTTATTTTTATTTTATTTATTTATTTTATTTATTTTTTTTTTTCTTTCTTCTTTTTTTTTATTTATTTATTTATTTTTATTTTTATTTTATTTATTTTTTTTTTTGGGGGGGGGGGCAAAACTATATATTTGCCCTCCTACTGCACACCTACCACCCCATAATCGACGCCCCTGGTTGCTATTAGTATATCAATACAATCAAGGTACACAGTTTTTTTTTTGTTTAGGAAGATATTGTTTAAATTTTTTTTTACATAAACATTGAATTTTATTGTGACTTTACTAATTTAGTTTCTTTTGAATAGCCTTGAAAGTTTTATCTGTCCAACTGGAAAAACTTTTTTTCCTCTTTAAATACTTTTTGAGAATTCCCACTTATTATTCTATTAAATTCATTTAACGAGTCAGTGTTAACTATTAATAGGAAACTCGAAATTTCAGTCTTTTTTCAAATTCTAATTGTTGCTTGCTAAATTATAAAATACACAATGGATGCTATTTTCTAAAATCTTTCCTCTTTTCTTTCAACAGACATGGATTTCTACTTCAACTCTTCAGTGAAATAGACCCCTGCTTTGATAAACATCTATTTCTTCATATTGAAATCATACCTGGATTCCAGTCGAATATGCATCATTAGAATGGTGGAAGAGGAGTTTTAAACAGGTGCCGCAGAACGTCTTGGAAAGTGGAGGGGCTTAGTGGGGGGGGGGGGGGGGGGGGGGGGGGCTGCGTGTATTACCACATTTTTGCACTGCCGTACGTTTGCATGTGTTTACTGAAAAAGGTGGGGGCTGCAGGCCCCCCCCCCCCCCCCCACCGGTTCCGCGGTCCCTGTTAAAGTTCTTCAATTATATCTTAACCATCTTACCCATCCCCTCCCCATGTCAAATGTTGCAGTCACATGCAGCCATTTTGTGTAGTAGCTCGTTATTGTGAGGAGGTCTTTCTTTTCTATATGGCCTAGTGACATTACATGGCCCCTCATGAAATACAGATAAGCACTGCCACAGCCACTTGGCCTCTTCTTTATTAAATCTTCTCACCATGTATAACAAATTAATAATAATAATTAACTGATTCTATGAATTTGTGCTAATTGAATTACTATTCTATTATTGATCTTCAGAGAAAATCCATACTATTCAACACTTTATTTCAGGGATGCCACTGTTCAGGCAAAAGTAGCAATTCCTACTTTTTCAACATAATTTTAGCCATATAAAACCACTGTTTATGTAGTAGCCAAGGGCCCATTCTAGATGATTTTCCCACTTTTTTATCAATTCTAATTGGCATCCCTGTTATTTAGATTAAAACTATAGAATTAGACCTGTGTGTGTGTTTCTCCCGCCCCCCCCCCCTTTTTTAGTTAGACTTTTAATATTATTAATATGCAATATACATGTACCAACTAAAAGGAAGATGAATCATTTGATTTATATTTCTTAGAATTGTCAACAAGACCCACATTTGGAAACAAATTTGTAGGCATTTTACTCCCAGTGTTAAAGATCGTATGCTCGATCTGTAATGAAAAATACAAGTCAGAAAAAATTGGAACCAGCGGGATTCGAACCTGTATTCTACTGCTTTCCTGGCAGCGACTTAACCACCAGGCTATTCACGACCAAATCACGATGAACTGGAATCAAATACCCAAGATCCTCTTCTTTCTGACTCATTAATATTCAACAGTCCACCGTAGACAATGGTTAGTAAACGAAGAAGCTTGATGGGAGGAATTTTAATTTGTAAACAAATTTTTTAGGCATTTTACTCTCAGTGTTAAAGATCGTATGCTCGATCTGTAATGAAAAACACAAGTCAGAAAAACACAAGTCAGAAACAACTGGAACCAGCTGGTTCCAACTTTTTCTGACTTGTGTTTTTCATTACAGATCGAGCATACGATCTTTAACACTGGGAGTAAAATGCCTAAAAATTTGTTTACAAATTAAAATTCCTCCCATCAAGCTTCTTCGTTTAAAGACTCACATTATCTTTGTTTTTCAAGAGTAACATGGTGTGCGTATTGAACATGGAAATTAGATGGTCATTTATTTTTGTTTATTATTTCTTCTTTTGTGGGGGTGTAGTGGTAAAAAGTATCTATTTCTCCAGTGTAAATTCAATAATTTACCTGTTGAATAGGGATTGAAATTAATAATGTATGATTCATTTAGATTGAAATTCATTTTTTAATGCATGTACATATTTGTACTACTGTTAAGAAAAGAATGATATTATTTGACCATGACAAGTCAGTTGTAATGGAACTCTTGAAAGAGTATGACTGCAGATAAATGATGGGTTTATTTAAGAAGTAATACAATGTCTAAACATCTCTAAAGACTGTTCTCATTTCTGCATGTACAAACATATTCATTAAAAAGTGAGAAAATCTAACTATTTCCGAATCGACGTGGGCAAAAAATTGCACCTTAAATCTTGATTGTAAGAAAGATAAATGTTATTGAAAATTTTCATGTGAACATGATAAAGGTCCTCTCACGTTATATCAGTGACATGAACCATATGGGGGATGGGGGTGTGATCGAGGCGTGTATGAGAGAGAGAGAGAGAGAGAGAGAGAAATAAAAAAGAGAGAGGGAAGAAAAAAGATGAGAAAAGGTGAAAGAAGATTTTATGATTTTTTTTTTTTTTTTTGGGGGGGGGGGGGGGGGTTAGCCAGAACTCCAAGCTTTTTTTACCTCCAAAATGAACCAGGACGTGTGATCGAGGTGTGTGTATGAGAGAGAGAGGGAGAGAGAGAAAGGGGAGGGAAGAAAAAAAGATGAGGAAAGGTGAAAGAGAAGATTTGATGAAAATGGGGGAGGGGAATTTTTTTTAGCTAGCCCTTCGAGAATTTTTTTTCCTCCTCCAAAATTCGCTCGGGGGGGGGGGGGGAGGCTGGGGTTACCAGATTTTATGAGGTCCAGTTTTCCTCCATAATTCTCTGACAAGCAAAAAACGAATTTCAAAAAAAGGTTATATGTTATAAAAGAAAGGGGTGGCACACTGTAGGCTTATACTTGTCTTTCAAAAAAAAATGGGGGGGGGGTCAAAAGCTGTTAGGGGGCAGTCTGTCCCCTTGCCCACCCCCCCCCCCCCCCCCACCCCCGGGTATGCTAGTGGGGGGGGGGGGAGAAAGAGAGAAAGAAAGTAAAGAATAAAAATGTAATAGTTTTCGGGTCAACTAAAATGGCCGAATTTTCAAGGTTCATATTTCTCTTTGAAAGTTACAATTATAAGATTCACAAATTGGCATCAATGCGAAAGTTGCCCCTCAAGAAAATCAAAGGATACCTCTTCTTCTACGCCGGCTCATATTTTATTCTTACCTTTGGCCTTCAATTATTATACACAGCTCCGCCCCCCCCCCCCCTTTTTTTTTATAACATTATCCTACTGGTGAAAGATTGTAAATTTATTAAAAAGTAATTTGAAAAATTACTTATTATGAATGTAAAAGTTTTTTTCTCTTAATTCATGAGATGTGATAAATTTAATGTGAACAACATGTATTTATCTTCTTAATTTCGGTATACAACTCATTGAACTCGACCAAGTAACGTTATTTAAGTGGAACGACGGTAACCCTTTTGTGCTGACTAATCACATGGTGGGACCTAATTATCATAAAGATTTAATGACACCATATGAATGACGCCCATTCGTCAATTATCGATGGATCGTGATAGCCGCTTAGATCGGTCGTGGAGAGAGGGGGAGAGAGGACGTGTTTTGAGTTACTTGACTTGACTTTGACTTGACGGTGTGGTTTGGTGAGGTCTTTTTTTTATTGTTAACATTTGGATTCTTCAGTGTGTGTTTTTTTTCTTCTAATAAAGTAGGCCTAGATAAATACTTCTTAAGTTGTGTTCGTAATTGTAGGCTTTATATTTTATTGAAAACAAGCTGCTGAAAACTGCTTATCCAATAATAGCCAGCCAATGGAGTAAAATGGAGTCAAAAGGGGCCTGAGCTTTCGATCCTAGCAGAATCTTCGTCAGAGGCAAAAAGACGAACATAAAGACCAAGACAAGCATATATATAGACTACAGGCACAAAACAGATTACATGTAACAGAAACTGTAAGGAAGGAGCTGTGGACACAAAACAATGGGAACAAAAGGGGAGTGTTGGGAGTCAAAACCCATGAGTCAAGTGGGTGTGGAGGGGGATTAAAACAAATACAAAGGTGTGGAGATCAAAGGAGAGTAATAAGTGAGGAGCCCCAAGCTTAGGGGTGGGTAACCTGTGAAAGCAAAGGATAAGTGGGGAGGTAACATCAAACAGGATAAGGAACAATGCAAAGACAAGAGAAAGGAATAAGCGCTATACAAGTTCAGTGCAGTGGAGTGGTAGGGCAGAAAATAAAGAGGGAGTCGAGTTGTTAGACAGCAAGTGCAAAATATAGCATATAAAGTAAAATGCAAATAAAATATATGTGTACATACACATACACATACATATATATATACACATATGTATGTGTATATGCATGTGTGTGTGTATATATATGTATATAGATATATATGTATATATGCATATATATACATATACATATATATAATAAATATGAAAATGTAGGGAAGGGGAGAAATAAAGAGGGAGTCGAGTTGTTAGACAACAAGTGCAAAATATAGCATATAAAGTAAAATGCAAATAAAATATATGTGTACATACACATATACATACATATATATATATATATATATATATATATATATATATATATACACATATGTACGTGTATATATATGTGTGTGTGTATAAATATGTATATAGATATAATATATGTACACATGTATATATATACATATACATATATATAATAAATATGAAAATGTAGGGAAGGGGAGTAAAAAGATGTATTAATCATTTCCCTCCTGGATGTTGAGGCCATGAGGTTGGATGGTGCGGAGACGTCTCATCCAGTACTTCTCCCTGCTGGTTCGGACTGTGTCCGGACGGGTACCTAAAGATTCAATGCCCTGTAGAATCATATCGGTGATGGAATGGTTAGGAAGGTTAAAATGGTGGCCCACTGTACTGGAGTGTCGAGCTTGGCTGTGTTGACAGTGGATCTGTGCCCATAGAAGCGTCTCTTGAGTGTGGTCTTGGTTTCCCCTACGTACTGGGTCCTGCAGACTCTGCAAGTGATGAGATATACAACATTAGTGGTGGTGCAAGTGATATTACCCTTGGCTTGGTGAGGGAGGTTGGTAGAGTTGCTGGTGAAAGTGTCACCCTATCATGGATGTGTATAGCACATACGGTGCATTTGTTGGCTGTACATTTGAAGGTGCCGTGCTGAATGGGAGAAGAATGGCGAGAGAGAGGGGGGACTTCAGCACGAACGATGAGATCCTTGAGGTTGCGGGGGCGTCGGTAAGACAGGATTGGGGTACTGGGAACAGCCTGTAGGAGACGATCAGAAGTGTTGAGAATACGGTGGTTGTCATGAAGGATATTGCGGAGAGGAGGGAGATTAGGGTGGAAGGTGGTCACGAGAGGTATTCTGTCATTGGTATCCTGGCTGTCAGTTTTCTGTTTGAGAACTTCAGATCTGGGGAGGGAAAGAACTTTGTTGATGGCTTGTTGGGCTGTCCTGGCGCTATGGCCCCTAATATTTTATTATTAACTTTTAAGTTATTCACTTTTGTCATCATGGCTGCGGCCGCGGCCATCTTGGATTCTGACGACCGGGTTAGTTCCGAGTCGGAAGAAGAGGACATGTCATGGGAAAATCTTTCCCAGTATCACTTGCAAAAGCAGGTTAATATAAAACAACAGCAGGTTAAAGATAAATCTAAATCCAAATCAACTCTGGAAAACTTATTAGTCAAGTTCAGGAACCAGAAAAGGCAGAACCAGAAGAAGATTCTCAATCACACTCACACTCTGTTCAACTTCAACAATGCCAAGTCTCTCGTAAAAGAGTAAATTTTGAAATTGATTCTAATTCGAGTAGTAGCAACGAGCTTGATGCTAGTAGTAGTAGTGAATATCAGTGGAAGACTCAAAAGACTAAATGTAAAAGTAAGGCTAAACAACATAGAACCAGTTATGATAATGAATATGAACAGACTAACAATGTTGTTAATGACTCATACATTCCACCTAAACAACCAAAGCCAAAGCCTAAAATTGTTGTTATTAATTCTCTTGAGGTTAAACTTGCTAAGATTAACCCGATAAAGGTGGCTAAAGCTTTGAATAGTGTAGTTGGTTCAGGAAGTATTAAGAGTGTTGGAAGAACAAATCAGGGAGGAATTAGTGTCCATTGTTTTACTTCTTCTCAAGCTTGTCGGTTGAAAGGCATTTCACAGCTGGGGGATTGGTTGGTGACATCTGAGTTTGCTAAATCAGAAACTCAATGTAAGGGAGTTATCTCTGGTATATCTGTTGATGTTTCTGATAAAGATATAATTTCTGAATGTAAAGATTTTGGAGTTATTGATGCTAGGAGAATTTCACATAAAAGAGATGGTCAACTGAAGAAGACTTTGTCTGTTGTTCTTACATTTAATTCTACAAATTTGCCTCCATCAGTTAAGTTAGGGTTTGAGATTTTTGAAACTAAGCCATTCATTCCACCGGTTATTCGTTGTTTTAAGTGTCAACGTCTTGGTCATGTTGCTACTGCTTGCCGTGGTAGTGTAAGATGTGTTAGATGTAGTGGTCCACATTCCTTTGAAGAATGTACTCAGAAAGATCAGGTTCACTGTAGTCGGTGTGGTGGTAATCATTCTGCTGCTTATGCAGGTTGTAGCACTGTAAAAGAAAAGGATCTGTGCCCATAGAAGCGTCTCTTGAGTGTGGTCTTGGTTTCCCCTACGTACTGGGTCCTGCAGACTCTGCAAGTGATGAGATATACAACATTAGTGGTGGTGCAAGTGATATTACCCTTGGCTTGGTGAGGGAGGTTGGTAGAGTTGCTGGTGAAAGTGTCACCCTATCGTGGATGTGTATAGCACATACGGTGCATTTGTTGGCTGTACATTTGAAGGTGCCGTGCTGAATGGGAGAAGAATGGCGAGAGAGAGGGGGGACTTCAGCACGAACGATGAGATCCTTGAGGTTGCGGGGGCGTCGGTAAGACAGGATTGGGGTACTGGGAACAGCCTGTAGGAGACGATCAGAAGTGTTGAGAATACGGTGGTTGTCATGAAGGATATTGCGGAGAGGAGGGAGATTAGGGTGGAAGGTGGTCACGAGAGGTATTCTGTCATTGGTATCCTGGCTGTCAGTTTTCTGTTTGAGAACTTCAGATCTGGGGAGGGAAAGAACTTTGTTGATGGCTTGTTGGGCTGTCCTGGCGCTATGGCCCCTAATATTTTATTATTAACTTTTAAGTTATTTACTTTTGTCATCATGGCTGCGGCCGCGGCCATCTTGGATTCTGACGACCGGGTTAGTTCCAAGTCGGAAGAAGAGGACATGTCATGGGAAAATCTTTCCCAGTATCACTTGCAAAAGCAGGTTAATATAAAACAACAGCAGGTTAAAGATAAATCTAAATCCAAATCAACTCTGGAAAACTTATTAGTCAAGTTCAGGAACCAGAAAAGGCAGAACCAGAAGAAGATTCTCAATCACACTCACACTCTGTTCAACTTCAACAATGCCAAGTCTCTCGTAAAAGAGTAAATTTTGAAATTGATTCTAATTCGAGTAGTAGCAACGAGCTTGATGCTAGTAGTAGTAGTGAATATCAGTGGAAGACTCAAAAGACTAAATGTAAAAGTAAGGCTAAACAACATAGAACCAGTTATGATAATGAATATGAACAGACTAACAATGTTGTTAATGACTCATACATTCCACCTAAACAACCAAAGCCAAAGCCTAAAATTGTTGTTATTAATTCTCTTGAGGTTAAACTTGCTAAGATTAACCCGATAAAGGTGGTTGAATAGTGTAGTTGGTTCAGGAAGTATTAAGAGTGTTGGAAGAACAAATCAGGGAGGAATTAGTGTCCATTGTTTTACTTCTTCTCAAGCTTGTCGGTTGAAAGGCATTTCACAGCTGGGGGATTGGTTGGTGACATCTGAGTTTGCTAAATCAGAAACTCAATGTAAGGGAGTTATCTCTGGTATATCTGTTGATGTTTCTGATAAAGATATAATTTCTGAATGTAAAGATTTTGGAGTTATTGATGCTAGGAGAATTTCACATAAAAGAGATGGTCAACTGAAGAAGACTTTGTCTGTTGTTCTTACATTTAATTCTACAAATTTGCCTCCATCAGTTAAGTTAGGGTTTGAGATTTTTGAAACTAAGCCATTCATTCCACCGGTTATTCGTTGTTTTAAGTGTCAACGTCTTGGTCATGTTGCTACTGCTTGCCGTGGTAGTGTAAGATGTGTTAGATGTAGTGGTCCACATTCCTTTGAAGAATGTACTCAGAAAGATCAGGTTCACTGTAGTCGGTGTGGTGGTAATCATTCTGCTGCTTATGCAGGTTGTAGCACTGTAAAAGAAAAGGATCTGTGCCCATAGAAGCGTCTCTTGAGTGTGGTCTTGGTTTCCCCTACGTACTGGGTCCTGCAGACTCTGCAAGTGATGAGATATACAACATTAGTGGTGGTGCAAGTGATATTACCCTTGGCTTGGTGAGGGAGGTTGGTAGAGTTGCTGGTGAAAGTGTCACCCTATCGTGGATGTGTATAGCACATACGGTGCATTTGTTGGCTGTACATTTGAAGGTGCCGTGCTGAATGGGAGAAGAATGGCGAGAGAGAGGGGGGACTTCAGCACGAACGATGAGATCCTTGAGGTTGCGGGGGCGTCGGTAAGACAGGATTGGGGTACTGGGAACAGCCTGTAGGAGACGATCAGAAGTGTTGAGAATACGGTGGTTGTCATGAAGGATATTGCGGAGAGGAGGGAGATTAGGGTGGAAGGTGGTCACGAGAGGTATTCTGTCATTGGTATCCTGGCTGTCAGTTTTCTGTTTGAGAACTTCAGATCTGGGGAGGGAAAGAACTTTGTTGATGGCTTGTTGGGCTGTCCTGGCGCTATGGCCCCTAATATTTTATTATTAACTTTTAAGTTATTTACTTTTGTCATCATGGCTGCGGCCGCGGCCATCTTGGATTCTGACGACCGGGTTAGTTCCGAGTCGGAAGAAGAGGACATGTCATGGGAAAATCTTTCCCAGTATCACTTGCAAAAGCAGGTTAATATAAAACAACAGCAGGTTAAAGATAAATCTAAATCCAAATCAACTCTGGAAAACTTATTAGTCAAGTTCAGGAACCAGAAAAGGCAGAACCAGAAGAAGATTCTCAATCACACTCACACTCTGTTCAACTTCAACAATGCCAAGTCTCTCGTAAAAGAGTAAATTTTGAAATTGATTCTAATTCGAGTAGTAGCAACGAGCCTGATGCTAGTAGTAGTAGTGAATATCAGTGGAAGACTCAAAAGACTAAATGTAAAAGTAAGGCTAAACAACATAGAACCAGTTATGATAATGAATATGAACAGACTAACAATGTTGTTAATGACTCATACATTCCACCTAAACAACCAAAGCCAAAGCCTAAAATTGTTGTTATTAATTCTCTTGAGGTTAAACTTGCTAAGATTAACCCGATAAAGGTGGTTGAATAGTGTAGTTGGTTCAGGAAGTATTAAGAGTGTTGGAAGAACAAATCAGGGAGGAATTAGTGTCCATTGTTTTACTTCTTCTCAAGCTTGTCGGTTGAAAGGCATTTCACAGCTGGGGGATTGGTTGGTGACATCTGAGTTTGCTAAATCAGAAACTCAATGTAAGGGAGTTATCTCTGGTATATCTGTTGATGTTTCTGATAAAGATATAATTTCTGAATGTAAAGATTTTGGAGTTATTGATGCTAGGAGAATTTCACATAAAAGAGATGGTCAACTGAAGAAGACTTTGTCTGTTGTTCTTACATTTAATTCTACAAATTTGCCTCCATCAGTTAAGTTAGGGTTTGAGATTTTTGAAACTAAGCCATTCATTCCACCGGTTATTCGTTGTTTTAAGTGTCAACGTCTTGGTCATGTTGCTACTGCTTGCCGTGGTAGTGTAAGATGTGTTAGATGTAGTGGTCCACATTCCTTTGAAGAATGTACTCAGAAAGATCAGGTTCACTGTAGTCGGTGTGGTGGTAATCATTCTGCTGCTTATGCAGGTTGTAGCACTGTAAAAGAAAAGGATCTGTGCCCATAGAAGCGTCTCTTGAGTGTGGTCTTGGTTTCCCCTACGTACTGGGTCCTGCAGACTCTGCAAGTGATGAGATATACAACATTAGTGGTGGTGCAAGTGATATTACCCTTGGCTTGGTGAGGGAGGTTGGTAGAGTTGCTGGTGAAAGTGTCACCCTATCATGGATGTGTATAGCACATACGGTGCATTTGTTGGCTGTACATTTGAAGGTGCCGTGCTGAATGGGAGAAGAATGGCGAGAGAGAGGGGGGACTTCAGCACGAACGATGAGATCCTTGAGGTTGCGGGGGCGTCGGTAAGACAGGATTGGGGTACTGGGAACAGCCTGTAGGAGACGATCAGAAGTGTTGAGAATACGGTGGTTGTCATGAAGGATATTGCGGAGAGGAGGGAGATTAGGGTGGAAGGTGGTCACGAGAGGTATTCTGTCATTGGTATCCTGGCTGTCAGTTTTCTGTTTGAGAACTTCAGATCTGGGGAGGGAAAGAACTTTGTTGATGGCTTGTTGGGCTGTCCTGGCGCTATGGCCCCTAATATTTTATTATTAACTTTTAAGTTATTCACTTTTGTCATCATGGCTGCGGCCGCGGCCATCTTGGATTCTGACGACCGGGTTAGTTCCGAGTCGGAAGAAGAGGACATGTCATGGGAAAATCTTTCCCAGTATCACTTGCAAAAGCAGGTTAATATAAAACAACAGCAGTTTAAAGATAAATCTAAATCCAAATCAACTCTGGAAAACTTATTAGTCAAGTTCAGGAACCAGAAAAGGCAGAACCAGAAGAAGATTCTCAATCACACTCACACTCTGTTCAACTTCAACAATGCCAAGTCTCTCGTAAAAGAGTAAATTTTGAAATTGATTCTAATTCGAGTAGTAGCAACGAGCTTGATGCTAGTAGTAGTAGTGAATATCAGTGGAAGACTCAAAAGACTAAATGTAAAAGTAAGGCTAAACAACATAGAACCAGTTATGATAATGAATATGAACAGACTAACAATGTTGTTAATGACTCATACATTCCACCTAAACAACCAAAGCCAAAGCCTAAAATTGTTGTTATTAATTCTCTTGAGGTTAAACTTGCTAAGATTAACCCGATAAAGGTGGCTAAAGCTTTGAATAGTGTAGTTGGTTCAGGAAGTATTAAGAGTGTTGGAAGAACAAATCAGGGAGGAATTAGTGTCCATTGTTTTACTTCTTCTCAAGCTTGTCGGTTGAAAGGCATTTCACAGCTGGGGGATTGGTTGGTGACATCTGAGTTTGCTAAATCAGAAACTCAATGTAAGGGAGTTATCTCTGGTATATCTGTTGATGTTTCTGATAAAGATATAATTTCTGAATGTAAAGATTTTGGAGTTATTGATGCTAGGAGAATTTCACATAAAAGAGATGGTCAACTGAAGAAGACTTTGTCTGTTGTTCTTACATTTAATTCTACAAATTTGCCTCCATCAGTTAAGTTAGGGTTTGAGATTTTTGAAACTAAGCCATTCATTCCACCGGTTATTCGTTGTTTTAAGTGTCAACGTCTTGGTCATGTTGCTACTGCTTGCCGTGGTAGTGTAAGATGTGTTAGATGTAGTGGTCCACATTCCTTTGAAGAATGTACTCAGAAAGATCAGGTTCACTGTAGTCGGTGTGGTGGTAATCATTCTGCTGCTTATGCAGGTTGTAGCACTGTAAAAGAAGAAAAGAAAATTCAGGAAATCAGGGTAACGCTTAAAGTTTCGTATTCTGAAGCAGCAAAAGCTGTTCGCCCTGCTACAGGAAAAGCTTATATCTAATGAACACACACCTAATGTACATGTACGTAACACTAATAGTATTTCATCTAAATCACCTACTGTTAATCATTCCACGGTGCAGGCACACAATAACGTACCAGTAATAGAAAATACACATTTACATGAATATCAACACACAGACGGTCAAGAGTCTCGACCGCATGTCTCTCCCAAGTCTAAAAATAAAGTTGTATTGAAGGATGCAGCAACCCAAACAGTTAATGAAGTTGAATGCCAAACTGAACTGCCGAATACTTTTCTCCAAATAGATCAATCTTTTATTAAACTTCTCATTGGTACATTACAGATCTGGGAATCTAAATCTGGCAAGGAGAGAGAGCAAGAAATAATACTTTACACTGAACGTCTGTTTCCCTCTCTCTCACGCAATAAGGACAGAGAGAAAAAAACTAAACATTCACAGACTAAGCATTCTTCCAAAGATATGAGGAAAGAATGATGTTTATTTTATTTATGGTTTTTATTTTGCAATGGAATGCACAGTCTTTAGTTGCACATGGCAATAAATTTAAACATGCCTTAAGTAAATAGGAAACAAAGCCAGATATTATTTGCATTCAGGAGACATGGCTTAAAGATGACAGGAATTTTAGTCTCCTTGGTTATAATATGTTTATAAGTGATAGGATTTTGGGCCCCTCCAAGAGTGGTGGGGGAGGATGTGCTATTTTTGTGAAGAAAGGTATTGCTGTGAATTTTGTTAACGGTAAGGACAATTCGGTCCAATACCAAATAGTTGAAGTTTATTGCTCAGATTTTAAAAAAGTGAACGTTATTAATGTTTATAATCCATGCCTTAATTTAACTGACTCTCATTTGACAGAAATAGAGTCTCACTTAAATAATAAGACTTTGATTTGTGGCGATTTTAATAGCCATAATACCCTTTGGGGTAGTAAAACAACCGACAAAAATGGACGGTTTGTAGAAAATTTTATGGATAAGTTTAATCTTGTTTGTTTGAATAATGGTGATGGTACTAGAGTAAATGTATCACAAGGTAATATGTCGTGTATCGACATAACCTTAGCCTCTCATGCTTTAGGAACTATAACTGTAACTGGTCTGTAGTCCCCGATACCTGGGGTAGTGACCACCACCCTGTTGTGTTAGAATTGAAAGAAAAATGTTATTTTACCCCATATAAATCATTTGCAAGGTGGTCCATGAAAAAGGGTAATTGGGATAAATTTCAAATTGCATGTGATGAGTTTATTCTAGAACCAGACTCCAGTGGAAATTGTAATGATGTATATAATACCTTCATTGAACAGTTAACACAGGCAATTGACTCGTCCTTCCCTAAATTTGTAGATAATAAACATAAGAAAATTCCAACCTCTTGGTGGAATGATGAGTGTGAACAGGCTATAAAAAATAGGAATAAAGCTCTTAAAACTTTGAAAAAATCATGTCACCCTAAAGATTTAATAGCCTATAAAAAGGCATCTGCCGTAGCTCGGAAAATCATTAAACACGCAAAGAGAGAAGATTTCAAACAATTTTGTAATACAATAAATAGCCACATTTCTTCTAAGCAGATCTGGGAAAAGATTAAACGTATTAATAAGACTCAAAAGAAAGTTAATATACCTGTTCTAAAAGATGGCAATGAAGATTTAATAACGGACATAGATAAGGCTAATCATTTGGTTAAACACTTTGCCAATGTAAGTAGTAATAAAAATTGTAGTACCGAATTTTGTAAGAAGAAAATTGAAATTGAAGAGAAACTCGATATTAGAGATGATGATTCCCTAATTAATGATGCTTTTAGTTTAGTTGAATTACAATATGCAATTTCATTATCAAAATGTACCACTCCTGGCAAGGATGGAATAAGTAATGCTTTTATAAAACAACTCCCCTCAAAAGCAAGAAAATATTTACTTGTCATTATTAATATGATATGGCACTCCTCACTCTGTCCTAATTCTTGGAAGGAAGCAGTTCTTCTTCCGGTTCTCAAACCAGGAAAGGACCCATCTGATCCTAAATCATACCGACCAATAGCTCTCACATCAGTCATGTAAATTAATGGAGCGGATGGTTAATAATAGACTAGTCTGGTATCTAGAAAAACATGGATTACTTAGTGACCACCAGTGTGGCTTTCGGAAAGGAAGGAGCACAAAAGACCATATAGTTAAATTAGAATCTAGTATTAATAAAGCTTTTGCAAATAAGGAAAGTACTTTGGTTGTCTTCCTAGACTTAGAAAAAGCGTATGACATGCTGTGGCCCACTGCAGTCATTTTTAAATTAGAACGTTTAGGTATACAAGGACGTATTGTCAGATGGATTCATAATTTTCTCCATCACCGAAAGATTCAGGTGAAGTTAAATGGTAGTTTTTCCAGTCTGAAAGAAACTGATAATGGTATACCACAGGGTAGCGTTATTAGTCCTACTCTGTTTAATATAGCTGTTAATGATTTAGGTGCAGCTATTTCGGGTGTAAGCCTATCACAATATGCAGA
Source organism: Heliocidaris erythrogramma (assembly GCA_025617745.1). Lineage (NCBI taxonomy): Eukaryota > Metazoa > Echinodermata > Echinoidea > Camarodonta > Echinometridae > Heliocidaris > Heliocidaris erythrogramma. Next base: position 15,798,826 of record CM046873.1, on the reverse strand, counting down.
TGATATTGCGATATGGAAATCAAATAGGAACATTAAATATATTAATACAAAGATCCAGCAGAATCTGGACCTTATTAATGATTGGTGTAATGAATGGGGTTTCAAAATATCTGCAAACAAAACGATAGCAGTTCTCTTCACCAATAAGAGAACTAAAGAAGTTAAACTTAAGATACATAATAAAGTAATTGACCTCCGTACCTCTGCCAAATTCCTTGGAGTAATCTTCGATCATAAACTAGATTGGCATGAACATATTAATTATATTGTATCACGATGTAAAAAGAAAATCAACTTATTAAAGTGCATCAGTGGCCTTGATTGGGGATCAGATAGTTGCACATTGTTACGTATTTATAAAGCGCTTATTAAACCAGTGCTGGAATATGGCTGTGAAGCATTTAACTCGGCATCTATAACTTATAAACAAAAGCTTGACAGTATCCAATACCAAGCATTGAGAACATGTACAGGAGCCCTGTACGGTACAGCCTTAAATTCTCTTCAGGTTGAATGTGGGGATCCCCCACTTCAAATGCGCCGTAATTTCTTGTGTCAGTTATATAGCATTAAAATAAATACACATACATCACATCCTAATAAACAAATGCAACAAGACTGTTGGCAGAAGCACTACTTTGCAGACAAATGGGGGAAAAGTTATACCATCACACGCCTTTTGAAGCGAGATGGAGCCACCCAACTTCTCCTTTCCCTCTTCATAACCATTTTCCTTACTGGCTATATAATGAACCTTATACCTCTATTGAAATATACAATTCCATTAAGTGTATTGAAGATATAAATGAAAAGAGACTAATCTCTAAAGAAATAATTCATACTAAATGGAAACACTTCCTTCATATATATACTGATGGTTCACTAAACCCTACCACTAAAAGAGTAGGATGTAGTTTTTATATCCCACACTTTAAATACTCTAAATACATTAGACTAAATGATAATGTATCTATTTACACAGCAGAACTCTTTGCCATTCTTCTGGCCTTAGAATGGGTTGAGGAGTTCCAGCCGCTGCATGTGTGTATTTTTATGGATTGTTTTAGTGCTTTTCAAGCAATTTCGCAATATAACCCTGAAAATAAACTAATCTGCGACATCCGTCATATATACTCTTTTGAACATCCGTAACCTAGCCTGTAATGTTATTTTTGAATGGATACCAGGCCATTGTGGTATTCAGGGTAATGAAATGGCTGACTTGTTCACTAAACGTGCTACTACCAAGGAAAATATTGATGTCACACTTCCTCTATCCATTACTGAAATTAAACATTCTTTAAAGGAAGAAGTTAAACATGAATGGCAAATGCAATGGAATCTATCAAAAAACACTGGTATTAAGATTATAAAGAATACTGTTTCCTTCCAGTATAAGTCTTGGAATATACCAAGATGGCAAGAAATAATAATTAATAGGCTTCGACTTGGTTCTTTGTCCCATTTTAAAAGTTATCGCCATAAAATTGGTAAAGAAAAAGATGGTCTATGTGAAGTTTGTCTTGTGTACGACGATGTTAATCATTTCTTGTTAATTTGTAAAAAGTATGAAGGTATAGTAGGAACAGTTTGCAAAGACGTAAATTACACAACACAACAGATGACTCTTAAAAACATACTTAATGATAAAGCTATAACTTGTCACATGTAATACGCTTTATGTATGATTGCGACGTTAAGTTATAGGAAGTGAAATATCTTAAAGAGATTAAACTTTACCTGGAATTTTTTTGTTTTTGAAAAGGGCTATGCAACTCGATACATTCACAATATGTGATTTTTTTTTTAACATGGTAATATTATTCATGAGTACTCTGTACTAGGAAAACTTTTGATATTTCAAATTGTTACTATAAATTTGAGACACGTCATTTGGAGTATCTTTTATTTAAAAAAAAAGTGAATGTCTTCCTTAAGACAACGATCAAGTATGTTGGGTAGAATGGACGACCTTTGGTCCGTGTTTGAGTTATCTTAGGGGGCCTTAAGTCCCTGATTAGCTATATACATAACATACTTTGTAAGAGCCGATAAGATGGCACATTAGATGGGGTAGGGGATCCGTACCGTCTACCCCACAGAAAGTTCGTCCAAAACATCCAAACGAAAGTAAATTGCATACATAAATATCATTCGTGTTTTTTTTTAAGTTGTTTTAAAAGTAATTCTACTCATGGAATTTTATGTACTATGGATATTAAACTATTACAAAACTAAAACACAAAACATGCACTCTGTTTTACAAAGGAAAATGTTGTACATAAATGAACCGGGTGCTGGGGCCTATGGTGGATATTTATCTGCTGTAGGTCATTGGTTGGACTCTCACTCCTCTCACAACAGATCATGTAAGTGGTGGTAATTTTTTCATCACGATGGTCGGTGGTTGGTGTCTGGTCCTTCTCGGCTAGTCATTGGGAGTGGCTAGGTTCTAGCTCTCACCCAGTTGGCTAGTAACTCAGTAACTCGGGGATGTTTATAACATATCGCCTTCTTTAAATATGTAAGCTGGAAAATACTTTTATATTAAACACATGTTTTAATTAGGTCATAAGTGCCTTTTCTTTCAACAACAACAACTTTGTCATTGATCTTCAGGGAACCCCTTCGAGTGTAAATATAAGAACAGTAGGAGTACTTTTCTGAATAGATTAAAATTTACAGCAGAACAGATGATACTTACAAATATGTTTAAAGATAAATCAATCTTTTACATACAATATCATACTTGGCATTAATCAGCAGGAAATAATCGTAAATAATTACCAGAATTGTAAATATTATTATATCAGAAAGTTGTTAGTTACTTAAATCTCTTTTTGTGGTTTTAAAGACTGACTTTAAATATACATAGCTTGATAAAGAACTACATCTTATGACCACACCTTACGACCAATGTGACGTCTGTTTTTTACAGTGACTGGCACACAGCAACAACAACAATTATCGATGCGCCGTCATTAGCCAAGTGATGAATACACATTAGCATACATGATAGATTAAGCGAATTTGACATTTCTTAATGCGCATGCGTGACACTGAACCACATTTATATTAGGGACTTTTAGAAGCAGTGGACTAGTACTTCGTCCCAGTCGACTAATTCGCGCATGTCAACGTCGTCGACTGCCCATGTTGACTACAGTTCTGATCATTTTAGATTTCACTCGACGTGTACGTACCGTCGACGTCAACCGGAAGTACACACTCAACGGATGAGCATAATACACTATGAACACGATGACAAAGAGAGCGGACAATTTATGCAGCTCCTCATTCTACCCTCCACAATAGCTCTAGTAGACAAAAGGACATCCCTTCACTGCTATTATGTGACACCTGTTCTACATATTTCTACAGGATAGCAATGAATGGATGTTCTTTTGTTAACCAGTGCAATTGTGAAGGGTACAATGAAGAGCTGCATAAATTGTCCGCTTCTTTGTTCGTCATGTTCATAGTGATAGTTGAGCTGTTCTGATGACGTCATATACGTGAACCTCGTCGAAGATTTCGGAGCAACGCAAAAACGAAGTGAACACGTTCTCGATTTTGCAAGTCAGGGAGGAGGACAGGGAGAGGGCGAGTGGCGCATGCGCAGTGGCGTAGAATGATGTCCTTACGTACCAGTCGACTAGGTGGACGTGCAATTCTAAAAGTCCCTAATGTAACGAGCCGTCGACCCCGTACGTCTCTTTACTTTTATTACGTACACTGTTTGATAGTCTTGGCAGAACCATCCTCTCTTGCTCTCTTTCTCTCCCTTTCTCTCTCTCTTTCTCTTTCGGCCTGCCATTTGCATTCTACATTGTTATTATACTTGAAATATTCAGGTAAGAAAATGTTGTAAATAACTTTATATATGCATGAATAAGTCATATCAAAACTCTTTCCTCGTAGTTTTGTGAAATATAAATGCAATGCATAGGCTTACGTTCATTTAAGCCTTAGCTTACCTTGTTGCAACTTCTAAATCGCACTGCCTGGATTCCCAGGTGCCGGTACGGTATGGTGGTGTGACCATATTTCGCGCATGACCTAAGTTCGCGCACAGGGCAATATCTAAAAAACTACAAAAGATTTCGAAAATCTGATAGCACTATTAGATAGAGGAAGCTAAAATTACATATGGATTATATTTTCTTTTAAGTTGGGTGAGAAATTATGAAGATATTGACAAAATATCGGCAATTTTGCTACCGTTTTGCGTCAGTTTCCGAAAAATATGAAGTTCCCGACAACGGTCCAAAAATCCTCATTTTGATAGAAGATGTCATCAAAGTTGTAGGTAAAACGTGATACCAAATGATTGTATGATATTTTGTCTTACAAATGATGCAATTATCTTCCCTTTGCTGGACCGCTATGTTCGATAACTTAGATGTTAATTTACGTGCGCGAACTTAGGTCTCGTGGTTTTTATGCCCTTTTTTTTCTTCAGTGTGTTGCGATCCGACACTGGGTTTTGAGATCGCGATATTTCCGAAATTCTTCGTCGATTAATGTTCTTGTTGAATCAAGTTTTAGTCCAGAATTTTGCTTTCCGTTTGGTATAAAACTTTATAAATAAATTATTGTAGAATATGAGAAATCAAGTATCGAATATCACATTTCTAATAAAAATTTGAATGTGCGCGAAATATGGTCACCCCATCATACATATAATCCCGGTATAGTTTGCTAGCTACGACATTTGAGTGTTCAAACTTTACATCCAAATATAGCTTTTATGAAATCAGTGATCACGAATAGACTGCAGAATTCCGTGGACTCGGCAATTATTCACAAAATAGATTACATGTCTGAATGTTTTTCTTGATATGTGTCGAGAAATATCGCAAATTATTGCGTTGTTTGATACAAAGCAAGTCCGTCGTACGCGCATTCGTGTATGACGTATTGTTTAGCTATGATAAGTTTCGATCCAACAAAAGCATAAATTACAAACTAAATCACTTATTATGAATTAATTGTTATAAGTTATAATCTAATAATTATATAAAACATTGTAATATAGATTTGTCTTTGGTATAAGATATTTCATTTGTTATATGATGTATTGAAAGAAGAATAAATAAGCATTTTCTTAACAATTTATCGTTAAGATAGGTTTTCGCGACGTATAGAAAAAGGCGCGTCGTGCGCTGTAAGTAATGTAGATTATGCGTTGGCCAATCAGATCGTGCGGCCAAGACAGGTTTTCCCCCACGTACGCATAGAGAGCATAAATAAAAGTAGTTTTCACGAGTTCGGCTGGCTCATTCCCCACAGAACCTCCGGGCCAAATAGAACTTCCCTCTCCACAGAACTTCCCTCCCTATACCTACAGAACTCTCCCTTATTATCCTTAATTTACTCTCGGTATAGAACGTATTACGCAAATTGGTAAGAACTTAGAAAAATTGGCAACTAAAACTAAATTAACTACGTGTACTGATAATCGGTATAGCCTTGTAATAGATCAAAGTTTTCTATATAATATAACACCCATTAGAAACTTAATTGAATTATAATTAAAGAACATAATTCCCTTTGGAAATAAATTGGTATAAAAGCATTAAAACACTTGTAATAAATACTGGAATTGTTATGTAGTAATTATAATAAGAACTTTATTGATTGTAACAGTGGCGAGATTTGTGAATGATGTAAAATGTTGAATAAAAGATGAGTTTTTGTTTTTGAGTTCAAACCTAAATCTTTATCCAAAACCTGTGTTTTTCTTTGTCTGTGTAACTCCATTACCTTTTACACCCAATCACCAATTTCAATCATATACTTTGATTACAACGAATCTAAGTCTATAACTTTAATAGCGAGTCTTCATCAATCGGCATCATCCTTGACAAAAGTAATATAAATTAAATATTTGTTATGAAAAGCTAAAAGTTCAATAATAAATGTTTGTCGCCCTCTATCGGCGACAAGGCAGGCTCGCTGCAATATTTTACCTGCGTGTAAAGAATATACACGGTAGGGGAGCATCGTACGAAATGAATAATGCATAGGGCTTCGGGCGCGTTCAAATCGTGCCCAAATGTTACAACGTAATGGCGGCCGCTTTAGGGGCTTGGTCAGAACTCACCATGAATCAAAGAATCAATGAAAAGGATGATGTATATAAACAAATGTGGACTGCTCTGTAATCGGATGGTGGTAGAAATTATTATAGAACCTTAGGAGTGATAATTTCCAACATCATTCTCATGAGCAGTCAATATTTGTATACTGTTACATTGGCGGATCCGGGGGGGGGGGGGGGTCATTTCTGGTCCGTGCCCCCCGTTTTGGAAGAAAAGTATGCATTTTGACCCTAGACGATCCGCCATTTTCTCGATTGTGCCCCCCCCCCCCTTTTTTTTTAGAATGAAGACCTTTTTTTTTTGCTTGTCAGGGAATTATGGAGGGAAACTGGACCCCCATAACCCCCAACTGAGCGAATTTTGAAGGTCTGGCGAAAATGTTTTTGTCGCCACAGCAAAAAGTTTTCTTCCAAAAGTTTAATATTTGTCGCCATCCTATTTCAAGTCACAGCACCTGATTTCTAGTGTGTGGAGGTAACACAATGCAACAAGCGCGCTGTGCAAACCAAGAAGATCAAGAATGCCAACCACAGAAGTTCGTTGATGCCAACCAGCAGATTACTTCCAGCTGATTGGTATAGTCTAATGATCCAAACTGTAATACTTAGTTCATGGATGAAATCGTTTGGTGTGAGGAAAAAGAACTCGATATCATAACAAAAACATTGATAGCTACTGTTCAAATGTCATGACAATGTGATTATTTGGTAGAAATTAATAAAAATTTTGCATTTTTCATCATCTTTGAGGTAAAGTTGTTTTTGGTGAAGGCAAAAGTTTTGTACGCTAGACTAGTCGTCCCCGATCAACAACCATGTCCAGAGACCGCCTCCCCCAACTCTCCAGGGTTGTTTGACCAATCAGGGACAAGAATGTTTTGATTGATGCCTAGGATTTCCAGGATTCAAAAGTATTGTACTGGACTCTTTGTTGGGTGGTGTTGAGAGGGGTTGAGAGGCCTTGTACCATGTCTCCCTCTATGTTGGATTTCGGGTATATAGATTCTCACTCAAAAGAGGCCAGACTGGACTAACTCAATCCTGGATCCGCCCCTGCTGTTATCCTTTCTTATTACATGTATTACACAGGTACATGTACTTAGTCATATATTTATGTTTAATATACTTGTAAACCTAGTGTTATTGTTGTTATTGATACCATTGTTGAAAGAAAGTGTTAATGTTATCGTTTTGTTACTTATTTTTGGAAGAAAGGCAAATGAATAAATAAAACTGAAACTTATAACTCGGAAGAAGATGAGGCTCTTGTGATTCAAATTATATATAGCGCCATCTATAGACAATTTTGTGTGACGAACATGTGGATCGAAAATTGACTGGACGCGACGCAACGCCATCGGCAATCAAGAAACGAATCAGGAACGATTTTGCTTTATTAGCCAAATTATTGAATTAACCCTTTGTTTTGTATTTGTGTAGACGAAATAGTGAAAATGGCGTATAAAGGGCAGAAGGTGCAGAAAGTGATGGTTCAACCGATCGTATCCTTTTCAACATTACAAAGCTTATTTTCTGAGATGTGCATTTGTTTGACTTATTCATTGTTCATTCTAATTGCAATTTGCATATGTGGGACTAGTACTCATAGGCCCTATGCCTATGGCTATGCTGGTCGACAGTAACGTTGAAAATGCCCATTTTTATTTCCTTCATTTTTTTAAAGTCTCTACTCTATGGTCAATATTTATTGCATTAGAAATTACATTATTATTATTTCAGTAAAGAGTATCATTGTCATTAGCTTTAGACTTAAGATTATTCTTTATCATTCCACCATGTTGTCAGCATGTCCACATCAGCAAGCAATGGTCATATGGACCACTCATAGGTACATTCCTATACTTCGTGTGTATAATGTAGGCAGTCATACACCTCATCTTTTTAAAACACCACTGCACAAAAGTCACCAATATTCACTCAAAATCGGCATTTAATTTTCAAAAACCGACCCCAAAATATCCAAGAAATACAATAAATTCAACTCACCAATGTTGGAAAAGATATTTACAAAAATGAAATCCGCAATTTACTGTTGATTCTCGCGAAACGAGCTATCGGAGTCATTGTGTACATTTCCTGGTCGCCGCGGGCGCTGACATCTCCCCAAAAGAGTTTTGTCCTCAAAAATTTGGTCCCTATGGCGTACACGGAAAAGTTCCGATTTTCTGTGTGCGCGATCGTAAAGATCGATGTGCCCTTGCGATCCCGAGTTTCTTCGTGGACAAAAATTATATTGGCCGATTTTAGTCTAAGACATCGGCAGTTTGTAAACAACACGCGATCGCGAAACAAATCGGCGGGGATTTCTCCGGTTTTGGACAAGATTTTGACTTTGGATTTTGCTGTAAATATCAAAAGTTCTTCCTAACGGCCATTTGAGGTAGGAGTGAGATTTTTAAGGGCTGAATTTGAAAGCAAGTATTTAAAATATTTATCTTATTTTCCCCCCCATACCTTTAGTACATGCGACAGAAAATACCAACTATTTTACAGAAATGTACCCGGGAGTGATATGGACCATTAGATTAGGATCATATACATGTGTGTATACTGGGTATTGGGGATACAGATGTAATTTTGTTTGAAATTGAGGTTTTTGTGGGCAAACTGATACTTAAGTATCATTCTTTAGATTTTAAGTTATCAGTTCGTTAAGATACAAAATGTAGAAAGTTATAAAAACTTACATTTACAGCCCTCTTTTTGGTACTTGTTACCACTCATAGGTACACGCCATTGCCGACTGTGTAGTAACGCAGCCAACACACTTCCCATACCTAAACTGCATCACTGTGCATTTTTGGCTATATTTAATTGAAACTTATATATTGCAGTTTACTTAAATCCAAATACTTATGTTGAATAATAGATGATTAAAACTTACCAGGTTGTTTTGTGACCTTTGAAGAGGGTTTCCTGAAATTTTGGGTCCTTTTTGTCGATAACTGCTATCGAGACTGCCCCGTCAGCATCCAGTTTGTATTTTTCACGATTATGATGATGGGAGCCCTCAGCGCTCGTAGTAGTACCGGCGCGATCGGTTCGTCGATCTCCTACGAAGACCTGGAAGGGCCAAACTGACGACGTAAAAAATAAAAAATATTACGTACGTACGTAATAATTACTACATGTACGTACGTACGTAATATTTTTAATTTTTTTACGTCGTCAGTTTGGCCCTCCAGGTCTTCGTAGAATAGCTTGTGTGCGTAACATTCTGCGTACGTATCTACGGTGCGTAACCATGTAGAGCGGCCTCACTAGTGCGCAACATATTGAGAGCAGTCGTCATCCGTATGGAGGTGTGGGTAACAAGTACCAAAAAGAGGGCTGTAAATGTAAGTTTTTATAACTTTCTACATTTTGTATCTTAACGAACTGATAACTTAAAATCTAAAGAATGATACTTAAGTATCAGTTTGCCCACAAAAACCTCCATTTCAAACAAAATTACATCTGTATCCCCAATACCCAGTATACACACATGTATATGATCCTAATGGTCAATATGACCATTGCTTGCTGATGTGCTTGTTACCCACACCTCCATACGGATGACGACTGCTCTCAATATGTTGCGCACTAGTGAGGCCGCTCTACATGGTTACGCACCGTAGATACGTACGCAGAATGTTACACACACAAGCTATTCTACGAAGACCTGGAAGGGCCAAACTGACGACGTAAAAAAATAAAAAATATTACGTACGTACGTAATATTTTTTATTTTTTTACGTCGTCAGTTTGGCCCTTTCAGGTCTTCGTAGGAGATAGACGAACCGATCGCGCCGGTACTACTACGAGCGCTGCGTTACTACACAGTCGGCAATGGCGTGTACCTATGAGTGAGCATGTCCATGTTTTATTTACTTGAAAAGTTGAAGCTGAACTTTGAACAATTGAGAAGTGTTACTTGTTACTGTTGGTTTTGAATGAATGTTCACCTGTTCACTGTTGAATGTTTGTGTGTTTTTTTTTTCTTCTTGAATCTTGAATTTGGATGGGTTACTTGGTATGGTAGTTGATATTCTCCAAAAGACGCCATAAAAGTGTTTAAACTGGAGGTGTGTCATGATTAGCCAGGATTGGCTTCGTGAATGTAAAAAAAAAAAATAATGGCTATATGCCTTCTACATCATGAAGCCAGGCGTCATGCAGATATGGCAATACAATGGATACACACAAACACAGGCGAGTTTTCGGAAATTTCTTATCTTTTTTGGATTTTTTGGTAAAAATACGTACGATCAAAAAGACATTCTAATTCTAAACGTTTTCCTAGGAGGAAACGCTGTGGTGAAGGAGCTGTCGGTCGCGGGAGTTATCAGAAAAGTCTTATTTCAGGGCATTTTCCAGTCCTGCTAACCTGTGCGCAATTAGATTGCTGGGTAAGAACGCCTGGCTTCGTGATGTAGAAGGCGTATAGCCAATTTTTTTTTTTTACATTCACGAAGCCAATCCTGGCTAGTCATGATTCATGACATGAGCCATGACATGAGCCACACCACAAATAGTGGTCATATTGACCACTACGATAAATGCATGCAAAAATAATTGGTATTTTCTGTCGCATGTACTAAAGGTATGGGGGAAAAAATAAGATAAATATTTTAAATACTTGCTTTCAAATTCAGCCCCTAAAAATCTCACTCCTACCTCAAATGGCCGTAAGGAAGAACTTTTGTTATTTCCAGCAAAAACCGGAGAAATCCCCGCCGATTTGTTTCGCGATCGCGTGTTGTTTACATACTGCCGTTGTCTTAAATCGGCCAATAAAATTTTTGTCCACTAAGAAACTCAGGATCACAAGCACACATCGATCTCTACGATTGCGCACACAGAAAATTGGGACTTTTGCGTGTACGCCATAGGGACCGAATTTTTAACGACAAAACTCTTTTGGGGAGATGTCAGCGCCCGCGGCGACCAAGAAATGTACACAATGACTCCGATAGCTCGTTTTGCGAGAATCGACAGTAAATTACGGATTTCATTTTTGGAATTATCTTTTCCAACATCGGTGAGTTGAATTTATTGTATTTCTTGCCTGTGTTGGGGTCGGCTTTTGTAAATTAAATGCCGATTTTGAGTGAATTTTGGTGACTTTTGTGCAGTGGTGTTTTAAAAAGTTGATGTGTATGACTGCCTAGATTCTACACACGAAGTATAGGAATGTAGCTATGAGTGACATGAGCGGTCACTTAGTTAAGTTGTCAGTTTTGAATTACATGTACCAGTGTGTACTCTAGTCTAGATCTAGATCTAGCATGTCTGGCCACAGGCTTGATGTTTTATCAAATTTGACATTGAACATCAAGCCACATAGGGGAAGCAGGTCGTGCGGAGAGACGAGTAAACAAAGAAATAAGTGGGAAAGATTCTTCCATTTCCATGTACGGTGAACCTTGCAAACCACCTGCAAAGTTTGCTCAACTTTCCCTCTTCCTGCCTGTCCAACCACGTTCACGTTTAGCTTTCGCTGTGCAATTAGCATTACGAAGACGGGGATTATCAGCATGGAATGTGCGTTGTAGATGAATGGAGTACAATGCAGTGCAATGCTGAGCGGTTCCGACACAGTATGCCATTAATTAATCTCGCACATAGATAGACCACACCATGAATAGTGGTCATGTGACCCATCACGTCAAAATGAGACAGAAGTCGCATTTTTTGAAATTTCATTTTATTATTATTATTCTCCATTTCGTGAGCTTTAATTTGGTATATTAGTGGAGAAAATTGCGTTTGAAACTTGAGTAAAGTAGGACTGTGGTAAAGTATTTCTTTGAGAAAAACGCTTCCAAAGTTTGACTTCCGTTTTGCTGACATGCAGCATTTTCCTTTTGTAATGTCAACTACATGTAGATTTGGATAAAACCCTTAGCAACCGTTTATTAATTCTAATAAAAACTAGTCCTTATGTTTCTTTAGGATCTCTTCTCATGAAAACATGAATTTTAATTATTTTAATTCATTTTTCGTCTTGTGAAAGAGCAATAAAAATCGCCGCTTTCTGAAGCTGAAGAATTCACACACGATTATTGATTTTCTCTCTCTCCTTCTACATCTCGCACCTGTTTCATAATCTCGACAGTTGTCTTTCTTTCTTTTGAAAGCTAACTTTCTTTTCTGTTCGCACTTTACTTATTACCTGATTAAACAACAATGGAATGAAACAGATTCATAATAAAGAAATTTTATCCTGCTCTAGTTCATTCTACCTTTAAAAAAATGTTTCTAAGAGCGTCTTTCTTTTCTTTTCGCCATGTCAAAGAGGTATAGAATTTGCCCCTTTCAAAGAACAAGAATTAAGTCACATCCTGCATGCCCGAGACGATCGATTTTTCTTCTCTCCCGTTGTCCTTCTAAATCATGCGCGCTTGTTTCATAATCTCCACACTGGTCCTTTTCTGTATGGTTGAAAAGCTACATTTCTTTTATCCTCAATTCCTCATGTTCAACAGCGGGATAAACTGCTTCTTAGCGCTGCTCTATAGATAATAGAGCTTAAAAAAAAATAAATAATAAGTCTTAATGACAACTACTTTTTTTAAAAATTAACGCCAAGACAATTCTCTCTCTCCTAAATCTTTCACATGTATCATAATTTTGACAGTTCTTCTTAATTCTATTTTAAAAATCGGCCAATAAAATCTGTGCCAGCGCACATCGGTCTCTATGATCGCGCACACACAAAATCGGGACTCTTCCGTGTACGCGATAGGGACCAAATTTTTAACGACAAAATTCTTTTGGGGAGATGTCAGCGCCCGCGGCGACCAGGAAATGTACACAGTGACTCTAATAGCTCGTTTCACGAGAATCAACAGTAAATTACTACCGTAGCCACACCTGGTTTCTCCCATTCCATTCCATCTCACATACTTCCTTTTACATTCCACCTCCACTCCACATGCATGCTGATAACTGGTTCTTGCTTCTCTCTGGGTTAGTCCATTTCTGTTGACAATTCTGTTGACGATAATTAAGACTCTTCACTAAAGGCCACTGCTGACAAATCATCACTCAAGTGACACCCTTGTGTTGACATCAATACTCCAACTGGCAAACGGTTCAACCTTTAATGAAACAAATAAGAACAGAGTCATAAGCATTGTTGAATAACATAAATGCTAATGAGCATAGATAAGCTGATGAATGAATAATACAGCTTGTATATATTGTCCATATTCACTCTCTAAATGTGAATGTAATCTTTGTCTCTAATAAATCCAATAACAGACCCAAACATTAAATATATAAACTCTATGCATATTGTTTAACTTGTTCTATAACTAGTATAATTTGAGGAATTTTGAGTTATTAAATTTGCATATATAATGATGTACTTTCTGCTGTAAAGGTGAGTTGGTCACAAACAAAATAGCCTCTTTAACCCAATATCATTCATCATAACCTTGCATAATACATATCATATACATGTACACCTAAATAGCTTGACCCTGTACTAACTGACCCCTCTGACCTGACCTACTCTGTCATACTGTCAGCCGCATACTGCCTATCTGGCTATCTGCCATTATAGGACACTAACGTGACTAAATTCTTATTTATACAGCATTTTCTTCATAAACTTACTCAACTTGTTATAATCCAGGTCAAATCATCATTTTCAATTTCACCTCGTTTACATGTACTTTAATTGAACCGAACCCTCACATCGTGCAAATTATGCACTACATAATATTCAATGGCAAAAACATAAATCTCGTACTCAAACTACAACCCTTTTAACCCACATTTCTTCAGTTTTATACACCATAGCTTCAAACAAGAAAGAAATCATTTAACTTCAATAATTTTTGATATTTTCTACTTACAACATTGGGCTTGTGTGAAAAACGGCAAAAATAACAGTGATCTTTAGTGTCGATAACACGTCCTGACATACGTGCATTAGCTCCTCAACCAAAACATTTTTCGCCCTCAACGGCTAAGCTTGGAAAAGTGATGAAAACTCTCGCTTATGACGTCACAATGCCCATCAAAAAATAAAAGAATACAAAATCTCTAAACCAGATACAACAAATTCCATTTTTCTTATTGCTGATTGGTTTAATTGATGATGTAATTTATGTGGATATCTATATGCTGCAAATTTCTGTTAGTAAAGTCAGCGCAGCTCAGGATCTTGTCCAGTGAAGACTATTTTATTTTATCTCCCTTTCTTCAGTTTGTAGCATGTTTTTACTTTCATAGAGCAAGAGTTTAATTTTATCTGTTTGAGTAGAAGTATAGAGGCGTGTGGAGAAAGAGATAGACCCCGTTTACACAGAGACTTAACTCGACTTTAGTCGAATTTGAACTCGAGTTCATTTGTGTGTAAACAGGGTAGTCGCAATTAGAACTCGAGTTCAAAACTCGAATTCGAATGACGACCTAGAGCAACTTTTATCGAATTCAAACTCGACTATTATCGAATTTAAATTCGCTATTTGCAGTGTGAACGGACACGTAATTGAAAGTCGACTAGCAAATAATCCAGCCAGTGACCCCGTCATACGTCACTTCCGGTATTGCTAAGCAACGCTAAGCGTCGCGTCAGTAAAACAAGCGTCATTCAACAAGTGAACCACAACGAACGACGACACATTCACCGAACTGGCTTGATTCAATCCACCACGCGCTCATCATATATGCAAATATTCGTTCATAATTTTGTAATTCCGACGTAAAATCATACAAAACCAGATCAAAATGGCTGCGCTTACAATACTCGCTACCGCCATTTTGAACTCACTCGCGGGGTTTTCACAAATTTAACCCACAGAACTCCTAAAGACGTCTTTAGGAGTTCTGTGATTTAACCCCGAAGTTGATTATCACGATATTCCCACCAAGCGAGGGCGTAATCAAGTCGAATTCACTTTCCTTCTGAATTCGAGTTCGTCCAACGCTTGGTGTAAACAGGCCACCGAAAAATAATTTATGCTAATCCAAGGTCGCAATTGAATTCGCTGTCGAATTTGAACTCGAGTTCACTCTGTGTAAACGCGGTCATGTATAGAAAGTTGGTCAGCTTACATCATGAAGATTGTAGGCTCTCGACCACATCGTTAATTACATGCCATTTCTTGTATTCCTATAGTGTACATTGTAGATATTATCCTTGCTTGCAATCTGTGTTTTCTCTTTTTTGTTGTTCCATCGTACTTTATGGTTGTCTGTTGATGCTGTGCCTTGAGGTCTTCTATCACATATATTTATGAATGCAGTATCATTTTAGATATCATTCTGCCTCAAGTTAAAGCATCCAGCAGTCTTCTTACTTCCTTATTGCTCACTTTTCTGCAATATACATACAGGAATGCCAGTTTACAGACTATTGCATAGTTTCAGGCCCTGACACTTCTTTATTTCTGGCTTTGTGCTGTGCCAAATATATTGAACTGCAACATGATAAAGTCTCTTTTTAGGCTGTCTGAGTAAAACCAGAAAAAAAAATCTGATGGCTTGTGTAATTCCCTTACTGCATTTTACATAGATCTTCTTGCAAGGCTTCATTTTCATTTCCAAACTTCTTTATCCTCACAAATGGATGATGGCTCATGTACATGTAAGCGCTCCATATTTGTTTTGGCAGTGCCTGTACGTGAACTTATTTTCTGCCTCCATAGTTTTATCACTTGTTTTCTCAATTGTTTTCTCAGTTTAACATTCTGTGCATTATTTAAGTATACTACTGACATTTTAAACTGTTAGCCTTCAACTGCTTTACTTTTTTCCATTGCGTGATTCTTTCTTGCCCTCATTTTAGTTTTGGTTTGTAGATTGTTGTGGGTCAGGAGTACTTGTACATTGCAGAATTTTGAGAGGACCGATATCAAGTTCCATAAATTTCCTTAACAGACCTTTCTTCCAAACCTGACAGAACTTGATTTTCAGGTATCTTCAGAATGTAAGTAAACACATGGACGTCTTTTGTAACACTTTAAACAAAAAGTTAAAATTACTATCACTTCGTATGGCCTCCTACTTGTTTGCCGACTCATCATTTAAGCAATCCTTTTAAATTTGTCTAAATTTGTTGGTACAGTAATTTACATGTAGTTTGTTATGAAACACTATTTTGTTCTTTCATTCATCCTGATGTATTGGTTGTATTTTCTGTTTATTTCTTTTACTATTCTGAACTAATTGTCATACATTACATGTTGCAGACTTTCATTATTTCCCAAAACATTCAAAACAAATTACCGGTAGTATTATATCCACTTGAAGCTGTAAATATTTTGTGTACAAGTACATGTATTTTAATTTAAATATTTGAATAATTATTTTCAACATAATCATAATTATTTTGTCAATCTTACCTGTATAGTCAGAGCTGTATCAAGCAGGGCTATTAATTTAAAAAAGTATTTTCTGTAAATAGAAGATCTCACCTCCTTCCCTTCCACCCCATTCACCCCATTCTTGAAAATTTTTTAATTGATTCTTGATTCTTGAAATTCGAATTTGTTACCTTTCTTTCTTTTCTCAGAGGTCAAGAGTTCAAATTTGGCTGTATGACCAATCGAATCTCAGGATTGAAGGACACATTATCGTAAGTATGAATAATTGTTCATGGGGTGGGGAAGAAAAGGATATGAAGAATGGGAGGAGAGAAGAAGAACCAGAAGACGAGCAAAGAAAAATAGAGAAGAAAACCTGGAGTAGTAGAAAAAGTTGGAAGAAGAAGGCAAAAGAGTAGAGTAAATGATTCAAAAGAAAATGTGTGAACTTGGACGAAGAAAAGAAAAAAAGGGGGGAAAAAGGGAAGAAACCTGACAAAGAAGGGGTAAGGGTTCAAGATACTAAAAAAAATGGGAAGAAAGCTGACAAAGAAGGGGGAAGGGTTCAAGATAGCATAAATCTGGAATAGCACAGATATTTTGAAAATAGTGAAATACTTAAATCGATACTCATGCACATGTAATGCTCCCATTTGCTCCATTGTGATTCTTTTTTATTTTCTCAGGGATTCGATGAATACATGAATGTAGTTCTAGACGAGGCTGAGGAGTACCACAAGAAAAATAAGACAAGAAAACCACTCGGTGAGTCTAAATTTTCCTCTTTAACCCTTTCAGGACAGGAATTACTTAAAGGAGAATTAACCGCAGAGTTTAAATGTACTTATGTTCAAAGGTGTAATCTATTCCTTCTTGTTGCCCTACGTAGTTCTGCATTAAAATATACGAGATGGGTATAAATCAAGATTTTCTCAGCAAGATTTATCGTCTGCTAGTGATACCAGGGGGCTGCCATTTTCTTGATGTGTACATAAAAATATTTTTAATCCGAATGCAAAATTGTCTTTCTTCCTGATACAAAATTCCTTTTGAGATTTAAAATATTTAACAAATATATACACTAAAGGAAAAAAGAAACTTATAAAAGTTCAAGAGATCACCAAATTAAATTCTCTGCATGGAAATGTACCAAATTTGGATATAATGTTGATTCAATGCATGGCTTTAAATGACAGTCAATAACAAAAAGTTTTCTTCAATGCCACAAAAGAAATGTGCACTGAAACAAAGGACTCTCTAATCCCAAAGTCACAAAGATAAACTGCAGTCTTGTACACCATATGCATGTCAATGAATGAAACAAAAGAATTTCAAAAGGGATTTGCACCCCTCGAGCAAGAGGATATTGATGTTCTGCCATGGTTCGCCCGTTCACCAGACCTTTCCCCAATTGAACATCTCTGGGAAGAGCTTGGTCGACGTGTGTCAAGGCGTGACAATCAACCCATCAATAGGGAGACGCTCATTGCAGCACTGCAAGAGGAATGGAACAATGTTCCCCAGGCTACCATCGCGAATCTGATCGGAAGCATGCGAAGACGGTGTACAGCTTGCCAGCAAGCTAGAGGTGGACATACTGGCTATTAATCTGTTTGGATATGAACTTGCAAATCCCTTTTGAAATTCTTTTGTTTCATTCATTGACATGCATATGGTGTACAAGGCTGCAGTTTGTCTTTGTGACTTGGGGATTAGAGAGTCCTTTGCTTCAGTGCACATTTCTTTTGTGGCATTGAAGAAAACTTTTTGTTATTGACTGTCATTTAAAGCCATGCATTGAATCAACATTATATCCAAATTTGGTACATTTCCATGCAGAGAATTTAATTTGGTGATCTCTTGAACTTTTATAAGTTTCTTTTTTCCTTTAGTGTACATATATACTAAAAAACAAAATGTGCTTTATATTTCTTTGAAAATTACGATGTTACTAAATATCAATCTATTTTCTTGCTACTGTGACGTACGTGACGGAGCAAATTAATTCAAATTTATGGATGATGACTTTCCCGAGCGTCCATAGTGAAAAACTATGAATTCACCTGCTTTGAGATAATGGACTTCAAAAGTCAGAATGCGCGTTGTATAAATTACATGTATGTTCTGTCCTGCCAGGCAAGACAAAGAAAATTATTTCTAGGTAGCAAAACCGGAGAATTTAAAAAAGAAATCTATAAACTTCAAAGTTTAAAATAAATGTATACACCTGTTCTGTATTTTCCATCATATATGGGGCTTTTTTATAATGAAGAGAAGCAATTTAGCTCATGGATTAAAAATATCTTCCTGACCGGAACGGTCTCCAATGGTTCATGTACAACTCCATGTCATCAAGAAAATGGCAGCCCCCATGAAGTGTTAGCTGATGAGACAGTGTGCTAGAATGTCTTGATTTAAACCCTTTTCTGATATTTTATTTCTAAAGTGATACAGGTCAATGATTAGGAATGTATTACACCTTTGAACATAAGTACATTTATATTCTAGTTTTAATTCTCATTTAAGGTCTAAATTGGTCACATTTTGTTGTTCTAATTGGCAACAATTATATTTTTCATTTTAGTGCAACATGGTTCTAATATTAAAGGTGTAATGTCTTTGAAAACAATATAAATGGTTTAAGAATTTTGTTAAAAAAATTGGCAGTTTGATATATTCCTTGCATCAAACGCAATATGGACATGCAACAAAAATGCACATACATGTAATGTGTGCAGAAATGTATGTTCTTTCTACTCATGTATCTGGTATATTTTTTAGAGCTCTGAATCAAAATTTCTTTAGCCAAACCACAAAATGTGGTCAATTGTCTCAAAAGGGTTAAAAGAAACTTCTTCCTTTCATTCATATACAAATACAGAATCTTTTTCCTTTAAAAAAAAGGTTGAACTTTCTGGTAAAGGTGAAAAATTATTTCTGAACTTTCTTATTCTCAAATGCCCTCATATTCAAAATATGACAAGAAATAGCTGAAATGTTGGGATCAAATGTTCATGTGTGTGTGGTCCCATATGCACATTTCTGTGTCTAGTGCATTTTGGCTATTAGCAAACTGGAGTCGCTTTCTTATTTGATGAAACCAATACCTCATACTAGTATACAAGTTAGTGGTCTAGTGGATATGTCACCGGACTGTGGATCACATGGTTCGCGGTTCAAGTCCCGCCGCGGCACTAATGTCCTTTGGCAAGACATTAATCTACATTTGCCACTCTCCACCCAGGTGTTAAATGGGTACCAGGTAGGATGCGAATGTCACTGTGACTGGAATAGTATATGTGCGCCTGTTAAATGGCAGCCAGACTGGAATGCTCCCTTGTGGAGTGGATAATGTGCACTTTAAGTGCAGAATCGTAATAAGAACCAATAACCGGGGTAATAATACACTGTAAAGCGCTTTGAGCAATTACTAACTTGGAAAGGCGCCATATATATGCAGATTATTATTATTATACACCAATTCTTATGTACCGGTATTATAGTGGAAACATGCTTTAACAAGGACCTTGGGGACCATGAAAACTACATGTACCTTGTTATATTAGGAGACTCCTTATATCAGGGTACAAAGAAGCAAAAGAACATAAAGACCTGGGATCAGCAAAATTACCTTGTTATGTCAGGAATCTTGTTATGTCATAGCTCTTTATAACAAGTTTCCACTGTACATTATTAAACTTTCCATATTGCATCCGTTTGTCCAAAACTAAAATTGATCTCTAATGATAAAAATATATATGCTTGATAGAATCAAAGAAAATCACTCTTCCGAAGGAGACAGAACTGGCAAAATATTTCCAGTCTATCATTTTCAGTTGAACCTACATGTAATCTATGCAATTTGATTTGCTGATCTGATTCTTGGAGTGTGTGTATTCAGCTTGAACGTGCTGCTTTTTATGCGGTCGAAAAAGGGTTTTATTTGTAGGAACAAAATTTCTAGATCAAATAGAAGTTTTAAATACCTTCACTGTGATCAAATATTTGCCAGGCCTGATTTGTCATGTATCCATTTTTATGCCTCCGCCCACCGTAGGTGGTGCCGGAGGCATTATGTTTTCTGGTCGTCTGGTCGTCCGTCCGTACATCCGTCCCCTTTTCGTTCTCGCGAAAACTTCAAAACCGTTTTTTTGATCAGTTTGTAACTTGCCCATGTATGCATATGGGAGGGACGATGAACGGATTAGATTTTGGGGTCTCAAGGTCAAAGGTCAAAGGTCACAGAGGTCATTATGTACATAAAAATGGTTCGTTCTCACGATAACTTCAAAACCGTTTTTTTTTTATCAGTTTGTAACTTGGCCCATGTATGCATATGGGAGGGACGATGAACGGATTAGATTTTGGGGTCTCAAGGTCAAAGGTCACAGAAGTCATTATATACATAAAAATGGTTCGTTCTTGCGATAACTTCAAAACCGTTTTTTGGGGATCAAAGTTCGTAACTTGGCCCATGTATGCATATGGGAGGGACGATGAACGGATTAGATTTTGGGGTCTCAAGGTCAAAGGTCAAAGGTCACAGAGGTCATTATGTACATAAAAATGGTTCGTTCTTGCGATAACTTCAAAACCGTTTTTTGGGGATCAAAGTTCGTAACTTGGCCCATGTATGCATATGGGAGGGACGATCAACTGATTAGATTTTGGGGTCTCAAGGTCAAAGGTCACAGAGGTCATTATGTACATAATAATGGTTCGTTCTCGCAATAACTTCAGAACTGTTTGACGGATCAGCTTCTAACTTGGCACATGTATTCATATGTGAGGGACGATGAACTGATTGGATTTTAGGGTCTCAAGGCCAAAGTTCAAAGGTCATAGAGGTCATTATATACATAAAAATGGTTCGTTCTTGTGATAACTTTAATAGGAACCGTTCGCCGGATCAGCTTCTAACTTGGCCCATGTATTCATATGGGAGGGACAATGAACTGATTAGATTTTAGGGTCTCAAGGTCAAAGTTCAAAGGTCATAGAAGTCATTATATACATGAAAATGGTTTATGATGTATGGAGTCTAGGCCTACCTATTTTAGAAATTTCAAGGGGACAGTGGTCTATTTGTTATAAAATATCTATTTCCTTGGTGTATTTGATGATTGTAAGTCATCAATGGCAAGTTTGTTATTTGTACGGAATGGAAATGAAATGAAATAAATTTTTTGACTCCTGTGCTTTTTAAGTGAAAAGATTTGTAATTTTGTTTGACCAATCCTTTTTAGAGTGTACATGTATGCCATACATTTCCAATTTGGTGATGGCGGAGGCATAAATTCCGACCGACCGCGGTCCAAGATTCATCTAGTTTATTTTATTTTTTGAAATGATTTTCATCAAGGTTTGCACAATATTCTGCAAAATTAGTTATATGTGCCATGAAATGTTATATGAGAAGAAAATTATGAAATGTGCCCCTTTCATTTTCATAGAAACCATGAACCCGTGTCTGTAGGTATATGTATGACTAGTTTGCAGGCACAGACCCTGGTTCAATTCAGTTTCTTCACCATGAAAAATTATGGCTGATACACTTCACTAAACCCTGGTCAGTCATAAAAGAGTGTCTGCACTGTAAGACTACCATAGGCCCTGTACATGAACCAGTAGGTACATGTAGCTGAGTTAGGTTTCTCTCAAGACACAACGATTTTCTGATAAAGTGTCAAATTAGGGTCTGTGCTTCCAGACTAATGTATGACCATTGCAAGGACTTAAAAATTTGATGTGATAACTGTCATTTTGGATGTACTTCTTGCTGAATAGGAGTATCACATTCAAACAGACTTGATTGATTCAAAATACTGTTTTAAAATCAGGAATCAATATGCCTCAAGGTGCACAAATATTGGTTTCTTTCAAGTATTGGTGATTGTTTATATTGGAATGATATATTTCTTATGTTTTCTTATTTCATTTTTTCATGTAGGACGGATATTACTGAAGGGAGATAATATAACACTGATTCAGAACGTCCAACAAGCAGCATAGCAGTGTCAGCAGCGCTGCTTCAGCCTTGGATCATTTAAGCTTGTAAATAATACTTGTACATGATAGGCTACATTGCCTCTGTTTTCTACCCCATCTCTCTTGCATTGTTTGCTTGTCCATAAACTTCAAATTATCAATCAGTTTTGTTATTTTTGTAATGATGAATCTGGGAAAATACTGACAGGGGGGGGGGGGTAGTTTCCCTGAGAGTTGTGCACATTTTTCTTGAGCTTCAGAATATCGCTCAGTTTGTTATTATCATGAGTCTTGGGAAGAAAGTGTAGACTGGAAGAAGTTTTCCAGGGGAATACCTCACACTCTTACATTGTACATGTAATTCAAATTTTATTCAGTCTGTATTATTATTCTAATCCTATAGCTGATGAAAAAAAAATTTGGACAGGGACCGTTACTCCAGGGAATAGGTCATATCATTTGATCGTTCACAAACTTCAAATTATCTGGCCGTTTCTTGTGAATCTAGGGGACAATATTTGAACAGGAATCGTTCTTCCCAGGAGGCGCTAATAATTTATATTTTGCCCTTCTTTCCGAAGATAATCAATTTGGCCTGTATTCTCGAAAGCGGCCAAAGTTATAAGCCTGGCTTAAATTAGGCCCCTGATTTATGGAAGGCCATTCGTCAACCCCTAAGTCCTGTATGAATTTCTATATTTATGTAGCAAAATAAAGAAACAAAATTATTTTCTGGCATGAAATGAGCATAAGAAATCGATGCTATCATGAGGTTTTTGTATTTGTATTTAGTTCCAGAACTAGAGGGAGCCTATGGTGACTTGGTGACATTTGGCTCTCCATAGTTCAGTAGCCTAAGTCTAAACACTCAGGCGCGGGCTTAAAGGCTTCTCTCGAGAGTACAGGCCTATGTGATCAACATACATGTATATGTGCATTCACCTACTGTTTCATTTCAACTGGAAAAGCTAGACCCATACCGCATGTTAGCCATTAAGATATAATTGAAGATACGAATTAATGGTCTTACATTAAAACATTTACATTGAAACCTATATATAAAGACCGCTCAAGGGAGACTAGAACAAATGGTCTTCATGAGCAGGTGGTCTTTATGTACAGGTTCCTTTAATATGTGTTTCAATGAGGAACAATTTTCAAGGGAAATGAAAATTGTGATCTTTGTATACAGGTGGTCGCGACAGTTGGTTTGACCGTACTTATACAAAAGGATGTGCGTGTAATATTCATTACAAGATGGGTGTACTTTTTGATAGGGTCTGAAACAACCACTTTTCACTTCAGCACAACTTTACTTCACACAACTAAAATCAATCAATCTTGACGTTTAGTCAAAAGATCATGCTGGTATTCTGTAAATATTTCATTTAGTGTCATTTTGATCTTGTACACTGTATTTCGTATTTTTTTCTTTGTGTAATTCTGATATTTGTTATAGGCATTCCTTCAAAGTACTCGTAAACAGGGAAGTGCACTACTGCAGATAGATGTTTCTCAAGTCTTGCTTATTTCATTGTTTTGTACCCAAACCATTATTTGAATGAGTTTTTATAGAAATCAAAGTTCATGATTCAAAATTCATAGAATTCATGTTGAAAAATCCACAAAAATGTTTTCTTCTGTTTATCTTGCACTCATGATTTCCATGTATGGAAGGTATGTAATTGATATACTTTTGCACCATTACTTTTTTTTTCCAATTGAACATATACATATGATCATATCTTATTTAGTGTGTGGTTTTGTTAAAATGTTCTGTTATTCATAATAAAACAGTTTTTGGATTTTGTACACAAAGAAAGATTATCTGTCAACATTATTTTATACTAGAATGTGACTGTATGTAATTTAATTTGGTTCCAGAGTTATTGAAGTACATGTACAGAAACTAAAAGACAATGTGGGATACATAACATGTAGGGCTAAGAATTTTTTTTTTTTTACTTGTCACAGGAGGTTAGCTTAGAAGCTTAAATAGGTGAAATGGATGTGAGAGAAATAGATGGGCAAGAAAAAGCTATTTTGAACATAAATGGACACCAAAAGTATTGTCTTACTTGCTCTTTGATCTGATCCTAGTTCTATCAGGGGTTGCGAATTGATCCAATCATCAGATATGCAGTGGAAACTCGCTATAACGACGACCTTGGGACCTTGAAAAATTACCTTGTTATATCAGGAATCTCCTTATATCGGTTAAAAGAAACCCCAAAACGTAAAGACCAGGGACCAGCAAAAATACATTGTGATATGAATCTTTTTATGTGTCGGAGCTCTTTATAGCACGTTTCCACGGTATTAAAATTGTAGATGTGGTCGGTATCATATGGGACAAAATAGCTTGGATCTGCCCTGGGGGGTGTTTCATAGTTACCCACGACTTTACGTACGACTGGTGATCAGTTCTTGTGCTAAATGATTGAGAATCTGATTAGTATAGCACCCAAGAACATGTCCCAGTCGTTCGTAAAGTCATTCGTAACTTTACGAACAGCTTTATAAAACACCCCCCAGATACGAACGTGTATAGACAGACAGAATGGAGGGAGACGTGAGATGCATGCATCCAAAGAGAATAGGAGAGATGTAAAATTTGCATTGAGAGGAGAAGAGAATGACAGGATGAGGTACACATGGTTAAGCAGTGCAGCCCAAAAAATGGCGATGTTGGTGCAATAAAGTGCTAACTCCCATTTTCATGAAAAATGAGTGCAGAAGAACCTCATAACAAATCAAAACATTGTTATATCAGGGCTAAAAAAAATAGAAAAAGAAGTGGGACCAGCAAAATCACTCTGTTATAACGAGAGTTTATTATAACTATATTCTTTATATCGAGGTTCCACTGGATATGCTCGAATTTAATCCTGGCCCACTATTCTACAACTCATAAATGCTTTATAATGTTAAAATTCAAACAATAAGTTGGTCAAAATAAACAACTTTACAGTCTGACTGATATCATGATACATGTACATATATCTCAAAATAGCACACGTGTGGGATTGCACTTCATTGCACTGACCATACAATTAGAAAGATACAAGAAAACCGAAATACTGACATAATGAGCCCAAAAATGTTAGAGAGACAAAGCTGGAGGAAAAAGAAAAATTAAAGAACGAAAAAGAACATGACTGGGCACTGAAAGACAAGGTTGAGTTCAGAGGGAGGTGAAAATAATTTGTGGAGCTTTCTTATTCCGTTTCTATCAGTTTGGAAAAACATAGTACCTGTAGGAATGTCCCCTGAAGAAGTTTTTTAAAATGCCCTCATACTCGAGATATGACAGGAAATAGCTGAACAATTCGGGCCAAACATTCCTACCACGTGTGTGCAGTCCCCCATACCCATTTCTGTGTGCACCACGTGTGCTTTTCAGCTATATTGGATCGATTTCTTATCATTTTGATGATTCCAAAACCTCTCAGTTCTTATGTACATGTAGACAGGATCAACCTTCCCCAATATACCGCTTCTGTAATGTATACAAATTTATGCGCATATATTCTCTGAGCACCTAGTGACGAGCTATTCCATTAACCTGCTTTTTATAAATGAGCCTCAATACTTGGAATCCAGTTTGCATACATTATTTGTTGCAATGTCCAGCAAGCCTCCGGCAAGCTTTCCGGTTGTCAAGAACAACCTTTGTTTGAATTGTATACATTACCAAAACAGTCTATTGCTTTGAGATAGTTTCTCTCTCACTGTAATCACATGACGAGAGCTCAACCTTATCTTTAAGTAAAGAACACAAAAGCAAAGAATCTTAAACAAATTCAATAGCGTTTCAATGAAATATGCAATGTTTAATATCTCCTTGTCATATGAAATATATACACATGAGATGATAATTATGTATTTATACTCTCTCTGGGGAAATAAACAATCACGATTGACTATTAGACCTCACCACAAAACAGCAACATACAATATATATATACAAATACAAAATATCTCTATGTATGATATAGAATGATACAGCTAATGCTAGTCTATAAAATGCTTAGTCACATTTTCATAATACTTTCAAAATATTTACTATTAAAACATATTTTCAACTACATGTATTTCCTTATACAACGGTAAAGGCTAATTTTGCCAACTCAATCTCTGAACGCTGAAAGTGAATTACAACAAATTGTCCCTCAGCCACTTTTTAATAAATATTTTAGAATAGTCACTTTATCAGATCAAAAAATTCACTTTACAGGTAGGGCCTATGTACTATAAATTTGGATACTTCATAAGCATAGACGATCATTTTTTTGTACAAATGAAATTAAAACATGCAATTCAACAACTCTGTGAATTTCTTTGAGGTCAGATGATCATATTTCTATCTGTGCAGATAAAATTCTAATGAGTGAATCCCTTAACATCTGATTTGTAGAACGCATTACGTAGGGACATTACATTCGACGACACTGATCTTCTCGGAAAAATATACATTTGTTTCATTTTTTAGAGACTAATTAACTGTAACAAAGTGAAAAGCTCACTCTCTCTCTCTCTCTTTCCCTCTTACTTATTTCCACCTATTAAATATGAAATTATAAATCCCAGTGTTTCTCTTTCAATACTTAAATATATATATATATATATATGTCCGTCAATTGAATCTGGTGTCGCCGAAACCACTGACCCGGCTCCATGGTCTTTTGGTTAAGGCATTGGCATTCTAAGCCAACGACCCGGGTTCGATTCCCGGCGGAGACATTTTTCAACTTTTGCAAAAATTTCAAAATGGGAGGACAGCTCTGGTGAACTTTGATTTAAGTTAATACGCAACCATTATTCTCTCATTTCCTTTCACATTGTATTATTTCCACGAGAGTTGACAAAGCTGTTGTATATGTTATTTCCTTACAATTATATATACGTCCATTTCTGTTTCTCTCTCACTCTCTCGCGCCTCATTTCTCTCTTTTTCTCTCTCATTTGAACACTAATCACTCTGGCAGTCACTAACATCAATTAATACAGTCATGTAAATATAAATAAGAATCTAATGCCTTAAAAAAATAGAGAAAAACTTGCAGCATGCGTGATTCATATTTCCTAATGTTTTTTCTTTCCTGAACAATTTTTTGGCTCTGAATACTCAACACCTTTAAGGTGTCTTCACAAAAAATGTGGTGCATCTTTAACAAAGGAATGCATCTAGCCAATCGTCAATCATCTTTTCTTGGATCTATTATGGCTTGCCAATGCAAAGATACACTTCATTCAAATTACCACTTTTGGTGCAACCAACACAGGCTATCTTGATTCTGGATAGATGAAAAGTGCAAATTGTTTATAAAGATGTGGTCCTTTCTCAAAGAGCTGCACGAAAGACGTGCCACAGTTTTCGCTATTAAAAAAAAAAGATGTCACAAACTAATACTTTACTACAACAATATGCAATATAAAATTAAGCTGCTTTTAATTTAAACTGTCATACAAAGTACCCCATTCTTAAAAAATTACATGAATATCATGATTTTCATTCCAACTCATAGAAAAGATGGAAAGTACACACATGATCAGAACAAATTGATTGTCACTCAGTAGAGTCTGATTTTGACGCATGATTCCAAAAGCTGCAATGATTACAAGCATTTGCTAAGATAATTTGTAGTGTAATTAATGTTTTCGGCAAGAAAACAAATGATATTAGTTACAGATTGGGGAAAATAGTTCATAGAAATATATCTATATCTAAAATATATAATTCCAGAATCTTCATAGTCTACGATAACGTCAACAAATCTCAAGCTCTACTTAGAAAAAAAAAGAAGAATTGATCATTTTCACACAATCTTGTTGTTCGGGTAAAAAATCATTTTGTCATGTTACCACAACCTGGGCTTTGTTAATTTGATCACATGCAATTCTTCAGATGATGTTATGTTCTTTCTGGTGACAAAATGCTTATATTTATCTGATAGAGGAATGTGATACCTTCAAGAAATACATTCAAACTCCTGTCAAATTCACTTATTCTCCAGATAAGAGCTTTAATTATAATATCATTCAAAATCTGACATTCTACTTTGAACAAGAAAGCACTGTCACTTTTCATGATTTGATTGTGCCCTACATGTACAGGCAGTTTCATGATGGCATCAGCTGTGCTAGGAACTCATCGTACGATATATTTCCATCCATGTTTTCATCAACCTCGCTGATAATATGGTAGAAGTCTTCCTCTCCGATGTTGATCTTCATGTTGGCAAGGATTCGTCTGAATTCTGGTATACTAAGATGACCGTCCCCGTTCAGGTCAGCTTTCTTGAAGGCACGTCGTATGCTACGCCAATCACCAAGGATCTAATGTCATTAGAGAGATATTTTAAAGAGTGATTTACGGTCTGGAAAGTCAAACAATCTGCTATATGTGCTGTGTTTTTTCAAAACGTTTTCTGAAGAGGTAACTCTAATTCACAGCCTGATCGGTTAGTCACGGACGGACATTTGACAAATTTTGAAAAGTTGAAGGCCTGTAGAAAATAAGTGTTTCATTGCAGAGAGCTATAGGCCTATTATGTTTCATTGTAAAGGGCATCACTGAAGGAGTTGAAGTTTGATAAAATATGGTTGCTATGGTCACCTACTAGAATTATAATCCATAAAATATTAAATGTCACGGACGGACAAAATGCCTACTCTTAAGCAATCAGGATCTTCACATAAGCTAATGGGTAAGCTAAGGCTTAGAATACAAAAATAGACAAGTGAAGAAGTGGAATTTTGAGAAATAGTTCCTCCTGGCATTTCTTACTCAAACATTTATGTGCTTCAATGAGGATGAATACCCGTATTCCCTTGTACAGTGTATGTTAGAATAATGCAATGGATAAGATATTTCATATATCACTTTTCCCCTGGTCGGGATCTACAAACAATTATGAAATTTGGCACATGGATAGAGCATCTTATGATAAGTCCATAAAATCATATCAATAAATCTAATGGTTTGAAATTAATGCTAATTCATTATTCATATATTTACATAAAATATGACAATCATGTATTGTTTGGGCACGGGCAGCACAGCATTTGTTTTCTTTTTTCTATGGACAGGAAACAAACTGAAAATATTTGCAAAAATTTCGGTCTCAATTTTCATCACAGAATGAGAAATTCTGGCAGAGTAAGATAAGGTATAAGCTCAAATTTCTGCCATGTTTTACATAAGAAGTCTTTAGAAGAAAAAAAAAAGTCATAGAGTAACTGTAGCCTATTAATCCTCGAAGCCCAACCTTTGGCTTAGCGCCATCCTGCACATGCTAGCTCCTTCCTTTTTCCATTCCCTGAACTCTTACCTTTCTCCCTATCTTGTCAAATGGCCCGGCCACTGTCATTTCTTCGGGTCCCTTGGCTGTGTGATGCTGTAAGGAGATTAGACAATATCAAAGCACTTCAAATTTGCATTCAGACATTAAAAATTACAACAGCAAAAATCTTCTACCACATTACATTGCAGCAACATGAGCATCACTGCGTGACGGATATGAGCGCTCTATAAGAAGCCATTATTCTTATTTTCCAGTCACCTTACATGATATCATCATGAATGAAAGATCATTCTGAACAGAGGTAATTGTACCTGAAGCTCCTGACTTCCCCCCCCCCAAAAAAAACAAACATGCATACTGTTTGTTACTTATCCCTCCATTATAGAAACATTACAAAACTTCTTAATACCCTTCTCTTTAAATATTCAAAAAGTGGCAGATTTAGGGGGGGGGCACTTTCGGCCCGTGCCCCCTCTTTTTATAATTGTAAACCCCCCCCCCCCCCCCCCCCCCAAATACTGGACCCAACAATTCTGATATTTTTTTTTTTGCTTGTCACAAAATTTACAGAAATTTGTCCCCCCCTTACAAAATCATGGATTCACCCCTGATTCAAACAGGACTGTTTTCTTTTTAAAAAGGTTTTCAAAATTCTGATTTTGTCACTATAGTTCTTAGCTGATGTAAATGAAATGACTAGATTTACTTACTGTTATCTTATGGAAGTTTCTATGGTAGCTCTGCCCACCTTGATGTGGTTGTTTCTTGTTATCAGCAAACAGACGCAGGAAGTCTATGTAGTGAAAGCTGGAAGGCAAAAATTGATACTTTGATGAAGATTTCAAGAAATTATATGCTACTGAGAGCAAAATAATGAAGTAAACATTACAAAATACAAATACCTATCAAAAGGACCTCAGCAGGCAAAGCCTGAAAGAGCTTTGGTGAAATGATTTAGAGAGATGGCCACTGAGAAAATCTTTTGTTTTCAATTGAGAACCAAAAATAACTCTAGTGAATATAAAGCGTTCTTTGAAATGTTCTGACAGTTTAAAAGCTCTAGATTTTGTTGCACTATTACCTGTCAGGTTTGCAAAAGAAATGCTTCATCTTTCATGGTCACAGTTTAAGTCCAGTGAAATATGGATCACAATTAAGGTACAGGGTTCGAGTAAGCACCACATCATTACCATCCTATATCAAGACATTACACTTGCTACATATTCAACCACTGTGAAGTAAATGGGTACCGATAGGAAGACATTCCGTTACAATGCCATGGCACCTTTTCTGGGCATCACGGCTATACAGCTGCATACTGTGCAACCAGTAATTTTCGAGTGCATGAAACTCTTGCGGGTGGTCGAGATTCGCAAAAGTTTCATGCTGGGAAATAATCAAATCACAATTGAAACAACATAAAATTATTGCAATTCGCAAAAATTTCTTGCTGCAAAATGGCTGTCATTAACAATTCGCAAAAGTTTTATGTCGCAAAAGTTTCTGGTTTACAGTAATCAATGGGAGTGTTTCATCAAGCGTTTTGTCAGTGATTTTTACTGACAATTTTGCTCTCAGCCAATCAGATGCAAGGATTTCAGTAGCTTATAACAGCTGTCGGTAAAAATCACCGACAAAACGCTTGATGAAACGCTCCCAGATCTCTGGAAGCCCATAGATATGCACGTAATATGCACTCTACAGGAACGGAATATCATGATTATCTTAATAACTTACTTTCTTGTTTGGTGATGATCAAAGCTTAGAGCCAGTCTTTCCAGCTCTTTGGGATTCAGCCGGAAATGAAATCTCTCTGCCAGTCTCTGCAATTTCAAAATGAAATGCAAATAAAACCCTTTTCAAAAATTTGCTCTAATGACAACTTTAAATGTGCATGTAGAAAAGGTTGGTAAGCCTAGTGATAGAAAATGTACAGGTAACCACTGATACAGTTCTCTTTCTACTCTAATTTCCCTATCTCATGCATATGTCTTTCTTGTCACAGTAATACATGTCTCCCCCATTAACACCTAGAACAATTACCCATCAGGAAATTGCTTGCAGAATAACCTTCCACTACCCCATTTGCAGTTGTCTTTGGGGAAATTGAGGTCATTTTTAAAGGGTTGTTGCAAGGCGAAAGGGTGAAAATGAAAATGGCTGTCCGGGGGTTGATATCCAGACAGTAGCTACCCAAGAATATTTACGACAAATCTCTGTGTCACAGATAGCATTTTCTACTTACCTGAAATTCTGGAACTGAGATGGTAGCGTAACCCTGCGGATCCAGTGTCTTCAGTCTTTCCTTTAGCCCGTTCCAGTTACTAACAACCTAGTAAGGAAATAGAATGCTTTCATATCACTATGTACAAACATGGTATTCCTTTTTATTTCATTTAAATTCATTTCAAAGTACTCTCTAGAATCTCCTTTCCTTTTCCCATTTGTTTATTTTTTCCCTTACCCCTTCTTACCATTTGTCTTTCCAGTTTACTAACAACTTGGTGGAAGAAATAAAATGTTTTTTATATCACTATATGTTTGAAAATAATATTCCTTTTTATTTCATTTGAATTCATTTAAAAAGTATACTCTCTAGACTCTCCTTTCCTTTTTCCATTTGTTTATTTTTTTCCCTTACCCTTCTTACCCACTGTCTTGGCATCTGCTTCTTCCTTTTCCTTTTGCAAATTAACTTAAATATTATTCATTTCTCTGAGTCCTTGGCATATTCATTTTCAGTCACATTATCTAGCATAACACGTACCTCTTATAAATATAACATGAAATAACAATGACAGTTTACATAACAACATAAATACAAAACATGAATACAAATTAGAATATTAAAATTGGGCTGAAAATTAAAGTGAAATAGAGACTATGTAACGAATTGATACATGTGCATAACACTGTTTTGCCTAGCAATGACTTACATACATATAGATCACTTGGAGAAAGATTCCAGTCTAGCAAGACAGGAACTCCCAAATATCAAGGAGAACAGAAACAAGCAAATAAATAACTTGTCAAATCCGTTCCAGTCCAGTGTTCCTATTGTTCCTTCAAATCCTGATTCGCTTCTTCCTCTTTGTACCCTCCTCTTCCACATTCACCTCATTTTCCTATTTCCACCTACATTACCCAACTACTGTTAATTGTTTCATTTCAATTCATTAAATTAAATAATACTATAATAATACAGGCAACCATTAACCCTAACTGCGGGGGGGGGGGGGGGGGGGGGCCTCCGAGGCCCCCCTCCATATTTTTGGTGATTGCATCGCGACCGCTGGCAATTTCGGATTCTCGCTTCATGACTTTTTTCCCTGAAGTCTTGCGCACGTTTTGATACCACATTTGTCCATATCAGACATACCTAGGGGGCGTTATATGCTAATTAGTATGCACATGTCATTAAAATTGCTAATCGCTCCATATATTTGTGTACAGTTACATGTACATGCTGTCAATAGACAATGGCTTGCATTTCTTTATGAATCTTGCTCAGGAATTGGTTTTCCACTTGATTCATGCTTCTATATTGTTCTGAGATAAATTGGGCAAATTTTAGAAACAATGATATACATAAGGAATATAAAACAATAGAAAACATAAGAAATAAAAACAATACAAAACATAAGGACAAAAAAGTGTTTTTTTTTTGTTGTACACATACAAATATATAAGAATTGATTTATTTCACATTTGGGAAACATTATTCTTCATTATTACAGTTTTCATGTAGTTTTCTACTTGTTTAGGCTGAAATTATGAAAATATCCCAAAAATGCATAAAATATGCATTATGAATAATTAATTAGCTAATTATTCAAAAAATTTGCATAATTGATTAAAATGAATCACACAATCAGATTCAGCATGTGAAGATCTATCGACATGCAAATTTTCAAGTTTGTTAGACATTGCGTTTCCGAGATCAATGGGGGGGGGGGCCTCCCAGGCCCAGGCCCAGGCCCCCCCCCCCCCCCCCCCCCCCAGTATTTTCATGGAGCAAAATAACCCAGTTCAGTAAGGGTTAAGATTAGAAGCTTCCCCTTTACAATGCTTATTGAAGAAGTGTCGGGTCCAGTTTACCCACCACTTATAAAAAACTATTGCAAATCTACGAGTACTCACGTCTCGAAACACAACCCTTCGTCAATAAGAGGGGGTATTACACAAACGTTACACCCTACCCTTTGTGAATTTAGGGCTTAGTATCCACGAAAGTTTGTGTAACGTGACGACGTGATGTGAACGAAAGCCAAGCAAATAAATCCTTTAGAACTGAGGAGAATTCTCTTCCACTTACATCTGGCCTGACTTTCTCCACCACTGCTGATACCGGTATCTTATAGATGTCCATCATCTCCTTCATCTCTACGCTGTTTCTCACTGGTGGAGGTTGATTGGCAGCCTTGGCTCTTCTTAGAGATGCTTCCTTATCTGAAAAAAATCAGTACACAGTATACAAACATAAGCAATACTCATGAATGCATATCAACTTTCAGGGGTGGATCCAGTGGATCCTTTTGAAACCCAACTGGCATACCCTAAGTACACAATAACAAAATTCCTTCCTTGATTGTGTACTTTTCCGGATCCAGCCACTGCTTTTACAAAATCCTGGATCCACCCCTGACTTAAGTCTCGGTTTAAACCAAGAGGGTATAGAGCCCCAAGTATCAACCTCCTCATTCATTAATTTTTTCACAGAAGTATAGTGATTCATTTGAAAAGATGTTTAGTACTAACAAATCTGAGAATAGCATCGAACAGAGGCATACTAAATAAAGGTTTTCGTCTTGCACTCATCAGAGCAAACCGCAAGAATGAAGAGAAAGCCAAAATCGGACAATAGAAACAGAAACTGAAGTTTCTGAAGAATGATAAGCATGACATACATGTACACTTACCAGCAATGGGTTTTCTCTTTGACCTGTGCAAAAAGAAATCAAACAGCTCAGCATAATGGACCAGTCCATCCCGAGCTATATCCATGGCCTTCCATAGATCCTGCAACTCAGTAGGATGAAGAACTACACCCATACTGTCTAGAAACAACACCCCAAAATAAATCAGATAGAGGAAGTACATCCTGAAAGTTTCTTTATACAGCAAAGTAGATTGCTCTATAAACCCTTCCAGGACAGGAACTATTTAAGGGCTAAATTGATCACACTTCGTTCTTCAAATTGGCAACAATAATATTTTTCTTTTAGAGCTACATGGTTCTAATAAGGTGTGATGTCTTTGAAAACAATAGACATGCTGAAGGAATTTTGTCAAAATGTTGAAAAAAATTGCCAAATTTGATAAAAAAACAATGATTTGAACCTCTCGATGTGTTGCCAATTAAAGAATTTTAAAGCTTAATCTCGTTTTTAAAATTTCTGGCATCAAACGCAACATGGTCATGCAACAAGAATGGACATAGCGTGTGCGGAAACTTTTGCTCTTTCTACTCATGCATCCGGTATATTTTTTAGAGCTCTGAATCAAAATTGAGCCAAACCACAAAATGTGGTGAATTGTCTCGAAAGGGTTAAAGAAAACAACACATAAGTGTACTTTTCTAAACCACAGTTATACTGTCATAATAGAATTACCTTTTAAGATAAATTGTTATGATCGTAACCATGAATGTGCAAACCTGTTGAATATGATTAGACTTTGGTATAAAACATATTTTCCAGAGACCAAAGCCAGGCGGCTTTCTCAGACTTGGTATTCACAGAATCAACAATGCACTTAAGTCTTGGGAGAATGATTAGCAATAATTGCTAGCTGCATGCAGTTTTTATCAATATCTGTCAAATTCTGATATATCTGGGCCCCGTTTCATAAAGCGTGTCATCAATAATAAGCTACAATAATTGTTATAAGCTACTGAATTCCTTGAATCTGATTGGCCGAGGGCCAATTTGTCATAGAAATATGGCAGCTGTCCTTGATAACAAGTTTTATGAAACAGGGCCCCGATCTATAGTTGTGGTACATTCGAGACTCACTCTGAAAGCCATTGATGTAGTTGTGTCTTTGAGAGTCTACCAGTGTACTTGGGATCTAGTCTGTTGTAGGAGTCTTGAACCGTGTACCCTTTCTTCTTCAGCTGTACCTCAACCTCTGCTGCAATCTGTAGTGTGATTAATACCAATTTAATTCTCATTTTACACCTCTCAATAAACAAAGTATGAACAGTATACAGAAGGTCAATGTCAAAACAATTTTTAGTCTTCATACATCTCAAAAACAAGATTTGCAAATCATTCCCTAAGGTTCTTGGCAGCAGAATAACAAAGAAATATCAAACTTAGCCAATTGATAAAGCTTTTAATCATATATGAATATATCAGGTCTGTGAGTGGGGTTTCAAAAAAGAGCAGAAAAAAGCTGAAAATAGTTACCTTATCTATTTACTTGTCTTCTGCTTCTTATCTGACGTAATGCAGATTGAACGGCCGCCCACCATGCGACCCTGTCCTACACATGCAGCGGCGCGGTTCACAGTTCCGGTATACAAATGCGAGCAGCATGAACTTCACTTCGCGTGCGAAGGCAAAACACATACAGTACATACATGTAGGCCTATACGGTACATTGTTTTCCATTGGACGTAAGAGCGCTAGACTCTGCTCCCACTCACAGCCGTTTAGCTAAACTAAGTTTCCAGCCGTTTAAAACCACTGAAATTATGATTGGCGATAAAATACCGGGAATAGCACATGGGCAAAAACACGGAAACTGAAAATGGCGAGAATAATAAAAAAAGCAAATTTCCGCTAAAAAGTGGAAGTCTCACAGGCCTGATATATGAAAATTCATATAAAAATCTAAATATGGTTTGAGAATACCTGTTCTTAATTATCCATATTCACAGATGACAACTGTGCAAATGTTTAAAATACAAATTGGGGGGGGGTCTGTTTTGGCTGCCGGTTTGATGCTGTGCGATAACCAGCATATGTCACTTTTTTTAGTTTGGGGAAAAAAAGATAAACTGTAGAAAATATTTCTATTTAGGTAATAATATTTCACACTGCTTATCTCAACAATATTCACCTCAGACACAGGCCTATATCGGCCCTCCAACTTCTTTGTTTTCCCTCCACCAATCACAGGCCTGGATGTCTCCATAGCTTCTTCCTCATTGGCTGCTGCTGACTGTGCAAGCCACGCCCCCAACTCATCCTCCTGGTCCTCATTAATTGGTGATTCCTGGACCCGATAGATGTCCGGTGGACCAGTCTGAGGTTGATGGTTCTGCTCTTTGGATTGGTTTTGAAATGGAATAAACCTGGAAAATATTGAATAAAATGCATGTGCAACAATTAATCAGTTATTTTGAAAGCATGATTTCATATCCAACTCCTGATACCATTTTTTGCGTTTCTACACAAAAGGGTCACAACTAAAATAACACTTAAAGACAATAAACATAACGTATATGAATAGCTATGTCCTGTGAAGTGCTACCTGTACATTGCATGCTCTCATACCAGATATTTGCATGCATGTATATGAATATACATGTGACTGGAAGCGGAAGCGTGGATGCCCGAAGAAACGCTTCAAGGACAGCCTAAAGCTCTCTTTTAAGGCTGTTTGCATCCTTAACTCCCAACTGGGAACAAGGACCAAGTGGCGTTCTGGTCTCCACCTTGGGGCTCAGACCCACAAAAGGAATCTTACTGAAGCTGCGCAGCGCAAACAGCAGGTCTTCAACCTGCATCCATCCCCTACCCCCACTGCCAGAGTAAATTCAGGGCTCAGATTTGCCTTTACAGCCATCTTCGTAGCCACTTACCTGCCTAGACAATATTCTTTGTTGAGGATTATCTAGAGTGGTCATCATCGCTATGCGACAGGCAACGTAATATTATATGAATATAGTTATATCATGAAATCACTCCAGAATTGCACTAGCTAGATGCCCCAGGAATAATTTTTGTTTCCCCATAGAATACTTCTATCCATATATCATGGAATGTGCTGATTGTGCTTACTAATCAGTACTATCATGAGCATGTATCCACTATTTGCCTAGGTGGATTTCACAATTTGATACAAACAAACTTATCTTCTCTTGCACAGTCTTGCTTATACAGGTATACACTGCTCCAGACGACGAATTTTTTACAAAAATGAAATTTGTCATCAGTTGATTTATCATTGCGCCACAAATATCTTGGCATACCTCTTCCTGTTGAAGACAGCAAGGAATTGTGGGTACATAACAAGTCCGTCCTCTTGTCCATACTCGTAGAGGATCTCATTAAACTGGTCTTTACTCATGCGAATGTTGAAGACCTTCTCAACGGTGTCCTTGAAATCTCGCTGGGTAAGGAGGCCAAGGTTGTAGACATCAAGATTCCTGAAAAATGCAAAGTACGACAATAATAATTATTATAATAACATTATTATTCTGCAAGACATATTGCCTGCTTGGAGCAAAAATGGGCATTAACTCAAATCATTTAAAGGGAAAGTCCTACCTGATTACAAGTCTGTTCCAAAAGAAGCAGAAAAAATACAAAAACAGATCAGTGACGGTTTGAGCAAAATCTGATAAGAAATAAGAAAGTTATGAATTTTTAAACTTGTAATCAATCAAACACAAATTGGAAACTCTGTGACCTGTTTGCGAGCTCCTCTTCCATTTTCTCAGTACAGAAAATCTCATAAATTTTCATTTTCTTAGTTTTTTGATGAACGGAATAGATTTGTTTCATACAGGTGTTGTGATCTGACATTTCCTCTTGGCTTTCTATTGTAGAGATACAGAAGTGGCAGTTGCATTTTAGATTAGTGATATTGCATATGATTTGTTACAGATATACTCTATTTTATTAACAGATGAGGTTCTTTAAAGTGTAGACATAAACTCTTTGACGACGAATCTGCTCAAAGGTATACAATCTCACAGGGAAATCATCACAAAGTACTTACTTGAACATGCCCAGCATACGAAGAAAGTCTTTATGGATGAGTTCTACCAGCTTAGCCTCTGCTTCATCCACACAAACATATCCCTGAGGAGTGTTCAGTCGAGTATTGAACCTGTGAGTAACATGGTACACATCGGGTTAACAACATTTCATTATGGTAGAGCGCATATCACATTATGTTCTGCCACCCCTGTGCACTTCCAAAGACCTCTGGACATTATTACCCCAGCGTTAGCTCCAGCAAACATTATAGACCCACAGTGTGCATTTCAAGAATCAATCCTACTATAGGTACCCATCGGACCTACTACACCTGAGGCGAGAATGGCAAACGCAGATTTAGTGTCTTGTCAAAGGACACCATGCCGTGCTGGGGCTTGAACCCAAAACCATATCCCCAGTCAAATGTTTCTAAATATAAGACTCAATTATGACACCTCTACACAAAATATTGACACATGAGTATTGATTTCAAAAGGACATACAAAGAAGACAGACAATTAAAATTTAATTTGTTTCTAAAAGAACGACACGATAACAGTTTCAAAATAAAAACAACAAAGAAAA
Organism: Heliocidaris erythrogramma; assembly: GCA_025617745.1. Taxonomy (NCBI): domain Eukaryota; kingdom Metazoa; phylum Echinodermata; class Echinoidea; order Camarodonta; family Echinometridae; genus Heliocidaris; species Heliocidaris erythrogramma. Next base: position 15,759,591 of record CM046873.1, on the reverse strand, counting down.
CAGCATTTTAAGGAACAGTACATGTACATGTTTCGGAGTCATGCAAACTCCATCGTCAGCCTGAAGTTTTACGACAGAATCAACTTTATATATACTCTCTGATTACAAAGAATATCTAAACCATCATGAGTGAATAAGTACAGGGTATGTCATGAATTCAGGTAATATACTATTAATATATGGTTGGGAGTGCGTTGGTGCGATCTGACAACACAAAGGTTTTTATCGTGGCGTACAAAACGCACGAAGTGCAAGCCAAGCTTGTTGACACCATGATAAAAACCTGCGTGTTGCCAGATCGCACTAACGCACAAACTCACAACCATGTATTAATAGTTTTATAAAACGGGTCGGCAATATGATTATGAAGTCTATAAAAGCTTTAGAGCCTTTTTGCCGTGCGTTATCACTTTTTTTTGCACGGTCACATGGTGTTATTTGACCAATCAGGATGGCTACATTCTTGAACCCATTTTATAATTAAAAATAACAGAAGGCCTATACATCACATGGACCAAACCACAACTCAACCAACAGGTGTACAATTATCAAATGATGCTGTCTATTTAATTAATGTATTGTCTATTTGGGTCGTTGACCATTCAGGTCCTTCACCCTATTACCTCACTTCATGACATACCCTGTACTTTTTCACTCATGATCGTTTAGATATTCTTTGTAATCACAGAGTATATATAAAGTTGATTCTGTTGTAAAACTTCAGGCTGACAATGGAGTTTGCATGACTCCGAAACATGTGCCATTCCTGAAAATGCTATGTTTTCTTTGTTGTTTTTATTTTAATTTGTTTGTATTCATCGTCATCATCAACATCATGTGACAGCCACGGCCAAGAAAGAGTTCACTACGCAATGCCACTGGCTCTTTTCCATTATGTTTTTAAGGGTGTCTTCTAATATCTCAATACTTCAAGAACGATACTAACTTATGATTGGAGTCCATGATGATTCTATGAGCAATACCATTGGCTGATCTCATCATGTACTTAAGAAGAAAGTCCCTGTACATCACACGTGCATCTTTCCTCCTTAGTCCACATCTAAAACAAGACAAACAAATAAAATAAGAAAGATGTTAGTGTGCCTCATGCACCCTTGCGCATTAGAAATGAGCATGATATAAGTAGCCAATATAATCAATATTATGAATAATACCCACATCATTTAATGTGTAGCTCTCAAATGTACATGTACATGTATGCGATTCCAAACGGTCAGTTTTGTATGTTATGGCACTTGTTTCACATAGATAAAGGACCTATATTTGTGTTATTTGTTGACTGATAAATAAGTCCTCTGACATTGCAGCAGTCTAGTAAATAATGGTAATCTTCCATGTAATGTATGACAAGTAAAAGGAACAAAGTTTCATTTCTATTCTTTGAAACTCACAGTGGAGGTAGCTCGCTCCACAACCGTTATGCAATAAATTGCCCACCTAACCAATTGTAGGAAATGACTCCTATATACACAGCAATTTCAAACTCTGTGAGGTATCAACAGTACTACATCCATGATTTGAACAATGATCACAGCTTAATTCTTTTCCATTCCCAGAATCAAAACATATCTCACCTTTCCATCATCATCTCTGCATCAACATACTGCATCTTAATCCCATAGTCAGAGAGAACCTTCCTAAACTGTTCTATACCAAGAAGACCATTCCCTGAGTTATCTGCATTCTGGAATGAAGACATTACATTGTTGAAAGGCTGCTCCATCTGGAAAGAAAAAAAAAGGAAATTATTCAATATTAAAATGATGCATGTATCATCAATTACTGCACATTCATAACTCATCAACACATGTGCTACATGTATATGAACGGTCTGTAATATAGCATGTTCTGCCTCATCTCACATCTGGCAACATCAACTTGAAGTGTACCAATCACCTAAAAAATAATTTGTGTACAGCTAAAATGTAGGAAATCAACCTCAACACACTTTACCTGTGGTTTAACCCTAATAGAGCCGGTTATTTAGACCCATCTCACAGCCGGGGGGGGCTGATTCCGCCCCCCCCCTAAGATCTCGGCCGTCCACCGCGCATTCGCAACGAAAATCGGCACACACGTCACCGACCACGTAATCTAAAAAACTGTATAGTCAATTTCTCCGAAAAATGTCACATCTAATTAATTATGCTAATTTATGCATAAAATTGATGGTTTGCTCTAATTAATTAAATAAAGCACCAAAACTGCTAATTTTTTGTATAGAGACTCTTTGTCAGATTCTGATCAAATAAACCCCCCCAAAAATTCTGTAAAATCCTTTTTTCTTATGTATTTTATTGTTTTTTTAATTTCTTATGTATTTCTTTGTTTTTCGACTTTTTGTTTTTTATAGTTTTTTCGATGGAATTCGTCGGCGACACTATTTTAATCATAAACAACATAAAATTAATTGTTTTTAAACAGTAAAAGTAAAAATAATGAAACATTTATGATTTTTAGCTGAAAACACAATTTGCATTGGATTTGTACACAAAATCACGTTTTTGAGCAATTTTTGGTCTGACATGCACTTACGTAACTCCGGAACCGCACACGCGGACATCACAAATTTGGTCTCAAAAGTTGCGCAAGACTTGAAAGAAAAAAGTAGTGAAGCGGCGTGGTGACTGCTTTTCGCGATGCGAACATATTACGCGAAACATATTACGCGAAACGCCCCCCCCCCCCCCCCCCCCCGGGCCTATTAGGGTTAAACCACTTGACTGGAGATGGGAAGGTCGTGGGTTCGAACCCCGGCGCGGCACTACTGTTCTTTGGCAAGACATTAATCTACATTTGCCACTCTCCACCCAGGTGTTAAATGGGTACCGGCAGGAATTAATTCCTTGAATGCTGTGAGCACCGAAATCCGTAGCCTAGCTAGAGCCGGGGTAATATTGGAGCACCTTGAGCACCATTCATGGTGGATATAAGCGCTATATAAATATCCAGTATTATTATTACTATTATTATTAACAGTTAAAGGAGCATCCGAGTTCAGTTCCACGTTGGCCCTTTTTCTATGCGAGCACGTATGGGTGCTTTGACAAGTCTCCTGACAAGTCGCTATATTGTTTATGCGGAGTGTATATCAACTTGCAATATCTCTTTATAGAATCTATATTTGAAGCTCATATTTCAAGTATAGTATAGCGACATGGAACCCCTTACATAGAGAGCAATATATTTTTTGGTGATTGGTGCACTTTAATGTAGGTGCTAGAAGTGGTACAATAAGGTGGATACATAGTAATGATAATACGAACTGGCTCATATTTTGGGTGATATGAGACTACTTTGCCTTCCCTATAAGGACATACTCTTGAATCCTAATCAAAACCAAGTCCATTTTAATTTAATTTCATTCCATTATCATCGCTTTCCAATCTTTCCTTTCCTTTCACTTTTCCAAAATTCCTCTAAACGCCCCAAGTGGGATATTTTCACGAAAGAATATATCAACAGAGGCTTATCACAGAGGCTCCCACATGGTGTTACCCAAAGCCTTCACTTGTGAATACTCACTCACCATGGAAACCCACAGAGAACATCCAAGTCCATTTTATAGATATAATGCTTTTGTTAAAGGACAAGTAACCCCACGTGATATTCTAGATGCACCTATTGTCTGCTACGTCTTTCCATGGAGGCTGCCATTTTGTGCATGACACGGATCATTAGGTACCATATGCATTGATAATAGCCTACCTTTACAACAGATACGTCGCTTTGTTCTGATTGTATTACGATTGTTATTGGCCATGGGCCTAGATAATTGACGACCCATGAGTTCTAATAGCCATCCTGTAAAGCAGATTCCTCGCTTTGTTTTGGTATTGTTACGATTGTCTCCGTCCTTGACGTCAATTCTCCGTCCTTGACGTATATTTTTTATGAAGTATATTTTTTATGAACAAATTAAGACCTTTTAAAAAATATATAAAACTAAACTTACATTTCAGAATATGTGACTTTATCTAATATATATTTGTCCTCTAAAAATCAATTACAAGTTAACGATGAAGGAAATTTTACTTGGGATGAAAAATATATTCGTGTACACATAAAGTAATGGCAGCCCCCTTATTATTGCTAGCAGACGATAACTTGGCTGGAAAATAGTGATTTATATCTATATCCTGTGTTTTTACATGAAATTGCATATATCAAATAAGAGGCATATACTACACCATTCAAAATAAGCTAATTCATACGCTGAGGTTAATTTCCCTTTAAGAGTGCATAGTTCGTGCAATGTGCATATATTTTCCAAGAAAACTGATCATATATTTGTTGTTTTTTCACATGGGATAAAACACTATGAACACGGTGACAAAGAGAGCGGACAATTTATGCAGCTCCTCACTGTACCCTCCACAATAGCTCTAGTAGACAAAAGGACATCCCTTCACTGCTATTATGTGACACCTGTTCTACATATTTTTACAGGATAGCAATGAATGGATGTTCTTTTGTTAACCAGTGCAATTGTGAAGGGTACAATGAGGAGCAGCATAAATTGTCCGCTTCTTTGTTCGTCATGTTCATAGTGAAAGAAAGGTTTCTCACTCATCTGAACAGATTTGTGCCAATATCTTTCTCTTTTTCTGGAATAATGAATACACCTAGCAATCAAAAACCAAGGACAAAACAATACCCCAAAATAAAAGGCATAATAGACCTTACTTTTCTTGTGATGAAACTGATGACATCAGCTGATGCTACCCGTGCAGGACCCATTCGACTGTTCAGTTGTCTGCCATTAGAGGGCGGCGTTGGAATTCTTGGTGATTCAGGGAAGTCTAACTCCTCTTCTTCTTGGATCTTTGGCTGCGAGAGAAGGAGAGATTATAGAGTCCATTCAAAAATTTACAAGTTTAAAATCATTGACAGTACTCTAAAGAAACTTGATTCAGTCTTAAATTTTATATATATATATATCACCATTTATTTATTGCAGCCATCGGTTGGATTTCAAACAGCATAAAAATGATCTGTGGTATGTTGCCTAAAAAGTTGCAATCAAACATAAACCCCCAAAGTTTGAACAAACATGTCATGAAGGTTGAGTTCTGGGAAAGTTGTGAGCTTTCTCATTCCTTTTATGTCAGTATGGAAGAACACCATAGTAGAAATGTCCTCTGAAAAGGATTTCTCTTCAAGTGCTCTCATATATGAGGAGAAATAGCTGAAATGTTCGGACCAAACATTCATGCCACAGGTGTGTGCAGTCCCATATACCCATTTCTGTGTGCAGTGCATATGCTGTTCAGTGAGATTGCATTATGATGAATCCACCAGTTCTTATGTAGACATGATCAACCTTTCCTAATTGTTTTAAGACAGTTTCTTTCACAATGAGATTGCATGACTAGAACTTAACTGTACCTTTAACCGAATTAAAACCATGTACTTATAGGACATATGTTTTTTTTATTTGGAGATGGGTTTAGCCACATTTCTTTCTCTAATTATTTTAGTGCTTCAGGGAACATGCAGCTGCTATAAAATACATTCACATAAATACAATCAACTGAATTGAATAGTATTCTAATGCAGAGCTGCCAACCTCTGGCCAAGCTTTCCCGTACATGTTAAGCTGAAAAATTGTATTTTGCTGATGAAATGCTTAATTTTTTGCAAGTCACCAAATACCAAATTTTTAAACTGCAACTGCCGCCAAAATAAGATCAAAAAATGTCCTAGAATTACTCTTTATGACACCTCAATAATCATTATTGGGAATAGGATAATGATCTAGATCTAGAAACATTAAAAAACAGCTAAAAACTCACATTCCCTATACATCCTTTCGATTTCATGTCTACACATACTCTGCATAGTGCCACCTTGTACCAAGCGGCGCCCGCGGGGTAGGCTTGCCGGCTTCGCCTAACACCTCGGTGTGTAAGGACAGCCGCACAGCTAGCGCTTGAGCTAAAAGTTTGTGTGTAGAGTGAAAGTACAAGTGTGTGTACGTTCACAGTCTCTTTTTTGTACACATTTTAAGTACATACACAGTGCGGAGTTCCGGGAACAGCGAAATTAATACAATATGAGTGTGAAAGTTTGAGTGATAATAAATACATGTGTGCAACGTATAGGACGAATAGTGCATAATCAGATTTCTTCAAATCCATAATTTTGGAGGGGAAATCCGTACTTCTGCATTTGTGTTTGAATTCCTTAACAATTACGAAAAATCCGTACTGGTTGGCAGCTCTGCTAATGTTCTTTATATTGTAAATAAACATTAGGTTCGGACACAAAGTTACAAAGAAGAACTAATCTCTAATAACTTACTGTTGAAGGTAACTGTGAGTATTTCTGCCGTCTTGATGGAGGCGCTGTTCTAGCTCTAGGGTTATAGCGACCGTTGCCATCTAATCCAAGTTGAATGAAGAACCAGGCACTATCTAAAGCTCCTGTGTTCTCAATGTCATACCTAAAATGAAGAGAACATATGCTAATGAGGTTTACGTGGAACCTACAGTACACAAGAAAAATCCATAAATGGTGCTCCGACAATTGATCCTGTGACAAGTCCCGTAGGTTTTATTTTCTCACAGATATAAGGCTAGGGTGAGGGTAGCAGTTGGGTTTTAGGTAAGGTTTAGGGTTAGGTATAGCTGTTTGGTCCAGGGTTACAGTTTGTATCCCACCGCTGCCACCACTGACGGATATACAGGGTACAGGCTCAACGTCCCCCCCCCCCCCCCCTCATAAAACGCAATCCTGCATACTTAAGTACACACAAATGTGCCACCCCCATCAGATATTACTTGCAATATGGATGTGGGAAACCCCCTTTTTTCTAAAAATCCTGAATTAATCAGTAGCTGCAACAACAAAATTAAGGAATGACAATCGATGAAAGGAATTCAATATTGGCAAACTATTAGATGGGTTAGTGAATTGTACAATAGCTGGGCAAAACAGGGATTACAGGAAGAACAAACAATTTGATTACCAAAATTAGCCAGGAGAGAAATAGGAAAAACAAAATGCTGGAGGGTAAGTATTTCAAGAATACCTACCGGGACCATAGCTTCTCCATCTCCTCATCATCAAGATGGGCTCCTAAGAAGGCCAAACATTCCTGGAGTTGAGGACCAAGGACAGTTCCTCCTGGTTCAAAACAAGCTGGTGCTAGGTACTTCCTCAGGTCAAAATCACTGGAAAATAGACAGAATACAAATTGTCAGGAACAACATTGATATGCATCTACAATGCACACCGTCCCGCATCCATCCTTAGACACCAAGATATGCTCAAGGCACACATACTGTACGAGTATGTACACTCTCAGTGGTAGATATATGGGGCACAGGTAGAATGCCAAATCTCGCTTACATCTATCTACCCATCCTGAATTTATGACTGTGGCCCCATCCCCTTAACATATTTCATAACCACTATTTATAGTTCATGAAATATACTTCCTCCCTGGTACAGATCAAAGGAGGGGCACAATCGGCCTATGCCCCTCTTGAAACCAAGAAGGCACCTGAAACAGGTGAGAACCCTATTTTTTGTCGCTTGTTAGGGATTTTTTGGAATGGTGCCCTCCCCCATCCACTAAAAGAGAATCCTGGAACCATGCCTGCTGCTCCCCCCCCCCGCCCCCCCCCCACAACATCCCCAACATCACTGACCCCGGTCTAATTACATGTTCCAAAGCTAGGTCATTATTACCTGTGTTTACATTTCTCTTTGAGCAATGCATTTCCATATACAGCAGTACACCTCTGGACAGGAGGGGCCCGGTCTATCTCTCTCAGGTGCTCTTCGGGGTGTAACTTCCGCCTCTCAGCGGCCACGCCCTTCCTTGCAATGGGGCTCAACCACTCGCGTTGAACAACCTGATAACAAAAGCAAATGCGGGAGGAGTTGTTAATGCTACATCAATGAAGATGAAATATACAGTGAAACCTGTCTATAAAGACCACTAAAGAGAGAAAAGAAAAGCGGTCTTTATGAGCAGGTGGTCTTTATGTACAGGCTCGTTTAATACACATTTCAAGGGAAACTAAAATTGTGGTCTTTATAGACAGGTGGTCTTTCTATACAGGTGGTTGATAAAGCAGGTTTGACCTTCCCTGCTTTCACACACAATCAGCTTTTTAAAGCTGATCATATTAAAGAGCTTTAAACTTATTAGCTTTAAAGTTTATAGGATAGCATTCACAAATAGAAAATTTTGGTGCGATCGTTAGAGATTCACTGCTGATTAAATGTGCAGTAGTGCCACTGAGCATAATAATAGCAGGTCATGTCAATCAAAGTGCGCACCCGGTCTTAGCTCCGCCCAGTTTAAAGATTATATTCGTTCACACACAAAATCTCTTCCCTCCTCTATACGAACTTCATATCTGTAGGCTGATCTGACCGTTCTTTAGAGCGCGAGTTGGTATCTGTGCGAACATCGTATTGTTCGACGTTCACACAGGGAAAATTTGCTTTAGAGCTGATTAGTTAATCAATTTTAAACTAAATACTATTGTCTGCTGAGAGCCAGAAGGGTGTTAATAAAGAAAAGGAGTTAACACCCTCTGGCGCTAAGCAAACAATATCATTTACTGGGAACTGGATGGGCGTTTACTCTATGGTTATGAGTAAACAATCTTCTTGCTCTTAAGTGGAAGATACCTTCATAGAGTCAGTAAAAGGACCTTGTAGGTACATGTACATGGACACTCTCTGTTATGATCCTAGACTAATTCCTGAAAATTAGAAGATAACAACTAAAGAAATAAAATTACAAAATTATAAAACATTTTGAAGCTTCAAATCAACCAGCTGAGATACATTGACCTGGAGTATACGGAAATTTCATACCTTTCATAAATATGCATTCAAAATATTCATCTCTTAAAGATTTGATTTAAAAAATGTGAGTGCATAAAAATAACTGTAAATACAGAAGTTAAAGGGATATGCCACCAGGCGGCCGTGGGGAAAGAAAGAATTGCCCAAGCCCCATTCACTTGTACACGAAGTTTGTGCATCGAACGCGTCCGTCAGACTACTGGGATTAAATTTTGGACTGCACGAAGCGGACCGAATCTCACACGAGAGCTCGAGCTCAAGCAAAGCATGCATGTTGTGCGGCGACCAGGCTATCTAGAGTTTGCGCCCCACGAGGCAACGGCATGATCAGGTAACGGTCACTGTGCCCTCTCGCAGAATAAAAACATCCACAATCTGCGTTTGAGTATCCCTTTAACAAATGCAAAAACAAACCACTAAAGAATCCAGATAAAAGTATGTGTGACAATATGTTCAAGTTCTAACAAAAGTTATGTTTCAGATTATACATGTTCAGGGAAAGCTTTAATGTCAACAACAGAAACAAACTTACTTCTGTATCTCTGAAGCATCCAATGAAGTCATCAAATGTGAGAGTGTCGTCTTTCTCCAACCCAAGTCTGAAAGTAAAGAAGGAAGTGTATAAAAAAGCTCTATTAAAATCTACATTTACAGTACTGGATTGACAGCCAACACAAAACAGATGAATCGTATAATAGTACAGCAATTACAGCCATATTAGAAACAGACTATACATATTTTAGTGTACCTCGAACAGCAAAAAATCTATACTTGACTTATTAATATTGTTACAGATGACATACATCATACCATATTTGTAACTAATGATGTACACATGTGTAATTCCCATAACTCATGTACCTGAAAACAGATATATGTTAGCAATAATATAAAAAATGGACACATTTATAGAATGAAATCCAAGATGGAGACTCATAACGAATGGTTGCTGTATTGCATAATCTGAAGTGTTGAGTGGATGATGAGTTCATTCTCAATTTATTCATCACTTTTTTATTTACATCATTCCTTCATTTTACTTATTTTATGTAAATGATTTTTTTTTTTTACTACTCATCATAGTTTTTTTTTTCTTTCTTTTTCTTTTTTACGGCTCTAGCAAGGGAGAGCTCCTGTTTAATTTCGTTTTTTACACCATCACTGATGGATTTGACTTTTACGTTTGTGACACTGGACAAAGTTAACCCTGGAGACTACTTTGACATAAGACTGAGGTAATTCATCTTCCATTTTTCGAGATTTTTCGAGATATTTTGAAGTAATTTTCATGTGCAAACTACATACGAATGTACTGCTAACAGTTGATTTGCATATGACGTTATACCACTCCCATTTTAAAAGCTTGGCACCTGACAATATTACGTAATACAGACATGGATCGCAGAATCTCATCGCTGGTTGCCTCATGGGAACGCTCTTCTACGTTTTATTCATGATCAGTGGCCTGTCGTCTGAGTCTCCTGCATTCATTTTTAACAATAACTTTCATTATTCAAACAGAGGAAAGTTTTTCACTACAAGGTTCCCTCGCAACCATTCTGTTTCGACATTCCAAGTTACCTCACATGCCTCCCTTCTTTTGCTTACAATTTGTGGAGACATTGAGATAAATCCAGGTCCCGAAAATAACTTACACCGCGCAGGTCTGACATGTCATTTACTCAACGCTCGCAGTCTCTGAAATAAGTTAAATGAACTCCAAGTTTTAACAAGATCACATAATCTAGACATCCTTTGTATTACAGAAACTTGGTTGAACTCTCAGTTTTATGACAATGAACTATTAAACTTCGTAATGGAGGAGGGGTTATGTTTGCTTGTAAATCTCAGATTAACGCTTCTCGCGGAGAAGAGTTTGAAGTGCCTGATTACGAAGTTCTGTGGATACAAATATCATTATCAAATTCTCAAGGAAAGTAGCTATTTGGTGTATGCTACAGACCCCCGTCTTCTAGCTCCATTTTTCGGGAAGCTTTTGATGAATCCCTTGATCGTGTAGCTCCCCACGTTTCATCTTACAAGGCTATTATTCTCTGTGGCGATTTTAACCTCCAGCTACACCCTCCTAATATCTCTAATTCGGGAGATATACATGTAGATACATCTGGATTGAATAAATACACGAGAGATATAATTGACATAACAAATTCGCTTAATTTTACTCAGCTCGTCTCCTTTCCGACTAGGTTAGATTCGGTACCTGATCTCGTCTTCTGAAACGACCCGGATGTCACTTCTAACCTACAGAGGGGTCCTCCGTTAGGAAACAGTGATCATGATTCGGTACTCTTTTCGATTAATTGTCATCGTTATTGTCAATGTCTTCCTCGCACATTCCACCTTTTTCACAAGGCAGATCAATCAGATTTTCAACGGACGTTAGAATGTATACCTTGGGGATCTTTTCTTTGACGAAGAAAACATGAACGAAACTTACGAAAATTTCAAGACCCTCATACACGCAGCCGTTAAGGATATAGTTCCGATCGCATTGTCGAAAGGAAGGCGCCGCTCCCCGCGGATAACACAGGATATTATCATAATGTCAAGAAAAAAGAAACATGCTTTCAGAAAGGTTATTAACAGTAAATCTTCTAATGAATCTGATTTAACAAATAACAGGATCAAGTATCTTTGGTCTAAATATCAAGCAATATCTCGGGAAGTGAACCGTATGACTAAACAGTCTTACAATGATTATATTCATAGCCTGGCAATGTCTTTGTTAAAGCGAAACGGAAAAATTTGTGTATTAAGAACTTTGAATATAACGGTATATCGTATGAAGCTCCTTCTGACATAGCGTTTGCTTTCAATGAATTCTTTTGTATTAACTTTTCTGACAATGGCGTTTCTGCTATTAATATTCATAGTTTGCTAGACAAATGTAAACATGTTGGTATACTTCCATTGTCACAAATAAGTGTTGATACTTCGGATGTTGTTAAAGCAATTGATATGCTCAAGTTTTCTAAACCTCCAGGTCCAGACGGTATATCTCCAGCATTTCTTGAAACTTGCTTATAAGTCAATATCCCGTATTTTGTCTCGAATCTTTAATCTAAGTTTGCAGTCTGGTATAGTCCCTCGAGATTGGAAAGTTGCAAACGTTATTCCGTTGCATAAAAACGGTAAACGGTCATTAATTGAAAATTACCGTCCAATTTCGCTTACTTCTGTCCCCTGCAAAATGCTGGAAAAGATTGTAGTTGGCAAGCTCATTGATTTCTCCTTAGATCATAAGATTATTCTAGAGAACCAGCATGGATTTCTTTTCTTCCCAAACGTTCTTGTGTCACTCAAGCTTCCGTTCTGTTCCATAAATGGGCACAGATCTTAAACCGCCCATCTCCTCCTAGAATTGATGCCATCTTTCTCGATTGGTCTAAAGCTTTCGATAAGGTTAACCATTCTGTACTACTTCGAAAGTTGCATAGTTTCGGAATTTGTGGTAATATTCTTAAATGGATTAATTCTTTCGTAAGTGGCCGTGCCCAGCGTGTTCTGTTTGAAGGGAGCGAGTCTGATTGGAGGCCCGTAACCTCAGGTGTTCCTCAAGGAAGCGTAATAGGGCCTATACTCTTTGATCTGTTTACCACTGATTTACCAAATTTGATTTCTGCTGGTACAGGTTTGCCCCAATATGCAGACGATACTGTACTCTATCGGACAATATCCAATCACAGTGATACCCTTGTGCTCCAGTCAGATCATTTGCTGATGAACGATAATTGTATGGAAACTTAACTCTATGAAATGTAAAATAATGCACATTACAAGATCTCGAAAACCAATCTTAGTTTCATATTATGTAAATGATAATATACTTGAAGAAGTGGACTCGTACAGGTATCTCGGCCTTGTTTTCTCAAATGATCTGTCATGGTCTAAACATGTTCATCATATTGTATCGAAATGCTCAAAACTTTCCGGATTTATCCGTAGAATAGTTAATTCAAGAAACCCAGTAGTTCTAAAACGATTATTCTGCTCACTCTGCAGACCAGTTTTAGAATATTGGATGCCCAATTGGCTTCCACACCAGAAAAATCACATTCAGTCCCTGGAATCCATTCAAAAACGTTTCACACGTTTTTGTTTTCCATACGACCAAGCGAATGCTCTTACTTACCTTGAAAGATTACAAAAACTTGATCTTGCTCCACTTTACAACAGACTTGTTTTTCTATCTACGAGCTTCGTCATAAAATGTCTTTTCCGGCTGTATGATGTACCTGCCCACTTCTTGCCAAGACCAAGAATTCGAAAAACTGAACATCTCCTTTTCGTTCATGAGTTTGCTAGATGTAACGCCCTGAAGTTTTCATGTTTCCATATGTTTCCAAGATTGTGGGAATCTATCCCCTCGGAAGACAGAGATTTATGTCTGGACACATCAGTAAAGCCAATCATCAATGCTCTAAGGAACCATTTATTCAGTCTTCCTCCTATTGATAATGCAATATAATCTATACATCTATAAAGTGTAACAAAATGTTACTTGTCTTCCATTCTTCTTGTCTACTCCTCTAATCTGTTCTTTAACTTATTCCTCTTCTCTCTATTTTCTTCCTTCACTCTATACTTCATTCTATCACTCTTGCACACTCTCTTTCTCTTTCTCTCCTCTCTCTCTCTCTCTCCCTCCCTCTCTTACTTGCTCTCGCTCTCTCTCTCTCCACTTGTCTAAGTTCCAACAAGTAACTTTTATCACTTTGCATGCTCTTCTCACAATGTCTTAATCTGATTAATTTAATTTTATATGTCCTAGACCTAATTCTCTTTTATTATAAGTACTCAGGTTTTTTTTTTCCTGACTTCATTGCTCTCCCTTGCTTCTTGCTTCTTCTTTCTGGCTTCTTCTTTCTTTCTTTTCCTCATGTATCACTCTGTTTCATTTTTATTTCTATTGTTAGAGTGATCTATAAGAAGATTGTGTGTTTTTATGTACGTGTTTCTATGTTTGTAAACTACCGACTAGTGTGGGAGAACTTTTCAACAGGAACTAGCTTCCTACTGGCTATCCCTGGCCACTTGTCGATGGTATTTTAAATTTTCTTTGTATTTTGTATATTTGTTTCTTTTGCCTGAAATCAAATAAATAAAAATAAAAATAAAAAATGAAATAGTTATAAGCACATCAGGAGCTCTTGCAGCACAGTAGATTCTGCACTTCATAAATTATTATTACCGTTATTTTACTGTTATTTTTCTTTAACCCTTTCAGGAAAGAATTATTTCAGGGCTAAATTCATCACATTTTGTTCTTCAAATTGGCAACAATAATATTTTTCTTTTAGTTCTACATGGTTCTAATAAGGTGTAATGTCTTTGAAAACAATATACATGGTTAGATATTTTGTCGATTAGTTTTAAAAATTGCCAATTTTGATGAAAAACAATGAATTTGAACATCTCACTTTGTTGCCAATTTAAGAATTTTAAAGCTTACACTTGTTTTTTAAATTGTTGCTCTTTCTACTCATGCATCTGGTACATTTTTTAGAGCTCTGAATCAAAAGTTATTGAGCCAAATCACAAAATAAGTGTAGGTTATACTGAAATACATGCTATTGCCTGATAATTGTATATATTTTTATGCGTTTACCTGTGCATAAGTCTTGCCACATCTTCATGAGTGACGTAACCGATGAGAGGATACAGAATCTGACCCAATGCACTCTTTGACACACGACCTTTGCCCTGTGGGTCATGACCTTTGAACATCTGACGAAGACCATGGAAACCTGAGACAAGTTTGACCCGTAGCAACTGAATCAGCTGTTAAAGAAAAAAAATCAAAGATGGTCAAAAGAAATTGAAGCTTGTAATCGTCAAAAAATACTTCTCCATTTGCTAAAATTCTGATATAATCTAAATTTTAAAAGTGCTAGAAAACAGATCTGAAAGTTGCATCTCCTAAAATGTTATCTTATTGAGAGGATTGTTCAATTTTTAAAATGCTTATTTTAGAAACAATAAGCATTACCCTGTTAACAATATTCTTCATTTGAGCTTTTGTAATAGTTTTGATGTCAAATAGGGACATTTAGAGATATCATTGCACACATATGTTTAGCAATCTTGAAAATTTCATAGACTATGAATTTTCTTTATCGTTCTTTCAAAATGTTGGTTAATTCTTTCAATTATTTAATATTGGAGTGAAAGTGGACAACTGTAATTTTGGAAAGAGAAATAAAAAGAAAAATGGTGAGCATTCCCATACCAATGTTGCCTGTGGATATTTCCACACCACTTTCAAGCTATCTCATGGCTCTCCACCAAACACGATATTAACACTTTTCAGCCCTTCAGACAGAGCAAGGGGTACACAAAACATTTGATGACCCCCCTATTCATTGTGGGATGACAGCTTTTATTGACCGTTCTGTCATATGAATAGAATACCATGACCCAATTAATTGTTTGGCATCTATTGATTTTTGTCTCTCCTTGCCGAGTCCCTTTGCGGTTGAGTGGGTGATATACTCAGGAATGGAATGTTATTTGATTGTCTCCTCATCCAAACTTCTGTCAAAAATGAAATTTCTTTTCTTTGAATATTTTTCAAAAATTTCATGGGGTAAATTTTATACCATTTATTTAGAAATTTGCAATGAAAACAAATATTGTTTGATTTGTATTTTTTTCCAGATTTACACAAATTGGATGCCAGTCAGGAGTTGCAACTTACAAATTTCCAGATACTTAGTGAGCTGAATTTTCATAGGTAAATTTATTTCGTCTCATTGTGGTGGTTTTATAATGATACAGTATGGCCTTGGCTGGCCCTTTTTACTGAAGGCCATAAAATAATTATATTCATTCAGTAAACGATCAGATCAATAATACAATCACGGTATGTTCTGGGATATAATCGAGGTTACAAATTTGACATCATCCATGATTATCAATGTTATAAAAATGTAAATTTAAAGGAGAATTCACGCTAGAATATAAATGTACTTATGTTCAAAGGTGTCATATATTCTTAATCATTGACCTGTATCACTTTAGAAATAAAATATCAGAAAAGGGTTTAAATCAAGACATTCTAGCTCACGGCATCATCTGCTAACACTTTACATGGGGGCTGCCATTTTCTTGATGATATGGAGTTGTACATGAACCATTGGAAACCGTTCCGGTCAGGAAGATATTTTTAATCCTCAAGCTAAATTGCTTCTCTTCATTATAAAAAAAATCCCCATATATGATGGAAAATGCACAACAGGTGTATATATATATTCTAAAATTTGAAATTTATAGATTTCTTTTTAAATTATCTGGTTTTGCTAACTAGAAATCGATTTCTTTGGCTTGCCTGGCAGAGCAGAACATGATTTATACAACGTGCATTCTGACTTTGAAGTCCATTATCTCAAAGCAGGTGGATGCATAGTTTGTTACTATTGACGCTTGGGGAAAGTCATCGTGCATAAATTTGAATTAATTCGCTCCGTCACGTACGTCATAACATAAATTTATATTGAGTAAAATCGTAATTTTCAAAGAAATATAAAACACATTTTGGTTTTTAGAATACATGTATATGTATATATCTGCTAAACATTTTAAATCTCAAATGGGATTTTGTATCTGGAAGAAAGACAATTTTGCATTCGGATTAAAAATATCTTTATGTACACATCAAGAAAATGGCAGCCCCCGGGTATTGCTAGCAGACAATAAATCTTGCTGAGCAGATCTTGATTTATACCCGTCTCGTATATTTTAATGCAAAACTATGTAGGACAACACAAAGGAATAGATTACATCTTCAAATATAAGCACATTTGTATTTTGAGGTTAATTCTCCTTTAATTTCCTTTCCATCTCTCCCTTTTTTTTGGTGGGGGGTGTCCACTGTTCAATAGGGGGAATAATTTGTGCACCCTGTAGCTACGCTACTCTGGGAATGTATATATGCATTGCAATTTGCTGACAAAAATTATATTAAAGAAGCACTTTTTGGAGTTCCACAGACAGATCATCCTGAAGAGTCAACAATCCCCCCCCCCCCTCAAAAAAAAAATCATTTTCCTCTTGTACCCACCTCATCCGGATCTCTTGAATAGCGTGCAACATACTCTGCACTGCTGGGCACCTTGGCTGACTTGGCTCTTCTCTCTCCTGGCCCCTGCTCATGGGCTACATATAAGGGAGAAATGAATACTTGATAATTATTTAACACCAATTTTCAAACTTTTCTTGACTTATACTTATTGGCAACGTAGAAAGGATTAAGGAAATTTGCTCAGTTTCAATCACTTGGAACCAAGGAAATTTCCTCGTTATATCCATAATGAAACTTTGTTATATTAGGATTAAAAGCAATAAAATATGAAGGAGTGGGACCAGCAAAATTACCTTTTCATAGCGAGAGTTTGTTATAACAATGTTCTTTATAACAAGGTTCCACTGTAGTTTAATACATTTCACTCATCTATAATAACCTTGCATATGTGCAAGTGCCATTCTCTCTCCTTCTCCGGATGTTTACTCCTAATAAAGAAATAAATACACTATTTGGAGCCACCTGTGCCTGGGAGGGGAAAAGCAAACTGAATCGCTGTAACCCTCGGGTCTCTCCTCCCGATATAACTGATTGGGATGTGCAGGTGTACCACTACACCGTGGTTCCCCTACTCTATTTCTAATAGTGCAGCGGGTTCTGAGGTTACGTGCAAAGGTGGTGACTCTCCTTAACAAGGAGCCTCCATTTAACATCCTATCCGAAGGACAGTGTTTTTCCACTGTAACATACGTCTATGAAACAAGGGAGGGGCACGTTAACACAGGCTTCAATCATCCGTCCGGGGTGGATTCAAACCTACAATCTTTGGTTTGACAGGCAGGCACTTTACCAACTGAGCCAAGTTGCCAACTTGCCTCCTTTTGCAGTGTTTACTTTTGTGCGAGTAGAATGATATATATGATTTTAGCCCTTTGATGAATTATACCAGGGGCGGATCCAGCACTGCCTATAAGAGGGGGCACACAAAAGACCTTCAAAATTCGCTCAGTAGGGGGGGGGGGGTTGGGGGTCCAGTTTCCCTCCATAATTCCCTGGCAAGCAAAAAAAAAAAAAAAAAGTCTTCTAAAAGGGGGGGGGGGGGGCAATCGAGAAAATGGCGGATCGTCTATGGTCAAAATGAATACTTTTCTTCCAAAAGGGGGGCACGGGCCAGAAGTGATCATAATTAGGTCTTCAGGCTGTTTAATATTGGAAGGGATTTTCAGTATTGTTTTACTCTACATTTATGTGTTCTTTCATAAAACACCAGATACCCTAATGCCATGAATTATAACATTAAAAAAGATTATCTTCAATCGTTATAACATGATTATATTTGTCTCCAAATTAATGATTTCCCTTAATTGTACCATATAAATTATAAGTCAACCTCGTCTTGTTGAACTAGTATTTAGTAATAACAAGAAATCACTTTGGAAATTCAGAATTTCATTACTTTGGTCTTTGCTTACATATATTGTGATATACTTCAGAGCATGCAATAATTTATACAATTATAATTACCTGGAGGCCATGTTAACATTCTTGAATGTTTTTGCTTCTTTGATCGTTTATTTTCTTTCCCTCCATCCCGCTGCAAAGGAGGTAGATTATGGTCAGGTTCATCCCACGCGTGGAGGCCTACTACAGAGGCTCGACCTGCCTGAGCTAAGGGCGGAGTTCTCGCCTCTCTCCCGCTAACGTTCTGACGTGGGCTCATCACGGAATCCGGACGATTTGATCCTATAACATTCAATGATTTTCGGTCTCCAAGTCGTGACATGGGGTGCTCGATGTTTGGAAGATTGGGCGGCTTGAAACTAGATGCATTCCGCTGGTTGCTCACTATTCCTGTAGCCATTTTCGCAATGTTCCTTGAAAATATGTCCGTGAAATTTGTAGACCAAGATTAAGAATCAAGATCAAAATCAAAGCAAAGCAGCGACCCACCTCCTCCGCCTCGCACACGACCAGAGTTTTTAGTATCTCAAAAGCCGCATTTTACGTCAAATCAAGCTTCTATCTAAACATACTCTCCTTCTCTTTCTCAACCGATAATTTCACTAGAGTTTTTCCAAAGATATCAAATATTCTTGGGGTTTACCACTACTACAAAACACCAATGATAAGAAGTGTATATAATTGGAAGTTAAGATATATAGCCGCTGTGGTAAATATTTACTGTAAAACACATAAATCCGCTTACAATGGAGCTTGCACGTACAGCGGCCCGATCCGCCGCGATAAAAGAAATCAGTGAAGAGGTTTGGACTCTTCCATTTATTGGAGGGCAATTATATACTGCCATATTCAAAGAATATCCACAATAATGATATAAAATCATCAATACATTGGTCTATCAAAAATATAATATCAGTTATATATGCCATCAGATTATATATATAAGTATGTGAGTAGGAATATAGATCATAAATTGACATTACAGTTACTAATCCACACTACTTTAAAGTGAACGAGTCTTGCTGTCACTTGGTAACCGAAGTGGCAACGCTATACGGTATACGGTATAAGCACGTGTATGTTGTGATATGGCGACAGGTCTACATAGCTTTCAAGGGGTGGAGAAGGCGGTGGAGAAGGTGCATTTGAGGGTAAATGGTGCTTTAAACACACACGCCTTGCGATCGTCCTAAATATTGACTGGCACTGCCTGCACTGAAGGGGGACAGGGATGTAGCTTGTAATAGGGCGCAAAGTCTATTTAGTAGTAATAAAGACGTATGTCATCATATTTATGCTTTTATTATGACGTATGAGCAGTTTCACAGGAGAGATCCTTCGATCTCGATCCCGCCCTTCCCCAAAATTCTATCAAGAGTGAAGGGGGGGGGGGGGGGGGGGAGGCTTTGGCCTCCTCTATATTAACCAGCTCCCAAGCCAATTTACCTTGGAGACCAGGTCCAAAGTCGCCGATTACCAGTATGACCCGGGCGCAGTCATGTCATGAGCATCATTCATTACAGCCGTTGACAATTTATCCTTTGGAGAAACCTCTCTCTTTCTCTCATTTTCTCTTTAATGCTCTTTTCTTCTTTTTTTTCACTCACCTCTTTTCCTTTGATTTGTTTTTGAGGGGGGGGGGGTGGCCGCCAATATGGAGCAGAGGGCATTTCGTCCCATCTCCTCATCCGCCTATAGCCTGAATGCATGGTGATTATACGGCACAACATTCAAGGGCGGTCTTATGTTATGAATTAAAGTCATTTCATGGGGTTGGGTCACTTTTTGTGACATACCGGAAGTGAGAAACTCTGTTAACTATATATCAACCATAAAAATGTTTTCTCAAATTGAGTTTAGCAAAGAAAGCATATAGCTATGACCATGTTTAAAAGTATTCTAGCTTCATGGTGAATCAATATTACAGTCCCACATTTCATGTAGTATAAATGTGAAGTCCATGTAACAGTGGTAAAAGAAGAAATGCAGTGAACTTAAACAAAGATTTTGAAAAGAAGCAACTGAGACAGGAATGAACCTAGCAAGGCACTCCTAAATATATTCATTGCATAAAAATCTTGCAAAATGCATGACATGCGGATGATTTCATCTTCCATGTGTAGTACAAGATCTCATACCAACGTTACATAGACAAAGGATTATCCATGCATTATTAATGCACCTGCCCGAACATCTGTCAATGAATAGGTGTAGGGGCTATTTTTTGTTTTTGTTTTGTTTTGTTGTTTGTTGTTGTTGTTTTTTTGCTCATTCGCTTCGCTTGCTCTCAAATAAATATCATTTGATTACTTACCCCAGTTACCAATTACAGAATATTGTGCAAAATATTACATTATCAAAATCATGATCATAATAATTTATGAGATAAATGAGTGTTAGCCGCCCCCCCCCCCCCACTTAAAGTAAGACCGAGTAAAGGGACTTTTCCTCATGAAATACAGGAATCGAATTTGGCTGGGATGTTCATTCCCACTCCCACCACCCCCCCCCCCCCCCCCCGAGGCTGCAATTCGTTCGAAATAGACAAAGCATTGGAGGGGCAGAGCATTGTTCACGAACAATGCTTGCCCCCCCCCCCCCCCCCCCCCCCCCCCCCCCCAGGCCCTCCAATGCTTTATCTGTACCGAACGAATCGACGCCTCTGCCCCTCCCCCGAGAAGCCACGTCTAAATACGCCTCTGGCTATTTATAAGTTTTAATTCAATGCATTTTATTTTTAATAAAGAAAATAAAACAGAAACGCAGCTGTCACTTACAACCAATCACAATCGCCTTTTATTGTGCGAGAGGCCGCCGAGAATGGAGAAGGTATTATTTTAATTTGAAAAAAAAATCATTAATAGGCTTATCTAAAATCCATGACTCTTTTATCTTGAGGTAGATTGATTAAACTTATTAAATGAAGCATGAAACAAAGAAAAGGTACTAGTAATAGCGCTGACATGTGTTTAGGGTATAATGCTTATTGATTTGATAGGTTAACACTTTCGAAACATTCCCTATTATGACGTCAGTGCTTTTCACAGTTTTTGCGTAGAGTGGGTGCACATAGTGCGTTGACCTTTAATTCATTATGATGTCATACTTGCAACGTTGAATTCATTATGACGTCATACATGCAATATTGAAAGCGCTCTCGTGGCAACAAAAGAATTTGAGAAAATTAATACAAAACTAAGAATCTGATCAACGGATAGAAAAAAAAATAAACCTGAACTGCTGAAACTCATACTGAATCAATTTGAAATTTGGCAGACAGATTACTCCCGAGATTACTATGTATATAATTTAATAAAACATAGAATTTCAAACTAGAAATTCATCCGAAATTGGAAAATGCAGCAATATCCAACAGCACAACTACCACCCAATCAGCCGCCACAACCATCTTACGGGCAACCGCAGGAGGCAACACAGCAATATGTGCAGATACAACAGCAACCACATATCCCAAACCAGGGATGTTGCAGCGGATTTTCACACAATTATAATGTCAGAGCAGGTGAGATGATCTAATAATGAAGTTTTGACAAAAGTATTAACAACTCTTTTTATAGGCTAACTATGGCTTATTAGCATTGTCACTTTGACAGATATTTATCCACAAAAGCTACATTTTATTTAATTATTTATTTTATTCATTGATTGACTTTTGAACATTAAAAAATATTAACGTCTCTGTATGAGTGAACAACCAGGGGCGTCGCTAGAACATTTTTAATGGAGGGGGGGGGGGGGGGATGACACCCAAATTTTCCTACAAATTTATAGGGTGTGACACCCACATTTGCCGACAAAAATGTTGCACCCTAATCCCACCCCGCCCCCCCCCCCCCTCCCCACAAATGATAATAATAGAAAATCGCAGATGTAGAGATCTTGATCATACAGGCCAATTTTCGCATGGAGGGGGCTGGCGCATTTTGCCGGAATACCAACTTTTTAATTTTTAAATGTTTGCGAGCGAACTAAGCGAGCGAGCAAACTTTTTAAAAAACTTTTCGTACTGAAAATGTACAGAAGTTTCTGTATCTGGAAACATTGCTGCCCAAATAGCCTATTCTGAGGCCGCTGCACCCCATTGCCGAAGGGGGACGCCTTTTGTCCAGATATTAAAATTCCAGGGTTCTTGGTAGCGAGCAAATGCCCCTGTAAACAACTACCAAACGTCATTCAATAATACACAAATTATTATGGTACATTCTAGCATTGGCGTGATATTGTTTCTTCAATTATTCTTTTTGATGAGTTCAAGTCCAAGGACATTCGTCTGATATGTTGGCAAGTCCAAGCGAGATTTGGTCATTGGGTACTTTATCAAGTATTGAGGAGTCACAAATATAAATTGACATCATAATCATTTCACGTCATATTTGGTCTGATCCGAGATAAACCCTATAAACCATGTAACATGTAAAAACTGTAATCACACTAAACATGGTAACAATCCACTCAAACATGTAAAAAATAAAAAGAACAGTGACAAACTTATAAGACATTATCAAAAGCATAAAAATAGTGAAGTAACTTCAATAACATACCTATCTGTCAGTCTGTATAAGAACAATGGATAATCTGCAATAAATGCAACCACAATAACGAACATGAGTGAAGAGGATTTAATTAAAGATTGGTATCTTAGCGATACTTTCAACCCCATGCATTTGAAATAAGCTCATTACAAGTTACAACTACAAGCTTTCATGGGTTGTCTTGTCAAGCTTTACCTTTACTTATAATAGTCACGTTCGCACGGAGGGAGCTTAACTTTAAGTATCGCTTGTAGTTTCAAAACTTTAAGTTATCTTGTAGTTTCAGACAGTATGAACGGATTTGTAGTTTCGAAACTTTAATTTTACTTGTATAATTCCAGAACCACAAGCGAGCTTGTAGTTAAAGCCGAAACCACGAACAGCGGGGATCCTCCCTCGTAATTATGGACCGTGGGGACAGAATAAACTTTAAGTTTAGCAAACTCGTTGTTAACGATGACCTCTCGGTTCATGTTAAACTACCATCGCTCGACTTGTAATCTCAAAACACCGGAGGGCATTGTTTCGGACCCTTGTGAATATTCGTCCCTGTTTCATAAAACTTGTTATTTGCTCTCAGCCAATCAGATTCAAGTATTTCAGTAGCTTATCACAATTATTGTAACTTGTTATTGATAACGACTTTTATGAAACGGGGCCCAGATCTCAGATCCGTATTAGGACAAAATAGCCGAGTTATTCCTCTCATGCCCTCGATCTGCATTCCGTTCTAACAAGGTATTTCAACCGGTATCGTCCAGCTTATCCTCGGCTCCATTACCATCCTCGTCAACGCCCTCTCCTTCGTCTTCGGTCACCTGGGATATCCGGGCGAAGGACAACCCATCGGCATCGCCATCCTCCTCATCATCCCCGCAGGCATCATCGGCATCACGACCAAATCCCGCTGGAACTGCGTGATCATCGCCTACCTCGTGATGTCGATCTTATCCACCATCAATGGATTCGTCGGCGTGATCAACGAGGGGTTGGCGGCTGGCTTGTACTCCTGCTTCGGGGCCTTCTGCTTCGGGTATACCTTTGGCATTGCCATCATTCTCCACTCCGTCTGCGCTGTCCTTCTCTTCATCGAGAGCATCGTCGCAATCGTTGCTGCGGCGTACTGTTGCAGAGGCCTACTCTGTTGCCGGGGATGTTGTTGCTGCGGAGGCGATGACGTCACATTGACCACGCCTGCGACTACAGTGGTATACCCTCAACACACTGTAATGCCGGTCCAACCGAATACTGTCGTCGTCCAAACGGCAAATCCTGTCTAGATTGAACCAGCCATTGATAGATATTTTATAATACTCAAACGATCTGTTGATTTATGATAATGAGCTACACAGTCAGTATAATGTGTTCTCATTTCTTAACGATATTTTCCGACCAAAGAAGAAACGATTTTTTCCCCCCAACCATTATAAGCTGTTATCATAATCATTGGAATGAGACAATGGCCCAGTGCAGATATAATCATTCGGTTTAGAAGTGCATGCATGCGTTTTATTCATTTTGAAATCCTGAGTATACCGATATTGATTGAAATTATTACCAGTCATGTAAATTAATTAATAATTTATTGATAGGACTATAATTATAAATATTTTAGCTTTCTCAGTGATATAAAGAGAGATTTGGAAAATCCCAGTCTATCATATTATAAAATATATTCATGTAGTAGGCCCTATAAATTGAAATTATGGATGTCTTGGGGACTGCCGAACGTAATAAGTTCCCCTTCTTTTGTTAGATCATAGGCTTCTTTCTTTCTTTTCTTTTTTTTTGTTCACGTATAAACTTTAAATTGATTGTCAGTGAAGAATTTACACGAGGCAACATAATAGTTTGCAATAGTCGGAAATAAAACCTATACAATTAAGATGCATAACTTGGTTATAATTTTCGTATGCTGGTTTAACAGTCCAAACGTGCGTCCTTGAGGCTGACCTTTCACAAAATTTCTGGTTTAAAAAAAGTTTGTCTGCATCAGCCCAAAAGTTCCATCAAGGAAGAAGGAAGGAGAAGAAGAAGAAGAAGAAGAAGAAGAAACAGTGGCGGATCCAGGGGGCACAGGGGGCACGTGCCCCCCCCCCCCGACCAAAAAAAGCCTTTTTGGGGGGCTTGTCCGGAGAGACCCAAAAATACTGAGGACCTTTTTTTTTTTGCTTGTCAGAGAATTTTGGAGGGAAAAGGCCCTTTTTTGGGTGTGTGTCCCCCCGTTTACTCAATCCTGGATCCGCCACTGAGAAAACAAGAAAAAAGAAAACAAGTAAAAGAATAATTAACTATGTGCTGTACTTGAACTTATTCTTATCAAATAGGATCCCTGCACTTCTTAATCCCTTGCACATTTGTCCGATAACGATAACGAGATTTTAAATTAAAGGTACACCCTACCATTATTATGGAGAATGCGTGTGAGTATGATTGTGTCTGTTAATAGCAGGGCAGCTCTAGGGTGTACCTTTACTAAAAAAAATCTAATGTCACCCTGGCTTTATGGTGAAAATCACCCAATCATCAGTAGACAATCGCCATTAAACCAACAACATCAAATATTTTGGAACCTAGTTTTTGTTATTGCGCTTCGCTTCGATTGAACCCCCACACACACACACCTGTACAAGCTTGCAAAATTGTTTCGAGGATTTTTTTTTTCAAGTTATATATAAAAATTAATATTGCCCTAATCTAATGTATAGTCAGATGAGAGCGAACCCCGAAGGAGAAACCTTTTTGTCTCCTCTTAATTCTCGAGTGGGACAAAATATATAAGCCATAATTGGTCTTTAATGATAACGTTTTTTTTGAGCCTTATACGGTATACAGATTATAGTAAGGGGTGTGTCACTTTAATCTAATAGGTCGCTATTTTGCAAAATCCCTAAACATGGAGTATGACTTTGTTTTGGAAATCCCCAAAATGGCTCCACTTTTCCAACCTTGGTAATGATATCTTGGCCGGTGGGGGCTATTGGCTGCTCCGTCTGCTCGGTTATTCTTTTTTTTAAGAAAGGGGTTTCTTCTGGATTTTACCTTGTTCTTCTGGACAGCTTGCTGGGTCACTGGAGTATGCATATATTCTCCCCGTTTTTTTCTTTTCCCTTTTCTCCTTTGATTTGTTAACTTTTTGTTTTTATTAGATGTTTTTGTTCTTTCAAATACTGTGCCAATTGCCTGTAAATTTATGATTCTGATGTTCCAATAAAACACATAAATATATATGTGTGTGTAAATATATATATATAAACCTTGATAATCATATGATTTGTGTTAAAGCAGAAAAATAAGAAAAAAGGGGGATGGTGAACGTTTGAAAGAAATCGGACTAAGAAAGTTATGGATGTTTGAAAATGAGATCACTAAATCTATGCGAATCTCAAATTGGCAATTTGGTTGAGTCGATTACGACAACTCTCCCGTCTGTCGACACAGAATTATCATTTAATTTACGGTTTTCTTCAAAGCAATTTTTGTGTGTTGTCAATGCAACTGGAGTTGTCCGCCACAGTGACATTACCGATTCGGCCAATTTGAAATTCCCTTATGTAGGCCTATAGTGATTTAATACAAATTTCAAAAATTCATAACTTTTTAGGCTTATTGCTTGTCCAATTTCGTTAAAACTTTCACCAATCTGCTTTTCTGATTTTTTTTCTTTCTGTCAGAACTTGCTATTAAGGTAGGCTTCCAACTCCTGCTCTCTTATGGGACTGATCTGAACCAGTAATTATCCTTCTTTAGGCACATAACAAAAAATTAGTGAAATATGTATTACTGATTTTGTATGCGGCTTTTTTTTCAACAATAACATCACGGGCCGACTGGGAATTACCCCAAATGACATGCGTGCGGCTCACCCACTGATCTTGCAGACCGAGAACAATGGAAAATCGTGCTATGGTGTCTTCAAACAGGTGTCTTCAAAGGAGAAAATATAATGGTCCGAGGAAGAGCAAATATTTCTGCACACATTGCAGTGGCGTATCCAGGGGGAGGGGGGGGGCAACAGGCGCACGCCCCTATTGGCCGTAGTAAAATAAAAAAAACTAGCAAAAAAAAAAATCCTCATACCAATTGAAAATATTGTTCATTAAATAGGCTTCAAAATTGGTCACATATAGCACTATTTTGCATCTCAGCCTTTCTTCAGAAGCAAAAATTTTCCAAAGACCCCTCCCCCATGACGGCGATCAATAATTCCTGGAAGTCATGATACCGTAAAGCAGTGGCGGATTTAGGGGGGGGGGGGACATCCTGTCCGTGCACCTCCCCCCCCCCCCCCCCCCCTTGGAAGAAAAGTATGCATTGTGCCCCCATTATTTTATTTTTAGAACAAAAGACCTTTTCTTTTTCTTTTTTTTTTGCTTGTCAGAGAATTATGGAGGAAACTGGACCCTCATACCCCCCCCCCCCCCCCCCCCCCCGCCGCACTGAGCGACTTTTTGAGAGCTTTTTGAGACCTAAAAAATACGAGTCTCCCTCCAAGCAGTTTCCAAAAGTTGACAAACCTGCATTTGTGTGCCCCCCCCCCCCTATACAAAATCCTGGATCCGTCCCTGCTCTAAAGAATCGTACGAACATTGGGTGTCTCCCCCCCCCCCCTCCCACAACCGCCATATTACCGCCAACATAATGGCAACAAAACTGAAGAGCAAATATAACAAAAGTGAACAAATTATAGCATAATGACGTAACATGTGAAGTACATGTGAAGGAGAGAGAGAGAGAGAGAGCGAGAGAGTATACGATTAGTAATAAATATTTTCAGACGGAATAAAGCTGTACTATATAACATGAATTGCATACATAGTTAGTCATTTGAAGTCCTGTATAGTAATTATTTTGTGATTTTTAATGGTGTATCTCAACGGTCTATTAAAAGCAAAACGGGGAAAACAATATTTAACTGCCATATTAGAAAGCTGAACTAACCCCACTATAATCACGAATGTGAAATCAGCTGAGCATATGAAATGTTGGGCGAACTTTTATTAAACTTTTCATTCAGGACTTTAAAGTTGTGCGAAGCTCTACATTTTTAGGGGTAGGTCGCATATTTGATTTGAAAGAGTAAGATCCAAAAAAATTCAACATAACGACCTATATCATATAAAAGATGAATATCTCTTCCTTTTCATGGTGTAATCAACTAAGCATATGCAATTTCGAGTGAACTTTTATCATCCTTTTTATTCAGGACTTCATTTTGAGTTTCACGAAGTACTTCGCTTGAACGCTGCTTCCGAATTACATTTTGCATAATTAGTTTAAATTGTTATTGCTTTGCCCTTTATACAACGTACTTCAAGTTGAAACGAAATCATGCATTAACAAAAGTTTTATACCTTTATGAATTCCCCCAATTAGGAAATAAATTCTGCTATAGCTTTTTTCCATTTTGAAAACTTTTTCCACTTTCGATCGGCCGTTTCGGCGATACCCTAAATTGGTCGCTGAACTTGAACTTGTGGTCGCGCTCGCCAGAGACGTACGTAGACGTGGACGACAACAACGTGACCAGAAAATACAAGGAGCATGCAAGCAAACGTATGCGTGACTGAGCTACCTTTGGCGACCACTTCAGGAACCACCGAAGCGTGACGGGTCCGAAAACAATTCTTCTTCTTCTTTCGTTAATGTTAACTGGCAATCAGTCATATTTGACTATTGTCGTCGACAATTTTTTTTTTCGCCACACCTTCAAAATTGCCCCCTGTGCCCCCCCCCCCCCCCCCCCCCTGGATCCGCCCCTGGCACGTATTCTCGAAATATTACACTTCGGATGAACAATAGCGCCAGTGCGGTATTATGGGGCTTCACGTAACTAAAAAATGAAGTTCTGAAGAAAAAGAGTAATAAATGTCCGCAAGACATTTCATATTCTTAGCTGATTACACCATGAAACAAAAAAGATATTCAGCTTTATCATGGTATCGGTCACTATGCATGCTTAATTAGCAAGTTGTGTGGATCTTGCTGTTTAAAATTTAAGACAGCACATAATCCTCCTATTGCACTCCGAATTATAGCGCCCGCATGGTATTATGGAGCCTCGCGCAACCCAATGTGAAGTCCTGAATTGAAAGTGTAATAAAAGTTCGCAAGACATTTCATATTCTTAGCTTATTGCAGCATGAATTAGAGGAGATATTCAACTTTATCCTGGTATAGGTCGCTATGCTTAGCAAGTTGTGTGGTTCTTACTGTTTAAACTTCCAGACAGCACAGATTCTCGAAATAATTAAACTTCTCATGAACAATAGCGCCAGTGCGGTATTATGGAGCTTTACGTAACTCAATAATGAAGTTCTGAAGAAAAAGTGTTATAAATGTTCGCAAGAAGCAGTCCAGTGGTTGGTGGCTGGGTAGATGTCGTCATCTGTGGGTGACGACTTGGTGGCTGAGTAGAAGACGTCGGCATCTGTGGATGACGGGTTGGAGTGGCAGAGGTCGGCATCTGTGGATGACGGGTTGGTGGTATAGTCGTTGAGAAGGAAGCTTTTTTTTGCTCAACTTGCTGCTCTGCTTTACACCCTGCGAATATCAAATCTACAAAAGTTAACCATCCGGAGCAATTACATATACATGCGCTTGTCTATTTATGATTCATTGTCAAAAGTACTTTTGTATATTATTTTGTATATGTTGTACTTATATGAATGCAGAAGAAATAAATCAAATAAAAGATCAATTGTGAATTTATTGACAGCATGTTAAACTTGCTTAAATAAAGAATAATAGAAACGGAATTCTGTTTCATAAAAAAAATGGAATATTCATATTCAAACACTGAAAAAATATGCTACCAAATAAACATTTCACTTTCACGGTACTCATATAGTTGGTACAAAAAGAACTTTGCATAATTACGTGCCTGTACAAGAACAAAAGACAAGATCTAAAGAGAGACTAGACACGTGAACCCTGTATTGTTTCATCAGGAAATATGAAATAAAAACATATCTTTTATTATGAATAATTAGTTATGCTATCACAAATAACAGATCAAAGCGTGCAGCTCTAAATTTATTAGTATATCTTCAGTGTGACATCTGTCGATCAAAATGTAAAATGCTGGCGCTTGTGAACAATTATAGAAACAGTTTGGTGAATCTAATTATTTGAAACAAAAAGTGATTAATACCAATAGCATTATGAAATAATTTGAAGTAAAATGACCTGTTTGCGTTTCAAGCCATTAGTTCACCTATTTTGTACTTCTGCAGTGATATTTCCACTGTGGAAAAATCTGATATCATTAATAACCCAAGAAAACAAACCTTATTTATAACTTCTCTATGACAAACAAGATGTTTATATAGAGTGTTGGATGATAAAACTTATGGTTAAATTATTAATTGCTTATAATTATTTGTATCTTAAGCTTTGTATCTATATAGATGTAGATTTTAAAACGAACTACCAAATTTCTCTGTATTTATTGTCTTTATGAATTATAAAAGAAGACTGAGTGCAGAATAGCAGAGAAGAGAAACAAGCTCAGTTTGTCATTTTAAGAAATGATCCTTCTCAGTTGACAATATCGTCCCTCAATAATTCTGATCTACAATTTTCGACATTTCCAATCTTTTCATGTGCTTCTAGAGGTTTTCAATTGTGCCTTTTTCTGCTACAATATATGCATTATAATATATTGATGTGTTGGAATCTATACATGCATGTGATAGAGTATTCTGTAAATACTTTTATGTGACTTTCATTGTTGTCATTTTCCGTACCCTTTTCTATACGTTAATTTAATAAAATAATAAAAAATGTAACGCTGGCGTGGTGGTTTCCTCGGAGTTTAAAGTATGTGGGCTTTATGTCGACAACATTCAAACAGTGAGATCCACACAACTTGCTAACCATATCAAAATCAAGCTGGATATCTTCTATATTTCATGCTGTAATCAGCTAAAATTATGCGATGTCTTGCGAACTTTTATAACACTTTTTATTCAGGACTCTACATGTATGTATTGAGTTACACAATACATACAATACAATACAATACAATCAGCATTTAGTACGCTTTTCCCATAAGGCTCGGAGCGTTTACAAAATATTTAAATTATAGAACACATTATATTTTTTATATAAACACAAATCAGAAAACTCTTCAATCGTCCATGTGGGAACTACCAGGTGGTTTTATGGAGACAAAATGTAATGAATGTATACCTGTTACAAAGTTTGATAGCGGATTTAAAATAAATATGATTTCACAGCTTTTTTAAAGGTCTTTATGGATGCTGACTGTCTAATGGTCAAGGGGAGATTGTTCCATAGCCTCGATGCAGTAACTGTGAAAGTCCTATCACCTGACAAATTTCGGGTCATTGGGTAGCTGAGCTGAAGGTTCGGTGATTTGAGGATCATGTGAGATTTCTATATAGGTGCATTCAGATATGTACCCTGGAGCCTGGTTATTGATAGATTTATAAACAAAAACAACTAATGAGAAGAATGACTTCTGCCAACCTCAAAAACAAGACATGCAGCCCAATTCTGCAGACGCTGTAGACGGCTTACATGAGATATACGAAGACCCACGGGCGCTATTGTTGACGCGGAGCGTAATATTTCGAGGACATATGTCGTCTTTAGGTTTAAACAATAAGATCCACATAACTTGCTAAGCATAGCGACCTATACCAAGATAAAGCTGAATATCTCCTCTATTTCATAGTGCAAAAAGCTAAAAATATGAAATGTCTTGCGAACTTTTGTAACACTTGTAATACTAGCTTGATTCATAGAGCGATATGTTCTTCCGGAAGTACGGTATTCGAATTCTCTCATGAAAGCAATAAATTTCGCATTATAATATTAGTTTGAAATTTCAATAGTTTGGCCCATGCTAGATTTAAGATGCAACGAAGGCTATTTTTAGACCAATTTTAAACCTCTATATAGATTCCAAATCCAGTAAATGAATGGTATTACATCATTTCTTAAATTTAAGAAATATTTTTCTGTTTTCTTTTGGACGTTTCAGCGACCCCGTAATTGGTCACTGAACTTGTGGTCGCCAAATTCAGCGGTCTGTCGCAGCTAGCAGTTTTTGTGGACCCGCAGATTGACTGGTAGAAACTGGTTGTTGAGTGAAAAGGACATCCTTGAGGCATATTAAGATTATTCATATTCAAGGTCGTATTCCTGAAGTAAGTTCTCGTATATACACTAACGTAATGTGAAGGAACGAGGCGAAGAAAGCTCACGTTTTACAGGCCGTTTCGTACTTGGTCCCACATGTGCGTGATCATGTAGGCCTAGGCCTACGGCGATCCTGGGGCTGGGCATCGTTTCATCAAACCGTCATGACCACTCATAGCTACATTCCTATACTTCGTGTGTATAATTTAGGCAGTCATACACCTCAACTTTTTAAAACACCACTGCACAAAAGTCACAAACATTCACTCAAAATCGGCATTTAGTTTACAAAAACCGACAACAAAATATCCAAGAAATACAATAAATTCAACTCACCGATGTTGGAAAAGATATTTCCAAAAATCAAATCCGTAATTTACTGTTGATTCTCGCGAAACGAGCTATCGGAGTCATTGTGTACATTTCCTGGTCGCCGCGGGCGCTGACATCTCCCCAAAAGAGTTTTGTCCTTAAAAATTCGGTCCCTATGTGGCATACACGGAAAGTCCCGATTTTCTGTGTGCGCGATCGTAAAGATCGATGTGCGCTTGCGATCCCGAGTTTCTTCGTGGACAAACATTTTATTGGCCGATTTTAGTCTAAGACATCGGCAGTATGTAAACAACACGCGATCGCGAAACAAATCGGCGGGGATTTCTCCGGTTTTGGACAAGATTTTGACTTTGGATTTTGCTGAAAATATCAAAAGTTCTTCCTAACGGCCATTTGAGGTAGGAGTGAGATTTTTAAGGGCTGAATTTGAAAGCAAGGTATTTAAAATATTTATCTTATTTTCCCCCCATACCTTTAGTACATGCGACAGAAAATACCAACTATTTTACAGGAATGTACCCGTGAGTGGTCATGACCGTCAGTACAAGTTCGCCGACATCCCATTGAAACGCATGTTAATTTTAATACACGCGTTTCAATGGGATGTCGGCGAACTTTAGTTGTAGTTATGACCGTTTGATGAAACGCTGCCCTGGATTTTAGCGGTCTAAACTTATTTTAGGTTGATAACTTCAGCTCGTCTATCAATATTCATGATCATGTCTATGCCCTAACGCTAGGCCGGTGCCAGCGTCCCGGGTAGCCAGTATTAGCTTCGTGAATGTAGCTATGTGACAAAAAAAATTGAACTGCATACATCTTGATACAAATAGTATCATAGGAAAGCTCTTTAAGAGACCTTTCCAATGACACTAACATGAGTAACAACTTTCAAATTGGTCAAGTAACTAAAAAGTTATGATAATTTAAGTCCTGTCATTTCAACCATATTTCCGGCCACTCTCTTAATGTAAAACCAATGGAGGGCATGAAAAAATGTGTGACCAATATGGAGGGAATTTCATGTCACACTATAAACACACGCATGACTTCTCTATTTCTGAGACTTTTGAAGTGATCTAGGACTAACTTTTAGGTATCAATGGAAAGCTGAAATTGAGCCTGGAGCAGCTACTAATTAGTTACTTTCTTAACAGTAAGTATATTGATTTATGCTAATTAACTTATGTTATGCGAAATATGGAAAATATTTGTTACAATTGTATTTGTAGAAAACGAAGAATATTATGTATAAAAAAACACATTAAAATAGAGTTTGATTCAGGGTGCCTTTTAATTTATCATGATTTAACAAACACAAATAAAAGCTGAAAATAATTTTTTTTTTAAATTTAATTTTAAATTAGAATAATTAATAAAAATATTCATCAATTTGATTTTTAATCAATTGAATTCAGATTGAAGAGAAAGTTGAAATTTATTTTTCCCCCAAGAATTACATAATCATATTTGAAAAGAAAGTATAATGACAGTCAAATTCATAGAAATGCGGATATGTTTGATTCATAAATCATAATTCACGACAAAAACATTTGACCAGTGTCAGATGCGTCATCTCTGCCGCGCCCACCACGTCCAGCGGTCTGTCAGAAGCCAGACCACTGGCGGGGTATCATCGACCGAGCGCCAGCTCTTGGCCCGGCGCACCCGGCGGCCTAACTCCAGGTACAACTATCCAAAGTCGACCTCGCCCATTTTATGGCTAATTGCATCGCTTAATTTCAGCAGGTAAGATAGAAATTTGTACTTACACTTCAAGAAAATTACTGTAACTATGTAGCAGGCTCCTTCATTTTACGATTTTACGATTTTTCGATGAAAAAAATGGAATTTCCTCGCAGAGCCGATCTTTTCCCCATACTGTACCGTCGATTCAAATGACTCGATCGCACTGTGTGATCGAGTCAGCGACGTATATACGGTACATTACACACAGTGCGATCGAGTCATTTGAATCGACGGTACAGTACGGGGAAAAGATCAGCTCGGCGAGGAAATTCCATTTTTTTTCATCGAAACAATCGTTAAATCGTAAAATCAAAGAGCCTGCTACATAGTTACAGTAATTCTCTTAAAGTGTAAGTACAAATTTCTATCTTACCTGCCGAAATTAAGCGATGCAATTAGCCATAAAATGGGCTAGGTCGACTTTGGATAGTTGTACCTGGAGCTCCAACGCTGCGCGTTGGAGCTCCTTTGAGTTACCGGCGGCCTGGCTTCTGACAGACCCGCTGTGCAAGAGTTTCCTGCGTGACCTATTTGAAAGCTGGCGCATGTCTAGAATCTAGTCAAAATGAATCATTTCATACTTTGATAATTAACAAAAGTTATGTTCACTGTTTTAATAAATATTTTACTCATTTTACTGATGAAATTCGATGATGAAAACGGCCAAAACTTTTCTAAAATTTCAAGCGATGATATCAATTTCTGGATGGTGGATGTCCACATTGAAACTTACATGTATCGAAAGTGCAGAATCTGGGCTACTCAAATACGGCCTCGAGAAAGTTGCGCCGATTTGCGCTCGCTCGAGAGAGCTGATTTTCAATTGGGATGTATGCAGAGGCGATGTCACTTGCGAACAGAATGTGAACAAGCCTTCTCGCCGTACTCGGCGCTCGCGGTACCGTTGCATTTGCACATACCTAGTGAATGTAAAAAAAAAAAAAAAAAATGGCTATACGCCTTCTACATCACGAAGCTAGGCGTTATTACCCAGCAATCAGATTCCGCACGGGGTAGTACGACATGAAAAATGCCCTGAAATCACACTTTTCTGATAATTTCCGCGACCCACAGGCCCTTCCCCACAGCGTTTCCTCCTAGGGAAACGTTTGGAATGACAATTTTTTTTTGATTGAGTATAATTTTGGAAATATATCCATAAAAAGATGATAAAAATTTCAGAAAACTCACCAGCGTTTGCGTATCCATGCCTCCGAGGTCATGCAGATCAAAATGGCGGCACGATCGCCGTAATCGAAATCATGAAAACTATTAGGCGCCGTTTGTAAATTTATTATTTAGCTCAATTATTTACATATAATTCACTATTTAGCTCTTTTCTACGATTATTATACGATAAAATGACATAAAGGATACAATGTTTTATAAATAATGAATTTTGCAATTTCCATTTTTTTTAAATAATGATTTTACAATATTCATCATATATAAATAATGAATTTTGCAGTTTCCATTATTTATAAATAATGATTTCACAAATTCATTATATATCAAATATTACATGGCACAAAGTGGCAGCGTCCTTTACCTTTATTACCAGATCTACTGGGAAAATGCAGTTACTTCTGCAGCCTAGTTTCCAGGTCTATCTCATTTCTCCATTTGCTGTATCCATCTAGCTAAACTACTGTAAACTCTGCCAGTGTGCTGTGCCAAAACTACTGCTCCCATGGGTGAGCATATTGAACTGCAGACCAAAACTTGTCTAACTTTGATTTAAATCTATTCAATGTTGATGCAGTAACTATCTCTAATGGCAGCGAATTTCAGTCATTTACAACTCTAGCACTGAAATTATTCTGTCTAACATCCAGTCTGCTTCTCCTTACATACAATTTGTATCGGTGTCCACGTGTAGACTGAGTGGATGCAAACGTAAAGAACATGTCTTTGTTCAGATCGTCAATGCCATGGATGATTTTGTATGTCTGTATCATGTCCCCTCTCCGCATTCTGTACTGAATGGAAGGTAACTTCATGAGACGAAGCCGTCTACCATAGTCTAAGTGTTTCAAGGATGGTACTAATTTTGTAGCACGTCGCTGAACCTTTTCGATGGCTTTCAAGTCACAGATATACCTTGGATACCAAATAGCATTCCCATACTCGAGGATAGGTCTCACCAATGCTTTATACAACCTAACAATGGTGTCTTTATCTCTATGGATGAAAGTACGTCTAATCAGAGCAAGAACATGGTTTGCTTTTAGGACAACACTTGCTACATGGGAGTGGAACTTCAGTTCAGAGTCAATGATAACTCCCAAATCTCTCTCTTTGCCAACTTCTTCGAGCACAGTGCCATCAAGCTGGTATTGAAAATGTAAGCTCTGCTTTCCTATGTGGAGAGACTTACACTTGGATGCATTGAACTTTAGTTACCATTTCCTAGACCACTCCATCAACTTATCTAGATCAGTCTGAAGTCTGTCACAATCTTCCTGTTGTTTGATTTCACGAAATAATTTATTGTCATCTGCATATATCTTCACAAAACTGTCAACTACTTCAGGGAGGTCATTGATGAAGATCACAAATAGGGAGGGGCCAAGTACGCTTCCCTGTGGAATTCCACTCCTGACAGGCAGCCACTTAGATACTTTTCCATTAAGGGCAACTCTCTGTCTACGTCCACTCAGAAAATTACGTAGCCATTTCTGAATACAACTTCCAGTACCATACGACTCAAGTTTGTTCAGCAGCCGCTGGTGAGGCACAGAGTCAAAGGCTTTACTGAAGTCGAGATAGATAGCATCCATTCGGTGGGTCTCAAAATTTACCAATGTTCAAATGACCATTGAAAATATGGCCATAGGCCTATAAGTTATTTTTGGGAATTAAAGTATCATACACTCATAGCTACATTCCTATACTTCGTGTGTATAATGTAGGCAATCATACACCTCAACTTTTTAAAACACCACTGCACAAAAGTCACAAACATTCACTCAAAATTGGCATTTAATTTACAAAAATCGACCACTAAATATCCAAGAAATACAATAAATTCAACTCACCGATGTTGGAAAAGATATTTCCAAAAATCAAATCCGTAATTTACTGTTGATTCTCGCGAAACGAGCTATCGGAGTCATTGTGTACATTTCCTGGTCGCCGCGGGCGCTGACATCCCCCAAAAGAGCTTTGTCCTTAAAAATTCGGTCCCTATGTGGCATACACGGAAAGTCCCGATTTTCTGTGTGCGCGATCGTAAAGATCGATGTGCGCTTGCGATCCCGAGTTTCTTTGTGGACAAAAATTTTATTGGCCGATTTTAGTCTAAGACATCGGCAGTATGTAAACAACACGCGATCGCGAAACAAATCGGCAGGGATTTCTCCGGTTTTGGACAAGATTTTGACTTTGGATTTTGCTGAAAATATCAAAAGTTCTTTCTAACGGCCATTTGAGGTAGGAGTGAGATTTTTAAGGGCTGAATTTGAAAGCAAGTATTTAAAATATTTATCTTATTTTCCCCCCATACCTTTACTACACGCGACAGAAAATACCAACTATTTTTGCATTTTGTATTCGTAGTGGTCAATATGACCACTATTCGTGGTGTGGTATCATATAGGATGCGCGCGCCGGTATTCGGTCATATTCCAGAATTCGGTCACGCAGCTCTTTGAACAGCTGTGAAGAACTCATGAATAATTTTTGAGGCTCGAAACCTGTACATAACAGACACATGAACAAGGTACCTCTAATGTTGAAAGCAATTCAGGTCGGACGCCCTGGAAAAGATCTCCAAATACCCTCGAAACTGGTCAGTGTTACCCAAGTTTCCGCACTTCCGGGTTCCGTTAGCGCGTGAGTTAACACGCATAGCCATATGTAGACGCCTATGGTGAAATAACTATGTGTGCAGGTGCAATGAATTTAGTATGTGTGTGAAGAGGAGCTTCCGGGTCTTCCCTCTATCGCAGCGAATTTGCAAATGGCGATCTCAGCGATGAGCAAGAGAATATATACCTCACCCCTGCCAGTGAGATGGCGCTCTTCCAGTATTCGGTCAGGCAACATTGAGTGCCTTGCGCCAACGTGCTTTGTGTGCAACTTGTCGCTTTGCGCTTCGCCGACGCGCTTTGTGCTTTGCTGACGCGCTTTGCTCTTTTTAGAAATACATTTTGTTCATTATTTCTGACCCTAGATCTTCGATTTGTGGATTTTAATGGATAAAAAATCTCATACATTTAAGTATGAATATATAGAAGCCACAGAAAATGCCTAAAAACGCAGAAATGTGACAAAAATGGTTATATAACTCTCCCGAGATGCAGCGCACTATCGCGTGACCGAATTGTGGGCGGCGCCGACCGAATACTGGGCGGAAAACTTCTCCTTCTTCTGTCGGCGATATTTTTTGGGGTAAGTTTCCATGTTTTAAATTAATTATTTAAAGGACAATTTTGCGGTTCTTTTGATGGTAGATTGTCAATTTAAAGAGATAAGTATTCATATCAGCGGCGATTTCTTTTTAAGTGACCGAATACCGGGGCGCGCACCCTAGGCCTATACGATGCCACTTACCTAAACAGACCTTCCGCAAATCAGCTTTTCCTAAAAAATGTGTAGAATGTCACTTTTTACTCTCAATTTTCAAACCAGTCCCATTCGCCATGTTGTTGAAGCAGAAGCGAAAATAGGCACTTGCACATGCGCCTATGAATATTTATTACAACGACGGCATAGTTTTCGTCACAGGAATAATGAATATTCATATATCCACTGTGACCCGGCGATCTCTACTCGCTCGAGCTCCTGCCTGCCACTCGTCTTAATGAATATTCATAATGCTCCCTTCTTAATTCTATATACTAAGTAATTATTGGAGCTGCTGGCTCATTATTAGGTGGTCTGTCATTTATGACAGACCTCCTTTTAATTTTGTCAAGATTTTCTTTATTTTTATTATTTCTTCTTTTTATTACAAATTTTTGTTCCCACCAAATTTCAAAATCGGTCAGGTCACTATCATCGAGTTTCATGTCATGTATGAGGTCAATCATGGACATGGTCAACTAAGCTTTTGAAGGTCATCAGGTCATCGTGACGTCATCAAGACGCCATTTTGTAAATTAACAAGATTGATTATATCTTCATAATCGATAATCAAATATCAACTATATTCACATCACATAAACTTCACATGACAGGTCATCAAGTTATGTCCTCACAGGTCATCTAGAGGTCAGGATGTGCGCGTACGCGCGCGTCAAAATTTGAAAATGCTCAAAATCACGTAGGATCAAGTCTGCACACGTTTCAGGTCATTTTGAGCATTTCAAAAATGTCCGTGCGTAAGTAGTAAATAACGTTAAAACGCTGTTTTTTCGATTGATTTGCAATCCTGACACTTTTCTTCATCATTTCCATCAACTTGGAATCAATTTCAATCAATAATAAGGTCGTACGGGCGCGTCAAACTTCAAAATCCGTGCGCGCGTCTATGGCGAAAATAACGTAAAAACGTGCAAAAACATGCCTCTACAAAATTAACTATAGCTCTTTAAATAGTCCATAAACCCCCAATTTTTTTTCCTCTTTGGGTAGGGGATGAATTATAGATATGATTTCATGTATCATTTGACCCTTATAAACATTATGACGTCATCAAAATGGCGCCAGAATTCAAAATTTCCATTTTTCATGTTTTGACGTCATCACATTTATGCAAATTTGGCTCTTGATTCGTAATTATTGGTCGTTTTTCGCCCAGATTTTAATATGTTGTAGCTGAGGCAATTTCCTACAAAATCAGTGAACACCATTTTTCATTTTGATGACGTTATCACAGTGAAATTTTCAATTAAAGATGCCATGTCAGAATTTTCCCTATTTGCGTGTTATGTCTATGGAAGATGATTTTTTTTTCGAATCATGAATCTACATGACATTGTTCTCTGAGCTGTATCTCAGTTGTTTTTGGTCTATTTTCTTCCAGATTTTAGTATGTTATAGCTGAGACTATAAGCTTTTATAAGTGTGGTCTCCAATTTTTGATCAGATGTCGGGATCATGCCCAATTTTTCACTACAAAATGGGATTTGAGAATCCCGTTTTTCGTTTACGTGTTATCTCTATGGGAAATATTTTGGTATATTGGTCAAAGCACTTGCCTCCCATTCCGGTGACCCAGGTTCGATCCCCGGTGGGTCCATAATTAGGTGGTCTGTCGGTATCGACAGATCACCTATTAGTTTTGTCAGAATTTTCTTCTTTATTTTTATTTATTTATTTTTATAACAAATTGTTGTGGCCACCAAATCTCAAAATCGGCCAGGTCAATATCATCAAGTTTCATGTCATGTATGAGGTCAATCATGGACATGGTCCATTAAGCTTTTGGAGGTCATCAGGTCATCGTGACGTCATCAAGACGCCATTTTGTAAATTTACAAGATCGATTATATCTTCATAATCGATCATCAAAAATCAACTATATTCACATCACATAAACTTCACATGACGGGTCATCAAGTCATGTCCTCACAGGTCATCTAGAGGTCAGGACGTGCGCGTATGCGCACGTCAAAATTTAAAAATGCTCAAAATCACGTAGAATCAAGTCTGCACACGTTTCAGGTCATTTTGAGCATTTCAAAAATGTCCGTGCGTAAGCGTCCACGCGCGCGTTTTACGCGCGCGCAAGTCCTAAATAACGTTGAAACGCTGTTTTTTCGATTGATTTGCAATCCAGACACTTTTCTTCATCATCTCCATCAATTTGGAATCAATTTCAATCAATAATAAGGTCGTACGGGCGCGTCAAACTTCAAAATCCGTGCGCGCATCTATGGCGAAAATAACGTAAAAACGTGCAAAAACATGCCTCTACAAAATTAACTCTAGCTCTTTAAATAGTCCATAAACCCCCCAATTTTTTTTCATCATCAGGTAGGGTATGAATCATAGATTTCATTTCATGTATCATTTGACCCTTATAAACATTATGACGTCATCAAAATGGCGCCAGAATTCAAAATTTCCATTTTTCATGTTTTGACGTCATCACATTTATGCAAATTTGGCTCTTGATTCGTAATTATTGGTCGTTTTTCGCCCAGATTTTAATATGTTGTAGCTGAGGCAATTTCCTACAAAATCAGTGAACACCATTTTTCATTTTGATGACGTTATCACAGTGAAATTTTCAATTAAAGATGCCATGTCAGAATTTTCCCTATTTGCGTGTTATGTCTATGGAAGATGATTTTTTTTTTAAATCATGAATCTACATGACATTGTTCTCTGAGCTGTATCTCAGTTGTTTTTGGTCTATTTTCTTCCAGATTTTAGTATGTTATAGCTGAGACTATAAGCTTTTACAAATGTGGTCTCCAATTTTTGATCAGATGTCGGGATCATGCCCAATTTTTCACTACAAAATGGGATTTGAGAATCCCGTTTTTCGTTTACGTGTTATCTCTATGGGAAATGTTTTGGTATATTGGTCAAAGCACTTGCCTCTCATTCCGGTGACCCAGGTTCGATCCCCGGTGGGTCCATTAAAAATTTTTTTTGTTGCTTCTTTTTGCCTTTCATTTTACCATCTTGTTCGACTATTATAACATAAGCAATCACAAACCAAGTAATAAACTGCCTTATTTTGCGTGTTATGTCTATTGGAAAGTAGTGTGCAGTGGTTTATGTACCTGTATAACCCTATGGAAAATCTGATTCCCTGACGTGTATTAAAGCTATCCTGCAATATCATTAGTCCTATTTGATATCACAATTTATCAAAATTGGCTTACTCAATTATCTTCAAATTTTCGTTAGTCATCAGTCCTAATAAGGTTAAGTTCCCGCATCTTTTTCAAGGTCATCAAATTATTGTGACGTCATCTAGGCGCCATTTTGTACAAATCAACTTATGGTCATATCTTCTTCACTAAATGTCATTTCTCTTTCATATTTGGAAGGGCTAAGATCAAAATTTCAGTCATGGTCATCACCATTATCATCATCATCATCATCATCATCATTATATCATTATCATGATCACTGTCATGATATTCATGATGATGATGATGATGATAATGATGATATATATATCATATATAATATCATCACCACCATGATCATCATTGCTATTATTATTGTCATCACCATCATCATTATATCACCTTCATCATGATAATCATCACCATTATCATGATTGTTATCTTGCACAAATATTATCACATCTTCCAATGACCGTTTCACACATTTTCTACATTCCTGTCCTCAAGAAGCATCTCCATGCGTGGCATTCTTGACTTCCTATCTTCAGTTTAGTATTTCCCCATTATTATGATCATCCTGATTACAATCATGATCATACAAATTGAAAGACAGACCACCTAATTCGTCCTCATGACGAATTAAATTCTAGTTTTTTTTTGTTGTTGCTTTTTTTTGCCTTTCATTTTACCGTCCTCTTCGACTATTATAACATAAACAATCACAAACCATGTAATAAAATGCCTTATTTTGCATGTTATGTCTATTGGAAAGTAGTGTGCAATAGTTTATGTACAACCCTATGGAAAATCTGATTCCCTGACGTGTATTAAAACTATCCTGCAATATCATTAGTCCTATTTGATATCACAATTTCTCAAAATTGGCTCACTCAATTATCTTCAAATTTTCGTCAGTCATCGGTCCTAATAAGGTTAAGTTTCTACATCTTTTTCAAGGTCATCAGGTTATCGTAGAATTTGTAGAATTTTGTAGAATTTTATTGACTCTTTGACCCCCTCTCGGGGTATGAGAGTACAAACATAAAAGTATAAATAACAATACATGACTTTTGAATACAATTATTTTACAAAGATAATGACATAATGATACAATGTACAAATAAAAGTTCTATAAAAAACAATGTACATGTGTAGAATATAACCAACTAATAAACGCAATGTATGCATAGATAGTGTACAGTGATGTAATATGTAAGAACAATACAGTCTATTTACAAGCTACAATGTAAACAAAACAGGCCGTTTCACTATCCTACCGCTACGAGTACGTATGGGTCCAACTCTAGTTGTACTACCAGAAAATCCTGAGGTATTTTCTTTTTCTGTTTTTTGAGAAAATTGAAACATAATAAGGCGTGTAAATCTAGCTAAATTCTTCAACTGAGAAGTGTTCCTAGTATCAAATAGTTCTGTCATGTGCAAAGCACTCGGAAGCCTGGTCCTATATGTAAAAAACTTTTTTGGCAAATATAAACGTCTCTCCTTTTCAAAAAAAGGACAAACAAAAATATAGTGAAATTCATCACCTATATCAGTATTTAGGCAAAGAGGGCACTGCATGTCACTATGTGGTGTGTTCGCATCAAATCGTCCCTTGTTTACAGGTAGTTTATGAGATCTACACCGAAACTTACAGAGAGTAAAAGCATCAGTTTTATTTAGGGTGAGTAAATAACTTTCAAATACATGGTTGTCTTTAAATAATCTATAATTTGTGCAAATGCGATTTGACCAAACTACATCTCTCCATTCCTGAGAAAAAATATCATTCAGTCTCAATTTTAACAAAGAATTAATATTCAAACCCAATCCACTATTTTGACCTAGCCATATATTGGATAGGCCGGTTTGATTGAATGTATCTTCAATAAACTTTAACCATGAGGAATTACAGTTTGAGTGTTCATTCTATGAATGGCAGAAATAAATTTCAAAAAGACATATGAATATTTACTATCTTTACCCCTCAAAATTCTTGACCAAAAATTGACTAGTCGGCGCTTCACCTGATTCAAAATCAATCCTCGACCAGTTTCACCATAAACCATGCAATCTGGGGTACATGAACCTACAGATAATAAAGTTCTGAGGAATTTCCTATGGAAAACTTCGATCTGCCTTAAATCTTCATATCCCCAGACCTCACTACCATACAATAGAATAGGCATGATCAAATGATCAAATAAATGACATTGAATATCGACTGACAACTGCATTTTCTTTGCTTTACTTAACATACTGTATAAAGCTTTTCTTGCCTGAATTATCTGCTTTGAAATTGCCTTCTTAAACGAGCCATTATAATTAAACTGTACTCCAAGATAAGTGAAATCATATACCACATCTATTTTTTCATGACCATATGTAAAATTTGGTATCTTCCTAATTTTCCCTCTTGAAAAAATCATTATTTTTGTTTTACTTGCATTGACTGTTAGACGCCAGGTATTACAATATTCTTGCACTGCATCCAGCGCTACTTGCAATTCATCAGGGCTTTCTGCCAGTATTATTGTGTCATCTGCATACAACAGGCATAATAATTTTGAAAAAAACTCTTGTTCCTCACCCTGTAAGGTATTATTGATTTCTTCATTTAAAG
Source organism: Heliocidaris erythrogramma (assembly GCA_025617745.1). NCBI lineage: Eukaryota > Metazoa > Echinodermata > Echinoidea > Camarodonta > Echinometridae > Heliocidaris > Heliocidaris erythrogramma. Next base: position 15,715,062 of record CM046873.1, on the reverse strand, counting down.
TTTTCAAGCCAGGATAAAATTTGGCAATGTGTTCTTGAAAGTCATTTAAATATACAGAAAACAGCAATGGTGAGAGGTTTTCACCTTGTCTGACTCCTGCATTACATGTGAAAAATTCAGACACTGTGCCATTGGCAGAAACACAAGACTTTGCATGTTTGTACAAGTTTTTAACAACATTCAGGACTTTGCCATTTACTCCTATTTTCAACAACTTAAACCACAACAACTTCCTGTCAACCAAATCAAATGCTTTTTTATAATCTATAAATGCACAGTATAAACGCTTCTTTTTCTGTAGGTAGAAATTGATAATAGTCTTCAAAACGAACATGTGATCAATGGTAGAATATGTTGAGCGAAATCCAGCTTGTTCCTCACCTAACATGTGATTATTTTCAAGAAAGTTAGATATTCTATTATTTAAGACTGAGGTAAATAGTTTACCAAGACAACTCAGCAAGGTTATTCCTCTATAATTATCTGGGTTTGAATTTTGACCTTTATTCTTAAAAATAGGGATAATTACTCCTATACACCATTCAGAAGGTACGATCCCACTTTCTAAAACAACATTGAAAAAATCAACAATTACTCTACGCATTTCCACAGGGCTACTTTTAAGAAATTCATTCCTGATCAAGTCTTTTCCACAAGCTTTGGCATTTTTCAGTTTATTAAACATTAATTCAACCTCCTCCAGTGTGATAGGTTTATTCAATCCATCATTTTGTATAGGCATATTACCAGTATCCAAAATCATCCTCTCCTCTGAATGATTATCTGATATACATATGGTCCCAAGAGATTTAAAATGATGTACAAGATCACATAAGGAAATGTTAATTGTACTTTTAATCTGATGACTACTACTGTTTAATAAACTCCAAAAGGCTCTTGGGTTACCATTATTTTTCAAGGACCGTAAAGATGCACTGATACTTTTACCATACTTTCTCTTTTTGTACCGTAACAATTTTTTATACTTTTTGCTTGCCAAAACAAAATCACTATGTAAGTCATCAATATCTAAAACTTGAATATCTAATCTTCTACCTAACTGAATTTTCCTGCTTAGCCTATTCCTTAGGTTAAAATACTCTTTACGTGCAGCTTCACACTCAGCATCAAACCATAATTGCGAACAAAAATTCTTATTATCCTTCTTTCCATGATTCCTTACTTTCTTTGATTGTTTCCACTTACACACACCAAGATCAAGTGCAGCTTGCAAAAAAGAATGACAAATCTCAGAGTAGTACTTATCTACCATCTCCTGACTGACATCTTCATGAATATTTTCTATAATTCCTGGTAATTGTAAGGTTAAATTGTGTAACCGATCAGAGTATTCATTTACATTTTCACAATCCCACTTAAAGGACATGTAGCTGGATTTGGACGAGTCACAAACTGTTTTAATTAGGGCATCATCACTTGCGACTTCAATGTTATGAATTTCTTGGTTGTGCTCTGACTGCAAGGTCAAAATGATGGGACAATGCACATCCGATAAACACTTATCAAACAGGTCAACTTGGAAGTTTTGTATGTTATGAAACAAATCATGAGACACAATGGCATAATCAATGGTGCTACAACCCCCATTCTTATTAAAACATGTGTAATTTCCAATACCAATATCATCACCCAACCGTCCATTCACAATAGAGAAACCCAAACTTTTACAAAGATCAATAACTTGATTACCATTATTATTTACCTTTACATCCATATTTTGACGTTCATTGGGAACCATGTATGTTGGTGACAGATTTGGATCATCACAAAAATTCAAACCAAGAATGTCAGATACAACATTATCATCAATATCAACATAATCAGCGAGTAACCCTGTACGAGCATTGAAATCTCCTACTAAACAAAAAGGTATATTAAATTTATTTTTAAGGTTGATTACATCCTGTGCAAAACACTCAAAGACTTCATGGCTGTGATGAATTGAGCCTTCACAGGGTAGATAAACTGCACCCAATATAAACTCATATCCTAAAATTTCACTGTGAACCTTGATCCAAATAATTGAAGGAGAAGTGGTATTACCTAACATTTCTGAATGCTCAAATATGTGTTTTTTCATTAAAATGCACATGCCATTAAATCCTCCAAATTTCTGTTCACTTCTTCTAGGCAAACAGTAACACTCAAAATTGTATAGATAGGAGTTAGACAGATCAATAGAATCAGTTAATGTTTCAGAAAGACAAATAACATCGTAAGCCTTTAAATACACATCAATAATACCAGCATTTAACTTACTGGTCAAACCGTTAACATTTAATGCTACAACAGAAAGCAAGAACGGGCTATGTCCAGGAACAGAATTGGCGAGGCACTCCAAAAGAGGGTCTTCGTTTCCCTAGCCAGAGACATCAATGAAGAGTCCTGATCGCTTGAGCTTTTCTTCCCCCCATCCTAGCTGCTTGAATAAGTCCTCAGCAGTAGACAGTACATATTTCTTTTGGGGATCTTTTTTCAGTGTACAGAAGATCTTACAATCTACAGTCCAAACTTTATCAGTCTCCTCATCTCGCTTGATCACTTGAAGCAGTTTAGCCCGTGATGGGGCCAAATGCTCACTGAGCATAATGTCCTTGTATTCTGTTTCACGCAGATTCTTCTTCCTCCGAAGTAAAGTGGTGCGGGTATCTCTTCTAACAAATCTGGCAATGATTGGTCGGGGCTTAGATGAATGTGGCCTGCCGACACGGTGGCTGGTACTGATGTCGGCCTCACTAAGCGGTACCCCAGCCTTCGCCGAAATGTCCATCACCACAGCAGTTGTAGATTCACCATCTCTTTCAGGCACTCCACGAAAAACTACATTATCCCGCCGGGAGTATTGTTCAACATCATCAAGCCTGTTGTCATGAAGCTGTAAGACAGCTTGAGCTTTTTCCTTTGATATATGAGAGGTGACTGAAATCTGGGCGGACAGAGAATGAATCATTGGCAAGACGGCAGCCACTACAGCCTTCACAATGTCGCCTATTAGCTCTTTGTTAGAATCACAAGCAGCACCCTTTCCACGTGGACGATCCGGAATGAATGTCATAGCACTAGCGACCACATCTTCTATTTTCGTAGTTAAATTATCATCTTCCACTGGGAGGGCTTGAAACTTGTTAGTTAATACTGCCATAGTTGTAATACACAGCTCTGTGATGCGCAAGACAAGTTAAAGAGTTATTCAAAATATTCACAGGTCAGTTAACTCACCCAACACAGAAGCAGGTATGTGGGGCAATACAACAGAACATGTGCTCAGAGTGTGCTCCAGTGAAAAAGTTCACAATCAAATTATATAATAAATTCAGCATACAAAGGTGGCAGATTTATCCAAAAGAGAGTCAAGGTGATACACTGAAGTATGAATGTGAATGAGTTGGTAAAATCAAGCAAATTATGTCATCTATAGAAGAAATTTAACAACCAAATATAGTGTAGTCCTAAGCCATGCTCATGGTATACCTTCGTGACGTCATCTAGGCCCCATTTTGTACAAATCAACTTATGGTCGTATCTTCTTCACTAAATGTAATTTCTCTTTCATATTTAGCAGGGCTAAGATCAATGTCATTTCAGTCATGGTCATCACCATTATCACCATCATCATCATCATCATCACCATCATCATCATCATATCATCATCATGATAATCATCAACATCATTATCATCATCACTGTCATGATATTTATGATGATGATGATAATGATTATTATCATCAACATCATTATTATCATTACTGTCATGATGATATAATGATTATCATCATCATCACTGTCATGATGATATAATGATAATGATGATGATATAATATCATCACCGTCATGATCATCATTGCTATTATTATTATGTTGTCATCACCATCATCATTATATCACCTTCATCATGATAATCATCACCATTATCATGATTGATATCTTGCACAAATGTTATCACATTTTCCAATGACCGTTTCACACGTTTTTCTACATTCCTGTCCTCAAGAAGCATCTCCATGCGTGGCATTCTTGACTTCCTATCTTCAGTTTAGTATTTTCCCATTATTATGAACATCCTGATTACAATCATGATCATACAAATTGGAAGACAGACCACCTAATTCGTCCTCATGACGAATTAAATTCTAGTGATTCTTAAGAATTTTGCATGAGCAGCCCTTGGGAATTTTGACAGCATTATCGTACAGAGGCACTTTGTAGACAAACTCCACACGTAGTAGTGATGTTCCTGGCGAAAATGGCGAGCTTTCTTAGTCTCTACACTCCTCTTACAGTTACACACATACACATTGCGAGTCCCCACGCACGGTCATGGACAGATTCTTGTGATCAACGCGCCAATTATTGAAAGTCACACCAAGGAGATAGGCAAGCATGTAGCACAGTCTACTGTTACACATCGCCAGGACACACAGAGACACGCTCATTAGATCATTTAGAATTTAGAAAATGCAAGTTATATAATGGAAACTGAAAACAAGTTCTCTTTTTGGAAAGGGGGGGGGGGTAATTATTCATTAGCAGTTCTTGCTTTATTTTAAAGTGTGCTCACTCAACCTAGACAGAAATAACCGTCTGTTATGGGGAAATCTTTAATATTTCTGACATTTCTCAACCCTTCCCCATTGACAGACGGTACGCCCGTATATCGCCAACAAGGTGTCTGAACAGCCGATCTAAGCTTAGGTCGGAATAGTTTTTCACTATTTTTAGAAAATATAGAATCTAGATAATAGACGTATTTACTTGACTTAGAAAGGTCTAGACCATATTTAGCGTACATGTACATTTTATATATTTAAAAGTTAAAAAATAAAGTAGATAAGGTAATAATTAGAAATAGAATTAGGACTTATCGAGCAGCCGGCTACGATCTGTTCGCTACCATTGCAGTACCATGTTCGCTACGTTAATTCCGGTTACGTTATACTGCACTGTTAACGCGTACGCCACTGAATGCAATACTACATACGTACACACACAACAAACACACAGAGAAATAACAAAATGGCGATCTTTCCCGAGAGCCGCTTCCGGTTCCGGGGTCAATTCTATTATCTGCATATACGTCTGCAACTTGCGTACGCTCAGTCGCTCACATCTATCAAAGAGATCAGTGGGCAGAGACTATTCAATGATATGACCGTCCACACACTACGCGATATGTGAGTATTCAGTCTCTATGTACGGAGGTCTAGTGGAGCCAGACGTAGTCTCAGCGGAACAACCGACGATACAGAGAGACTGAAGCTTTTGGTCTACACTCAACCATGACACGACAATTACCTTTTGTGTTTACACAATTGATATAATAAAATAGCAATAATACATGTAGATGTTAAGTTTGTCAATAATCCAAATGGATTTTGCAATTTCAAATTTAGGAAGGTTGAACATCATAATTTCCACTAAAATTGTGATCACCAAACCGTGCAAAAACACGAAAAGTGTCCTCATGAGTGCGAAGGGGTCTAACGATGGATGATAAACAACTACAGCACTTGAACATACATGTACAACAGAAACAGAATTCGCCAATATGACTCCCCAAAAATGACTCTTGTGACATCATCGTTCTTTGGTAAGTTGTAAGTTAGTCAATAAGTGTAGGAACACTCCTGCCAAGATTTTTTGCTTAAAAAGTTACACCATTTTGCTTTAGGAGGAACATTTTTGTTGGTGGTGTGTTTACATGTACATGTACATGTATGATGATACAGTACAGCTTTTGACAGCTCGATTCTACATCTTTAATTCTTTGTGTAGCTATTACATGTAGTTGCATCCAGCATATATTGTCATTTTTGTGGAGATGAGCTAAGGAGCTGAGCTACATGTACATGGACATTTGCTAACTCCAGGGTACACGTATCTAATCTACATGCGTCTATCAGGTTGCATCACTGGTTCTTGTTGCATCTAGGAGTTTCTGTTTATTCCACTTTTAAAAGCAAACATACAAATACACAAGACATACTGGATACATCTAGGCATATTGATGAGGCTGTATGTAAAACAATGTACAATGTCCTGTGCAACAGAAGAAAATGTTTGATCCATGAGGTTGTCAATAAATGTGGTTTATAAGAGTGGAGACACAACTCCACCCTACCTACATATACATGTACATGTAACTCCTTGAAGGATAGGCAAGGGCTCACTGACCCTACCATCCCACAGTACCTGGCTATGTAGATCTACATGTATGTAAAGTAAGTGGACCATAGTGAGTTGTACATGTAGTTGGTGTACGTTTGTGGCTTTCATGTTCAGAAAGTGGCCCTTAGGTCAGACTCTATCATAAGGCCTTCTCAACATCGAGAATGACAACATGAGGATCTCTCTTCTTATTGAAAGTATTAAATTCTGTTGTCGGGTTAAGACAGCATGAAGTACATTCTGGAAAGTTACTCTGAAGGAAGGATCATGCGATATAGGGCTTTACAAGTTCCAGTTCCAGCAGTTTGCAAAGGGTTTCAAATAGCCTGGTATCAAATGGCTATTTCCATTTGCCACTCTCGACCCAGGTGTAGTTAATGTAAGGCCAACTAATTCACAAACTTGACAAAGGCTGGAGGAAATGGTGAAAAAAATGTGAAATGTGCTATAAATATAAACAGTGAATGCCGGTAGTATTCTGTTATGGGACCTGCACTGAGGTTTTTCATTCTATAGTATTTCAAGTTTTCAGATCATAATTTTAACAGTAAATTTACAATTTAGTGCTCCTGTAAAAGCTGTATGCATGGCTGTCAAGATACAATTTCTCTTGTTCAAAGATAGTTGGCTGATTACTTCCTTCCTATCTCATTTGCTTTAGTTTAATACTTAAGATGTAATGAAAAAGAAATGTATGGACATGAAATACACATTCTGAGTCCACTTTAAAACGACAGAATACTTCTTTTTTTCTGCTGGAAAACAATTTTGACCAAATGAGTTTTATGATGCTTTAAGAAAAATTGAGACTGAAATATTGTTATTTGTGACAACTGCTCTTGTAGTACCTGGCATTCAGTCTCATTAATTACAGTACCACACTAAAGCCGTTCCATAGTAAAACTGTATACATGTACAGTGCTGCCAACCTAAAATCGTATTCCTTACCTTTTACAGTTGATAAGGGGGTTCTTGTAACCCAGAGCCATAAATAGTTAATGCTAGTGGATAACAAAAGGTTGTTCGAGGAGACAGGTGCGATGCATTATGGTAATGTTGTGTTCCAAATTAATTCCAGACATCCATAGATGTTGCTACCCCCTTATCAAGTGTAATAAGAGCGAAACTGGGTGAGGAATTCGTACTAGTTGGCATGTCTGCATGTACATGTAGGTTTGTATCAAGATCCTTCATGTACATTTGTAGACTGCCAGTTACATGTTTTATGCTCTCAATAAGAACCTGATCAGTTAGTCACGGACTGACATTTGACAAAATTTTGAGTTTGAAGACCTGCAGAAAACAAGTCTTTAATCAAAGAGAGCAATTTTTATGTTTTATTGTGAAGGGCATCACTGAAAAAGTTGAAATTTCATAAAATTTGGGTACCCTGGTCGCCTACTATAATTATAATCCATTAAATATTCAGTGTCACAGACAGACAAAATACCTACTCTTAACCGATCAGGCTCATATTCATATTTACTCATGAAATATCATTGACGATAGTAGGTATTGAAAAATGTCTGATATTACTGTGCATGTGAATTGATAATGTTTGCCACATGCATGCTGTTATCAGCTGATGCTCACTCTACATATTGATTTAACACCCTGTCAAAACAAAGCACCAGAAAGTATTTTGAAAGAGGTGAAAAAAAGGGAGGGGGGCTATGGGACTGCACACACATAAACTCATGGCTTGAATGTTAGGTCCTAATGCTTCAGCTTTTCCTCACCATAATTCAAATATGAGGGCATTTAAAGAGCAAAACATTTCTACATAACGTGCATGGCTCTGATCAAGAATACCTTTGGAATACACTGTCTTGTTCTAGTGGTCTTTCTTTTTATGCATCCATATGGAAATTACCATTTTTGTTTCAGAAAGGGAAAGCCAGAGAAGCTTAAAAATCTTTCATGTGAATGCCGTCTGAATAAGGAAGAATTTGTGGTAGTTTTATGCCTAAAAATGTAATTTTGGGACATACATTCATAACAATTTATTAACATATATTGTACATAACTTTGGTGTCTACCTAATTAAAAGGTGTGTGTGTAATTGGGTTTTTACAGACGTGTATCAATCAGATATGATTATTTACGTCTGGGACCGACCTTTAACGTCACCATCCGAAAGACGTGACTCAGTCTCGAACCTGGGTCCGCTGAATCAGTTTATAACTTCCACTGGTAGCTGAATAACAGGCGCACGCCACAACGCCCCGTTAAACAAAATTGTGTCATGTAATTTTTATGCCTCCGCCCACCGAAGGTGGGTGCCGGAGGCATTATATTTTTGGGTTGTCCGTGCGTGCGTGCGTGCATCCGTGCGTGCGTTCGTCCCACTTCTCGTTACCGCGATATCTGAAGAATCATTTGAGGTAGGAACCTCAAACTTGGTACTAGTATGTATCCCTATACGAAGATGAACTGATTAGATTTTGGGGTAAGTAGGTCAAAGGTCAGAGGTCACAGAGGTCAATTTACATGAAATTACATGAAATTCTTGGTTTTTAGCACTGTTACCGCGATATCTCAAGAACTGTTTGAGGTAAGAACTTCAAACTGGGTACTAGTATGTTTCCCTATACGAAGATGAACTGATTAGATTTTGGGGTAAGGAGGTCAAAGGTCAGAGGTCACAGAGGTCAATTTACATGAAATTACATGAAATTACATGAAATTCTTGGTTTTTAGCACCGTTACCACGATATCTCAAGAACTGTTTGAACTCTTCCGCTTCCTTTCTCGCCCGTCAGAGAAGTGAAATCTATGAGCTAAGTCTTAGCCTAAATTGCGAGATTATTACCTCCAAAAGCGTTTTTTGGTTGCTTTTCGCAATAAAAATTCCGTTCACCAACCTTTTACACACATTTTGGTGTATCAGACTTTTCCTATGTCAACCTCCTTCTGGGCATTACTCTCAGACGGTGTACTAGTACATTGCGTCAGGTTCTTCCCCCGTGTCTGTAGGTGGTTGATTCAACGCGCTTAGACAAGCGGTTTAATCAGAACATTGTGTTTCTCCGTAATAGGAGTTTATTCCCACTCCGTATTGTGAGTTGGTTGTTGTCTTATAGTTCTATATTTGTTTGCTTGTCTTTACTTTCAGCCATGTCGAAGGCTCCATCTCGTACGGCTAGTGTTTCCCCAGTGGGGACTCGCCTAGCCTTGGGAGGGTTGGCTGCGAGAGGTTCATCTCGCACCAATGTTATCTTCCCCGGAGCTTCGACTGTAGGTAAGTTAGGGCCTACCTCGTGTGCGGCTCGCCCCGTGATGAGTTCGTCGTCTGTTTTGACGACCAACTCATGCGGGATAAACCGGGAGAGTGAGTGCCGCACTAGGCCAATATCTCTCTCGGGGATAGAGACATTGTATAACGGGGAGAGTGAGTGCCTCACTAGGCCAATACCCCAACCCGCAGTTCGTCTCGCTCGAGTGACACTTCTCGCTCTCTAGCCACAGATGTGTTCGCTCAGGGGTCAGCTCCTTTTGTCTCTCCGCACGCTTCTAATCCAAGCAAGGCGGGTAAGAGTAAAAGGAGTCGTGATCTTCCTAATGTACCCAGTGCAGGGCTTACTACGGAAGCGGCGCCCGTTTCAAAGGGTAAAGGGAGCGGTAAGCATGCTCGCCTGCCCAAGAAACGTAAGCGCCAGAGTCCTGCCCAGCCGGCCGGCGGGGCGGACTCTCTCCCCTCGACATCGACCGAGTTTTCACCAACTGTGTCACGGGAGGCCAAGAAGAAGCGGGTTAGCCCTCCGAGGGCGACTACTTCTTCTGAGTCGAGCGTCTCCCATGAACTTCTGAATTAGTATCTGAAGATCATTGTGGAGAAGAGTGGTTGGTCGGACTCTATGTCCGTACCCCCCACCACGCCTGACTCCAATCCCTCCCCCCCCCCTGGGGGAGGGGGGATACCTGTACCCGCTTCGGTTTCCGGTTTCCGAATTCGGTTTTTACTGGTTATCCGGCTAGGAACGCTGGTTTTCCCTTGGTTTCCACCACTGTTTCCAGTGGATTGGGATCCGGTTCCTCTGCTCAGGTATCCGGCTCAGTGCTGTTGGGTTCCAACACACATAAGTCTTGCCGCCCCTCTTCGGGCGTCTCCCGACCACGTTCAGCTTTTGATCGTCCGGTCGGGGCTGCTCCCCTTCCAGCGGCACTTGGTGCTCCGCCTGGGGAGGAATCCTGGGACTGCCTAAACCGCCCTTCTTGGGATCAGGCTTCAAATCGGGATTCTCGGAGGATGATGCCTCTTCAGAGGCTGAGGTCGGCTTCATATGAGACTGTCGGCTTCATATGAGGCCATTCCAACTTCATCGTCTGAAGTTTTTGAAGCCCAGTGTAGACTCTCTCAAGGTGTGGATTCCTGTCACCGGGGAAATCAAACGCCTGCTTATCCCCTGATCGAAAGAGTCGTTCCTTCTTCAAGGCAAGTCTCTTCGCACGCCCCTTCCGTCAGTCACCATCTCGATGGATGCCTCTCTTCTGGGGTGGGGCGGCAATTGTTCGGACCAGGTGGTCTCGGGGGGACTGGTCACACCTGTGCACCTTGCCCCACATCAATGTATTGGAGTTGATGGCAGTCTTCATGTCTCTCCGTCATTTCGAGAACATGATTGTAGGTCGCTCCGTCCTGATTTTGACGGACAACACCACTGTTGCTGCCTACATCAACCGACAAGGCGGGACTCGTTCCAATACTCTGAACGATCTGACCGCCAAGCTTTGGAGGTGGTTTCGGTCTCACCAAGTAATTCCGATCGCCTCCTATGTTCCCGGCCAGGACAATCTGATTGCAGATTTTCTGTCCCGGGGCATGTGCCTTCCCTCCGAGTGGACCCTGAATCAAGAGGTCTTCGATTACCTCAGTTCAGTCTGGGTCCCTCTAGAGATAGATCTGTTTGCGACATCTCTCAATCATCGCCTCCCGAGATACTGCTCTCGAGTGCGAGATCCGGAAGCTTGGGCCCTCGATGCGTTCTCCCTTCAGTGGGGGAACTTCCGGGGTTACGCCTTTCCGCCGGTCTCCTTAATTCCTCAGGTCTTGTGGAAAATTCAGGAGGATCAGGCGTGGAGACCTTGGGTTCCTCTTCTTCTGTCTCTGCTGGACGGTCGGCCATTCTCCCTTCACCGGAGAGCAGACCTCATAGCTCAGCCCCTATCGGGGATCCTCCACCTTCGTCCAGCGGCTCTGCATTTGACCGCCTGGCCTCTGTCGGGGAGGATGCGAGGACTGCAGGACTCTCAGAGAGAGCCTCCCAGTTCATAGTCCAGAGTAGAAGAGAATCTACCCGAGCTGTTTACAATTCGAGATTAGAAGCCTTCCATGCTTGGTGTGGGGAGACGGGAGTTTCTCCCCGTTCTGCACTGGTCGGTGCTATTGCGGATTTCCTGATCGCACTTTTCGATAAGGGTAGATCTCTCTCTACCATTCGTGGATACCGTTCAGCTATTGCTGCAGTTCACTTTGGTTTTTCTGATGGTTAGGGAGTTTTGAACTCTCCCTTCTTGACCCATTTGCTGCGGTCGTTCTTCTTAAAACGACCAGCAAATCGCCAGTTGACTCCTGCGTGGAGCCTTCCTTTGGTTTTGGACGCTTTGGCCAAACCGCCCTTTGAGCCGTTGTGCAAAGCGTCGTTACACCATCTCTCGATTAAGACCGCCTTTCTTGTCGCTATTGCTTCTGGGCAGAGGAGAAGCACTATTCAGGCTCTCTCTACGGCGCCGGGCATATCAGATGGGAAAGGCAAGGTGTACGTCTTGTCCCTTTGTTTATTGCCAAGAATCAGACGGATTCTTCTGGCTCGATCGAAGTGTTCTTGAGTCCTCTGTCAGAATTCTCTTCTGTCACAGAGGATAAATCTTAGTGCCCTGTTAGGGCTCTCAAATGGTACTTGGATAGGACTAAGGTCTTTCGTAAGGATGATCAGCTCTTTCTCATTTCCCGTCACCCTTATTCCCCAGCGTCATGGGAGACTATCTCCTGTTGGATTGTCGAGGCTATCCAAGCTGCGGGTTCCGGGGCTCTTCTGTCTGAGAATCCTCCAAGAGCGCACGATACCAGGAGTGTTTCTACTTCCTGGGCGCTTTTTCAGGGTATTCCTTTGGAAGATATCTTGCGGGCTGCCTTTTGGCGTTCCCCTACCTCCTTCACATCTTTCTATCTTAAGGATGTTCCTTCGGTTGAGGTTAGGTTTGTTACCTCTGGTTTGAGAGCTGCTTCGTCTTCCCTTTCTGCCCCGCGTTAGTTCTTCCCGCCCTGGGACATGCCACCCGGGTTTTTATCCGTGCTATTCTAGCAAATAGATTTTGTTATTTACTAGATAAATCTATGTATCTACCTATGTCCCTCCCTCCAGCCCCTCTCCTTGTCTGACAACATGTCCTAGACTCTGTCTCTGACTGCTCGGAAGCGGAAGAGCATGGGGGCTGCGCGATCATGATTGGTGGACGGGGAGCGCGCGCGGGCAGGGGCATGCGCGTTTCTGACTTATTTTTTTTTTTAATGACGGCATAGTTTGGGAAACTAGCAAATAGGTAGATACATAGATTTATCTAGTAAATAACAAAATTAGTTATAATTTTCTTGGTTATTGACATTGTTGTTCCAGTCCCAAACAGGAAATGCATGTTGATATCTTGGGACTAACTTACTTCCTATCGTAATATCCATGAACAGACTACTAACTACTAATTTGCAAAGTTATGCAGACTAATGAACTTTCAGTTTCAAATATCTTTATAAATGCCTTTGAATGATCTATTTTCCTTCCAACTTTCCAGTAAATTTGACCAAGCGATTGCATTTGAGAGCTTGCACTTTCGCTTTCGTTTCAATGTGCTGTAGATGAATCTTCCATGCGGTTTGGTTGATTTTTGTGATAAACATGTACCAGAAGTGAGAAACTATATCTCCTATCAACCATAAAAAACAATGTTTGCTATAATTGAGTTCAGTATAAAAAGTATACACACCTTTGAGTGAGAAGTACTCAAGCTTTCATGGTGAATCAAAATAGTTATACATTACTACATGTACACTGTAGACCCAAAGTTTATGTAATGTTATATTAATGTGATGTCCATGTTATGAAAAGAAATGCATATTAAGCCAAAGCTTTGAAAGAGTACCAACTGAAACAGCAATGATACTGGCTGGGCACTACTAAGCCTAGGCACTACATTAATTGCAAAAAAAAAAATCCTCAACAGATGATTACATTGTCATATTTTTTGCCCCAACTCATGGATTGACCCAGAAAACCTTTTGGTATCAGAGTGGAATTTGAATAACTGGCATTGTAATTTATATCATGCCATTACAGCCCCTCCCCTTTTACTGTTTCTACCCAAAACTGTCCTGTTGTTTTCTCTTTTTCTCTTTCCTTTAAGTCCATTACACCTGGAAACCTTTTGATATCAAAATGGAATTAGAATAACTGCATTGTGTTTGAAAGCATGGCATAACAACCCTTTTCTCTTCCACAGGAGACTTTATTTTCTCCTTTTCTCTTTCCTTTCAATAACTGTTATAAGCTAGACAATCAAGAAAAATGCTGGATTGGTGCCCAGGCGCCCGAACAGGGTAGTGTGCAAATTAAATATTTGATTAAAAAATTACATTGATCACATCCTGTATCCATGTTTGTCTTCCATTTTTTTAGGCAAAATGGCCGACTCTGATGACGAGGACATCTTGTACGACAACGACCTAGGTCGTAACCTCATCGGGGGCAAGCGGGTGAAGAATGTGGATGATGTCTTGAACGGCGGGAAGAAAGACAAGAGAAAGCTGAGGAAGACCCTTGCTCTGTGCATGGCATTCCTGTGTTTGGTAAAAGCCTTATCTGTTTCATCTTTTAACCCTTTCGAGACGATCGACCACATTTTTATGCCTCCGTCCACCGAAGGTGGGTGCCGGAGGCATTATGCTTTCGGGTTGTCCGTCCGTCCGTCCGTCCGTCCCACTTTTCGTTACCGCGATATCTGAAGAATCATTTGAGGCAGGAACCTCAAACTTGGTACTAGTATGTATCCCCATACGAAGATGAACTGATTAGATTTTGGGGTAAGTAGGTCAAAGGTCAGAGGTCACAGAGGTCAATTTACATGAAATTATATGAAATTACTGGTTTTTAGCTCCGTTACCTTGATATCTCAAGAACTGTTTGAGGTAAGAACTTCAAACTTGGTACTAGTATGTATCCCTATACGAAGATGAACTGATTAGATTTTGGGGTAAGGAGGTCAAAGGTCAGAGGTCACAGAGGTCAATTTACATGAAATTACATGAAATTCTTGGTGTTTAGCACCGTTACCACGATTTTTGAAGAACTGTTTGAGGTAAGAACTTCAAACTTGGTACCAGTATGTATCCCCATAGAAAGAGGAACTGATTAGATTTTGGGGTAGGTAGGTCAAAGTTAGGTCAATTTACATGAAATTACATGGAATTACTGGTTTTTAGCACAGTTACCGCGATATCTCAAGAACTGTTTGAGGTAAGAACTTCAAACTTGGTACTAGTATGTATCCCCATACGAAGATGAACTGATTAGATTTTGGGATAAGGAGGTCACAGAGGTCAATTTACATGAAATTACATGAAATTCTTGGTTTTTAGCACCGTTCATTTGATGAATGCGCGTCAACTATATTATACTTGTCGGTGATCAGGAATTATCTGAATACAAGCGGAGGCATATTGAAGACGCAGTCGTATCTTTTGCTTGTTTAGTTTGGTTCAATAACTTTTGATTCAAATGTGAGTAGAAAGAGCAAAAATATCTCTACACACAACATGTATGTCCAGTTTGGTTGCATGACCATATTGCGTTTGATGGCCGGAATATTCAAGATGAGAATAAGCTTTAAAATGAGTAAATTGGCGACACAATGAGAGGTTCAAAATCATTATTTTATAGAAATTAGCAATTTTTCCAACATTTCGAAAAAATTCATAGCCATGTATATTGTGTTCAAAGACATTACACCTTATTAGAACCAGGGAGTCTCACCTCCTCTACTGCAGCCAGCTTTCCATGGGGAAATTTCCAGCAGGTCAAAAGTGCACACTGCTCCCAATAAGCCACTTCGGGGATGCAATCTGAGCATGAGCAGATAAAGGTCATCTGTACCAAATTCTAAAACCCACTGGCCCATATTCTGGACACCGGTTTAAGGTAAACCATGGTCTAAATGTGTGGTTTAACTATGGGCAGCCAAGAATGTCAAACTTTGTTTATATTATTTGTTCCTTATGTTTACTGGATTCTGGTCTCATGATTTAACGGTCAAGAAAAATATTGTATTCCCAGACAGTTTTTTATAGTTTGAATACCAAAAAGGCTGATAAAATGAAATCTACTGTTAGAGATTTGTGTCACATTTGGCTGCCCATAGTTAAACCACACATTTAGACCATGGTTTAAGTTAAACTGGAGTTCAGAATACGGCCCATTGACACTAATATTCGATATGTGCTCATGAATGTCATGTAATCATTATTCAATTATGCACTAATGGTGCATTCCATGATATCCAGGTGGAAGTATTCTTTTTAAAGGGGGAAACAAAAGCTATTCATGAGGCACCTCTATCACTCCCAGAGTTATTTTTCTGAAGTGCACATAAAGGGACCCTCCATGTCTAAAATATCTGTGGATATTTGGGGTCATTTGTACAATCTCAGTACCATGCGCTAACCCCGAACTGGCTTATTTTCATGTATTAGCCTATGAAGCTGAATTTTTTTTAGCCCCAGCGAAAATCACAATTTGGCCTGCGCGCAGTGCGTATTATTATTGAAATGATAAATTTGAATATGCGTCAGCATTTATAACTAATTAACATAAAATTGAACTGTAAAAAAATTGTACGCAGCTTGTACTTTACTTATGCAGTAGAAATGAAAAACAAAAGATGAAGAAAAAGAAAATGAAAAAGAAAATGAAAAAGAAAAAGAAAAAGAAAAATAAGGAGAAAAAAATAAAGAGAAGAAGAAGAAGTAGTAGTACTTAAGAGGAGGGTGAGGGTGCACTGGATCATGAAATGGCAAAACGTTATTTCCCCTTTTGTGCAAACTAAATTTTCATGCTCAAGTTCCTCTATTTCATTGTTCCTCTATTTCGTTTTTCTTTTCCCTAAATTTGATGATTTAGAATTCAATTGAATTCATCACACCTTTTGCATATTGTCCCTCCTGCATAAATAGTCATCAATTTTATTATTTTCTTAAATTTTGCCCCCCACCCCCACACTTCGCCACAGATTTATTGGCCACCGGTGACAAGGAATATTTATTTTGGGCTCCAGTTGCGATTATGAATTTTCAGTTTAGCCCTCAACCTTTCCTTTGCTCTAGATATTTACTAATACTGATTTCTTTTTCATTTTTAACCCCTTTGTCATTATGGCACTGAGTTTTTCATTTCATTTTCCAACTTCCTCTTTTCCGTTGTAACCCTCCTACAATATTGAATTTCCCTATATTGACCACTCCCCTGTGCCTTACAGATCTGGCATATCTCAAGTAAAACTTGAAAGTACAAAGAGAAATTGTACCCCCATGCACTGGCTGCCAGTGTATGTACCCCTCCCCATCTTTTTCATTGTATCCCCGAACTAGTGTTCGGGGATACTATGGATTTGGCATCGTCGCGCCGCGTCCGCCGCACAGATTTTCTTGTTAGCGCTCTACTGGCTGCAGTTTTTGTCGGATCACCTTCAAATTTAGCATGGAGGTGCATTATGGTAAGATGAAGAAGCTTATTGTTTTTGGTGGGGGCGGAGTAATGGTTGCCATGGTAACCATATTTTTTAAAGAATTTGTAAGCGAACTAATTGTCATCTCGCTATTACATGTACTTATCTCCCCATACAAGGTCTATGGTTGTGGTCCTAGCTAGTGCTGTAGCTCGCAACTCAAAATCCTTACCTGGTTCTGAACCGGTCCGGTAACTTGTTAAGGAATGCAGTTAAATCTATCATCAAAATTTTGACACCAAAAAATGTCTGTTCTTTTTCTTAGAGGTTATAAATAATAATAATAATATATTCATTTATTGCAACCATGTAATATCACAGTTGGATTAAAAACAATGTAGAAATTGAATACATAATTATAAAAATGTTACATTCAAATTCAAATACATACAAGAGAATGAAAGAAAATATATATATGTATACAATATATATATTATCTAGTAATTAAAATATCTAACAATACATTACAGTTATTAACAATTCGAACAGGATTACACAAATAAAATGGAATAGGAGACTGGAAACTGGAAACCTGGATCACATACCTCAGGAGTATTAACAATAAGATTTGAAAGAAAAGAAATATCAGAGGAAAAAAAAAACGTCCCCAAGGAATCCATCAACACTGTCGACATGTATAATATGTAATGTCGCAATAACACAGACGAAACCGACTTCAGACCAACAAAAATGGTACGTTTATTTCAATGACGCACCATTGCCGGTCCAAAGTCGGCCTTGCCGACGCGACCGCGACACAATAGACCATAGCTACTGAAAGTTGTATAATTTACCCTAAATGAGAATAATAAATTGGAATTTGTTCAAAAGCGGGCCCTCAAAATAATTGTAGGCTATAACGTGACTTATGCCAATGCCCTTGCCATAACTAAACTCACTACTCTATCTGATAGAAGAGATTCCCTTTTGCTAAGCTTTGGACAAAAAATCATAAACGAATTAGAAAAATGCTCTTTCTGACTGATAAAAAATGACATAGTGTGAAATTTTCTACCGTTACCGAGTTGACCCACTTTTGTTTTAGTTCATGTCTGGCCCAGCTCAACACCTTCAGTCTGGCAAGTTTGAGACCGGTTCTGGTTCCGAGCTACAGCACTAATCCTAGTCCACACCTGTGCAGCCTTAATGTATACAGTTAATAACAAAATTATTCATACCCCTTGGAAAATTCTAGTTTTTTGCATTTTTCCTAAAAATGAATAGTTAAATGAAGTTACTTGCACATCACTTGAATACATTTAGTTATCATCTGCAAATGAATGCCGTTTCCGGTTTCACCTCATTTGCATAACAATAGAAAAGGTGAGATATCCAAACTGGGCGATGTTCAAAATTATTCATACCCTTCGTGATTTATTGACTTTGTCAATCAGTATGAATCCGATCCTTGTGATTAAAGCTTGTAATTCACTTTATTTTAATACACCGTCACAAGGCTTCCGGAGGGGTCTCTTGCTGGGATATCAGGCCAGTACCTGTTCTCCAGTGGCTCAATCTCCTTGAGGATGTGTCCACACATGCCTTCACCTGACCTTCAGGGAGTTCATTAGATTTCGTGTCCTACAGGTGATGCAGTTATCGACTTCATGATGACAGGACTATGATATTGAAATTTTCAGTCATTTATTCCATGCATTTGAATGAAAATTCTGTATCTACTTATGAAGCAAAGCACCATTCCTGAAGAGCCCTTCCCTTTTGCACTGCCTGTGGGAGGGTTCACCTTTATTCATCGGCCCCATTCTTAATCAGAGTGCTCAGGAAGGCCATGTTGGTGATATTAAAGTCGTTGCATGACTCTAACGTCAGGTCACCATGAATAACAGTATGTAACCTTTGAGTACCATACACATCCCACATTGACTGTTACTGTATATCAATCTTCATATGGTATATTCTTTGTATCTGTGGTATGAAAGCTACAATCCTTGATATCAAAATGAATGTAAACCAAATTTATACCATAAGCCCTCCATGTTACCAGCTGCAGTGCACAAAATGCTACCACTTTGACAGTGCACTGGAACATAAAGATCAGTATTTTAAGCTTCACTAGAGTACCCACTTGCAGGTGTCCTGATCAAAAATGTGTCAATCAGTGTAACTAAATAAACTGATAAAATTGGCACCATCCAACCTTTAGACAACTACCATGGCCTCCCTAAACATTCTTAATAATAATGGAACAAAAGTATCAGGAAATACCTTCCCTTGACAGTGCAACAGTGAATGTCTCTAGGGAAGTCTCTCCAGGAAGAGTGCTTTGTTTCAACTTAGATACAGAATTGTCATTAAAATGTAAGGAATATTAACGAAAATATCAATATCATAGTCCTATCCTCATGACGTCTAAGACTACACCACCTGCAAATACAAAATCTCCTTTAAATCCATCGAATCCCCTGAAGACCAGGTGATGGCATGTGTGGACAACATCCTCAAGGAGATTGGGCCATTGGAGACCAGGTATTGGCCTGATATCTCAGTAGAGACCTCCAGAAGCATTGTGACAGTGTGAAGAAAGTGTTACGAGCATTAATCACAAGGACTGGATTCATACTGACTGACAAAGTCAATAGATCACCAAGGGTATGAATAATTTTGAACATCACCCAGTTTGGATAGTTCACCTTTTCTATTGTTATGCAAATGAGGTGAAACCAGAAACAGCATTCATTTGCAGATGATAACTAAATGTATTGAAGTGATGTGCAATTAAATTCAGTTAACCATTCATTTTTAGGAAAAATGCAAAAAACTAGAATTTTCCAAGGGGTATGAATAATTTTGTTGTTAACTGTATATATGCCCATGAAAACTTGATTTGTCTTTCCTGGGCCCGTTTCATGAAACTTGTTATCAATAACAAGTTACAATATTTGTTATAAGCTACTGAAATCCTTGAATCTGATTGGCTTAGAGCAAATTTGTCATAGAAAAGAGGCAGTTGTTATTAATAAAAAGTTTTATAAAACAGGGCCCAGATGCGTTTCTTTGACAGAAATAAAACCGAATGTGTGGAAACTAATTTTTGACCCAACGCTCTATGCCCCTACACAGGGTCTGTGCCTGGCTGTCTTAGGCCCTACTCTGCTACAGCTCCAAAAGCACCTCAACACCAGCCTGCCCAAGATCTCGTGGGTGTTTGCAGGGCGCAGTCTCGGGTACCTTTCCGGGGCCATCCTAGGAGGGATGCTCTTCGATACCTTCAACCCACTCTTTCTCCTGGCTGTCGTCCTGCTCCTGTGTGGTATTGGCATAGTGGTTGCTCCATTCATGATGACGGTCATGGGCTTAGGACTGTGTATCAGTAGTGTGGGTGTCAGCATGGGTGTCTTAGATACAGGTTAGTAGATTTGGTGCTCTGACATATATGCGCCGGTGAAAATTGCTCTGGGCTTTGCTTTGTCAGAGATACAGTGTTAGTTACACATATTCTGCTTCTTTAAAACGAACGGCTTGATTTCAAATGAATTTCACCCTCCAATAAATCTTAGTTGAAGGGGATTTAAGTTATACAAATGGAGTACCTGGCCCCCACGGGGGGAGGGGGGGGGGGGGCTCAGGGGCAGGGGCTCAGGGGCAGCACCCCATAAGTGCCCCAACCATTGATTTTTTTTCACCCAAGAAAAATTTTGCCACAACAATTGCACAATGCAGGCGAGACTGCCCTGGGCATTTCGCTTGTTTTCTTAATTATTTGATGTTCTGAGATCCACAAATCAGTCAGATATATATCAAAATATTGATGATTTAAAACTAAAACTAAAATTACAAATTGAAACCATGTGACTAAGTTCAGACTTTCAGGCTGCGCATATCCGATCCTCATACACATGTAAGTCGAATACTTTCAAACAGCCAGCGCAGTATTAAAGGGGTCTTTAATAGTTTCCTGTGTGTTTAAAGGGAAACTTCAGTTCTGAGAAAGGTGAAAAATAATTTGTGAGCTTTCCCATTCCTTTTATGTTAGTTGGAAGATTGTCATAGTAGATATGTCCCCTGAGAAGTATTGCTTTTCAAATGCTCTCACATTTAAAATATGACAAAAACAGCTGAAATGTTCTGGCCAAACATTTGTGTGTAGTCCCATATACATATTTCTGTGTGCAGTGCATGTGACTCTTAGCAGGATTGAGTCAATTTCAATTTGGTGATTCCAAAACCGAGGGGTCATCAGCAGGATGTAAGGTCCCCGAGAGCCTATAGAAACAACTATGCCTCAAATATTGAAGCAGTCAATATATCTTTTATTTACCGAGCAAAGCCATGTAGGAGTCAAAGAATACATGTGCGACTTACCAATCTTGGGGTCCTCACATTTAAAAATCATCATCAAACTGTGAATAAACCAAAAAAATAGATAAATCAAGATAGATTGCCAGTCTTCGGGGCAAGTAAAATAAATTTAGCAACCAAATCGCACTGCAATTATGTGGTATCCGCGCTCGCACAAAGTAATTTTTTACACGTAAACCAATGGGAATCGCAGCAAAATTTAAGTTCATTTTTCGCGGGCATGGTTAAAAACACGACTTCACTTTCAACCAATAAGATGAAAGGATTAGGAAAGATTCTTAAAGTATTAAGGCAAAAAAAAAAATTGTATTGGCGTAACCCGCCCGACCCTAAAAATGTCGCCGACCCTAGGTTTTTTTTTTTTTGTTGGCTATCGATATCGCGTATCGTGCTGCCTTTGCGATCGCAATCGCGATCAAAAAACCCGGAAGTGTTGCGGACAGAACTAGCTGCGTGTATTTAATCGGTAGAGTTGGCAAGTATGCATTCACAATTGTCAACATTTTTACAAGTTGTCATTGGCTACTCTTTTCAACCCCCACTCCTCAAAATTGTACAAAATTGAATATTCACCTTGAAATATTTTTCTAAAAATAAAAAGTGTATGTCACTATTTGCTTGTGAAAATTTTGGTATATTTGTGAACAGCACCTAAGAGCTATATTTAACTGGCATCTTGTGTATTCTCCTGGAGATGGTGCCTGAGATATCTCAGGCTGGGGTCTACAGGAAACCCGTTAAATATAGCAAAATGAACCGTCTTCAGAGGGTTCTATGTTGAATGTATGTGTGTACACGTTTGTGTGTGTGTATTGGTGCTTGTATGAATAGTGGTATGTATGCAGATTGGGAGGGAAAAAAAAAATCCCTACCTACCTACCCTATTTTTCAGTGACCCGTTACGCCAATACAACAATTTTTTTTTGTTGGCCTAAGGTATATAACACTGAATAATGAAGATCATCAGGGCTTTTGGGTGATCTGACATTTGCTCCAGTGAGAATTGCTTCAGGTTTCATTTTGTCAAAAATATGGGGTTAGGGTCAAGGTAGCTATTGGGTTTTAGATTAGATTTAGATTTGACTACAGAGCAGTGATCGCAGGAGCATGTGTCATACAACCAGATTTTTTATTCACCTTTAAAGAGAAATAAATACTATATTTTTTACCATGTGCAGGTGCTAATCTTGTCTGCCTTCGTATGTGGGGGAAGAAGCGTTCTGGGACCATGCTGCAAGCCCTCCACTTCAGCTTTGCCGTTGGTGCCTTCATCGCTCCTCTCGTTGCCGCTCCTTTCTTGGTGGAAACAAATAGCGCCATGATGGCAAATAGTACCATATCAGCTCCACCTGTGGACAATTCCTCATTAGCAATACCGTTTTTTATAAATAAAGCAACAGGAGAAGGAATTGCAACGGGTCCCCCAGGAGATGGAAATGCAACGGGTCCCCCAGGAGACAGAAATGCAACGGGTCCCCCAGGAGACAGAAATGCAACGGGTCCCCCAGGAGACGGAAATGCAACGGGTCCCCCAGTTGGCGGAAATGCAACAGGTTCCCCAAGAGACGGAAATCCAAAGGGTCCCCCAGGAGACGGAAATGCAACGGGTTTCCCAGGATACGGAAATGCAACGGGTCCCCCAGGAGACGGAAATGCAACGGGTTCCCCAGGAGACGGAAATACAACGGGTTCCCCAGGAGACGGAAATACAACGGGTCCCCCAGGAGACGGAAATACAACGGGTCCCCCAGGAGACGGAAATACAACGGGTCCCCCAGGACACGGAAATTCAAAGGGTCCCCCAGAAAAAAAAAAAAGAAGAAACAGCGAGACAAGTACAAGGAAGAAACGTGAAGGAGATGAAGAGCAAACTGATACCCCAGGAGAAGAAAATCAAGATGAATACACAAACTCAGAGCAGCCTGCACCCCAGCGCCAGGTTGAAAGGTTCGCGATCGTCTATATCATCATTGGGGTCATGGTTCTTGTTACCTCTGGGGTGTTTTTCTACTTCCTTTGCACCAAGCCCAAAGATGAGCCTCGGTACACTGGGTCAGAGAATGCGAATAAGACGTCAGATATGAACAACTTCCCATTCCGAACCAGGATCATTGTCCTCCTATTCTTTTTCTACTTCCTGTACGTTGGTGGAGAAGTTGCTTATGGAAGCTTTGTGTCCATGTTTGCAAGTAAGAGTGAACACAACTTTGAGCAGGACCGTGCTAGCCATGTGGCAGCCCTGTTCTGGGGAGCCTTCTCACTTGGGCGGGGTCTAGCCATCTGCCTTGCCAGTGTCATCTCGCCGCTGAAGATGGTGATTGCAGACATGGTTGGATGCGTGTCAACTTCTGTAGCCTTGACGCTCCTTGCGGACAGCAACGAGAACATCCTTTGGATTTGCAGTGCTCTATTGGGCCTGTCTATGGCGTCCCTCTTCCCCAGTGGTATCGCCTGGCTTGAGTCGTACACCCCTGTCACCGGCAACACTGCATCCTTCCTCATTGTGGGTAGCGCTCTTGGTGAAATGTGCGTGCCTCTTATCATCGGTTCCCTCTTTGAAGGCACCCTTGGCCCTATGGTCCTCATGTATTGGATGTTGGCAACATCCGCGCTCTCATCTCTCATCTTCGTCTATGTGATGTGGTTGATGGCATCGAATGGGCAGGAGAAGGAGTCCTTACCTGCCGAAAAGAGCCCCGCCTTGGAACTCTTCCAGAGCGTCGAGGAAGCCTTGCCCATGGAAGAAATTTTCAAGAATGGTGGGTCAAACAACAAACAATTGAAGAAACCTCCAATTCTGAAAAGGAAAGACCACAGAGAGTAAATGGTTCCATCCAAAACCAGAATCAGTACTCCTCAAACCCTTATCTCTCCATGGTTTTTTCTACATGAACTATGAAGCATCTGGGCCCTCTCTTATAAAGAGTTGCAAGTCCTCCAATCGATCGCAAATTTCCAATCTCCTATCTCTTTAAGTACAGACTTGCTATTAATATTAGTTGCAAATTATTTGCAGTCAATTGCATTTCTTTACAATACAGGGCCCTGGTATGGATGTAAGTTGGAATTCTTGCGTGTTTCTATCAATCATGAAACTGCATTCACAAGAATCGCATTGTTGCAGCAATTTTCATGCGAGTGAAATGCCCAAGATTGGATTTGGGCAAGTCCACGGTTCTTGTTCCCATATGTTGCCAAGTATTATGGTATTATGACAGAAAATTGGCGCTCCTGTGTTGTTTTCCTTGGATTTTTTGTTTGATCGTAGCAATAGTCAGGCCATCCATTCGACACCATCATCAGAGGTACTAAAATATGAAAATAGCTGTTACTTGCCAATATATTAAGTGCAGAGTGACAAACATGATTCAAGTTGTTGCTTATATTCTACTCATCTTATTGGGCCCGAGTCTCTGTCTTTCAGTGTTTAGAATCTAATGAATATTATTGAATGGTTAATTTAGAAATCCCTCCTGTCATTTTTGTTATAAAAATCTGAAATACATGCATCTTTAACTCCTTGAAATTATTTTATTTTGCCATTTGTCATACAGTTGCTGTATGTAAATTATATAAATTTATTATATCTTGTTTGAATTTTTATTGACTTTACCTTATTACAATAATGCATTTGTTAATTTTGTTGTTAAAACTTTCAAATTCAGGCTTACATTGGGAGTGTGATATGTGAACATTGTATCGGCACAAATACATGTATGGTGTTTGCTTAGGTATATTATATTGAGAAATTTTATTGATTAAAAAACAAACTTATGCAGCTCAAAAGTTTAAAGAGAAGGTTGAGTTCTGGGAAAGGTGAAAAATAATTTGTGAGCTCTCTCATTCCTTATATTTCAGTTTGGAAGAACATCATGGTAGAAATGACCCCTCAAATGGGATCATATTCAAAATATGACGAGAAATAGCTGATGTATTCAGGCTGAAAATTAATGCCATATCTGTGTGGAGTCCTATATTACCATTTCCGTGTGTGGTGCATGTGCTTTTCAGCAAGATTGGGACAATTTCTTGTAACTTTGATGATTCCAAAACCTCACAGTATCCACCAATTTTTCTGTAGACATGATCAACCTTTCCCAATTGCTCGCAGACAGTTTCTTTCACAATGTAATCACATGCCTGCCAACTGTCCCTATTTAACAGGGACATTCCTGATATTTTGGTAAAACAAAGAGCCACTTCTACCACTGTGTCCCTATTTTGCAAACATCTGTCTGCAAATGTATAGGAAACTCAGAAATGTCCCTATTTTCAGCATCTGCCTTGTTATTTGTCCCTATTTCTTGGGTTTCAGTGTTGGCAGGGCTGTAATCATATGACCAGAGCTCAACATTATCCTTTAACATAATTTCAAAGGTGACGTGCCCAATGTACATGTTTGTCATGCCACTCATAAACTTTGGCGATGTGACAACATGCATGTGTCATAAGTTCCAAAGCTATGCTCCTTATTATGAGGGGTGGCTTAACTCATAGCATTTAAGTGTCAACTTTTTAGTGATATTTTTTGCATTATCTTTTGATCCAGTCTGCTATTAAGTACACAGACAAATATGAGTTTATTTCTAATGCAGTAGGTTGTGCCGTTTATAAGAAAGATTTAATTAATCATTAAAATCTCTAAATTAGCAATGCTTAATTTACAATCACTATTTCTGTATAGGAATTTCCCTTCTTGTACTGTTGAGTGTAGTAATTTACATTGACGTTGGTTCATTATTATTTTCTTAAACTATGTACATGTTGGAGTGGAAAATGAAAAATAATTGGTGCCAATTTGAGGAGGAAATGCAGATTTCTTTACACTCTAAGTTAACTCTGAACTACTGTGGGATTAGCACTGTGCTGTCAATGAAATTCAGTTGTGCCCCATCTGGGCCCCGTTTCATAAAACTTGATAACTATGACAAGTTACAATATAACTTGTAATATCGGGGCTAAACATCAATAGAATACAAAGAAGTGAGAACAGTGAAATTACCTTGTTCTAATCAGAGTTTGCTATCACAGATGTTCCACTGTAATGGATGTATGGTGCCTGGAGGATCTGTTTTGTTGTAAGGAGGTAGATGTACTGCTTTTCTTCTGATGATTAAAAATGAGTGCTTGGTATTTTAGTTTAATTGATGCATCTGAGAGTGTCCGAATATGAAAGTCATGGACAAAACACTGTTGTTTATTGAGCTCATAGTAATTCATGTAGCAATGAATATCACCGTTCATGTGAACTCATATTGACTGTTTGCAGCCAAAAGGCTGATAACCCATATACAGTTAACCTTGCATAACTCGAAGTCGCATAAGGCGGACTTTACCAAAGTCGAATCATATTTCTTTTGACCAAACTATGCAAAACTTGTGCTATTTACATTTCCTAAGTCAAATTTTGCATAAGTGGAACTATTTTTTGTGGTCCCAACAGATTCGACTTATGCAATGTTCACTGTAATGTAATACAGAGTTTATGCCTTTCTGGCTCTAAACAGACGATGTTATTACTATTCCTTACTACATGTATGTACATGTATGTATGGCAGATCAAAGAAAACATGGAATGTGCTTATGATAATGTACTGAATGCAGGAGAAATATCTACTGCTAAGAGCCAGGAGGGTGCTAAGACGATGTCAAAACTAGAGTACCTTTATATAGAAGAGTAGCGACATGGACGTCTGACTTTTCTGGACACAAAATGGCGTTCAAATCACAGGTTGTCGTTAGGGATACTCTTCTATATAAAGGTACTCTAGTCAAAACTAGAGTACCTTTATACAGAGTACTTACATAAAGAGAGTAGCGACAACTCATGATTTGAATGCCATTTTGTTTCCTCTGCTATGCAACATTTCTATTCAATTCCGATGAGCACCTGGGTGTTCTCAATACAAACGCCATTTTGTTTCCCGAAAAGTCAGACTAGAGTACCTTTATATAGAGAGTAGCGACATAGACTTCTGACTTTTCGGGAAACAAAATGGCGTTCGAATTCTTTCTATTGAGAACACCCAGGTGCTCATCGGAACTGAATAATTCAAACGCCATTTTGTTTCCCGAAAAGTCAGACTCGAGTACTTTTATATAGAGAGTAGCGACATAGACGTCTGTCTTTTCGGGAAACAAAATGGCGTTCAAATCATGAATTGTCGCTACTCTCTTTATGTTGGTACTCTAGTCAAAACCAGTGCCGTATAAACAGAGAGTCCGGCCTACTCTGCTCCAGCGGGTAACAATATGGCGGCATGAGGCCATGTGCCCAACTCAAACCGAGTTGGCCAGACTCTCTCAAGATACGGCACGGGTTTTGACATCCTTCTGTATCTCATCCCACACCAACGTCCATTTTTAATACATTCTATTTGATTTACCATCTGCTCATTAACAATCGTTGCACCAAAACATGCTCTGGTGACAACTGTTTCTCAGTCAATTTCTACACTAACCAAATTCCTAACTGAAATATGTTTTTAAAATGTTTTTATTGATTTCGTGATTTAACAAACAGAAGAAATCACAGCTAATTATAAAAAGAGTAACAAGACAAAGGAAAAATAACATTAATTTCGGTAGAAATACAGCCTGTAGAAAATTATGCCAGAGCAAAATAATGTCAGGTCACTAAAAATGTCGTATTTTTTAAAGTTTTGTGCAGGTGTGGCACAATTTAGATTGCCTTGATTTAAATCTTGATTAGATTCCCGGTTTAAATTGCCGATTTAAATTTAAAAAAAACAAAGAAATACATCTAGGTGAGTTTGTAGTTGATTTTGTTGATGCGCCAAACAAAAAATAACTCAAAAATTGTTTCATTTTTTAAGATTTATTTTACCCAAAAAATTTCCTCCAACCTGCAAATAATGTCTGGTATTAGATGTACTACAATAATCATTTTCTTTTATATATTTGGAGGAGCAAAATTTAGGGCTTTAACTAAGAAAATCGAGTAAATTGCAATTTAGATCGAGTAAATTGCGATTTAGATCAAATAAATCTGTTCTCCCCCCCCCCCCCCCCCGGTCTTGTGGGATCGGTTGGGATAATCATCACTGTAGACTGCAGAGCTTATAGTTAAGATACTCCAAATGCTTTCAAGAGACATTGAAACTGGCTACCTGTTTATCCTAAATGAAGCATCACCTTAAAATTTACAAGTTCTTAAAAAGACATAAAACCTTTGTTGGAATAAGCGGATGATACCCTAATGATGCTTATACCCAAGTCACGCAGTCAAACCGACTCCAAATCTACCAATTCTTGGCTATTGGGAGTTGTTTAACTTTTTGTTCGTTCTGTTGTTCGGTCTGGTCGGTGTTACTAAGGTATTGCAGAATGAGTACCACTTGTAGATGTTGTAGGTTCCGCTTGAATTTGTACTATTATAATTATGTTCTCTTCTGAAATTCTCCACGAGCATATATCTAAACTCGCAATCTCAACGAAATCAGTGCTTTTCGAATCTTGTCAGCTGTTGTACATATTTTTTATAATTCCATTTTTATTTCTTAATGATCAACGATTTTTCGGACTGATTGATCTAAACAAGTGTACTTGACATTGTGAGATGTATTTGCAGTTTGTGTATTATGTATCCAGATTATTTCAACTTTGTAAATTGTATTTTAAAGCTTACAATTTTATTTGTTCATGTGTTTGAGATCTCAGTTTTGGATAGTGGTGTACAGTATTATTCTCTGTCTGTCTCTCTCTCTCCATCCCTTCACCCTTTTGGGTCTGTACTCTCTCTTCACCATTTGGATCTATAGGCTACTCTGTTCGACATCTGAAATGTCTCCCTCTACGCTTGTATCGGTCACATTACTATCTCTCTCTCCCACATTCTCCTCTCCCCTCTCTCCCTCTCTCTCCTCTCCCCTCTCTCCCTCTCACTTCTATTTTTGTTTTTGGGGGAAGGTATCTACATGTGTATGTGTATTGTTATATTTCTGATTTCTGTCTTAGTCTTGGCATGTCTGTCTTTTTTGCTTATTCAAGATGTCTGTTAAGAGCTAGAAGGACGTTAACTCTGTGTTAAAGTATATGAGTTAACAGCCTTCTGGCTCCAAGCAGACGATATATGCATTCCAATGTTAATATGTGATTTTATGTGACAAATGTCAAGTGAAGCCTGCCAGACATAATCATATCAACCCTTATTTTATTGGTGAAGGTAAAAAAAGAAATAATAGGAAGAAATATATTGTTGAATTCACACGTTGTAAGATTGTAATGGCTAATAAAGTCACATGATATATTCAAAAGTTACTATTCAACTTTTTGTAGAAACAAATGTAGTTCGTGTAATAATGCATATATCGATTTTCAATTTTTATTAGCATAGTGTCAATTTTCATGGTAAAATATCATGTGCTGAAACAATCGTATGTTATGTTTAATACCCCACTTGTCGAACGAAGGTTACCCAATTTACCAATGAATGTCATATTTTCAGGCAAATATGTCACCATGTGTTTGTTATAATTGATCATCTTAATGATTTTGAAGGCTACTCTGTGATAGTTCCCCCAAAGTTCATAAGTAACTTAAACACTTGGGTTTGCATTCTGCTAATTCATTTAAACCCAACACCTGGTTTAAAGTCTTGTTAAAAACTTGATTTTAGACCTTGTGTTGACTTTAAATGTAAGCAAAATATGGGCCACGGGTCATTTTTTGGGTTAGTGTAAAATATATGTATATCTTGTACTCTGTTCTATTCAACTCTGTGGCCAAATCTGTACTCTTATACCCTTTATTACTATATTTTTCCATTATGATATCAATGATTTACAGCCTGTCTATGGACCTCTGTTTCTTATAAAATATTCAAGACGTAATCATCGCAGCTAAATTTAAAATACATGATTTTTTGTTTAATTATCTATGGTGCTCGAAGGAAGTATGTATTTTGCAAAATTTGCAGTCATAAAAATTGAATATATTTTCTATTAGCTTTGACAAAAATTCTTCAGTCTTTTCTATGATTTTGAAAGTTTTACAAGCAGCTAAAGTAGTATTAGGGATATGTGTTGTGAACACATTTATGTATATCTCTTTATTTCATGTTGGTATGATACAGAATTATAATCTTTGGAAGATTACTTGTTTGTAGAATAAATATCAAAATTTTACCATTCAAGCATTTTTGTTGAATCCTGCATACTTGAGGTGTCCGATCTATACTGACCCACAATAAAAAGTACCCACGACTTTATAATGGTATATCATATTTATATTGACAGACACAGAATGACAATGAACCAGGGTGGAAAGATTGACCTTTTATTGAAACATTTCACTAATTTCGGAAGACAATGCTGTCTCTTGTCAGCGTGCATTACAGCGCAGAACACAACAAGTTGAAAAATGAAAGTCACAGATCACCCCTGGTGTTTGTGGATGGCAACATCACTGCACAGTGCTATGTGGAAGATATCCTGAGACCACACCTGGTGCCATTCCTGCAGAACAGCCGAGGACTGCGCATCTTTCAGCATGATAATGCCCGACCTCATGCTGCACGGCTAACCACTGCATTCCTGAGGGGTGAGAACATTAACACCATGGAGTGGCCGGCGATGTCCCCTGACCTCAATCCCATTGAGCATCTGTGGGATGAGCTTGGGAGGCACATTGCTGGCAGGGTCAGGACTAGTGCAAAACTGATCCAGACTTTGCAAGATGAATGGAACAGGATTCCACAAGATTTCATTCGAAGACTGGTGCGCGTATGCGTCGCCGATGCAATGCCTGTCTGCAAACAAATGGTGGCCACACACACTATTGATCTGTGACTTTCATTTTTCAACTTGTTGTGTTCTGCGCTGTAATGCGCGCTGACAAGAGACAGCATTGTCTTCCGAAATTAGTGAAATGTTTCGATAAAAGGTCAATCTTTCCACCCTGGTTCATTGTCATTCTGTGTCTGTCAATATAAATATGATATACCATTATAAAGTCGTGGGTACTTTTTATTGTGGGTC
This sequence comes from Heliocidaris erythrogramma, assembly GCA_025617745.1. Lineage (NCBI taxonomy): Eukaryota > Metazoa > Echinodermata > Echinoidea > Camarodonta > Echinometridae > Heliocidaris > Heliocidaris erythrogramma. The sequence goes on along the minus strand of CM046873.1, from coordinate 15,683,788 downwards.
AGTATATTAGTATATCTATGGTGGAGAGTAGCCTACACGCACAGACCCTAGTTTATTAGAAAATCTTTGTGTCTTGAGAGAAGACTAACCCAGGTTCTTTCCAGTTCTGTCAATCCATGTAGTTGTGTTGTTATTTATTATTATTATTTGGCTATTAGTTAAGACTATATATTTGCCATGATACAGTACATAGTACAAGGCCCAAAATACATGTATTGGGAGGGCAAACATATCGCTTTGCACCACCAATAAATCCGGAAGTGTAAAATTAAATAAGGAAAAATGATGCCAAACTCGGGAAATGAAACTTTCCAAACAAATTACAGGATCAGACTTCAATATTGCCACGCGCTCCGCTCGCAAATTCTCTAATTTTACTGATTTTATATAACCGTGGAGAAGCTGGTAATTAATGGGCGTTAATAAAATCATGAAGGGTACTATTAGGCTGTCTTGCGCCCCCCCCCCCCCCCCCTTTTCGAAACCGAACTGGCATACCTTAAGTACACAATTTTATAAAAGCCTCCTTAATTGTGTACTTTTCCGCCTCCGGCCCCTCTTTTACAAAATCCTGGATCCGCCCCTGTAGGCCCCTATATATTAATACCAACAATTGATATTCTTTGCGGGGGAATTCTTTCCGTATCATCAATCAATATGAATGGCTAAAATCTAATATCAATAGACGGGAATGATATGAACAAATCATGCGAAAGAGTTAAAAAATAGAGCACTTGCCATTGTTACGTCTTCCGTGCATTTTTTGGAAAACGTAATACAATACGCCGTGTTTTGTTGCAGAAGGTTGCCATTTAACACGGATCTAATCTGGGTGAAGTGAAATCCATACTTCCAGAAAATAGTTTTATGGAATAAAGCTGGGTATTTTTCTTTTCTTTTTTCACCGAGATCACAAATTTTCTGATCGTGAGTCCTCGACTTGAGACATTTCACATACCATCCGTGATGCAATATGCGTTCTATCATGGACCGCAGTGGGAACACTGAATGAAAATCAGCCTTTGCTCTATCAACTTTTCATGACAACGGATAAATTAAATCTTCATGTTCATTGATGTTGTGGGGAAGTTGGAACATTAATTTAACTAAAATCTCTCGCTGAGTGAACGCTGGAAAGTGCAGATGTCTGCAGAACTCAAACAAGAAACTGGACAATAAACTGGATTAGTTGAAATTACGTGAAATATATTTGTGTGGTAATCTAAATCTGGGAGAGGTTCTCAATAATCCTGGATCCAAACCATGGTTTATCGGTGATTAGCCTTTATCTTAGTACATTTAGCTTGCGAGGAAAAACTAGCTGATTCATCGTCAATATAGTTGCAGGTAAGTGTAATATGACTAAGATATGGTTCGCAAGGATCAATGGTTATAGCCACAATTATTAAAAGTTTGTCTGTTTGTATTCATGCTTTGTTGGAAGCCGAGTACTGTACAATATTATTATTACACATCAAAAGCAATCTTACTTCTTTATCACTCTGGCGATTACTAATCTAAGCCCTGCATGTAACACAAAACATAAGACAGTTAACAATTGCATTTGCGACTGATCACTATATTTGTAAATGATCGCAAAATATCAGTCATACGATAATTTGCTAAGCTTTGTGTTAGTCTAATATCTAGTGCCCCCGTAAAACACCAAAATAACTCCTCGAAATAGTAGGCCTGTAAGAAGGTGAAACTTTCTAGGGGACTTACATGCCCTAAATTTAAGTTGGTGATTATTATCATGCAACAATAAAACAAGGGAATAAAAGATTATCTATTATTCTTATTTTTTTTCTGAAAGCTCCCGCCATACCTGAGAACATTCGATGTACATCCAAAGGTTGGCATCCCAGAGACCCCCCCCCCCCGTTCTTTTCAAAATCCTGAATTCACCTCATGTTATAGGCCTAATTAAACTTTGATGACATAACAGACCCTTCAATTTATATCTGCAAACGTGGAAAAAAAAACTAACATCGATGACAACGATGAGCTATCTGAAAGTAAGATTAATCTTAATGGATGGATTTTAATGAAACGAACGGACCAGGAGAGGATATGGGTAATTGGTGTTGAAAAATGTCTGTACATACATCCGATCCATTAGTTGGGCGGCATAGCAATTTAATTGTGCATTTTGTGATAAAAGCACCAAATTTGGCACACAGGTAGATGAATGTGTTCCAAGTAAAACTGGACATTGAGCCACCTGGAATTCGGGCCATGCGGCCCGTTGTGCCCATTAAAAAATGTCTACCACAGGGTACTTTCTCATGCATTCTTAATCTAAAATTGGGATATTGTACTAAATCTAGGCTGTATGAAATATACTGAATTATATTTTATATATTTAGACTAAAAAGTGTGGGGAAAAGAAGCCCCAGATGCCTTTTTTCAAATAAAGGTCTATTTTACATATTAAGGTGATATAAAAGTATTGAATTGTAAAATACGTGTAAAATGTGTCTAACTGTGATCAGGGAACATTACCTCGTTCAAAATTGACAAAATAGTTGGTACAGGTGCCCAATGTCGAAAAAGGGCCGAAAACATACTTATTTGTAAAGTTAAGTAAGATCTTAATTATTACAGGGAAATAATTTACACGGAAATTTGTTTAACCAGGCATTTTCTGGGTGTATTAGATCCCATCTATCCTGTCTATGACCTCTATTTATAATCTGTCTATCTTGGAATTATAAGCTAGAATTATAAGGAGTATAACAATACATTAGCATAGCCATATGGGATGGGCATAGCTCATAAGATGATAAAAAGTGAAATGAAGAGAGAGAGAGAGAGAGAGAGAGAGAGAGATACTCTGTACATGTATTAAATCTATAAAAAAATATGTCATGGTGCCAGACAAATAACTTATAGGCGAACTAGAACGAAGCGCGACATTTGGCATAAAGTGCAATACATCTTACATGCATATTAGGCAATCCTTAACTTTTCGATGATAAGCGATAAATCAGATCGTACAAGATTTGTCTTTTATGATCTATCACATGGACCCATGTGCCCAATTTGAAGAGGACATGTTCTATGATCTTGAAAACTAGTTGTCCACCAATTAAAAAAATTAACTACACACTTGTATATTTTGGGCCCTTTCTCACAATGGGGCACCGAGCCACCTATTCTGTCGATTCTGAGGATGGTTGGTACGTAGCTTCATCCAATACGCCTACTGGATACCCTGGATACACCGTAATACGACTGGAACAGTATCTAATGCACGTTGCCATGGCAATCGTACATAAAACCCCTACACGACTATGTTTGAGCTTTTAAAAGAGTCAATGTCGCATTTCACCCTGTCAAACTGGTAATTGAGTAAAGCACGTACACAATCATGCTATTATCTGCAGATGTAATTGCATGCTAAGTCCTTTACTCTTTTATCTCCCCCCTCGGGAAATAAACACTCATCAGTCTGATTTCCAAAGGACGACAAAATAACCCTTTCATATTTCAGATTCAGATTTTATAGACTGTGTTCAATCATATTAACATAATACACTGTAATGCATATTAAAACATAAAATAAATACAATAACAATAATATAACAATGATGTTTTCCATATATATGCGGGCACGTAAATTGAATATCAATTAGTAAGGTATATGATGCACAGAATTGACCTAGTGATGTTGAAAACAGTTGGACATGTTTAAAATTAAAGCTTGTATATTACATGTCCAGAAACTTATATAACTTAATCACCATTGGGATTTAAAACTTACTCCCTAAAATATATTAAATTTTCACTCTTTTTTTCACTCCGCAGGAGTCAACTCAGTGATCACCTGTTAAGGAGTGAATATCGATTTATTTTAGAGTGCTCTCTTAAAAGAAAAGAGTGAATTTTCACTCCACCCTCGGTGAGTCACGTCGGTGATTAGTCCATTTTTTAGAGGGTGGTAATACATAAGGGGGGAAAAAAACGTTTTAAAAACCGGCGCATGATTAAGACTTCAAGAGGACTACATCGTCAGTCAGCCTGAATTACAATTAACAGATTTGTACATCTTAAAAGGTCTATATACTAGACTAGTGTGATGAGTATCAGGGGAGCGTTTCATCAAGCGTTTTGTCAGCGATTTTTACCGACAACTGTTATAAGCTACTGAAATCCTTGCATCTGATTGGCTGAGAGCAAATTTGTCGGTAAAAATCACTGACAAAACGCTTGATGAAACGCTCCCCAGGTTACAAATTTAATTCAAGGGAGTGGCCCGGGAGTAATTCTAAAATTTGTGGTACTATCCACAACTGTTATACAGCATGATTTTCTTTACTTTGTCTCTCCCGCCTATATATTTTAATTTATACTTCTCCATAGCTACGCTACTTGCCTTTAACCTACATCCTACATGTATTTATTTTAAAAAATGTTGTTCTGAGGCTTAATTTTAAGAAACATGTTTCTTTTGCAGAAAAAATGGCGGGATGCTTGTCGGTTTCGTTTGATCTCGTTGTTGTATCCATGGTAACTGTCATCCTGGCTACGTCAACACTTACGAATGCTCAGGGTAGGTTACTACTCATTAGGGAGTCATATTTTAAAATAATTATTAATTTGACTATTTCAAATCTTCTCTCAAACGTAACACATGATAATAATAATGCTAGTGATACCCTGTTCTTATATAGCGCATATCACACGATTTTTTTTATCAATATCAATATCCGCTTCCAAAGAGCTTTTGGTTTATGTGGATTATTACCCCGGCTCAGCCTAGCTGCCCTAATAAAGGCTCTGCAGCTTTAAGGAGTAAATTCCTACCATTTCTAAACCTGGGTCATGTGCGGCAAATGTAGATTTAATGTCTTGCCAAGGGACGTTAGTGATGTGGTCAGGATTCGAATCCCGTGCCTAGTGATCTGCAGTCTGGTGTCTTAACCGCTAGACCATAGCACCATAACATTTCCGAAGTGTGAATCATTGTTTTTTTCATTATCGTTACTTGATACAAGGTTCCTTCGTCGAACAGTGTTTTTCAACTGAAAGCATTATTCTTTCAAAATATCCACCCTGTCACCTCTTACTGTCTCTCTGCTCCCCTTTCAACATCGACATCTTTCTCCCGTTCTCTCTATAATTACATCTCTGTCTTATATCTTTCTTTCTTTCCTCCCTTTTTCTCTGGCCCGACTCTTTTCTGTCTTCCCCTCTCTCATGTCTCCCTTCTCTCACCCTCTCTCTCCCTCTCTCTCTTTCTCTGCACCCTCTCTCTCTCTTTCCTCTCCCCCTCTCTCTTTGTTTCCTCTTCACTGCTCCCCTCTCTCTTTTTTATCTCCCCTGCTCCCCTCTCTATTACTTTCCTCTCCCCTGTTCTCTCTCTCTCTCTCTCTCTCACTCTCAGATAACAGTGACAATAGCCTCAATGCAGAAGGTCGGTTGATACGACATCTGATAGACACGGGGTACGATCCTCGACAGAGACCGTTACGAGGCGTTCACGATGTAGTCTACATTGATATGCTCTTCGTCTTGTTTGCGCTGTTTGAGTTGGTGAGTTCACGAATCGATTAATTGATTGACAGATTGTAGTTTTATTGGTATAACAATTGATTGATAGATTTATGTAGTTTAATGATCACTAAATAAATGCATGGCTGATTTCATTATCATCCTTGACGAAATAGTTTCTGATTGATAATAATTTGATTGATTAATTGATTAGATTTATTTATTTATTTGATTGATTAATCATTTTACAGATTTATTTGGGGGTTGGTTAAATCGAATTGATTGATTAAGTACTGAGTCGATTGATATATTAATTGAATAGTGCATGATGGTAATGTTGATGCTGTGGTTGATTGATAAATCAATTGGTTGTTTTATTGATTGCTTCGATGGTGGATTGATAATTTTATTGATTGACTTTGGTTGTCCCAGACATTCTGATTAACAAAATATGAGATTATTTGATATAATTGACCTTTAATGTTTATTCTAATCTCTTGTTCTTGTCACTAGGATGCCCGTAGACAAGTAGTCAGTGGTTCAGCTTGGGTGGAAATGGTAAGTATCCATGGTAACAGACGATGTATAGAACGGTTTTAGAACTGTGAATGATTTCAGTGCGCGAAGTGCCCCAACGCCCTGGGGTCCAGGCAATTCTTAGTACAAAAGTGTGGGCGCTCGAGCCTCCCAGTGCCGCCCTTATAGGACATACTGATCATTGTATGTCAAGTTTGGGGGGGGGGGGGGGCCCATTGCAGCGTGCCCCAATATGATCCGCCACTGAGGTCAATTAATGTTATTTCTAGGTTTATCTGACGAAACACTGAGTATTGAAGAGACCGTTTTCTCATGTTCTTTTTTGGCATTTTTGAAATGCAAGCACTTCATTTTATTCCGCCTTTTGATGCTTACGCTATCTTTTAGATTCGCCTGTTACTATTCAAAACTTACAAGTAGTAAATTTAACCCAAATGCTTTTATTGTAGATGTGGGAGGACCCACGATTATCATGGAATGAGACCAGGTATGACGGGATTCAATATCTTAATCTCGACACGCAAGCCATCTGGATGCCCCGGGTCATCATGCAAAATTCGTAAGTTTAGAAGCTCTCTCGTAAACTGTCTATATTATCTTCATTATATTGAAAAGGATGTATCGAACGACACGCACAGCCGGAAGGAAACTTGCATCAAATCGCATGTATATTTCTTTGAAACAAAACTTAACATAGGCCTAATTGTTTTCGATGTCCAAAAACATTATACTTTTTTCTAACATGCGCTCTCGAGATGTAGATGTACATATTATATGCAAATATGCCACTTCTCCTCAATGAATATATTGACCTATAAATACAATCATCATTAATATCCTTTTATTAAGGTGTGAAACATAAATAGTTAACTCTCATGCCAGTTATTAAAAGCATTGTTGTCATTGTTTATTTTGCAATCATTTTTTTAAACGGCATCACTATTCCATGACGCGCCAACGACCGTACCACTCACTGACGCTATCCTATTGTCAGCAAATGATGAGTCGTGTGAGCCCGTATCCGGACAACTACCTCCTGGACAATTAACCCCCAGACAAGTACCCCCTGGACACCTACCCCCTAGGACAATGGCCCCCAGGAAAATTAACCCCCAGGACAACTACACCCCGGACAATTCCCCTCCCCCAGGACTATTACCCCCGGGCAACTACCCCCTGGATAACTACCCCCGAGGATAACTACCCCAGGACAACTATCCCTCAGGAAAATTACCCCTAGGACAATTACCCCCAGGAAAAATTACCCCCATAAAATGACGATTACCCCGATTACCCCCCCCCCCCCCCCCCCCGGACAACTACCCCCTGGACAATTCCCCCCGGACAACTACCTCAGAATCCGGGGGGTAGTTGTCTGGGGGCGGGTAATAGTAGTTTTCCAGGGGGTAGTTGTCCAAGAATCGTGTGAGCCAGGCCCAATATATAGTCTAAACAGGTTTAGTTGATAGGCGAAAACAGAAGACAAACCCCCGGGACAAACCCCAAGGTTATTAAGCTAAATGAGCTGATACATGATTTTCTTCTTTTCAAATCTAGTGCCATGGAGTCAGTCGAAGACCCGTTCGCCATGCATCAAAGCTACGCCCTCCTCTTCTCTGACGGCTACATCCGGGTGACAGTACCAGCTCGTTTCATCACATTCTGCCTAACCAACGTCCTCAACTTCCCATTCGACAACCAGACATGTACCGTGACCGTCAGCAGCCCTAGCATGCCCGGTGCTTCGTTCACGCCTCGGTACCTGACACCAAAGATGGGATCATACGTCGTCAGCAACCAGTGGGAGGTTGGACTCGGCAATGCCTACGAAACGGTCCACACCGACAACCGAATCAACATGAACTACTCCAAGATTCACTTTGAGATCACGCTCAAACGAAAGCCGTATTATTTCGTCATCAATCTCGTGCTGCCGTCGTCGCTCATCAACGCCATGTCGCTGGTTGCTTTCTGGGTCCCTCTGGACTGCGGCGAAAAACTCTCGACGGCCGTGTCGCTCCTCCTCGGCGTGGTCGTCTTCCAGATCGTCGTCACTGACATTCTCCCTGTCAGTGATGGCGAAATGCCTTTGCTCGCCCGCTACATTTTCGTCAATTTTCTTGTGTCGTGCGGGTGCGTGCTCAGCTGCATAATAACACTCAACGTGTACAAAAGCGTGCATAAGATACGCAGCCGCTTTTGGCGCGCCTTCTGGTTTGGTTTCCTCTCAAAGATTGTCTGCGTTCGTAACAACTTCGCCAAGGAAGAAAAAGAACCCGTGGTGAATAGTCAACCAACGCCTGGAGAACTCGGCTCGGGACAATTGATTTGGCGATACAGGCATGGGAGGCAAATCCCGATCGGTGATAACCATAGCAACCCATCCAGTCCTCCGAGTAGACCATCAACCACCGATGGGGACAGATGCCCATCAAGGAACAGCGTCTCATCACACAAAGGAAATGAGAAAGAAAAGGTCAGTGAAGAAGAGGTGAGTATATATTTTACTTTTTCGCTCTACATATGGTAAATAACAACCTACCCTTTATATGTGACAACTGATTTCAACCCACATTGCAATCTGCAAAGTGCATTAAGACGGCATTATTCATTCAAAAATACTGTTCACCTAAAACTCTGTACTAATCTTACTAAAATGTGGAATAAAAAGAATACGATTACAGTATTCAATCTGGGGCGGTTCTAGTGATTTAGCTGTGTTCAATCGTGTGATCATATATTCATTCAAATCATGATTTTAATTGCAAAGTATATTAATGTCTAATGGGAAAGCACAGTCAGAGATAGAAGAGATAGAACGAGTTTAAAGAAATTCCCAATATACAGTGCGTCCCAGAAAAAAACAAAACCCTAAACCTAATGGTTAATGTGACCCAACTATGAGCTGTATATACGACCGTATCTATTTTCCATAAATTAAAGGTATTCTACTTTCAAATGATACCTTGAAGGCAGGGGCGGCGGAGCGCCTTTCAAAGTTGGGGGGACAACAAGGGGCACTCTTTTGGGGAAACAGGCACCTACAAATGGTGAAAACAAGGCGGAAAATGCCACTTTGAGACATTAGCATACCGCTACATTCTGATTAAATACACTATCGAGGATCATTTTCGACACATTATTGTTTATGACCTAACATGATTCTAGATAACAACTACTATTCAGTTGAGTGTAATGGTCTGATTATTCATATTAAAGATATTTTGAATAGCAGCGAGTTTCCTAATATACTAAGAAGGCAATGGTAAACATGATAAATGCGAGCGAGCTTTGGAAAACTTTGAGAAAAATATCTCCTCCTTCCTGTTATGATTTAGGAGGCACTGCTCATGTGCTGATATCAGTTATTATAAAGCCTCTCTGATTATTTGGAGTTAGGTATATGGCTCTTTTGTGGACTTTAGGGCACAGTTTGTAAGCGATATCGGAGTATACTTATCAGAAGACAAAAGGGGCACTTATCAAATGGGAAAATAATACTATTCAAAGAAAAAGGGGCACTTAAAAAGAGGCATTTGTCAGAGGTGAAAAGGGCACTTATCATAAGGAAAAATTGCACTATTAGAACGGAAATGGGCACCACTCAGACAAAAAACAGGGGCATTTGTCGGATTTCAAAGGGGACACTTATCTGAGCTTAAAAGGGGCACTTATCAGAAGGTGAAAAGGGCACTTATTAGAAAGAAGAAGGGGGCAGTCATACGAAGAAAAAGGGTCACTTATCAGACATGAAAAGGGGCACTTATAAGAAGGGAAAATTGTACTATCAGAACGGAAAATGAGCAGTATTCAGACGAAAAACAAAGGCACAGATTTCAAAAGGGGCAGTAAGGTCTGAAGTTTAAGGGGGCACTTTTCAGATGGTGAAAAGGGCATTTATCAGAAAGAAGAAGGGGCGCAGTTATACGAAGTAAAAGGGGCACTTATCGAAAGTGAAAAAGACACTTATCAGAAGGACAAAATGCACTATTAGATTGGGAAATGGGCACTAATTGACGAAAAAAGGGGCAATTATTATAGATCTCATATGGGGCAACAATATCTGAGGTTAAAGGAGGCACTTATCGGAAGATAAAAAGGGCACTTATAAGAAAGAAAAGTGGCACTTTTCGAAGAATAGTGGGCACTTATCAGATATGAAAAGGGGCACTTTTGGGGTACTTGAAAAAGTGGGAGAGGGGGCACTCTGCCCCCCCCCCTCCCCGGAGCGCCACATGCCATTTACAAAACAATGTTGCTATGTAAAAATGTATGGATTAATGCCATCAAGGTATCATTTTAAAGATAATACTTCATGAACAAAATGATACGCCTCCTATTTTTCGTTTTTTTTTCCTGGGAAACACTATTAATCAATGTGTGACCTACTCCTAAATCCAAAATATATTTGATTTTATATAGTGTTTTCAAATTTAGCTTAGTATCGTCTTTCCCTTCATGTTTATAATCTAAAGTCGATGTAAAGGCGAGTTATTTTCCCACCAGAAATCAACTGCATCGGTGCCCGAATGCGCTGACGATAAATGTTTGAATTTCTATTCTTCTTTGAAAAGTAATTGATCTTTTTATATATTTCTTTGGTTTCTCCTAATCTATGTAGGAAAGGACTGAAATGGAAGTCGTTGCGGAGATCATCAACCGAATCATCTTTCTCATGTTCTTCATTCTATATCTCTGTTTTCTTATATATTGGTTCATAATGCAGAATGTTTCATCTTCGACAATTTGGACTTGAAGACAAAACGTTTATATTATTGGCCACAACAACCGGTAGTGTCACTATATATTGACTTTGAGCATGCATGCTTAGTTTGAAATTTCGCGTAAAAATGGGGATGTTTGCGAACATCGAAATGTTCGAGGATTATTTTTTTCACGAAAAAGGGGTCACAATATTTTCACGATGTTGGCAAACATTGAATGCGTACGTAGTGCACCTGTTTCTGCGAAAATAGGTTACTCTTTGTGTATGTGTACTCGATGAGCCAAAAATAGGGTTATAGTCAGAGCCTATTTTGAACCCATTTTATGCAAAAAGGTGTCATGTTTTTACCTAGGAAAATGGTCTTGAAAGTATTAAAAATATGTAGCGGGTCAACTTTGACTCCGCTAACGACTATGTGTTGCACCTGTGTCAAAATGGAATGACTGGTCATGTCATGATTCTGTTGGCAGCATGCAGTAGTTGTAATGTGACGTATTGAAATGTAATTTACACTTCGATACAATTAATCACTCTATTCTTTTCAAAAAACTGGAGCATTACGGAATTCGGGGAATAGTGTTAGAGTGGTTTAAGAATTACTTAACAAACAGACAACAATTTGTAACTTACGACTGTGTAAAATCTGATTATAAATCTATTTGATGCGGCGTCCCCCAGGGCTCGGTGTCAGGCCCGACATTATTTCTTGTCTATATTAATGACCTACCAAATTCATCAAATTATTTCAATTTTCGATTATTTGCCGATGATTCTAATCTATTTCATACATTTAAGCATGATGAACGCAATATTGATTTATCAGAAGTTAACCGTAACCTGAAAGCTGTTACAGATTGGTGCAACTCGAACAAACTTACAATAAATGCGAAAAAAACTAATTACATGTTATTTAAAAATCGACGAAGACATTTCTCAATTTCAGGTCAATTGCTCATTAATGAAACCATTTTAGAGTCAGTTGAGTCAACATCGTTCCTTGGAATTCGTATAGACAAAAATTTGACCTGGAAGAAACACATTGATAATGTATGCAATGTACTAAGTAAAAAGATTGGAATATTGTATAGATTAAGGCACTTCGTGTCAAGAAAAATAATGCTCATGTTATATAATTCTTTTATTTTACCTCATATAACGTATGGATTAGAAGTTTGGGGTGCTACATGTAAGACAACTCTGAATCCTGTCCTAATGCTTCAGAAACGAATGGCCAGAGTAATTGCTTTCAAAGGTTCGAGATATCACTCTGCTCCTTTATTTTGAGATCTTAAAGTGCTACATATTTTCAAAGAATATCGCTATGTGATTGGTATTTTTATGCATGATATAATGTATAACCGTCTGCCTCATACTTTATCTGATTATTTTTCAGTACTAGATCACCCTTATCATACAAGAAATATAGAGAAATCTAATTTGAATTTCTCAATCAGTAATACGAATTTGGGTAAACAATCGATTTCTTATTCAGAACCTGTTATATGGAATAATTTGCCAAAAGAATTAAGGAATATAACCGGTCGCAGAAGATTTGGACGGGCATTACAAGAATACTTAATTGGAGAATACCAACTTGAAAATCAATTTTAGAATTATCATTCATTTTATTTATTTTAAGCTCACTTGATATTCGTTATTATTGTCGTTATTGTTGTTGTTGTACTGTTATTAGTACATGTACCTTTATTGATTGTAAATAATGTATATGTGTTATTTAAAAAAAGATATATGTGATGTACATTTTCATTTAATTTGCTATTGATTTATGTAATCAATTTTAAGGGGCTAACCTCGATTAGCATCTGCTATTTGTTAGCTCCCTTTACCAAGATGTCATTGTGATTTTTACCAATATGTATATATCATTGTGATTTGGTAATAAACTCATAAACTCAAACTATATATTTAGAATATGTGATACAGTGAGATTATTCAGAGAGATACTATGTATAGGACTAGTGGCAGCAACATACAGGGACTCAAAAATAGAACATACTATCTCATCCTACCAAATGGTAAGTGTTAGCTTGGCCAGCTCCTTTATTGTGTGCTATTGGGAGGGGTATTTTGTTTTCCTAGATTTCAATCGTGCAGGTGCAATGTATAAAAACATCATTATGTTCCAACGAAATGATGCAAAAATAGTTATGTATAGGAGAGAAAGATAAAAAGATAGGAGAAGACAGAGCGAGGGGGAGATAGAAGAAAGAAGGATGGGAGGAGGAGAGAAAGGAAGAGGACGGGGGTGGAAAAGGAATAAACAATGAAAATAAAGAGGCACATAATTATTGATATCGTAGTGGGGAGGAAAAATTTTACCGTCAATATCAGATGAATACTGTGAGATAAATAGTTTCACTTTAATTTAGTGCGCTTTTGTTTACGGAGCGTATACACACACACACACACACACATCTTTATATTTCATTCATCGGTCTCCCCCTGTCTCTCCGTCTCTCTTCTTCGCCATCTTTCACTCACTATCAATTCCCTATACCCCGTCTCTCTCTCTCTCTCTCTCGCACACACATACACATGGTACACTTTCTCATTCTCTTCGTTTCGAAATTTCATCTTAGACCCCAGCCCTTCAATTCTTTATTCGTTTCACTATCTTTCTGTTTGCCTGTCGCTATTTCTCCCACTCGCCCCTATTGTCTGCCTGCCTGTCTGTCACTCTCTCTCTTTGTTTCATTCTCTTTTCTTTGCATTTCAACTTAAGATGAACTGCGTCAAATTTTGAGAGATAAGATTATTGTTGTTGCTAAGATAGCTTTTAATTTACCCTGTTTCGTCAAAATATACATTAACTAGTGCAATATATACATAAGAAATTTGTTATAAAATGTATGTTAGGTTATGTACAAAATACAAAATAGTATAAAAGATGGAAAGGTAAATTTATCAAAATTACTAGATGTTATCAAAACAAATTTCAAATATTTCCAGAAAATTGAATACAATTATCTGGATTATTGGATCACCTCTTCTGAGTGTGATCATTTTATCGTAATGCTAATACTGTATAGCTATATTTGTCGAAGAAACAATAAGAAAATAAAGTGAATTCTTAAATATCTTTTTTAATATGATGCCCTATGAATATTACAGTGTGTTTGTGAATCGTTTTTTACATCTATTTTCTATGAAAATGCTCACAAAGATGTTTTTTTTAATCATATCTTTTACAGCCTATATGTCTGTAAACATCATTGTAAAGTTGCTGAAAGAAAACGGTTTATGCAAAACGAACTTCCCATTCATTCTTTCTTTATCTATCAAATACTACCATTTCTTACAAAGTTATAAATAAATAAATTCATGTTTTCCTAAGAAAGACTTCAACAAAGATCTGTACATTGTAAGACATCACATCGTTAAAAAAACATAAAAATTAAAACGCACATACTATAGTAGTATGGACGCACCACTCTCGCTCTCATTGTCACTCTCCATCTCGTCCGTGTGATTTGCATTATCCTCTTTTAGTTCTTAGAAAGGAAAAAAATAGGGCGACTCCGTGTAATGTGTCCCGTAAGACAAAATGATATTTATCTGTTTTTTATTTTTATATTCATTATTTATGTTTACTTGTTTCACCCGAAAGTGAAAAATATCTTGATATACCACTGGCCAATTGTAGTGATTCCCGAAAGAAACATTAATTAGAAAAATCAAGAGACTTTTCAATTTTGAATGAAATAAATGGATAACAGACATATTTGTATATATATATGGGACTCATTGCACGGAATCGCCCAATAGCACCTTTGGCATTACTACATTTGGACACTAATAAGTGACTATGATAAACATTCATCTGTAATATTTACACCATAGTTACATAAGCCGAAAAGACGCGGCCCCTTCCATTTGTTTACATTAGCGTTGTCAGCATTTTGATGGGGGTGGGGGCAACAAACTTGGAGTAGAATAAATCTGACAAAATGTTAGTGAAGGTGCAGACAAAATAATTATCTTAATATCCCTAATTGGGGGGGGGGATGGTATCAACTGCCTACACCCCTCCTGACGGTATGCTTGTAGGCCTGTTGATAAGTTTAGTGCAACTACAAAACAATTCTACTACATGTATTACCACTGAAATTGTTATGTTTGGCTATAGTTACTGACTAAAAATATGTCAGTGGGAATGAATAAAATCTCTATTGAACCATTTTTGTTGGAAGGACTATGTTTTTTATGAAAATGATGTCTATATTCATATCATAATTTCTATGAAACTGTATGATGGAGGCTTCTTCATGTATGAAAATTTAAAACGGCATGAAAAATGAAAATTCAAGGTCTAAAGTTTAAACCGCCTCTTATAAACGGACACGTCGGGATTAAGGGGGCGAACGACCCTCTATTTGGCCATCTCACATAGTATGTGACGTAGGTCTATGAGACACGGGCGGATCCAGGATTTTGTAAAAGAGGGGGGGGGGGCACAGTGCCGTAAAAATACACAATAAAAGGGGCATTTTTTAATTGTGTACTTAAAGAACGGCAATTAGGTTTCAAATGGGGGGGGGGGGGGGCACGGGCTGGTTTCCCCCCTATGTAGATCCGCCGCACTGTATGAGGTATTAAACACGCTCCTCTGATAAATGTCACTGTGTTGTATATGCCATTGATATCTTGCTCTCAGTGGGCTGTTTCTTCGACAGTCTTGGGCTTTCTCGACTTCTTCTTAGCAGGGTATGGAAAGAACTGCTCATATTTCTTGAGACGGTATTCGTAGTAGAGAATACCAGCCCCGACGAGTGCCATGAGGCCGCCGAGGAAGCACGCCCAGAGAGCCGCACGCTCGTCCCGAGAGAGGTAGCGAAAATCTGCAATAGAGAGAAAGAGAGAGAGAGAAAAAAAAATGAAATGAGATGCACAATCAGCTCTTCGTCTGCAAATAGGGGGGGGGGGGGCTAATAAGGCCCAGGGTAAAAGAAGCCCCTTCTTGAATCTTTGCTTACTGCTCACCTATGGTAAGATCAAACAAGCAAATGTTTTGCACCGAGAGTGCCTCTAACATGGTCTGCCTGTGAGCAAAGACTTTTTCGATGATTGGATTTAATCCCTTTTGGAATAAAACTCTTTAAACAGTACATGCAATTTCATCTTTCACTGCACGTATTGTAACAATCTATAATGACCTCGAAATTCTAGATTTTCCCTTGTTCGTCATGTTGATTAACTTTGGTCTTCGGCCTCGGTGAAAAAAAACTGCACTCGGAGAAAATCCAGAATTTTTTGCTGTGTGGGAGAGTGAACTCTGTGAGTGCACTGTTTTATACTTACTGAGGACCTGAGCACCGGTGCTTGGTCCGATGACTACGGTATCGTTTTGCGAGTCTGTCGTCTGCGATAAGGCTTTATCAATCAGGAAAGCGAGGAGAGACAGCAGAGTGGCTACCCCGACATGGAGAATTGACGTCATCGTGGTCTAAGGTATAAGAGATAAGAATAAGTGTGAGCATTGGTATCATCATTGATGGCGTATCCACGATGAAGTTTAGCCGGTGTAAGTCCCCCGCCCCGCGCGCCCTGAAAGGACCAGAAAAAAAATGTGCCATGCAGCATACCGCCTCCACTTTGGCGTTCCTGCCAAAATCTGGTTACGAGTTTCTAGAATATATCCAATGTCAATGGATATCATGGATAGAAACTGTACCGCTTAACTTGTACATGACTTCTGAAGATAATTTGTTAACACGCAGTGAAACCATTTTATGTGTAAAAAAAATCTATGTTTAGCACCATAAATTTTTTTTTTTCTTCTGAAGTAAATGTCTCCGAAATCACTGACAAGCATAGCAACCCCTCCCCCAAATGTTTAAGAAGATGCATGTTCGGAAAGTCATAAAAGGGAACCAAATGCCACTTCACACTGGTGGACTTTATAATATTTAAAATATATACCCTCTTGAGGGACATGTAGTAAAGATTGGCCGTTATATCATCATAAAGTTGCTCATGTATAAGCCTGCATTATCACTGCTCTTCTGATTACATTTTAATCGCGTTATTCTGTATATCAAATATTTGTATGGTGAAAATATACTGGATTTGATAAAGCATTATTGCTCTGTGGCACGATTTAATTTGCCACTTTGTATCAGGTGAAAATGAATTCCTTTAAGTTTGTGAGCTCCGAAATCGGTAGCCTAAATCTATACTATAGCCGGGGTAATATTGGATAGCCTTGAGTTATAAAATAAGATAAAATTAGATAAGATGCCTTGTCTAATAAGAATACACACCGGGCAGACATTCGAACCTTCAATCTCGATCTCGATTCAGAGGCAGGTGAATATACCACTCTATACTATGTATGTGGGTGTGTGTGCGTGTGTGTGTGTGTGTGTGTAAAGAAATTATATTTCGAACAGCTACTTCAGTGGAACAAAAAGAAAACAATTATACGGGAACTGTGCAATGAGAAAGGGGAAATAGCAAAAGAAAGATATGTTATAATGCACATAATTCGATCATTTTATGACAATTTGTATTATGAAAAAACCTCGACAGGAGATGTATTCATAGATAACATGTGTAAGAATATCCCCAAATTGGATGATGGAAGCATTTCTTGTGAAGGGAAAGTTACCATAGATGAGTGTCATAAAGCGTTAAAGAGTATGAAAAATATTAAATTTCCTGGAAATGATGGATTTTACAATAGAATTTTATCTTACTTTTTGGCCACAGTTCGGGAAGCTTTGGGTGAAGTTTTTATTGAAGCTGCTGATATGGGAAGATTATCGACATCCCAGAAACAAGGTGTAATCACGTTGATTGAAAATGAAGATAAAAATCCGTTATATATATTAACAATTATAGACCGATCACATTATTAAATGTAGACTACAAGATACTTGCAAAGGTTATGACAACCCGAAATAAAATGAAATCATTCATTTAGATCAAGTGGGTTATATGAAAAACAGGTATATTGGAGAAGGAATACGTTTGATAGACGATATGATTTGTTCATAGTATTAATGATAGTAAGATATTTTTTTAATTGCAGTTGATTTTGAAAAGGCTTTTGACTCTGTTTCCCACAATTTCCTTTTCAAAGTTCTAGAATTATTTGGTTTTGGTCCGTCTTTTTGTTCATAGGTTAAAACAATGTACAATGGAATCAGTAGTTGCGTTATGAATGGAGGTTTCTCGACCGGATACTTTGATGTTAAGCGAGGGGTGAGGCAAGGTGACCCACTTTCTCCATATCTGTTCCTCTTACTAATTGAGATATTGGCACACACATTGAGATATGTTAAGCCTTTGTGGCAGGGAGTGATAGCAAGAACAGGGTTAGTGGAACTACCAAACGTACATTGGGAAACTATTCATGTTGGTATAATGGGAAATTCATTTAGGATTAAGTGCTGCAATACACTAATTTTTATAATTAAGTATATCATATTTCGGTCACGTTCAGAGGGCGCAATTCCCAAACTAGATAACTTGTTTAAAATAATATTGGAATATCGGGGTGAGGAAAAGAACTTAGCTATAAAAAGAAACAAGTGAGGTAAACATCTACAAAAATGGAAAAGCATTGAACTACATGTACAACCAGTGTCAGGACATTTATCTTTTAATAAAGACTGATGGCAGTCGGTGTGTAAGTGTATGTATGTGTGCAGGTGTCTGTAGTGTGTGTAGGTGTGCATGAGTGATGTGTATGTGTATGATGACGAGGTGTGTGTGGGGGGGGGGGCGGCGGTAGATATTTTAACGTCTGTTATATATGTAAGTGACTTCTTTCAAATTTGTTTGTTCTTCAGTCAATGTATGAATTGTTAATGAATTAAGTTTACTGGAAAAGAATTGTATTTTGTATTCAGTTAAGTGGAAAAAGAATCGCATTTTGAAGAATAAGTTAAATTTTTTGTGATGAGATCACAATAACAAATTATGAAAATATTCAAGGGACGAGGTGTGTTTTTGGTTTGGTTTATGCATGTACTTTTGTTGGGGTTTCTTTGTTTGTTTATATTGATTTATGGGTATTGATGTATTTTCAATGAAATCTCTAATAAAAACATTATGGAAAAAAAAGTAATTTGGTTTTTACAGACGTGTAAAAGGACTTCTTCGGAGTAATTTTCTATACTGAAAATAATTTGAACGGGTTAGAAAGCACGGGTAAACATGACGAGAGTTATAATTTAGTTATATTATAAACTACAATTTCTCGCAATGTAATGGGTCTATACACAATACGCAATGGAAGCCATACTATAGTTCATCTGGATTTAGGATTTAGTACTAGCAAACAACAGATAGAACGGTCGTATTCAATTTGAAAAGGCTCGATTCGAACTTTTTGCGTATTAGCACGGTATATAATAAGGGCCAAATATACAGAGTAAGTAGCCCATGCAGAGTCAGTTATTAACCATTCTATTTATTATATAATATATAGTAATATAGAACCATAATATTATATTATCTTACTCCGACACGTTATTACGGTGTTATTACTATATTATACTGTACATGTCATGCACAATATAGTGTGCGTCCTGTAGCGAAGCATTATAGAATACTTGTAGTTGCAGTTGCATACAAATACAATTACAAACGACATCAATGCATTCCAAATTATAGCTTATAATGTATTTTTCTGTATTCTAGAATGTAGAATGATGAGATTATGAATATATTCTTTTTTTCTACTTACCCTTTTTAAAATCCTGTATAACAACGTAGAAGTATCCCGGAAATGGTATATGATTGTGAGGCATGTAGAGTATACTGGCGTCACACGTCCACACCACACGCAGCAGGCACGCATATAGAGTTATAGACACACACATCCCTTATACAGGTATAGGCAAGCTAACACCGGCGATTGGCTTCTAAACGCATTCACCCGTATCGCTTCAAAGTGGGTATTGAATGGCGCCTTGTAGAAAAACGGTGGCGGATTGTAATGGAAGATCTGTATAGCTTGTGCCGTGAACTTTGCACTCCGCATCAAAGTTTGACGAGGCCTTTATGGTAGCCAACTTGCGGAGCGTAAGTCCAATAGATTAAAACTATTTTAATAGCTAACCGAATGTCACAAACATGATACCCAAGGGCCAAGCAAGAACAGCAGCCTAATACAAGTCAACAAAAATGTTTGCCTTATCCCCAAACTAAAATTGTTGATTCTACTTTTTTAACTTAAAATGGCAAACGAATCATTCGAATCAGTATTCCACTGTTATTACCACGTCTACAATAAATTTATAAATAAATACATTTTCGAATTTCTTTAAGTTCCCTATATACAAGAGAAACGAGCCGCTTACAATCATGTAATGATTGAAATTTTGACGGGTATTCCACAACGGTTATTTATTCACCTGCCCCCCCCCCCCCCCCCCACTCAGTATTAGGGTACGCGTATGCTTGTTCCCTCCCTTTGAAAGCACCCCCTATCTCAGGGCTGCCAAAATTTCTGAACCCCCCTATCGCAGGCTTTGCGCGGGCTTTTCCTGCCTTGGAGACCCCCCTAAATTCAGAACACTGCTTAATGTACCCCCTATCTCAGGTGAGCTCTCATTCCAACCCCATATCTCAGGACAGACACCAACCCCCCTCCCCAAGTAAGCTGTCATTACAATACCTTGGAAGAGATGTTTTTTATGTTCAAAATGGTACCTCAGAACTCAATGCAGTCATAAGAAACCAAACAAAAATGAAAATCTCATGACATAAAAGTTTCATAACCACCCTTTTTTAATTTCTCAGGTGTCGAAGAGAGATAGAGAGAGAGAGAGAGAAAGAAAAACACCCCCTTTTTTAATGAAATCTCCGGGTGAAAAAAACCCTGCATGTTCAAAGTTCTATTTAGAAAGCAATGGCATGCTTACATAAATCGGACTCCCTGGACTCTCCTAGACTATCATCAGCTGGCACTTACCCCCCCCCCCCCCCCCGCCCTTCAAAGTATCAAAGAGCATTATAAAATGTTCATACCAAAATAGAGCGCTTACGGGCCGATGTCTTGTAGGCACTTTTATGAAAATAGCAGAGCCGATTCCCCAGTCATTAGGTATTATCATTTTCTACACTTATCACAAAAACTCCAATGTAATTTTTCCTTGTCTATGGTGGACAGAATGTCGTTGAAAAGCCTGGTGTAAGAACCCAGGTCCTTGTTCAGCACTGTACTAAGTAACTCCTGGAAAGAAGCTAAGCTGATGCACCCAGTCTGTTGTCTGTCCACAGCAGAAAACATCCCCTGAAATTGTAATAAAAATGATGGAAAACTAAATGAATGTAAAAAATGAAGGAAAAAATGCTTACTTTAACTCTATTACCTTTGCAATTTGAGATCCCTTAACAAGAGAGAAGGCAGGGGGAAAAGAGAGAGATGAAGAAGAAAGAATGAGAGACACAAGAACAAATTGGGAATAGTGAAATACAGAGATAGAGACCGAGAGATACAGAGAGAGAATGTGAAAGAGAGAGAGAGAGAGAGAGAGATGGAGAGAGAGAGAGAGAGAGACAGACAGAGAGAGAGAGAGAGAGAGACAGACAGACAGACATACAGACAAGCAAACAGACGGAGAATACAATATGTGCTTACCACAAACTGAGTGATGTTCTGTTGTAACATTGACAGATTAAGATTCTCAAAGGCATTCCTTACAGGGTTCGGTGTAAAAATTGCCAGAGGTAAAAATGCCAGAGGTAAATATGCTAGAGGTAAAAATGCCAGAGCTAAAAATGCCAGAGCTAAAAATGCCAGAGCTAAAAAATGCTAGCACCCCCCCC
Organism: Heliocidaris erythrogramma; assembly: GCA_025617745.1. NCBI lineage: Eukaryota > Metazoa > Echinodermata > Echinoidea > Camarodonta > Echinometridae > Heliocidaris > Heliocidaris erythrogramma. Next base: position 15,662,229 of record CM046873.1, on the reverse strand, counting down.
CCCCCCCCCCCCCCGGCCTGAATATAGCATGCATGTATTGTTTGCCACTCGCTTTCAGTTGTATGACGAACCTTTTTTTGTTAAACACTTCAATATTATATTCTTTTTTTATTTTTACGTTTAATTCAGTTTAAATATATCTGCATCTTCACAATTGAAGGTTTTTGGTAACACCATGTAGGAGCCTCTGTGAAAAGGCTGTTGATATATTCTTTCGTGAAAGAATATCTGCATCTTGTTTATAACTTAATGTGCATGAGCCCCTCCCCCACCCGTATTAATGTTGACGAGGCTGTAATGCTCGATATTTATGTGACGATCTGTACATTTGTTGAAGAAGGGAGAACTGAAAAAGAAAAGTGCAGGTACAAGTACAGATAGCGAAAAGCAAACTAGTCAAGATCATTTGATACAAGTTATTTTACTACAGGTACAGGTATTGTGTCCTTAAGTTATACAGTTAGTATCATGATGCGGGGGACATCTCGTTTTTCTGAAGGTTCGTATTTCCGAAAAACTAATTTTCCATGCCTGGGGGTTCAAATTTCCGAACATTTGTTGCAATATTCCGAAGGTTCGTTTATCCAAAGGTTCATAATTTCGAAAAGGTTCATTACCCACAAAAGGACTGTCCCACATTAGGGTGATGTCATTTTTGCATACCTCCTTTCCCTTCTCTAAACCTAAAATTCAGTTGCAGACTTCCTTCTCGTTCCAAATTTCATTCGGGATAATGAAATCGTACGTCGATTAAAAAAAGCCGGGTCTACGATCTGGAGTCCAGAGTCCAACAGTTTCACAAGAAAAACGCGGTCAAACCAACTAGTCTAAAAAGTAAAATACAAGCAGATGTCAGGTCTGCTTCTTGACCTTCTTTATATTTCACCTCTTGATTTTTTCTATATTTCTCCTAGTATGCAGCTGGCATATTTTGCCTCCTTACTTTTTGTTCCTCACATCACCCATCGCGTGTTTATCTCTGTCATTTTACCTCTGACATTTTTATCTCTGGCATTTTTTGCTCTGGCATTTTTACCTCTGGCATTTTTTCCTATGGCATTTTTACCTCTGGAATTTTTTCCTCTGGCATTTTTTCCTCTGGCATTTTTACCTCTGTCATATTTTCCTCTGGCATTTTTACCTCTGGCATTTTTACCAGGCACCCTTCACAGGACCTGTCAGCTTGGCAAGTCTCTCACATAGGCAGCTGAGCGTCACAAACTCCTCCAATATTGTAAATCAATAATGCAGCGCGCATCAAGACGTTTGATACTTTCAAGTTTCTGGATATCCGAGATGATGTAGGGATCCCATACACTGGAACAGTGGCGGATCCAGGGGGGGGGGGGGGGGGGGGGGGGCTCCTCCCCTGGGAAAATAAAAGACAGTCCAAAATGTTGATGACCCTCTTTTTTCTGCTTGTCCGAGATTTTTGGAGTAAAAGGGGACTCCAAATATGCTGATGACCTTTTTTATTTCCTTGTCAGAAAATGTTGGCTTTGGTGTTGCGACGAACAGACTCTGGTTACTTGGTTACTTTACCAAAGGGCACTTTCTTTCTGCCAAAATGAACCTTAAACATGGGATACATGGGTTTGGATGCTAGAGACGCACACTACCGTCCGAATCAAGGGGAGGGTGCAGGGGTTGGGCACGGTGCCCCGGGTGGCAATTGAAGGGGCGCAAAAAGGCTACCTTAATGGCAAGTTCCTCTGAAAGAAAGAGGAAAAATCAGAGAAGCAGATTGGTGAAAGTTTGAACGAAATCGGACAAGCAATAACAAAGTTATGAATTTTTAAAAGTTGTAATCACTATACATATGGGAATATCAAATTGGCTGATTAGGTAATGTCACTGTGGTGCATAGTTGCGGACTCCCCCATTTGCTCCAACACAAAATGACTAAAATGTCATTTTTTTCAAAATGTGTTACCCAGTAGGATCTTTTTTCTTTCATGAGGACCTAAAATAATATGCTATCTACAATATATTTTGAGTACCGCCCCGAGGGTAAAGGTGCTTCGTAGAAAATCGCAAATTAATATTTTTGGGTATGACAAACAGGAGAGTTGTCCGCAAGTATGTCAGCAAGTATGTCAGTAGATAAGGGTTAGACCTCAGTCTCTTTTGATGACCTTTGACCTTCGACACCGTGGTGACCTTTCACCCCGACTTCCAGTCAGCCATGTCCTTTGACCCCGACTACCGGTCAGCCATGACCTTTGACCGAATTTGGGTATTGCACCATCATGACGTCACCCATGACCGACTTCGGGGTATTGCACCATCACGATGCAACACCAACGACGTCACGCGCTAGTTTTGTCGCGTGACATATTTTTTGGCACAACGCACCGATTTCAAAAAAAGATTTTTGTTTCAATATACTCACATTTTTATTTTTATAACCTCGTCTGTGGTAGGGACTGAAAATGAATTTTATAATTTTGATGGTATCTCGCTACCATTCTGCATGATAAATATGGATATTCAAATGGGAGGGCGTGGCGATGAAGGGACTGAAATTGAATTTTATAATTTTGTTGGTATCTAGCTACCATTCCGCATGAGAAATATGGATATTCAAATCGGAGGGCGTGGCGATGAAGGGACTGAAATTGAATTTTATATCAATATGTTGCAGACAAACCAGGCAGTATCAAAGTTGTATATCAGTCAAAGGCATTCATTGATAATTACATTTAAAAGAAAAACAATGGACAGAGAAAGATTCAGCGAGGAGGAGATTGTGTTTGGTGAGGAGGAGGAAGAGGAGGAGGTTGAAGAGGAAGAAGACGAGGTTGAAGAGGAAAGCGGAGGAGGAAGAGGAAGAGGAAGAGGAGTTTGGGTAGGAGAAGTGGATCCCGATGGCTTCTTCGAGATTAAGTTGTCCGATTGGGATGAGGACATTCGTGAAGCAGAAATGGACGCTGTAATAGAAGTGCAAATAATGAGAAAGGTCGAGGATGACGATGGACTAGAAATGGTCTAAATGTTAAGTCGCTTGTTCAATGAGGCAAAAATAAAATGTTTGGTTGTCCAGTGAGTGTCATTTTTAAAAAGAGGGTCGGTCGGAAAAAGTTTTTTATTTATTTTTTAACTTTTGAACACATTTCATGTGGAATATAAGACTTAAAAGGCAAAGAAAGCCAAGAAACCTTTCAAAATGACTTTTCAGGTTATATTTCACATGCCTATCTATGAATTTACTGTGATTTTTTGATGTGAATGAAAAGTTCAGGTCCGGCCATTTTCATAGGGTCGGTCGGTGGAGGACAACCAAACAATTTTTTGGGGCCTTATTTTATTTCATGGTGTTGTCAAGAAGTATAGGCTATAGACTGAACAATCTACCAGTAGATGTGTCAGGATTGACCAATTTATGAGTGATACTGTAGGTAACCCGAGGACTTCGACGCGTCATCGTAGCTCCTTGGACGATGATTGATAGGGGGAAAGTTCAGATTTTTCTAGGGCGATAACTTTATGTTGTGTTTCCTTTTATTTGTTTAATTTTTTAATTTTTATTTTTTTAATGTATTTATTGAATTTTACAAAATACAACAAATCAAGTACATTTGAATATCCATATTTATCATGCAGAATGGTGGCTAGATACCATCAAAATTATAAAATTCAATTTCAGTCCCTACCACAGACGAGGTTATAAAAATAAAAATGTGTGTATATTAAAACAAAAATCTTTTTTTGAAATCGGTGCGTTGTGCCAAAAAATATGTCACGCGACAAAACTAGCGTGTGACGTCGTTGGCGTTGCATCGTGATGGTGTAATACCCCGAAGTCGGTCATGGGTGACGTCATGATGGTGCAATACCCTAATTTCGTCATGGGTGACGACATGATGGTGCAATACACAAATTCCGTTATGGGTGACGCCATGATGGTGCAATACCCAAATTCGGTCAAAGGTCATGGCTGACCGGTAGTCGGGGTCAAAGGTCATGGCTGACTGAAAGTCGGGGTCAAAGGTCAAAGGTCATCAAAAGAGACTGAGGTCTAACCCTTATCTACTTATGTCACAATCGACTCACCAAATTGCAAATTTGAGATTTGCATAGATGTAGTGATCTCAGTTTTCACACATCCACAACTTTTTTATTCCTTATGCGATTTCTTTCAAACTTTCACCATCCTGTTTTTCTTATTTTTCTGCATGTTTTCACACAAATCAACTTATTACCAAGGTTGGATCGCCCCAATCCACATTGTAAATGAATTAGAAGTACAGAGTTATAGTTTAAAATGCGAAAATTATCTTTTATGAAACGTGTCTACTCAAAAAAGTAGGGGGGGGGGGGCTACACTCCCAGCCCCCCCCCCGGGTTCCTCGGCCCATGCATGTTGGATACTTTCACATTGGATGATTTCTTAGGATTTAAAGACAATATCATAAATGTTTTACACAAGATCAGTAGAAATACTGGTTTGATAAATTAGTTGAAAATAATATAGTTTGTTACCATGCAGAAAATTTAATAACATTGTATCATTCCATTATTTTTCCTTATTTGAAATACTGTAATATTGTATGGGCAACAAATGCAACTCAAACTGAATTAGACACATTATTTAAAGTTAAAAAAAAAATGTTTAAGAAAACCTACTAATTCTGACTATTTAGCGCCATCTGCTCCTATTTTTAAGAAATTATCATTATTGAATATATCTGATATAGATAAGCAAGAAATTGCAACGTTCATGTATAAATATATAATAGGTTATTACCTACCCCCTTTTTAGACATCTTTCAATATAATAGTCAAGTTCATAATTATAATACTAGATCGTCAAACAAATTTAATTTATGGTCCATTAAATCAAGTCATCAAGCTAAGTCAGTGAGTTACATAGGTCCTAAACATTGGAATATGACATATCAAAATCACAATTTGTATCTTCCTTTATAGGAAACAATATAAAACATCATTAGTAAATAATTATTAATCACACAGTTAATTTTCATGTTATATTCGAATTCCCTTCCATTTTGTTCTCTTCTTCGCCCCCTTATTTTTTGTTTTGTTTTGTTTTAATTCTTTTTCCCCTGTTGTTATAATTTAGATGCTTGTGTGTGTTCAGGTTCATATTGCCGTTTTTATGCCTAAAATAATTTGGTTCTGTTTTTCTATTGTCTAATGGGCGATCCAAATTCTACAGGTTTCCTAACCTTCATGGAAAGCCCCGCATAAATTTGTCTATGTATTTTAATCTATTGTTACCATGTATATTGATTTTATCTTGGGAAATAAATTGAATTGAATTGAAAAAAAAATTGAACTTCAAGTTTCTTTAGTAATTCTATACATTTCATGCCTTTACTTCGTTGCATAAATTCTGCTTCTATACATGTATAAATTATTCACCCCCGCGCCTTCTGCTAAGTTTTGTTTTGCCAGTTGTTTTGTTTTGATGATCCTAAATGTCAGCATTTATATCAGTACATTTGAATTTGAATTTGTTATAATAATATTGCACCACCAAAAGTGTGTATAAAATAGTATAAAGGAGCTTGAAGTTCCTTGATAGTATTGGAAAACTTAAGGTGCATCATTTGAAAGAAATCTCAACTTTCGGTTGCCTTATTAAATTCCTCGACTATTACAGGGTTTTCGTTAATTTTGCGCCCAGATTTGAGAAGGAAGTGAATAGAAAACCGATTAATCAGATTTCATATCTCTCCTTGCGATTGCAGCGCTATTTTTTAAATTTTCCAGGGTAAAATACAGATTAGAAATTGCTTTTTGGTGGTTAGAAAAAGAAATCTACTGCTCGGTCTCTTAATTTGTTCGATCGCTTTGCTCTCTCGCTTGTACAATAATTATATCCTAATGTAGATCAGTTTCCGAGGGGGGGGGGGGGGCATATTTACACCTAGATGAGCCACTGATTCTGAGTACCCCCTGCCGGCTTTTTAATTTTCTCTTTTAATTTTTTCATTTGAGGCTCAAGTTGGTCTCTTTACCGGTCTACCGGGATCGAGAGGTCCTTAATTCCTTCTCAGAGGACCCCACTCACAAGCATAGCTTTTTGGAGTCCCAAATTGCATCATGTACACTGGCGTAGGCCCTACTGGTTTGGGGCTGCAACCCTCCCCCAAAAAAGTTCCACGCCCCCCCCCCCCACAAAAAAAAAAAAAAAATAGGAATAAAAAAAGGAAAGAAAAGAGCGTAAAAAGAGGAAAATATGAAATTACAAAAAAAAAAAAATTCATTAAAATTAGATATTTTTGCTCGCTCTCAAGTATTCAGAAATTGTACTGCTTGTGTGCCTTTGTTCAGCCCCCTCATTCTTTGGGGGGCTCATTACGCCACATTCATGTTTGTTCGTCATGATTGATATGTCTGGTTTTTTAATAAATTGAATTGAATTGAATTGAGAAGGAATCTCATTAAAGGCCACGAATTAATAATAATAATAATAAACATTTTTATATAGCGCATAACACATAGCCAAATTCCATGTCTCTATGGACTTTAAAAATAAAAAAACGAGAAGTTTGTACAAGAGAAGGAAAAATGCGCTGGGTTATTTTTTCTTTGGATGTCCCCAAGTAATAAGCCAGTTCGGGGTTAGCGCATGGTACAAATGACCCCAAATATCCACAGATATTTTAGACATGGAGGGTCCCTTTATGTGCACTTCAGAAAAATAACTCTGGGAGTGATAGAGGTGCCTCATGAATAGCTTTTGTTTCCCCCTTTAAAAGGAATACTTCCACCTGGATATCATGGAATGCACCATTAGTGCATAATTGAATAATGATTACATGACATTCATGAGCACATATCAAATATTAGTGTCAGTGGGTTTTAGAATTTGGTACAGATGACCTTTATCTGCTCATGCTCAGATTGCATCTCCGAAGTGGCTTATTATCTGGCGGCCGCCACTTATTAAATTACCTTGCGGATAATTGGCTTCCGCAGAGATTCGAGTCCGTGGAGCATTTTTTGAATGCGTTTATAATGATTAAACAAGTGGGGATTCCCCACGGCCACGACGTCATGTTATAGAGCCGTATGCACACAAACCATGATGTGGTATACGGTACCAAGGAGTTATCACACACAGTGATAACTCCTGGCGGAATATACACGGCGCGGCTCGAACAACCATTGATAACTCCGATCCTTGGAACAACAACAACAACGTGATATGCATGATATGCAGCGCATGCTGCGCTTGTATATGTATTTGAAACGTAAGCGAGCACAGAATTAGAATAGCCGAACCACTATTAGTATTAAAACTTTGGCCGAACCTACCAGCACCTATCCAAGGAATCTATCCAAGGATCAAAACACAGTCACGAGGCTCGATCTAACGAACGAGAGACAGAATTTTTGGTCTAAGCTATAGCTAGCACAGTAGCAGGTGACTGAACTTGACTCGAGTTCCGTGGCGTGGTGTAGATAGCGAGTTGGCGTTGTTTGTTTAGAACTTTAAGTTTAGGTAAGTGTGTTTTTCCATGTTCCAAATGAAAATGAGCTCTACATGCATGACAATTGACAATGTATGTAAAGTTACTAAAAAGTTACTTTTACTTTTACTCTCGTGAAATAGTCCACTGCTTATTCAGTGTGTGTACGCACATGCTTGCTAACTCCAGTCCCCAGCCCATATACATGTATATCATTTAGGGAAGGGAAATTTATTATCACTAGCGCCCCGCTGCAGTGCGCCGCTAGTTTTGCGGCGCGGACGATTGGCCAGATGCTGGACGCTGGACGCTGCTGTCTCATTTTTTTCTCCTTCAAGGGCAGAGTGGGGAAAATATTATCTCATAGATTGGCGCGACGCAGCCTCCCGCTAATCGTCTCGTCGAGGCGCCGCGTGATTTCTCTGATTGTCCCGCCGCGGCGCGCTGCTGCACTGTACTAGAAGAATCCAATATGCAGGTTACCTCTGGCATCTGTATGCATGGAAGGCAATTAAAAAAAGTTTTCAATATTGTGCTATGGGAAGAAATGTGTCTACTAGTTATTAATTAATGTACCCCACCATGCCCACGGTCACCCAGTAGCGACATTGAGGTTGCTAGCTCCCTTCTAGATGCAACTGATTAGCTATTATTAGAAAAATTTATTGTTGTAGACTAGATGACATAGATCTACTAATGTCAGAGGCGGTGGAACGTCGGGCTCGGACAATGAAAGTGGGGGGACCTTTCGTTCGCCAAACGAAAGGTCCCTCCCCCCCCCCCCCCACTTTCATCGTTGAGCGGGTGGCGGAACGTCAGTCTCGGACAATGGGAAATGAAGGGGGGCACCTTTTGTGTCCTCCAAACAAAAGGTGCCCCTCCCCCCCCCGCTTCCATTGTCCGAGCCTAACGTTCCGCTGCCTCTGACTGATGTGTACTTTTCATAGACATCCGTCATTTGGGGTCTAGGAAATCTATCTTTGTCATTTTTTTTTTTAGTTGCTACCCCCTCCCACTGTCAGGAGCTCAGCTACCAACAGCCAGTAAGTCTAAAATCTAGACCCCAAGCCAGTAAAGCCATTCTTGTTAGGCACAACCCATTTGCAAATATTTACATGTAGACTACTTTGTATCTATTGCTTATTTTTTGGTTTTCATAAGATTAAGAGGGGGCAGAGAGAACCCCCCCCCCCCCCCCAATGCCTCCTCCAGAACATCTAATGTCGGGTTAACATTTATATCTTGATCTAGGAATATAACATTCATTCAATAAATTAATTTACAACCAAATCTTAGAATAATATTCTTTTATATGCTATTTGAATTCTCCTTGGCCAAAAATTCACTACTGCGGCCATGATTTGTTTACGTCGTCTCAAAATTTTTAAAACCAAAGATACGGTAAAATCGTCAATATTACTTTCAGAAAAAGCACATTAACAAAAATATATATCAAGAACCCCCACATAATCATGCATAATCCGTCATATCACACAAAAATTCCGAACATGCCGACTTTAGCTTAAAATATTTAAAATTTACCATGAATTTGGTCATCTTTCAGGTTTTCTCGAGATCCAAAAAAAACTCTACAAGAAAAAAGTTTGTTGACCTAACTAAGATGACATCTTCGATTACTTAATTTTAACAAGAACTAAGCAAGAAAAAATTCGATGAGGGTATAAAACGAGATTTTCTAAAAGTTTAAAAAATTAGTATATTTTGAGGTAAATATTATTCAAATTTACAATTTAAATTTACTGTTAATTAGAGAAGAAATTTAACAAAAATTAAAAACTGATCTAGGTTTATGGTAATATACGACTCGTACTACCCCCTCGTGCATATTCATAGTTTTGTTACTTCCTGCTCTTTCATTGGTTACAATTTCAATCAGAGGCTTATTTGTTTACATTTTTCAAACCGTTAATTAGTTAACCTTTTAAATTTTGCACACGGCACTTCGACAATATGGCGCCGGCCTTAAATGTTAACGCGCGGACATACGTGCTGTGTACTTGTACTTTCTGTTGGAAACCAAAGAAAGCACCACACTCAGCTAATTACCGGACAGAATCTCTCAAGAAAGTTCTTCCCTTTTAAGAGGTATGTTTATTAATTTTATATCTGTAATAGTGTAAGAATGTTGTATGTTTTACAGCTAAGCTTCTGAAGAGTTTTAGTGATTAATATGTATGATTCAGTGATGTTTTATAATGATTCAATCTCAGCCTTTCATGTGGATGCTGAACTTTATTATACAATGTACAATGTTATGAAGAGTTCATTTATAAGTGCAAGTATTGATTCATGAATTGCTAAACTTTATTACTCCTTTTAACATGGGGAGACTGCATGATAATTCATTCCAAATTAATTGTATATGATTGTATTGTATTCATCAAGTTGTTAGGAATTCTCAACTTGTTATAATATTTCATGATAGGCCTATTTGATCAATCAAATATTTGATTCATGAATTGCATATCTTAGGTACTAGTAGATGTTAGAAAAGTTCACACACGAGCAGATTTGGGATTCAGTTGTAACATGCTATTTGCATAGAAAGTTACAGTGTGTGTATCGTGTGTGTGTGTGTGTGTGTGTGTGTGTCTTATAGCAGTAAGGTCTGTATATATATATAGTACCTGTATAGATAATTAAGGACCATGTAGGGCTAATACACATTTTAACTTAATGTAGCCTATGTGTGTGTGTATAGCTGTAGCTGCGTGTGTTAAGTTGGCAGCAGTGCAGTGCTGGACTAAAATATGTAACTTAATTAGATGGAACAGGACTATTGAGATGATCTTGTTTATCTAGCTATGTATAAATGAGACTTTCAGATATATATGATGAAATTCTACTTCTTACAATTGTAGATTTATTCAATGCACTTTTGGATATATGTTTATTTTGCAGACACCAATTGGTTAGAAACTAGTCAGAGGGATTTTGTTGAAAACAATCAGATAACCAGTTGAAATCCTCTCACTAGATTTTTAGTGTTTTTGTCATGTATTTTATAAAGATGAGTTACTCTATGAGGTACATCTGTCATGTTTCTTTTAGATTACAGTCATCAGAGTCAGAGTCATGAAGGCTGATTTCATTACACTTACTTGATGGCCATGAAGTAGTCGGGGTGAGTGTTTGGAATGTACTAACGGGTTGGAATTAAACAATATTCACATTTTAATTTGTGCATCATAAAGAACTTTGTTTTATTGAAGTGCAGTGAAGTTCAAGTAAGATAATCTGTTTAATTGCTCATTAAGACTGAATCAGTACTCTGATATACATTATAGTGTTGTTTCTTATTGTGAAACTTTCTCTTTGCTATACATGTACATGTACATCATTCTGTGGTATTTACTTTTAAATCATATATTGAAGTGCTATTTATGAAATGCTTTAAACTAAAGTGTTCACTGATGAATCAGGTTAGGCCTCTCGTCTATTATTCTCAGTGTATTATATCTATTTGATATTTGAAGCAACTCAGTCTAGCATAACGAGTCGATCGTTTGATTTAAAGTACAATTGCCGTTGAAATGTGTAGATAATGTATGTAAATATTTCTAGACTGTTTGTTACAACATGTACACCAGTGACATGTATTTGTTATTTTGTTGTATTTTGATACAGGTTCTTGTTTATATTTTATTCGTACTCCATACGACGGGAGGAATAAAGTGGAAAACCCTCATTACATCTTCGAGGCGTCGTTTATTTCCCTGTGTTACACTAAAATCAACATATCAATGGGGAAATACATGTAACTCTTCATTAACAACCGGCTTGACTTAAAGCCTGTTTCATTTTTAAAATTCCTGGCACCAAACGCAATATGTTCATGTAGCAAAAATGGACATAATGTGTGCAGAAATTTATGCTCTTTCTACTTCATGCATATGGTAGATTTTTTAGAGCTCGGAATCTATTCAGTCAAACCACAAAATGTGGTCAACTGTCTTGAAAGGGTTAACAAGGCTAACACATGCAATTTCAGAAATTGACCCGTTACCTTGACCTTAGACCTACGTACCTCAAAATCTAATCAGATCGTCTTCCTATGGTGATACATACTAGTTGCTGATTAAAACACATTCCATCTTAAAACAAAAGAATAATTCCACTTCAAAATCACTGAAAACAATATTTGTCCACCAAACAAGGGATTACAGCAGAAATATTCACACCTAATACAAAATTAAACAAACCAAAAGGAACAAAAACAAAGAAACAAAACCTTTCATTCCAGTTAAGAACTCAGTGTGAACAATAACAATGCATTCTGCAACTTTTCACTTTTGACTTTGCCCTATATTAGGTGCATTGCACATTCCGTGATTACATAATCAATACAAATGTGGTATCATTGTGAAGGTGAATAAACAAGCTTTACAATGATATCAAGCTTGATGATGATCATACAGTTACTAGAGAGATATAAATGCTTAAACTTGAACTGCAGAACTTTTTTTGAGGGGTTTATATTAATGACTTTCATTTGTCCTCTAATATGTTATCATTTATATTGTTTGCTGATGATTCCAGAGTTTTTTTTTGTCACATGATAATCCTTTGACTCTCCTAGAGAGGATGAATAGTGCATTACATGTAGATAATGTAACAAGATGGATTCGCGCAAAAAAGTTATCTTTGAATGTTCAAAAGACTCATTATATGCTGTTTAGTAATTCTTTACATGATTTACCAGGTGATGTTATACTTACGATATGTAAGTTAACATGGAAATTACATAGTATTGTAAAGGTGTTGTCTAGAAATGCAGGAGTGTTGCATAAATTAGGGTTTATTTTTCCAAGAGGTATATTGCGTATGCTCTATTCAAGTTTAATTCTGCCGTATTTTAATTATGGTGTTCTCGCATGGGGTAATTCATTACAGATGAATGTAACTAGAATATTTCTACTTCAGGAGCGGATAATTAGAATTATTCATAATATGCCATATTTAGCACATACTGACAAACTTTTTTATGAAAGTAAACTATTGAAAGTAGAGGATATATACAAGTTACATGTAGGAACAATAATGTATGAGTTGAATGCAGGATGTCTACCTAAAGTAGTGACTTCCATTTTTGTGAAAAAGCAGGATTTACACAAATATTATGCTAGACAAGCTTCCGGCTATCATTTACCATTTCTTAGAAGCAAATTTTCACAAAGGACTTTGATTTACACTGTACGCTGGCCCCAAATTTTGGAACTTGCTTGCTAAAGGCCTTTACTGGGGCAGCTAGTCTGCCTGTATTTAATCGAAAATTTAAAGAGTCCCTTTTGGAACATTACTGTGTTGGATTATAAAAAATGTAATTTGTGTACTACTCTCTACACCTACATTATGCTAGAATATGTACAACTCCAATAGTGAAATCGTAGCGATTTATCTCCGATGTGTTGTTAAATAGTCTTGTGATTTTTGTCTGTTATCTTGTTCTTGTTTTGTTCATGTATTCGTCTAGTCTCTTCCTGTCTTCCCCTCGAATCCCTCAATAACCTCCATAAGATGCGCGTTCTTTGGAAATTTTATAAATCTTCGACCTAAGTTGTCCACAATTGCTCTGCATGTCGAATTCACAATAACACATGCCGAAGATCGACCAACACCAAACAGATGGGCCAACGTACGATACTCTATATTTGATGCCAATCTCCAAAGTGTAATTGCGATTCTCTTCTGTACCGAGACGGCCTCCCGAAATTTTGTGTCATGTTTTTGTATCATAGGACCAAGTTCATTACACAAGAAATCAAAAGTTTTCTTTGTTATTCTTAAGTTCTTCTTCCAATCATCATCGGTAAAGGTATGTTGAATAATCTCCCAAAACCCCTCACTTTTGGGTTTGACCCACACGTGACGCTCACAGCTGGTACTGACAAGGAGCACCATCATGCAAAGCACGTACCGACGTCTACGTTCGATTATAATTCTTCGAAAACGTCGCTGTCTTTTCCGTCTCTCTTTGATGATCAATTCATGAATTCGGTCCATATTAATAGGCTCAAACTCTCGGACAAAAAACACGATTCAAGAAATATATGTGAGAAACACGACAGCGGCTGAATATAAGCACAATTTTGAAACAATAGGTGAATAGCAACCGAAGCTTTATACGCTATATGGACACATGTAAGGATTGCGTGCATGCGCTGCATGCATGCATGCATGCAGCTAGCTGCGATTGCGATCCCGCGCTATTGTACGTAACGCTCGACGGTTTCAAATTCCGCGCGAAATATTTGACCCCGCTTAGAGCGTTCCCACAGCAACAAGATCACTTTCGGTGAAGTGGTTTTGGAAACCAGTTCAGGGGAGCGTAATGTGAATGCTAACGAAGCGATCTTCTAAACTGGTTTTGAAAACTGGTTTAGTGGAAACCAGTTTAGGAAATGTGATGAGAACGGGGTCTTTCTCTTTCTGTGTTCCTCCTAGATTAGATTCCATGTTTCATTGTAAATATTGTCATATTATGTTTCTCACGTATCTATACCATATCACAATGTGTGAAGTTTGTGTTCTTATTGTCTAGTTTTGCTATTTTATGAGGAGCCTGATACAACAAGCCATGCTTCTACCAGGCTAACTCATCTTTCTGAACAATATTCTTGAATTATGATACCTCTGTAATATTAATGAAGTATGTTTGTATTACTATTACCAATGTCACGAACGTTGTTATAGCAGGAATTACTACAGAAAGACAAATAAATACAATACAATACAATACAATACAATACATGAAAGGTACGTAGTATATGTATGTATGTTCTTAATTTCTCGATGTCGGCACAATATAAATCATGGTATATTATGTGGGGAGAACTCCCAATTAAACAAACCGCCGGGCCGCAGGCCAGCCGCCCATAGTCCACACCGCAACGTCCCTGTGTTACGCGTAAGTCGGATTTTCTTTGACTTACGCACAAGTCGAAAATTGCTTAAGTCGACGCATTTCACTCAGTCCCATCATGATCAATTTAGGCAAGGTTGACTGTACACTTAGAGATAAAAAGCCTCCATGCTCTATACGGGTGAGGTATAGAAATGAATTATCGAACCAGCAAGTGACGCACGCTGGAGTTCCCCAAGGAACACGTTTGGGTCCCCTGCTCTTCCTCGCACTTGTGAATGATGCCCTCCAAGAATCCTCACTGCCTAGGTGGAAGTACGTTGACGACCTTACACTTGCAGAGAGTCGTCCATCTACGTCCACTAGCAGCATATCAAGTGCTGTGCATGAATTAGTGTCTTGGTGCAGAAATGCCAATATGAAGCTAAACCCTGCTAAATGTCAAACCTTCCAAGTTTGTTTCGGTAGAAGCCCCCCATTACCAGGACCAATCACCATCTATGATAAAGTAATTGAAAACTGTAACTATGTGAAGCTGTTGGGAGTCACAATCCAAAATGACTTGAAGTGGAGTCTTCACGTCTCTGACATTGTTTCCAGAGCAAGTAAAAAACTATACATGATTCGTAGTTTGAAAAAATTCAGTCTCTCGAGAAATGATCTTCTAATTATTTTTACTTCATACTTACGTCGTATACTTGAGTACTGTGCGCCTGTGTGGCACTCGTCTCTAACAGTCAACGAATCAACGCAAATAGAATCCATCCAGAAAAGGGCACTGCGTATCATTTATGGTCAGGAGTATAATTCCTATGATAACGCACTTTCAGCTTCTGGTCTCACAACCTTGTATGACAGACGTGTCAATCTTTGTTTGAAATTTTCTTTGTCTCTTGAAAAGTTTTTTCCACAGTGGCTACCTCCCAAACAGTCCGAATTAAGACTGCTCCGAAATAGTGGGAAATACAGACCCCCGAAGTGCCGCACAGAACGTTACAGGAAAAGTGCCATGCCCTTTCTTATCAGACTTTTGAATGATAGATAAATAGCAAATATAACTTTAATAAATGATTTTAACCTTAATATATATTTCTGCATTTATTTGAAGCAATGATGACTTTAATAACCACTTTTTCCCATATCCGTTTGATAACTTCACTTGTATAGATGTAATACCACTGCTCAATATCGACAGGTCTTATCTCTGACATTATCTAATTAGGTATTAAGTCATTTTTATTGAGTAAACCAAATCTGAAATTCTAATGTTATATTTTCTAACAGTCTCCTCTATTTCGAAACAGTACTTCGCTTTAATAATTTGACAAGTGACTGGTTGCTCATTTGGTACCCATTACCTCCCCCATGTATTTTTATTTCTTTCAAAAACATGTACTTCATGAGGATCCTTTGTTTTTTTTTAATTAGATAAATTTAAAATACTTCATCAAATTGGACTTATATTTCCCTCTATCCGGTTTGTTATTTTTCTCCTTTTTTTTTCTTTTACTCCACCTCGTAACTATATACATGATTTACGCATGGCATCTCTACCATGACCACATATAATAATACTTTAATTTTTTAAATTTTGTATAGAGTTAATACATCAATCAATTTTGATTATTTTGAAATGAATTTGTTACTATATGTATTAATTGAAATTGCTATTGTAAATTTAAATTATTCTTCTTAATTGAATTAGTATTGTAAATTGATATTGTTTTTATCCATGCATGTCCAATCTATATGTTTTTAATGTATCATTATTGTAAATTCAATGGCAATTCAGCCTCCTAGGCTGCGAAACTTTGAATAAATACATCTCGAATCTTGAATCTTAATCTCTAGGCATTTCAACAGAGATGGAACAAAAGAGTATTATGCAATAGGACAAAAGGCAGGGTTCTGCAAAGACTTTTGTCAGAGAAAAGACAAGTTCAAGTCCAGATACATTGAAACCTGCTTTAGCGACCACCTGTATAGAAAGACCACGTGGCTGTCTATAAAGGGCATAATTTTTGTTTCCCATGAAAAGTGTTTCTCATTGAAACATACATAGTATAGCCATGGTTCCTTTGGCATTCATTTACTTCAGTGTTCCACACTGGTACACATTGTTTTAGGCTGTTCTCTGTCATCCTAGCGATCTTTCTCCTTTCTCTCCCTTTCTTTCACCCGCTCTCCCCTGTGTGGGGATGTCCACTTGTTATGCACATAGCTCCACAGGCCTCTTTCCCTCACTCTCTCTTTCTACACCACCTATGGAGTTGGTTTGTACATATGTTCATAATTCTTTACCCTGAGAGTGCACCTTTGTGCCTACAGCAAAATGATCCTTATTTGAAATGATAGATAGGGTCTGAACAGCAAAGGCTAAATATACCTGCTTATTATTATGTCAGGGAGTTGCTTTGTATGTGTTATCATAGGTAGTTATGAGGGTAAATTGCTTATTCTTGAAGTTTGTTTTCACTATGTTTCTAGTCTTTGCATCTTAAAAGAAGACACCACTGACAAATTTTAGCACTTTTACAATTTTTAAAAGAAGACACCACTGACAAATTTTGAAAAAATATGTTGTTCTGCATGTCCCTAGGAACTAATCAGTATCGAAATTGTAATATTTGAACAGCCTACAAGTGCGTATATTTTGATATAAAATGTTTTTGCCACTGTTGATACCAGGCATGTGAGACTTCCGCGTTTACGCGAATTTCCGCGTTTTTAAAATCATTTTCTCGCGTTTTTATTCTCTTTCCGCGCTTTTGTAACTTTCGGAGGCAATGAAAAACCATAGATTATCGTATCATGCTACGTGAGCAATTTGTATAAAACGCCTGGTAATAGAGACTATCAAAATCACCCAGCATGCACCGCGCGGGCGGTGGCTATCGTGCGTGCATTCTATGCCTGCACCGGGCGAGTGATCGCTTCGCGCGGGGAAACTCTGGCCGGGCGGCCGGTACGCGCCGGCTGGCGCTGGCGGCCGGGCCCGGGAGATCGCCGAGTTAGCTACGCATGTGGGGATTCGTGCGTGTATTGCGTTGCATGGATCCGCTGCTGGACTTCGTTTTCGAGTCCAAGTGGGACTTCGTTTGGATATATTTGTTCTGCTTTTCAAACACAGTTGTGCCCCATTTCGGAACTTGTTTGTAACTTTTTTTACTGATGTTATAACTTCACCAAAAAAATGAAACAGAGCCACAAGAAGAAGGTGTTAAAGTTGGAGAGACTAGGTAGGAAAGAGAAAAAGTGTGTAGTCTGTGAGTATCAAAATAAACAGTGAATTTTGAATTACATGTAATCTAGAATTGTGAACGTGAATAACACATGTAAATAAGTAATTTCTGTGTATTCAATCTAGGGTGCATATTTGTTAGTTTCTCAATTACTATTTGTGGTCTATCATAACACACCTACCCAGAAACAGTTTATCCTAATTCCTATGCCTGAATTTCCTCTCTGTCTTGGTATGCACCAGATTGCATAATTTCCAATTTTAAAATGCAAGAGCTCCCTACGGAGGGAGGGGCGTTCCCACCGCCCTATACCCTATCTGCTCGGTCGCTTTGCCCGGTCGCTTCGCTCGCTCGCATTGTTTACTTTCCTCTTTTTTTTTTTTACCTCACTCACATGCCTGTGATACGCAAATTGGCTCGTGTCGGCCAAAGCTGTGACGTCATTGCAGCACTTTGAGTTCCACCACAATGCGTGTGTGTTACGCGTCCGTAAAAGCAGACGATATTCGCATGCATACAGCTCAATAGTATTCGTGGAGTTGCAAAAATGCTGTTCTGCCAGGCAATTTACTGTTCGAATCGTGAAAATTATCCGGGAAAATCCTTTTTTGCCATCCCTGATCCGAAGAAGGATAGAGAAAGGTGCGCTGTATGGATAAGGAACATTGGAACAACCAAATTCAACGTCAAAACGTACATTTATTCCCGTTTTCGAGTGGTCTGTGAAGACCATTTTGACGGCGAAGACGAGGAGCAAAGTCATATGCCACTGGACCATTTCTTCGCCCAGAAAATCCCTCATTCATCTCCTTAGCTTAGATTACAAGCTTATTGAAGAATGTGATCAGATTTTACTTGAAGATTAACCAGGAATTTATGTTAATGTCGTACTTGCTATCTATATCGCGAACGTAAGAACGTAAACAATGCAGCTTGCTGCATTAGCTTTCCACGCATGCCTTAAAGTACACGCGTTAATAGAGGGAAACACGTACGAACGATGACAAACAGTAGTGCCAATTTAATTTTATTAATTTGATCAATTGTAAACAATTTTGCTAAAGCACTTTATTTTTTGAGCAGATAATATTCAAAAATACAAAAAACTGAAAAGTTAATAACATTTTCTTTTTGTCATGCATAATTGTCTCACAAATAGCATTTTTATAGGCGCTGTGAAAGCGATCTGTGTATTGCTCCATATCGGCATTACCGTGATTTGCCGTGGTTTTTGCAGTAGTGCTGCAGTGACGTAACGGCTTTTTGCGGCTCGTACTAGTAGATATTGTAATATTTATTTTTTAAAAATCGAGATCTATGATTTTATCGACCTGAGCGATGAGTTTTTTGGTCAATCTGACTAGTTGTATAACATTAAAAGAAGACACCACTAGGGGTGGGAGTTTCGGGTACTTTTTCAATTCGGGAACCCGACGATTTTTCGGGCGGGTTCCCGGTTACCCGAAAATCATATAACACAAATTACAAGCTTATATTTACCCCTAAGAAGCTATTAACACTCGGAAAAACTCCTTCGTGTTTGGCACCTGAAATAAACAATTCAAGGGAAAAAAGAGACTGGGAAAATCGTGGGCGCAAGACATGATATTAGGCCTAAGCCTCCTAAATTTAATCCATAAAAATCATCGATAATAATCATGCCAGCGCCTTAGCCTAGCCCTAGGCTTAGGTAAATAACGGTCAACAGTCCCTTGCACATGTTTATCCAAAAATACATACATGAACTTGAAAGGAAGGGAAATACAATGAAATCTCAAAGAAAAACTTGTTTGAGACGATGATCATGATGATTCTTTATAATTTTGCACGAGCAGCCCTTGGGAATTTTGACATCTGATCGTAAAGAGGGCAAGAGGCACTTGTAGACAAACTTCACGCGTAGTATCAATTGATGTCCCTGACGAAAATGGCGAGCTTTCTCTGCTACAGTCCTCATACACACATACATGTACACATTGTATTTCCCCACGCACGATCAACGATAGTTTCCTTCTCAAACAACTCATCGCGCCGCGTCAATTATTGAAATTCACACACACACATACACAGACTTCATGTACCGCGCGCAGTCTACTGATATTCGTAAATGTATGCTAGTCTGATCTCTCTTCGTATACACACAGACACGCTCATCAGATCATGCTTTTTTTATTTAGAATTTAGAAAGTGCAAGTTCATAAACGAAAACTGAAAACAAGATTTTTATAATAATAATAATAATAATAATAATATGGACATTTGTATTGCGCCGGTATCCATCATGAAAGATGCTCATGGCGCATTATTATATTTTTTCCTCTTTTTTTTTTTGGGGGGGGGGGGATAATCATTTCTTTCTGACTCTCTCTCTCTCTCTCTCTCATAAATGACAGGGTTTATTTTAAAGAAAGGGTTCTTAAACTGCTTTGCCTGAATTGAAAAAAAATGCGTAGGCCTAGTTTATTAGCGTTTAGACAATAGTGATATAACCCTTATAAGTTATAACCCGTCCCTCAACGTTATGGCCCCACCCCTTCCCCCACGTGATGGAGATCGGAGACAATAATAAATGAAACAAAGGAAACATGCATACATGTAGATGTCTTCTCAAGAGTCAAGTAGTCAACAGGTAACTTTTCATTATGACATTTTCGTTGTGCATGTACATGTAAATAAAGACGTTCTTTCAAAGGACTAAATGCAAAACAAAGAAGAGCTGGTATGTGTTTTCTGTCATCGGCATGATCTTCATAACCATCATATCATCATCATAACATAATTATCATATCATCATGATTCATGATGATCGTCATCATAATCATCATCAAAGACATCATCATCATCATTATCATCTTGATAATTATTATCGTGAAAACAAGTATCATCATCATAAAAAAATATCAAAAAATATCAAGCCAACCACTTCATCCCTGCACGACCGTAACTTCATCCTTTTACGCACATGCGGTTCCCCTTTGATATTCGATCTGTTTATACGAAGCGCCTTCGCGCCCAATGCCGCGGCGGTGTGAATTAAGGATCAAAGGAACGGGGAGGAAAAAAGGCGCAAACCTTCGTTGGCTGGTTGGCATATTTTGCACATGTCATGACCTGTGGTCATCGAATGAGGTCACAAGCCCAATTTTATGAATGAAATTCTTGATCGTGCGCACTCTAGACAGGCTTTGCTTCCCATGCCTTGTTTTTCACTTTCGCATGAATGAAGGATAATATTTTGGATATATCGCCATGGATATAATCTGATTTTAGTAATTTCGAATTTATTAATTGTGTGCTAAAGTTTCAGGAATTGTGACAGTGCCAAATCGTGCTCGCGCTTAATCTTGTTGATGTTAATATGTACGAGTCATATTCATGAATGAGATGCCGCGTGCGAGTATGGAGCGACGGTTGATGTTGAATATGGATGAGTTTGTAAGCTTTACACCCGTTGATCGCTCATGACTACGACATAAACTCCCAATAAGGGGGAAAGGCATTCAAATGCAAATTATGTTATGGGTTCGATGAACCAATGAGCATGCAGTCTCTGAATCGCGGCTGTGGGCTTTGCTGTCTGTGTTATAGTAAGTTGAACGAATCGAAAGCGCATCACTGTAGTGGGGCGCTACATGTACAAGTCATATTCATGATGAGATGCCACGTGCGAGTAATCCGAGTATGGAGCGACGGTTGATGTTGAATATGGATGAGTTTGTAAACTTTACGCCCGTTGATCGCTCATGACTACGACATATTGTTTACTCCCAATAAGGGGGAAGGGCATTCAAATGCAAATTATGTTATGGGTTCGATGAACCAATGAGCATGCAGTCTCTGAATCGCGGCTGTGGGCTTTGCTGTCTGTGTATAACAAATGTTATAGTAAGTTGAACGAATCCAAAGCGCATCACTGCAGTGGGGCGCTACATGGATTTTTCATTGAATGGATTTTTCATTTAATGGCTGATCGACGATGAGTAATCATTAAAATACTTATTTTCGGGAAACGGGCATGTAATATTTTGACCCGGGACCCGATGCTCTCGGGCGGGACTCGGGTACCCGGTTTTTAGTCCCAGCACTAGACACCACTGACAAATTTTAGCACTTTTACAATTTTTAATGTTATAAAACTAACTCTCGCAGCCTAAACAGTTGCAGCTAAGTCACTATCTTGTGCAAAAATTCATAGTTTGCTACTCTTTTAGCACGTTTTCTGGTGACTTTTGCAAATATTTCCATCCTAGACTTGTTTTAATATCTGTTTAGGGTCAGTTTATGTCTGTCACGTATTTATTTTGGTGATATTTGAGCTTAAATTCTTACCTCACTTTTCACCTCTTTCGTATAGTAGCCCCGGGCATTTGCTTTCGCGTATTGCCGGGCGCTCAGCCCTGTTACGTTTCTTAGGTGTTTCGTGTGTGTGGCTGTTGTGTGCATATACCCTTACGAGAGTGTTCTTTTGTTTGTAGTGTGTGAATGGATTTTTCCACACACTACGCTGGAAAATTCCATTCCGTTTCACTCTCGCTTTTTACGCCCTTTTCTTTACAATTGTTTATTGTTTGACTCCTTTATATCTCCTTACAGGTGATAATGAGTTCTTTGGAGGAAGAGCAATCGAGGTCTTGGTTGCCTCCGTGCTCTTCCAATTCTTCTTCCCTCCCTTCCACTACATGTGCTCTCCCTTATAAGGGCGTCAGCCCAGTGAGTGTGTTGGAGTCCTCTGTGTTTCGCTCGCCTACCAGCGAGTCAAACACGATGGTCAGGGGAGGTAAGGTTGTCAGTCTGTCGGCTCGCTCTGGTATTTTTGTACTGGGAGCGTCAAGCAAGACAGGCTTTATAGGTAAGTTAGGTGTTCATAAGGTTTCGGACCGAACACCTGTCATTAGCAATTCTAGCTCCCTCCAACTCACGACCACCGCGTCTGCAGTTGGAGGGGTGGTAGCTAGTATTACCGGGTCCTCTCGATCCCCGACCACCGTCGGGAGCCTGCAGGGGGCATTAACTGGTAAGACCGCTAAGCGGTCAGCTAATGATGTTAGTGGGTCTTGCAGACCCCCGACCACCGTTGGGGTGCCTAGCGAGATTTCACCCAGTGTTACTGGCTTCCCCCGACATCCGACCACCGTCGGTGTGTCTGGGGGAATTACAGCCGGTATCGCAAATCTGCATACCGTTAAGAAGACCTCCTCCTCGAGCAGGCTCTCGCAGTGGAAGACTGCTGGTTCCCGCCAGCCACTGACCAACGTCAGTCCTCCGGATGCTATTTCCAGCAGTGCTGCAATGCAGCAGCCCGTCCACCCCCCGGCAGTCAATGCGAATCGGGGCTCTGGTCAGGGAAGCACAGTCCCTAGAGTTACGGCCGAATTGCTTCTCCCCACTGGGGAGCCCGGCCCGGACAATTTGGGTAGTGAGGCTTCTATAATGCAGCCAAACACTTCCCGTGCTTCTAAACGGCCACGGTGGCTCACACCCCCGCTAAGAAGCTTAAAGCCAAGAAGGGTAAATCCAAGGATAAACCCAAGTCTGGTAAGAAGGCTCAGCCCTCTCTTCCCCCCCGACTCTCAATCTGAGTTGCTCAGATTAATGAGACTCTTTGCTGAGCAGCAAGGTTGGGATACTAATCCCCCGACGCTGCCGGCTACTGAGAAGGGTTCTCCCCAGTCAGTTGTCACTGTGATGGAGGATGTTCCCGAGTCGGACCCCGGCGTTTTCCCGGTCTCCAATATTCATGAGAACCTTGGACAATTTTGTCCGATGACGGTATCTCGACCTACTCCTCCCCTGCCTGCGGCTCTCGGAGCCCCGCCGGGGGAGGAGTCTGTCACTGGTCCGTGGGCATATCCACCCCCATGGGATTTTCCCCACCAGACTACTTCTCCCGAATTTGATTCTGTCTCGCAGGTTTCTACCCCGTCTGCTTCAGAATCTCAGGCCAGCTTCGACCCCCAGCCTTGTCAGGCTAGATGCCAAGACCCTGTTAGAGTAGTATATGCCAAAAATTTTTCCCCAAGTCCAGTCGGACAATGATCAGCCATCGCTGTTATTCAGACAGCATGGCCCGTCTCCTGGTATTCCTCTTACAGAGGACTTCAAACAGGAGTTGGGGATAGGGAGGCACTTGCTGATGGGGGTCGGATCGGGAGGATACCCAGGGCTTCTTTTCAGCCAAGTGTTTATCCCAAGAAATTATTGGTATGGGACAACGTTTGAATATCAGTTTCAAGTCTCAGTCCTATAGATCCGCCGAGAAGCCCCCTAGTGAACTTTGAAGCCAAAGTCAGGTCGGGCTTAAGACTATCGGCGTACTTGGGTTCACTGTTATGCCTTCGGGCCAGATCAGTTGAACTGAATGTGACCGAGGAGGACTCCAATTTGTTGGATGAACTCCTGCTTTTGTTAGCTGGACTTCAGTGGTCTCAGCTCTCATCAGCGGCGATTGACATTACACATCAACGCCGCAAGTTGGGTAGTTGCGGGGTATCCCTTCCTCTCATCCCAAACTTAATCGTTGAGTGACTGCGACTATCCCTCGGGTTGAGACCCCTACCCTGGGCAATCGTTGTAGATGCTCGGCGAGAGGAAGAGGGGGGCGTAAGACCGCCGCCAAGGACCCGGTCAGGACCAGGTCGGCCTTTTGATACCTTACCCCGAGTGCTTGTGGACAGTGTAGGTGGGCGGCTCCAGAGATTCCTCCCAGTTTGGGAGGCAATCTCCAGCGACGCCTTTGTGCTATCCGTCGTGCGCGACGGCTTTTACATAGATCTGATAGAGCTGATTCCAAACGGTGCCATCAGAATCCGCCCCCCTCCAATGTCCGCTCTTTTCCAGCAGCACATTGCTGCTGGGAAAGGACGCACTAAAAAAGGTGAGAGATCATCCTCATCTCTATCTCTCCCCAATTTTTGTAATTCCCAAGCGCTTGGGAAGTTTACGTATGATTCTAAACATGAAAAGGATCAACAGGTTTATACCTCCAGTGCATTTTCGCATGGAGACCTTGGCATCTATTCTGCCCTTGATCAAGCGGGACGACCTTGCGATCTCCCTCGATCTCAAAGATGTGTACTTTCACATTCCCATCGACTCTCCGTCGAGATATTTGCTGGGATTCGCGTTCCAGGGCGAAACGTTTCGATTTCGTGCCCTGCCCTTTGGGCTGAGGCCGGCCCCTTGAGTCTTTACCCGAATAGTGTCGGCCCTAGCCACGTTTCTACGGAATCGCGGCCTCCGATTGTTTGTCTATCTAGATGATTGGCTCCTAGTTGCAAACTCAGAGTCCCTCCTGTTGGATCAGTTATGACTTTTACTGCGGCTAACGCAAACTTAGGCTTTCTAATAAAATGGGAAAAATCGGAATTATCTCCCACACGTACCCCGGTGTACTTAGGTGCGGAAATAGATATCCCGAATCAGCTTTCCCGCCCCAGTCGGGACAGAATTCGGAGTATCACCATGACCGCACGGTCATTGTGAGTGGCCCGCAGGGTCAGAGCCAGACAGTGGCTTCAATTCCTGGGCTATCTGGCCAGTCTAGTCGACTTCTTGCCAGACTGCAGTCTGTTGATGAGGCCCTTATCAGAGGCACCTCCTCAAATTTTTCAGACTGGGCAAAGATTCTCCTTTGGGATGGATTCCACTCCCAAGAGATATCAAGCTCCTTCTCGCCCCCTGGTCGAACAGTTCGTTTCTTGCCCAAGGCAAGCCTCTCTGTACCCCTTTTCTGTCAGTTTCTCTGACGACAGACGCCTCCCTTCTCGGTTGGGGCGGTCATTGCCGGGGCGAGATGATTTCAGGGGACTGGTCTCACTTGAGAGTTATGCCCCATATCAATGTTTTGAAAATGATGGCGGTCAGCCTGTCTCTTCATCATTTCAGGCCCGGTCTTGTTGGTCGCACTGTACTCGTTCTTACGGACAATGTCACAGCAGCTGTCTACATCAATCGGCAAGGCGGCACTTGGTCTTCCTCTCTGAACACATTAGCTGCCCAGTTGTGGAGGTGGTGCCGGTCTATGAACATTATTCCGGTTGCCTCCTACATTCCTGGTCAGGACAATCTGATCGCAGATTTTTTGTCTCGGGGCAGATGCCTCCCGTCAGAGTGGACTCTTCATCCGGAGGTGTTCGCTCTTCTCCAAGAGGTGTGGGGTCCTGAGGAGATCGATCTGTTCGCCTCCACCCTCAATCACCGACTCGCGAGGTATTTCTCGCGGGTTCGGGATGAGGAGGCATGGGCGATGGATGCCTTTTCCCTCCATTGGGGAGCTATCCGGGGTACGCTTTTCCCCCCATTCCTCTGATCCCTCAGGTCTTGAAGGTCAAGGAGGACGGGGCTTGGCTCTTGTTGATAGCCGCACATTGGCCAGCGAGACATTGGTTTCCAGACCTGCTGAGTCTCCTGGCCAGCCAGCAGTTTCCCCTTCCTCCTAGGGAGGATTTGATAATTCAACCCCTCTCGGGGATTGTTCATCAACGCCCATCGGTCCTCCACTTGACTGCCTGGCCGTTGTTGGGGAAGACGCAAGAAACTCGGGGCTCTCCGAGAGGGCCTCCTAGTTTGTAATGAGAAGCAGTAGAGACTCCACTGGAGATCTCTACAACTCTCGTCTAGGGGCCTTCTTTCTTGGTGCGAGAATCAGGGTGTCTCGCCACGTGAAGCTTTTTGTCATCACTCGAGAGCCCTTTTCCCCCGCATCTAGAGAATCCATTTCTAGATGGATAGTCGAAGCGATCCAGGCAGCTGGGCCGGAGGCCCTATTGAGTGATGGAAAGGCCTGTGCTCACGATACCAGGGGCATCAGTGCCTCTTGGGCTCTTTTCCAAGGGGTGCCCCTAGTGGACATTATGAGGGCAGCCTACTGGCGCCCCTCCACGTCCTTCACATCTTTTTATTTAAAAGATGTTCTGACAGTTGAAGTGTCTTTTTCTATCAAGACGTTGCAAGCTGCAATGTCATCCTTGGGTTCCTGTTGACCTTCCTCTTGGGACATGCCCCCAGTTGAATCTGCTAGATAAATCTATGTACAGTACCTACCTATGTCCCACCCTCCTACCCCACTCCTTGCCTAGCAACATGTCAAAGTTTGTCCGAGGCTGCTGGTAAAGAGGAGGATTGTGTGCGTGCATCATGCGTACGTGCACAGAGGAAGGCGTGATCCTAGGGGGGTACATGTATATGCACTGTCGTGACTTTTATTACTTGAATGGCTTGCGTAGTCGGAAGACTAGCAAAATAGGTAGGTACATAGATTTATCTAGCAAATAATAAAATCAGTTCTGATTTTACTGATCATTATATTATATTAATTATATGATGTATTTTGTACATTGCACGTTTTTGCCACTCCTGTAAAGCACTGCTTTGGACAGAGATTATTCTAAATCATAATCAGTATAACTACATGTATGTAAATCAATATTCAAATTCTTGCGTAGTTCTGGTCAAATCAGTAGTCAGCCTGCTGCTGAAGGCGGCAATGTCATTTTGGGGTAGCTCTGTCCAATTTAATCCAGGCGCTATGTGGTTTTTGTTTTATATTTTTGTTATACATTTGTGTATGCCCAGTATACATGTTATATGCTCCTTTCCTAGCCCTTCTTCTTGTGGAGAATTTACACCTCGAATTAGCAATCCCCTTTTTCAGCCCAGCTCGTTGGATTGAAATCCTCATACACAACTGATATTTATTTATGGAGGCTATGCAGATATGGACGCCATGCAATTGATCTATAAGGAACTTGAATCTGATAACGGCCAGTCTTCACTTTGTTAAATTCTAATACATGTATTTCGTAGTGGGCCCTTATGTCTTATTGTACATTACCTGTAAGTTTCTATATTTTTATGCATTGTCAATACCCACCCTTTTTTCGGAAGACAAAAGGTATAAGTTTTGCTTTTTGGTTATCACGCACACAAACACATTTCTTTTACTTTGTCTTTATATTGGTGTGAGTTTCAATATAAGCACGAACCTGGTGTTACATATGTATGTACATGTACATGTATGTTCTTAACTTCTCGATGTCGGCACAATAGAACTCCCAATTAATCAAACCGCCGGCCCGCCAGCCAGCCGGCCGGCCGGCCATAGTCCACACTGCGGCGTCCTTGTGTTATGCGTATGTCAGATTTTCTTTGACTTCCTGACAAGTCGAAAATCGCCTAAGTTGATGCATTTCACTCAGTCCTGTCATGATCGACTTAGGCAAGGTTGACTGTCCACCTAGAGATACATGTAAAAAGCCTCCATGCATTAGGCATTTTAAGAGAGATGGAACAAAAGAGCATTATAATAGGACAAAAGGCAGGGTTCTGCAAAGACAAGTTCAAGTCCAGATACAGTGAACCTGCTTTAGCGACCACCTGTATAGAAAGACCACCTGTCTATAAAGACCATAATTTTTGTTTCCCTTGAAAAGTGTTTCTCATTGAAACATGTATTAAAGGAACATGTACATAAAGACCACCTGCTCGTAATGACCACTCATCTCCCTAGAGTGGTCTTTATAGACAGGTTTCACTGTACTATGCATTCAAATTGATGACCATTCAGTGAGGTATTACAGTGAGATTATCTCAGCTTGGAGCTTTCTATTCATAGCCTATGAATAGAAAGTTCCAAGCTGAGATTAACTCACTGTCACACATGTACCTCACTGATTGATTTGCATCCATGTGGTAATAGTATTGAGCCTGTTTTAGTAATTTTTATGCCTCCGCCCCGGAGGCATAAAAATTACTAAAACAGGCTCAATGCTATTACCACATGGATGCAAATCAATCAGTAGTATTGAGCCTGTT
This sequence comes from Heliocidaris erythrogramma, assembly GCA_025617745.1. Lineage (NCBI taxonomy): Eukaryota > Metazoa > Echinodermata > Echinoidea > Camarodonta > Echinometridae > Heliocidaris > Heliocidaris erythrogramma. The sequence goes on along the minus strand of CM046873.1, from coordinate 15,633,850 downwards.
TTAGTAATTTTTATGCCTTCGCCCGCAGAAGGTGGTGCCGGAGGCATTATATTTTCTGGTAGTCCGTCCGTCCATACCGCTTTCACGTTCTCGGGATAACTCAAGAACCACATGAGGTACATGTATGTATCACCATAGGAAGACGATCTAATTAGAATGTAGATCAAAGGTGACAGGTGACATGTGAAAATAATGTTGTTTTAGCTTAGTTTGTTATCACCATATATCTCAACTATTTTGTATTAACGACTAGGAGAAGATAAGTGATCAGGCGTGGGTTATAAGGTGTAAGGTCAAAGGTCAGAGAGATCAATTAATATATCAGTCATTCCATGTAACTAGACACCAGGAGCTTAAGATTTTAAGTTCAACCAATTAAAAAAAAACTATTCAGGTTTGGCTAGGTACATGTATATGTCTAAAAGGTGTAAATCTGATTTTTCACCACCTTACACCTTCTAACAACCGAGTTACACCTCCCAGAACAGAGATCTAATTTCCTACTACAATTATGTCTTTTTTGTACTTTTTTGAATTGTACTACTTTAAGCATGTTCTATTATCTGTAGATACATCATTTTTTGTATTAAGTCTTATTTTACACCCATTTTACCATATCAAGTTAGTATTTACATTTATATGTGACGAGCTTGACAATATGCGCCACGTTTCGCTAGCTACCTTCGGTACCTTTGTTGCATCTAATTTCTTATTCACCCCCACTTGTCATTTATTTACAAGTAAAGTATTTTCATATGGCTATAGTGGTTTTTGAGGCAGTTAGCTGCATGATGTTTGAATTTACAAGACTTTACTATTCTTCTCTTCAACTAGGTCATTTAAAGGAAAGTTCAGAGGTCAACAAATAAGGAAGATCACAAAGACAATCTTGGCTGGGGCAGGTAAAACAAAGGACAACCTCTAAGCAAGAATGCAGGGCTTTAAAAGGGGATCTTTTGGACTGTGTTGTTCGTAAAGATAATCACATACATGTACATTGTAGAGCCTTCACCATGTTCTAGAAATGTTTTAGGTGTAGATAGAGAACACAGGCAAAGACTTGTCAGAAGCTAGTCAGTCTCAGAGCACAGAAGTGCAGGAAAGCACAGAACAAAAGTCCTGTGATCTGAGGTGATCTGAGGTCATCTTCGGGGATAAGGTTGCCAGATGGGAGTATTGTCACCAGAAGTTTGTTCCATTTCAGATGGATGAGGGGGAAATTTGCCTTACCCAGGAAAAATCTAGATGGAGCATACATTTACATGCATGTAAAGTGGAAAGCGGGCTATTTGATTTAGATATCATCCCAGTTAACAAGCTTAAACACCATTTGGATAGGAACCTCTTCCGTGCGATTGATGCAAATGGAAGCAACAGAAAACAGATAGGACAAATAAAGGAGATGGGACACATGAAGTGGAGAGTAGGCAACCTGAGTTAGCTCAAGCAACACTTGAATAGCAACTACTGTAATGTAATTTATGCGGATAGAAGCAACAGAGAACTCGTAGATAGGAAAAATGCAAGAATACTAGGAGTATCAAAAAAGGCTATAGATGGTAAATGTGAAAGAGTTAAGAAGAGAAGCTGCGATCAATAGGAAGACCGCAACCTTGACCCAAGGCTGGCAAGAGGGTCATCTGGCCAGGCAGGCTCCGTTGTTGAACAAAGTGCCTGAGATGTGAAGAATGTAGAAGATGCTAATGGCCTTGTTGAGTCAGAGCAGGCAGACAGATTTAAATGCAGAGCAAGACAAAGCTCACATGTACCCTAGTTCTTTATTCAGATTCATGGGATGATGGTGATTGCAGAGACCTGATCAGAATTGAATGGAAGTTTAGAAGGAAAATACAAAATGGATGAATTTGTCGATATCTCTGATAATGAGGATGAGAACTTTACCTCAGCAACTTCGAGAAGAACAAGAGAAAGAGTGAGAGGGAGGGTGACAGAAGAACGTGAATATGAAAGTGATGTCATATTAATACCCTCAGACTCTGATTCAGACTCACCTGATGTTCCCCCAAACACTGAGGATTTACGAAATGTTCCCTCAGAAACTGATTCGGATTTACCAGATGTGTGGTCTAATGACAAAGTTAATGACAAAGTTGGTGACAAAGTTGGTGACAAGGATGATGCTGTCGGCAGAGATTTACCATCTACAAGCAGCGGGATGGTCAAAGGGTCAGGATATAAATGTATGAAAGATGATATTGAAATAAAGCAAGAAACTACATGTACCTCTCTGCTGGTGAAAGGAAAGGCTGTCAAAGTCGAGTCAAGTGGAAGGCAGATCAAAGACAACTTATCAGATGAATCACATGCGGAAAGGGAAACTGATGGTGAAGTCTTTGATGAAGACAAGACAGGTGGTAGGAGACATGGACATACCGCAATGGAATCTGAGTCTCAAGATGTGGCAGAGGGACAAAATACATGTAAATGTGTTAAAGAGCAAAATATTGCATTGGATGATGATTATGATGCTGAAGAAGGAGCTGGAAATCAGGCAAAGCAGGATGAGCAGGGAAATAGTGATGGAGATGCCAGTGACAGTGAAAGCAAAGGAATGACGCTTGGAGACCTTTGGGCAGACACTCAGTCTTACAGTCAAGTGGAGGCTGTAGAATATAATTTTGAGGATAGGCCATGGGACAGCCAGCCATGGGACCTGCAAGACTCTTCTAGCAGCCCAGGTGCTGATCCTGCTCCAGAGTCACCGATGCCTCATGTTTCACCACTAAGGTTTGCCCGTTCCGTGCCAGCTCAGGAGTCACCATTGCACCAAGATTCTCCACTTTCTGTCAGTGCCGGTGACTGCAAAGATCCTGATGCTGTCAGCACAGACGTCCCGCCCACAAGTGGCGCAGATGTCCCATCCACAAGTGACACAGACTTGCATCGCCCAGGTAAGATTTGCTTTGATTTGATTATTCAGCTGGGTCTGATCATAATTGTATAACTTTAATGTTCAGCAGAGAGATTCATGGGAACGAATTGAATATCAGAAAGCTAATCAATGTTTGCTTCAGCGGTGAAAAATATAACTAACTTTTTTAACATTCAAGCATACTAATACCCTTTTCACATCAAGCTTTGGTCCGGACCAGGTCCGGACCTGGTCCGGACCAAATCTTGATGTGAAAGCATTTGGTCCGGACAAAAAAGTTAGTGCGGACCAAAACACCTCTTGGTCCGGACCAGGTCCGGACCAAATTTGGTGTGAAAAGCACAAAGAATTTGGTCAGGACCAAATGCAAGTCTACGGCGATAACGAATAGGCTCTCGAAAATTTGTGTTCTGTTTCCAATGCAGGTCGAAGTTGCTCAGCGATGAAGTCAAAAGTTGCCTTGCTCATTCTAAAATGTTTTTTCCATTGATCATCGGTAAAACCTGACACAGTTTGGGTCCAAAATATCTCACCATGGTCTGTCAAATGACCAAATACGTCGGTCAGCTGTACTGCCCATTGCATATACTGCAGCGAGGTACGACATCATCATCAGCAGTCTTCGGCGAGAATGACTACGCCGGCGACTCCCTAATTCTTCTTGAGCAAGAGCAAACAGCACTCTCTACAAAAGGATTGATCTAAAGCAGTCATAACTTGTCTGCATCGCAAAGTGTTTAGTAAAAGCACTGAAAAAATCAACTCGAGTAAACTTTTCATGATGAAGAAGAACACAATCAAAACAGTCCACTTTACACAAACATACGTACACGTACGTACGTGATCGTGAGCGAGCGAGGGTTTCGCGCGAAGCTAGCTAGCTAGCCAGTTCCAAATGTCGCGCGCTTCATGAGGGGGTAAGTGGTTTCCGTGGCAACTGCGACGGATATGTTTGGTCCGGCCCAGGTCCGGCCTAAATCTTCACGGCGGTGTGAAAGCACTTGCGACGGACAGAATTTGGTCCGGACCTGGTGCGGACCAAATTTGGACGGCAGTGGGAAAGGGGTATAACATGAGTAACAGCACAGGAAAATGTGCTATTTGTGGTACCTGTATGTATATTTCCCTTCTGCTTGCCTTTTGAAAAAAGAAGATGTTTGATCTGGTACATGCGTAAATTTTCTCTTGCTGATGGGTTTAATTGCAATAATAACTAATAACTACATGGCTGACTCTTACTCTTACAGGTACAGCCCATGAGACCAACATTGTCGGTCATTGAACCTTCACAAAAATTTATCTCCATTTTCAGAAGTTTACCTTGCTTAAAAGAAGACACCACTGACAAATTTTAGCACTTTTACAATTTTTAATGTTATAAAACTAGTCAGATTGACCAAACAACTCATCGCTCAGGTCGATAAAATCATAGATCTCGATTTAAAAAAAAAAAATATTACAATATCTACTAGTACGAGCCGCAAAAATCCGTTACGTCACTGCAGCACTACTGGTTTTACCATGGCAAATCACGGTAATGCCGATTTGGAGCAATACACAGATCGCTTTCACAGCGCCTATAAAAATGCTATTTGTGAGACAATTATGTATGACAAAAAGAAAATGTTATTCATTTTTCAGTTTTTGGTATTTTTGAATATTATCTGCTGAAAAAATAAAGTGCTTTAGCAAAATTTTTTCACAATTTATCGAATTAATAAAATTAAAATTGGCACTACTGTTTGTGATCGTTCGTACGTGCTTCCCATTAACGAGTGTACTTTAAGGCACGCGCGGAAAGCTAATGCAGCAAGCTGCATTGTTTACGTTCTTACGTTCGCGATATAGATAGCAAGTACGACATTAACATAAATTCCTGGTTAATCTGCAAGTAAAATCTGATCACATTCTTCAATAAGCTTGTAATCTAAGCTAAGGAGATGAATGAGGGATTTTCTGGGCGAAGAAAGATTGCTTGCTTGTAAAGATTTTGTGGGAGAATATGGTTGGTACAGCGTCTGGCTTTAGCAGCTTCCTGGGTTTGTATATATCCCAGGCACACGGCTTGTAGGTTGGTCTCGAACGCCAAAACGTCAAAATGGTCTTCACAGACCACTCGAAAACGGGAATAAATGTACGTTTTGACGTTGAATTTAGTTGTTCCAATGTTCCTTATCCATACAGCACACCTTTCTCTATCCTTCTTCGGATCAGGGATGGCAAAAAAAGATTTTACGGGACAATTTCACGACGATTCGAACAGTAAATTGCTTGGCACAACGGCATTTTTGCTACTCCACGAATATGTATGCATGCTATATGCGCTATCGTCTGCTTTTACGGACGCGTAACGCACACGCATTGTGGTGGAAACGGTGGAAACTCAAAGTGCTGCAATGACGTGACAGCTTTGGCCGACACGAGCCAATTTGCGTATCGACAGTGGCAAAATCATACTTTTTATATCAAAATATACGCACTTGTAGGCTGTTCAAAAATTACAATTTCGATACTGATTAGTTCCTAGGGACATGCAGAACAACATATTTTTTCAAAATTTGCCAGTGGTGTCTTTTAACAACGTGTTGATAGCCTTGAAGTGAGAAATAAAGATTTTATTCACATAATTGTGAAATATTAAAATGTTTTGTCTTCTTTCCTCCTCTAATTAATAGGCAGTCCATCTACCCAATTTCTTTTGAAGCAAGCCCTCGATTGTACATACCGAATGGAACTTTCAATCTACAAATTGCCTTTACCCCCAGGTGATTAACTTGATAATAATTATTCAATAGAAAAAAAAAATCGATTCCCAAATGTGTTGCATGTCATTTACTTTGTAGATCTACTGTGTATGTTTCATTAGAATGTATTGTAAAACCCAAATCTTTCAGATGGTTATTGAGGATAGCCTTGATTGTGGCCAGAATATTTAATGAATCCCCTGAAATTAGTTCTTCATTTCACATCCTAAAACATGAGCTAATCTGAACTTGCAGTTAAAGTGGCAGCTCATTCTAATGCTTCAGAATAATCATTTCTCATGAGAAAGTAGAACCAATTAAAAAGACAAGATGGCTGTGTTTCCAAAACTCCATTTTAGTATGTAGCTCTAAGAGCCCCTTCACACTCACTTTGTTAGAGCGCGTTAAGAATGGTTCGCAGGTGAGTGTGAATGCTCAAGTGGTCCAGAAAGCGTTCTTCGGGAGCGCTCCAGAAGCCACCTTATGAGGTGGTCTTGAGGAACGGTTCTTCGACCACTCCAACGTGGCAGTGTGAAAGCAAAGCGATCCTAAAGCGTACTTCAACCGGAAGTGAGCTAATCTGAACCCCTTGCAGAATTCTTGAAAGTTTCTGGTTTGCAATTAAAGTAGCTGCTCATTCTAATGCTTATGAAAAATCATTTCTCATGGGAAACCAATTACGAAGACAAGATGGCTGTGTTTCCAAAACTCCATTTTAGTATGTACATGTAGCTCTAAGAGCCCCTTCACACTCACTTCGTTAGAGCGCTCTAACTAAGAACGGTTCCTCAGGAGCGGTTCCCAGGTGAGTGTGAATGCTCAAGAGGTCCAGGAAGCGTTCTTCGGGAGCGCTCGAAGAGACCACCTTGTGAGGTGGTCTTGAGGAACGGTTCTTAGACCACTCCAACGTGGTAGTGTGAAAGCAAAGCGATCCTAAAGCGTACTTCAACCGGAAGCGAGCTAATCTGAACCCCTTGCAGAATTCTTGAAAGTTTCTGGTTTGCAATTAAAGTAGCTGCTCATTCTAATGCTTATGAAAAATCATTTCTCATGGGAAACCAATTACGAAGACAAGATGGCTGTGTTTCCAAAACTCCATTTTAGTACGGTATGTAGCTCTAAATCATGTTTCATTGTGAGCTAAATACAGCAATGAATTACTCCCAAAATTACCAGTCACTGAGTAGTGTGATATGCATGAATATTATTGATCATGAATTTTGAGTTATACACAGTTTGTTTCCAAATCCTTTTAAATGCACATTTTTTCAAATGTGATGAATTTGTACAAATTGATTTCAGGCACCTGGGTCTTTATTGTGACAAGTGGTATAAAAAGTTATGTTACTAAATTCCAAATTATAATTCTTTGCTAATATCAAAACTTAGGTTCGTGAATTTATGTTTTGGATACAAATTTTCATGCATGTATGTATGTATTTCCTTGATTTTCCTTTTGAAAACATTTCACAAAAAATATTCAACCATGAAGCATATATCTTCAATCCTATCTTGCAGGTGAAGTGTCTTTCATCTTCATTTTTCGTTTCTTTCACCATGCAATTCACGCTTTGTAGTTTTCCTCACGTGTGTGTATTGCATGCAGTAAGCAATGCATGAAACGGTACAAACAGAAAGATATTAATTTTTTGTTTGCCGTAAAATAAATAATTTTTTTTTGGTGTATTTTAAGTCATGTTGATAAACTAATGCGCTTTTTGTTTTAGGCTCCAGGTTGGAAAGTAGCAGCAGTGAACCCGAGACAGATTCTGGCCCTTTGCGGGTATATAAACGAACAAAGAAGAACTACTCTGCCATCAGAAAAAAACCTAGAAGGCCTGTCCAGGATGTCAGTGATGACAGTTCATCCACCAGTGACAATGACCACTCACTCCTTGACGTCATGCGGAGGAAACCTGCCACAGGTCATAGTGAACAATCTGATGGCAGACGGGAGATGAAGGTGAAACGTAAGACACACAAGGATAGGAGAGGTCCAGAGAAAAAGAAAGTTTCAAGGAGTGGCAATGATCACTCTCTGAGCAGTGATGGTTCAACACAGGATCCCGAGACTAGTCAAGTATCAACGAATGAGGATCATTTGCTGCAAGGACAGGGTCGAGAGCAGTCTAGAAAAGTGGATAGGTTGTCGCACAATAATCCAGATCCCAGGTTAGATAAAGGTACAGAGGATGAACCTATGGACACTGATAGCGATGAAGATATTCACAAAGAGGGTAGATGCCTTGTCATCAGAAAAGCGCCAGTGGTGTCTGAGAGTGAGACAGACTCGGATGAAACATGTATTGAGGATGATAACTTGGAAGCATCGTCCAGTCAAGCTGGCACTGTCAAGCCAGAAGCCCAGAGCTCAGATGAAACAACAATTGACAGTAATGATGGAGATGATCCAGAAAAGACTCTCATGAGTACGAGTAATGTAACAGCAAAAACAAATGAGAAGCTTGGAGGAAGTGCCGCTCAGACAGCCTCCATTGAAGTAAAAGAGGAAGTGTCGCGCATTGCCGAAAATACCACAATGTCTGCTAGTACTACTCCCATAGGAAGAACTACTCTTACACTTCGTCTCACACCTGTGAAAAAGCGATCAAGTATTCTAAAGAAGATATCAAGAAGTACTGAAAAAGATCCACCCAAGGATGGAAGGGATAATCCGATGAATATGTATGAAAAGAACATAGTTGTAGTCAGCGACGATTCTTGTTCTAGCTCTAACGAAATTAATACCGGAACATTCCATGATGAGTTGAATAGGATCAAAGGATCGAAGGAATCAAATGGAAGGAGTGACAATGTTACTGCAGGTGCTTCAGGTGCTGTCAGAAGTACCTCACTTTCTCACTCTCTTATACCTGTGAAAAACATAGTATGGAGTCAAAAGAAGGAATCAAAAAGTACAGAAGAGACATCTATAGGAGGAAGGATTGATCCCTTGAGAAAGGATAAAAATGATACTCCATCTAGCTTGAAAAGGGCAAAAAGGAAAACAGACAGAAAGTCTGTCTCTAGACTCTCTACCCCAGATGAAATAAAACCGGGAATATTCTATGGCACTTCAAATGGAACCAAAGTGCCAAGACAGAGAGCAAATTCAACTTCTACTACTGCAAGGGCAGAGTCCTGGGATGAGATGCTGAGAAATGAATCAGAAGAGCTTGGAACTAATGTCTCTGGAACAACTGAGGATATGTATACGCAGCCTTTCTTCCCTGTGCTTGGTGAAGATTCTGAAAATTTGACAAACAATGCAGTTAATGACACAATAGATTCTACAATAGATTCTACAATAGATTCTCTATCTCCTATGACAGAGGATGAGGAACAGGATGAGATAGAAGGTACTGCTCTAGAACCAAAGGCCTACTTGTCAACAGACTCTCCGAAAAGCTGTCAAAGCTCTGATGAAGAAGTCCATCTAAACATAATCATTGATGCAGACTCGGAAACTCAGTCAAGTCATAGACGTTCTCATGAAAATGGTGTCAGTCAGCAGCATACACCAACAGAGGATGATTCTCCTGAACAGTACTTCCCTACAGATTCTCAGTTGACTACCGACAGTGAAGACACTGAAGAAATGGCTACTCAGCATGGGAAAGAAACAGTATCTCGTGGTGGAGAGTCACGATCTGCTATGTCCATTCCTTCCAAAGCCCACACATCCGAGGACCTGAATAAGAACCCTGGAAATGGAAAGAAAATTCTTCATTGCCAACAAAATGCTTGGTCTCCATCAGAGTTGGATCCACAACAGAGATTCTTGTTGCTGCAAGAGGGAGATGTAGAAAATGTGTCTTTTTCACAAGAAAATGAAGGTTTGCCTCTTCCTGCAGAGACCCCAAGCACATCTGCTGCTGCACCTGGGAACTTGGCTGCCAGTAGAAATGAACAACACGTACCTAGAAAGAGTAAAATCCTCCAGAGACCCTCAAGATCTGATAATTTGCTGTCAACTATGAAGCAAACCAACCAACAGGTGAAGAAGAACCCTTCCAAGAAGATCAAATCTGTGCAGGATATCCCTGACACACCATCTAATCCACCCATTGTAATTTCAAAGGACCCTTCAGAAACCCCTTCTGCATCAGTGATCAGTTCCTTGCCCGATTGTCTCCAGCAACCTGCATCTGCAAACTCAAGTCAGGTGGGCCCAAAGAATGCAGTCACAGCAACTCCAACTAGTCTAGTCCAGGGTCAGTCATCTGTTCAAAGTGTGTCCGCTCAGTCACCATGTTCATCCCTGGTAAAGGAAACTGGATCCTCAACAACTCAGATTGGTTTACCTGATGCCCCTTCAAGTGCCTCCCAGACATCCAATGCCATACCAAATATGTTGGCACCAACTGAAGATGCTGCATCTGTTTGTCCAAGTGGCTCTTCAAGCTCATCATTGGTGGCTTCAGACATTAGGAAACCTCTTAAGAAGAGAAGGCTTTCGCAGACATCAAGCATTCCACCAGGAAACCAAAGGACAGAATCCACTGTGTCAACACAGGTGAGTTCCTGTATTCCTCTGCCACTACTTTGTGGCATGAGAGCCAGTTAATTTTTCTGTTGCCATCATGTTACCATGTTCATTACCCAAGTGCTTGTCACTGTCTGTAGAAGGCAAGTCCAAGGTTTTTTGTCCCATACGTTACCATCGATCACTACCTGTGGATAAAGCAAAGCCCTCTACGTTTGATGTGACTGGTCGCCATGTTTTGGTTCGCAGAAAAGCACAGCTACTGGACTGTTTCAATACAATTTTATGCATGCGATGCTATATCCTTGTGGGTAGAGATCGATGTGTGTTATCGATAACAGTTTTTTATATAACAGAGGACTACATGAAGGTGATACTGTATTTTCAATATTTTCAATATTTTCAATGTTTGATGTGTTCAGAATTCCATGATACTTTGATACTTTGAAAGACTCAATATCTTGAAAAAAGCTATCTCAATCTCTTACATTAATCATGGGAAAGTATATTGATTCAGATTATTCAATTTGCTTTCAAGAAGTTGCTGCATGTAGGTACTTTCTTTTCCTTTTTATAAAAGATGAATGTAATCAATCACTTCCAGTAATCTGTGTTACATTCCAGTTATGAGATAAAGGGCTGGTCTGACCAATAATGATAATGTGCATTCATGTATGTTCAGATAAAATATGACCAGGCACCACAAAACCACCAAAAAGTTGTTAAATATGAAATTTTAGTTAAGGTCTCGTTCTGAAAGAGGATATTCTCGGCTTTAAAATGATTTACATGTATTCACTAGCATTGGATGTTCCTAACCCACTGTACTAAGAGCAGAATGCCCAGTCCCAAATAATTTTTGCTTTTGAGAAATAAGTGTAAGTGTTTAAAGTTTGCAGTCTATTGATTGTACTCTGACTTGCGAGGTGTATTTTACAGAGGTGACAAAAGGAGGATAAGAACTCGATAGAAATTTATATGAAGGAATTATCAGATTGTCCTAAACTTGGCATACTGATTAAACACCACCTGTTTATCACAGTAGACAAGAATCAATACAAGAAATTTTAAAGTTATGGGAGATCAAAATGAGACAAGTATTCAGGGTTTTATTTATTTATTTATTTCGGTTTTATTTACACAGGGTAGCCCTTTCAGTTGTGAAACTGATTTACAAAGGAGCCCTGCAACACAATAAAAACTATACATTCCTTCTGCCATAGTGACTTAGAAATATATTAGTATAAAATATTGAATCAAAAAAGTAAATTATACGGAAATGAACAAAACCAAAAAAATGGGGGTGAAAGAGACAAAGTCTAGAGAACTTAACATTAATTAAAGTATAATATATAAAAGACCGAGCCTAAACCAGAGGTTTAGGAATAAAATGATTAGTAGTTGATAGAATTTTACATTTAATCTTAAACAATTGAAGGGATGTTGTATTTTGAAGACTAATGGGAAGTTTATTCCATAACGATAGTCCGTGGTACTGAAAGGTTGTAAAAAAGAAAACTAATACAACAAAATTCAGAGAAGACAAACATAGATCTACTAAAAACTGTCAAAAATACCAGTTTTGGTTTGTTTGCTGCCTCCAAATTTTTAAATTACAGAGAAAAAAATAAACTTTGACTATGCCAACCAAAAACACCTTTATTGAGCTCTAAATAAAACTCACACAGTGCGACTTTTTATTTGTTTTTGTGGTGCCTGGACACAAATGTACTTTACTTATAATGACGACAGTAAAAGTGGTCACATATGAAAGATAAAATCGGTGGAGTTCTGTCAGTCAAGCACGACGGACACTGCCCACATGATTCTTCTGAACTAACGTCACCTCGACGGAGCAAACATAATTGGCTCTATTAAAAAAAAAAAATTGACGAGGTCTGTTCTGAAAAAATGGGTGGCTAATCGATTCCATCAAGACAATAAAATCGGTGAGGGAGGCTCATCAACACATATTGGTGAGGTCTGACCTACCATAACAATTTTCATTTTCATTTCCACATAAATAATGCTTAATACTTTCAGGACAGGAATTATTTAAGGGCTAAATTGATCACATTTTGTTCTTCAAATTGGCAACAATAGTACTTTTCTTTTAGTGCTAAATGGTTCTAATAAGGTGTAATGTCTTTGAAAACAATTGACCTACTTAGCAAGTTTGTCAAAAGTTGAACAAAATTGCCAGTTTTGATATAAAACAATGATTTTCAATCTCTTGATGTGTTGCAACATTAAGGATTTTAAAGCTCATTCTCATTCCTGGCATTAAAGGCAGTATGGTCATGCAACAAAAATGGACATAGCATGTGCAGAAATTTTTGCTTTCTACTTGTGCATCTGGTATGTTTTTTAGAGCTCTAAATCAAAAGTTATTAAGCAAAACCACAAAATGTGGTCAGTTGTCTCGAAATTTGGCAATGATTTATAGGTACTGTATATTTATCGTTATTGGATAAGTCTGACCAGTCCTTAAGAGGATTATCCGGCACTTTTAAAATAGACTTTTAATCTGAGAACTTTTGTATTTTTCCTGGAGAATTTCCTTTATATTAAGTGCATGTACTTGAAGGAAGGATAATTGGAAAAGTTGATGAGGAAGTACTTAAGAGCCGTCATTCAATTTTTGTCGTTACTACCAAACAATGAAGGATAATTTTTAATAGAACAAAATGAAGTGCAGTTTCTCACTTTATTGACTTACAATATTACATTCCATTGTGTGAGATTGATACGTAATGCACAAATATTAATATAAATTTAATGTTTTAGAGGAAAGTGAACGCACACATCTATAAAACAGTGTAGAATTTGCCCTAGTAATGATGTAGATTGTAGGCTTTTTGTAATCACCCCATTGTTTTTAATTTCAAGTCATTCATTCATTAATATTGTCTTTTTCAAGAATGATTTTTCTCATATTCCTAAAATGGGAAGTTTTATATCTTGAACATTCTGTCAAAATTAGCAATGAAATAGGGAAAACAATAATTGCAATATCTTGTCTCATGAAATCTTTAATATGTTTGTAAAGTGGCCCAAGTGTTTAACTTTAAACTGACTTGATACTTATGCACTTTGGTTTTATTTTTGCTGAAGATCAAGAAGGAACTGAAGGAAGAGGATATCATATCATGTATACTCTCCTGGAACACTGACTGGTGTGGGAAGCCCAAAGAAGGTAAATATGTTTCTTTTATTTAGTTTTTTTTCAATTCATGTAGTGCAATTGCTGCAAGCTTTATTTTGACAAAGATAGATACAGGGTAAAGGTTCGGTTTGCACTTGCAACTTTAGACTCAGGGTTCTATGGTTAGAGAAAGGTATGGTGCGTGCTCCAGGATTAAGTGAAGAATTTTTTAGTATAGTATTTTGACCGTGAAGCAATCATCCCTGGATCATGTGTCTAAAATCAATAGATTGTGACTGCATTGTCTTCTTTTATTTCTGTACACACTTACTTACCAATGCTGCTTCTTTGGTATATTTTGCACCAATCCGATTGTACTTTCTGCAGATATTTTGCAGTGGAACATTAATGTGCAAGGAACTGTACAAAGAAACTATTGTTATCTTTCTTTTCTGTTCACATTTAATTCAGAAATAAATAAATGATTTTTGTTTTAAATCCACTTGCATGTAGTACTTTCTGAGGCTTGTAATTTGACTTACTCTGCAAGGAACTGTACCAAGAATCCATTGTCATTTTTCTTTTCTGTATCGATTTAATTACCAGTGATGTTTGTTTTGAATCCACTTTCTGTGGAGGATTTTGCAATCCTTTTTCGATATGCATGGAATTACCAGAAAAAAATTGTCTTTCTTTTTTGTACTCATTTAATTACCAATGATGTTTGTTTAAATCCATCTACAAGTACTTCCTGCAGAGGTTTTGCAATATTTCTTGATATGCAAGGAACTACAAAGAAACCAATGTCTTCTTTCATTTCTGTTCTTATTTCATGACCAAATACCAATGAGATTTGTTGATTCAGCACTTCGTAAATGTCTGCTTACATTTCTGTAAAAATTCACTAAGCAATGCTGATTGTCTGAAATATTTTGCACCAATCCGCTAAGTACTTTCTGCGGATGTTTCACAATCTTACTAAATGTGTAAGGAACTGTACGAAGAAGCTATTGTCATCTTTTGTTTCTGTACCAATCTAATTACCAATGATTTTTGTTTTGAATCAGCTTGGTACTTCCTGCAGAGGTTTTACAATCTTATTTAATGTGCAAGGAACTGTACCAAGAAACCATTGTCATCTTTCTATTCTGTACAAATATAATTACCAATGATGTTTATTTTTAATCAACTTAGTACTTCCTGCAGAGGTTTTGCAATCTTATTTAATGTGCAAGGAACTGTACCAAGAAACCATTGTCATCTTTATTTTCTGTACAAATATAATTACCAATGATGTTTATTTTTAATCAACTTAGTACTTCCTGCAGAGGTTTTGCAATCTTTCATGATGTGCAAGGAATTGCCTAAGAACCGCGAGTCCTACCCAGATCTTAGAAGCTACCAAGAGGCTTTCATCTGCTTCTTACTTGTTGAGATGTGGTCCAAGGTGAGTGATTATGTCACAGCTTCACCACTTTTTCTCTCTTTTCCTTATCTTTTCTTTCATTTTCTTCTTACTTGTGGAAATGTAGTCAAAGATGAGTCATTGCTTCACAACAATTCTCTAAAGTCTCTCTCTCTCTCTCTCTCTCATCTCTTTCTTCATTTCTTTCCTTCTCTCACCCCCCCCCCCCATTCTTCTTATTTTTTGTTCTTCGTGAACAGGAGCAAGATTCGTAATTCAATTACATGAAACTTCATTAAAAGATCATAATTTTTCAGTGGAGTTTCAGTTATTTTGAATTAGGGGTTTTGGGGGATTATAAGTTCCAACTATGTTTTTGAGTAGTCGGTGGAAATTTCAGTAGTGTAGTGACCCTATTGGGTGTGTACATTGTTAATCGATTAATCGAAACGTGCCTGTTATATTATATTATATTGTATTATATTATATCGTATTGTATCATATCATATCATATCTTAATGTAGGTTTCTTGTTCTGTGGCTAAAGATTGTCATGGGACATGGATGCAGAGCTCTACGGTGAGTGACCTCTCACAGGACATCACTGAAGGTAGGAGGTCGCTATGATGCATCATGCATTTTTTAATAACCCAGAGCACTAAAGTGTTTCCTTTTATTTTATTTATTTATTTATTTATTTATTTCTGATCTTTTGTCAGGGTAGCCCATTCACCATAAAGTAGTGGTCTTCCATGGGGCCCTGAATAATAAACATATTTACATCAAAATGCATAACGTATATACATGATGGTTCAAAATAAAAATCCTCAGTAAAATTAGAGAGTGCAAACAAAGCAGTAATAGACGTGGCGCAAACGAATACTCATTTGAAAAATAAACAAAATCAGTGAACTAGCTCAACTGTAATGCCAATATGAAAATATTGATTCAGTCGCAAATATGTGCACAAATCATACTAATATTACAGAATAAGCACTGAGTGTATGTTAGGCTGAGCTATTCATAAATTACAACTTTGTTTAAACATCCTCTTAAATGAACTGAATTGACATTTTCTTCCATTATCTTTTGATCCAAAATGCAACGAATTGCACATTATACATGTACATGAGCAGAAAGAGCAAAAATCACTAAGAATTTCTAATGCAGTACATTGTACCGTTAATAACTAAGAGCAGTTTAATTGTAATTAATTGTAAAACTCTCTAAATTGGCAACGCAGTCATTTCCAATCAGTATATCCATTGGATGATTGGCTATGGTGGCTCTTATAGTGTGTAAAATGTCTCCTTAAAATGAATTTTGGAAACTCAGTCAGGGAAGAATCATGGCAAAAAACAGAATTTTTATTTGAATAATGTATTTCTAGTTTCGTACAGTTTTTTTAGTTGACTGCTTGTTTCATTCCACGTAGTGCAATATGAAGCAGACAAGAATCAGACGGAACCTCACGGGATGAGTGACAGAGATTTGGTTCTCGTTGACATGACGACCGTTAATGCTTCACAGAAACAGTTCCAGTTTGGACTGGTCCAGGGGAATGGAACATCAGAAAAGACGGTTTGCTTACTTCTCCACAAGAGCACGATCGTGCCCAGCTCAACTAGACTAAAGGTAGGTGTACATGTATGGAGAATATTAAATAAACAGTTTTCACCTAAAGTGCTGTCGTCAAATGCAATTTTCTTTGTCGACATAGCGGGTCAAATTAATGACCGATGTCGACAACTGTCAACAAGACATGATCAGTAAATGTCATGTGCAGGAACAAGTTACTGCCTCTGCAGGAAGCCTACCGCTTCAACAACGGGCGACGAAATGGTGCATAACAAAAAATCTAGAAACATGGAGACAATTAAAGGAAGTACATGTACATGTATTACTACATCGTTTCAAAAAATAAAAAATGTTTATTAAATGAACCAGTGTGCATGTAATTGTAAAATCTAACAGAAATATTGCCAATTTGTACACAAAATAGTGATTATATAACTATACCGCCGTGCCAATTTAGAGACTTTAATGATTAGTTTAAACTAAATTGTTCTTATTCGTGAATGGCATAGCATGCTGCATTGGAAATGGACTCAAACTTTTCTGTGATTTTCGCTCTTCATGGTCATGTATAGTGTGTAATTGCTCGCATTCTGGATCAACAGATAACGCCAAAACGTCGCTTAAAGGAGGCACTGTATTGGTATGAGTTAACTCTTACTGTGCCAGGGGTTTGGCTCTGTTCAAAATTTTACCAAAATGTGATCAATGCTTACTTTTCAAATGTCTGCACTTCATTAACCATCTATTATTTCACAAAATATTGTACGCAAAACTGGTAGGAAATTTATTACCATTTCTTATGATACCAAGCATTATTCCTTTAACAACTTTATGCATAAGAATTACATTAATTTTGAGTTTCTGTTGTGTCCATTATATTTTGTTTTCTCCTAGGTTCACTATAGTTTAATGTTGAAATAAGGCAATATCTTTTTTAAAATCTGCAATTTTCTCTGAAAATGTCTATGGTAGCATATAATTATTATAATCATATATTTAGAATGCTTGGTTTATGCTCGAATTTTTATTTACATTGATCACCATATACTTTTCCTGTGGTCGAGCAATTCGTGAATGAAAATGACAAGTCTATATCGGCACTGAAAGAGTTAAAGACCGATTTTGTCCGTTACTGTCATGAATATCTTTTGTCTTACATTCAGGTTGCAACATCACTCCGTCATTACCTGAATCAGATCACAGCGTTGCTTTCTTTTGCCACCCATCCTCTCGCACAGCACATCGTAAAACCAGAGGACTCCCCTGTGTTTGCAAAGGAGACACAGGTATTAGATCTTTAGAATTTAGGAGACCCTGTGCCCCCCCAAAAAGGGGCCTACATGTCAAGCGGTTGGTACAATGATTCTGATTTTGTCATTACGATAAAACAAGAATTATTATAACAGCTATAATAAGTTTGCATATTCATGTATGTATGATGTTAACTAACTACTATAATGTAGGAGTATTACGATGTTTGATATCATAAAACAACGTTTATAAGAAGAAACCTCAAGATCAGAGTTCTTGATCTTGCATCAAGATCAGAATTCTTGATCTTACATCAGAGATACACATGTACATGTATCATTTTTAAATCATTTCAGTGTTGCCTTCTGAAAACTATCATTGTCTTTTGATTTTCACAGCAGGCACTTGTACAAGGATGTGCATCTGATGATGAGTTAAGAAATTCTTACATGGAATCCTTGGAATCCAGTACAAGTACTGCATCAAGATCAAAAATGATTCGACTGATGAATGGACTACCAGGAACAGGAAAGACCACATTCTTGCATCGTCTTGTTAGATGGATCACTAAGAAACACAAGGTTATCCCAAAGGTAGGAGAAATTATAGATATATTGACTGCTATGAGAGGCATAGTTGTTTTTATATAGGCTCAAGGTGACCTTACATCCTGCTATGACCCGAGGCTCGCGGAGGGGTCATCAGCAGGATGTAAGGTCCCCGAGAGCCTATAGAAACAGCTGTGCCTCGAATATTGAAGCAGTCAATATATCTTTTATATAGCGAACAAAGCCAGGTAGGAGTCAAAGAATACATGTGCGACTTCCAGTCATAGGGTCCTCACATTTAAAAATCATCATCAAACTGTTAATAAACTAAAAAAATGGAGATAAATCGAGATAGATAGCTGTTCTTCATCGCAAGTAAAATTAATTTATCAACCAAATCGCACTGCGATTATGGTATCCGCGCTCGCACAAAGTAATTTTTTACACGTAAACCAATGGGGATCTCAGCAAAATTTAACTGTGCCCGTGGGCATAGTTCATTTTTGCGGGCATGGTTAAAAACACGACCTCACTTTCAACCAATAAGATGACAGGATTAGGAAAGATTCTTTAAGTAAGGTATATCGTACGGTATAGTGGTCTATAAGCCAATTCATACATGTAATTAGTTCATGGTACAAAGGAACCTGAAATGACCCCAATTTCTACGCGCATGTGCATTTATTTCGGTGGACGCGCTACCTGTTTAACATGTAAAATCATACTGGTGCGTGCATCGTGGTGCGTACAAAATGACAGCGTATAGAGGTCCTGACTAGCACTATTTTCTGGTTCCATTTTACCATATTTTCTCCCTTGTTTTTGCCATGATCTAATTATATAAATATTATAATGTACTGTATCTTGTTATTGGTAAATAAATACAATCAATCAATCAATCAATCAATTGCGCCCGGTACAAATGACCTTTATCTGCACATGGGCAAATTGTAATTAAGATCTGGCTTATTGAATTCATTGAATGGATTTGAATCCCAGCCAGGCACTATTATACTATTAATACATGGTTGGAAGTGCGTTAGTGCGATCTGGCAACACAAAGGTTTTTATCGTGGTGTACTATACGCACGAGGAGCAAGCCGTGTTTGACACCACGATAAAAACCTGCGTGTTGCCAGATCGCACTAATGCACAAACTCACAACCTTGTATTAATAGTTTTATAAAACGGGTCGTCAATATGATTATGAAGTCTATAAAAATGGTTACGAACCCCATAGAAACGCCAAGAGTCGCAGTCATGGAGGCTGCCATTTGTTTTCCTGGATGACATCACTAGAAGCGCAGCCAACAAAAGACATGCGCGTTTCAGTACGCGCATGTAATCCCTGCGCTAAAATGACAAACTAAGCGATTTCATTGCGTTTTAAGTTTGCACGCACCAGAGGTACGTGCACACGCGGCTCATCCGTGGTTTACAGCAATTTTGCCGTATGTTATCACTTTTTTTTTGCACGGTCACGTGGTGTTATTTGATTAATCAGGATGGCTGCATTCTAGAACCCGTTTTATAATGTCCTTTGGCAAAATATTAATCTACATTTGCCACTCTCCACCTAGGTGTAATTAGATACCTGATATTATGTTGCTCCGCTATGACCAGGGCATTAAACAGATCACTATGATAAATCAGGGGGTTCCAAATGTAGCCAGGATTTTATTAATTCACGCATCCTAAAGCTACACATGCCATTATGCTATGCACACACAAGGTACAGTGTACAGCATTTTTGCACAATGTAGTACAACACGTTCTGTTCGATTGATGTGAAAGGTGACCAAGCACATTGAATTAAGAAATAATATATTTTCATCTTTTTTTGTAAAATTATTTATATTCACACTGAGGAGTCGGATGCAAAATATAGGTTTGCTTTCATTTAGCACATGTGAAAAGTTTTACACAGGTATCGATATTGACTTGGAAAAAAGAATGTGCCTAAATTACTGAATTCAATTACTTTTGACCTCTTCAAGTTTTTGGGTCTCTGCATCATGAATTTGCAGCGGAATAAACTGTACAATTGTTGCATTTCTTGCAGACTTCGAAGAACCCTTACAAGCTGCTGGTCTGTGCTCCTACTAGTCAGTCATTAGATGTGTTACTGAGAAAGATCTGGGAGTCATTGATAAAGCACATGCAGAATGGAGAGACGGGTAGTCCAAGAGATGCTTTGAGTAAGTAATTTGTTTTCAATTTTGATACGGTGTATTCCAAAGGTATGGTCGTGCTTCGACAGACCACCTTGATATCGTCAGAATTTTCCTTATTATTTATTCTTTATTTATATTTTATCTTTCTCCCACTTTCTTGTGGAAACGATTTTTCAAAATCGGTTCAGTCAATTTTCTTTAATTTTTTGTCAGTTATCAGGCCCTATCAGATCAAGTTCCTGTAATAACCATTCATTCCCGTAATAACCATTCAACCATTCATGGATGTCCTTTTTGTTGACAAACTGACGATATGACAACTGTGGTCTTTTACAACTATGGTCTCAAACTGTGATTTGAGAATCCCGTTTTTTCGTTTACGTGTTATCTCTATGGGAAATATTTTGGTATATTGGTCAAAGCACTTGCCTCCCATTCCGGTGACCCAGGTTCGATACCCGGTGGTCCATAATTTTTTTTTTTGCTTCTTTTTGCCTTTCATTTTACCATCCTCTTCGACTATTATAATATAAACAATCACAAACTATGTAATAAACTGCCTTATTTTACATGTTATGTCTGTTATAAAGTAGTGTGCAGTAGTTTGTGTACAACCCTATGGAAATTTTGATTCCCTGTTGTGTATTAGAGTTATGGGGTTTATCTCCCAAGTATCCTGCAATATCAAATAGTCCTATTTGATATCACAATTTCTCAAAATTGGCTTAGTCAGTTATCTTCAAATTTTGGTCAGTCATCAGTCCTAATAAGGTCAAGTTCCCGCATATTTTTCAAGGTCATCAAATTATTGTGACGTCATCCAGGCGCCTTTTTGTAGAAATCAACTTATGGTCGTATCTTCTTCACGAAATGTAATTTCTCTTTCATATTTGGCATGGCTAAGGTCAATGTCATTTCAGTCATGGTCATCACCATTATCATCATCATCATCACCATTATCATCATCATCATCATCATCATCATCATCATCATCATCATTATATCATCATCATCATCATCACCATCATCATGATTATCATCAACATTATCATCATCACTGTCTTGATATTCATAATGATGATGATGATGATTATCATCAACATCATCATCATCACTGTCATATAATGATGATCATCATGATTATCATCAACATCATTATCATCATCACTGTCATGATGATATTCATGATGATGATCATGATTATCATCAACATCATTATCATCATCACTGTCATGATATAATGATGATGATGTTGATGATATAATATCATCACTGCCCTGATCATCATTGCTATTATTATATCATCACCATCATTATATCATCTTCATCATGATAATCATCACCATTATCATCATCACCATAATCATCATGAGCATAATCATCACCATCTTACCATCTTTGTCGTCGACCCTATCACGATTACTATCTTTCCCAATCATCATCATATCTTACAAAACAATTTACCAGTTCAAGACAGACCACCTAATTCGTCTTCATTGACAAATTAAATTTCTTGTTTTTTTAATTATTTTTGTTATTATTATTGTTGTTGTTGCCTTTGTTATTATTTTTACTGTTATTGTTATTATTATTATTACTATCAATAGTAGCAGTAGTAGTATCGTCTCACAGGTTTATTCAAATTCAAATTTGTATTTATTTCATTTCCAACAGACAGAGAAGACAATGGCATTACAGATATTGTTACAGAAAATATGAAAAATATATGTACAAATTCAATTTACCTTGATTAGTGTAGAAGTGCACTGTACATATACATGTAAATACATTATTATAATGAATTATTAATAGAGATTCTTAATTTCTGAGGAAATGTGGGGGACCCACTAAAAAGCAGTGCTTGTAATTTGTGGATCCCCCAGGGAAAATAAATTTGTTTCTAATTGTGCCTACGAAGACTTGGAAAACACAAAACAGTGTTACAGAACAAAAAATGTCTATTTTACGGATTCTCAACCTTTTTCCTCTCTTCTGTAGAGCACATTGTAGATGGTGTCGGGATCGTCAGGGTTGGTATAGCAGAGGAAGCTGATTACCGCCTTACAGAATTTCTTCTCACGACTGTCATGGCAAGAATGAGAGAGCAAGGATCCCCCTGTAAGTTTCTTGACCCTGGGTTTTGAACTTCATCACAAATAATACATGCCCAGTTTCTACAACAAATTTGCTCCCAGCCAAACGAAGTGATTTTTATAGCTTAAATCAATTTTTGTTACTTGTTGAACAAGCTACTCACCAATCTGACGATTGTTACTACATGTGTGAAAAGTGGACCAGTTCGCAAAATTACAAAAAGGCCCATTTAATCTTGTTGATTTTGATTAACTAATTTTTATTATTGGTTCAGTTCGTCTTCTGAAGTGGAATTTTATTTTTTAAGTGGCCAAAAATGAATATTGAGCAAATTGTCCAGTCCCTGTTGCTGCAATTAAAAGGTGTAATTTTAATGAAATAATTGATTAAATTAGCACATTGCAAACCTTAAAACAGAAAGTCGTTTCCTCTTCTGTGTTAGATGAAAAGCTGTCGGAAGATGACCTTCAAACTAAAATTCTTCAGCAAGCTGATATCGTGGGATGCACACTGGAAGATTGTGGATTGGAGGTAAACAATTCTACTTCTCATTCCGATACCATTTACCTAATTGGTGGGACTAAAAACCAAAAGAATAGTGCTACCTATGCAGGGGCTTGAACCCTTGACTTTTGCATCTTCACTGAAGTGTTTAAACCATTTGACTATGACTTCTCTTTTATCCCCATTATGGATCTATTGCAATGCTTGCATACTATGGTACAGTCAAATGAAAATGAAAATATACCTAAGACTGTACCACATAAATATTTATCTTCTTCATCCTCCTCTCTTTCTATCTATATTTTTTTCTACTCTGTCTTCTTCTTTCTTAATGGGATATTTGAAAGTTTTATTTAGTATTATTATGCATGTTTTATGGTTATATATTCTAGTTATTTTTACTCTGATCGTTTTATTGTTTTGTACATATGACTTTGTAAATTGAGCAATTTCAGCTGTCTAGCTATTTGCAATAAACTGAATCAAATGAATAAACAAAGGACGGTTAGCTTAAAGTGTACCAATAGCTCCCAAAAATAGTTTTTTCTGTAAAGGGATCCATGTCGCTATACTACGTTCAAAGTATGAGCTTCAGAATTAATTTCTATATTAAAAGATAGTGCAAGCTTGCATACTCTCTGAATAAACTTTACGGTGACTTATGAGTAGACCAGTCAATGCACCCATATGTGCTTGAACAATGTAGGGCCCGCGCGGTACCTAAGTCGGAGTTGGGTTCCGCTCAAGGGAGTTTTATGTTTGCCTTTATTTTCTTCATATTCCTTCATATTCATACTCTGTTAACCCATAGAAGGTGGGTTTGGGGGTTAATTTTATACATTCTAGCTGTATACTATTTTTTTTCACGTGATTAGTACACTTTAACCCCAGGTATAGATGAGGCCCATTCTATAACCCTATTAATTTGGCAAATGTAAAAAGGGAACAATGTAAGATCAAGGCCTGTGAAGGTGTAATCTCTTCTGTACAGGATTATACTTGTAATCAAGTTTTAAATGAAGTGTTGACAGTGTGAATTCATGTAGGATGTGACATTCTGTTTTTCTGCTTCAAAGGGAAGGGAAAGTAGAAATTTTTTATTTCCTGCCTATTTTTTGTCTTTTATATGCAGATCGTTAGACGGAGTTTGGAAGGCAATGTGTTTGCTCTCGTTGTGGACGATGTAAGTATTTGGATCCTAGTCTACAATGCTATCAAAAGTGAGATTATTTCAAGACCAACCTAACCTAATCTTTTTTTGACTATCAGTTCACAAATATATGGAAATAAAAACACACTTTGAGTGCCACTTACAGTTATGTTCAATATTGAAAAAAACAAAAAACAGTAGGGAAATGGTCACCACAACATTTTGCAACTTGTAAAATCTGAACCTGTCATACATGTATGTTTTGATTGCCGCTGTCTCTCATGAAATCTCATCACACTTCAAGAAGTATGTACAGTGTAAAAAAGAAACAAGTGAAGAACACCAAGTCAGAAATATCTGTGACCAGAAACTCCCCCATAATGTTGAACCCATTGCCTAATGTACCCGGATGAGCCCCGTTTTAAATTTATCGGAATGAGAGATTTTAGTTTGGAAGGCAGTTTGGGCCCCATATTAAATTTATCGGAATTAGAGATTTTAGTTTGGAAGGCAGTTTGGGCCCCGTATTAAATTTATCGGAATTAGAGATTTTAGTTTGGAAGGCAGTTTGGGCCCCGTATTAAATTTATCGGAATTAGAGATTTTAGTTTGGAAGGCAGTTTGGGCCCTGT
Organism: Heliocidaris erythrogramma; assembly: GCA_025617745.1. Lineage (NCBI taxonomy): Eukaryota > Metazoa > Echinodermata > Echinoidea > Camarodonta > Echinometridae > Heliocidaris > Heliocidaris erythrogramma. The sequence goes on along the minus strand of CM046873.1, from coordinate 15,609,247 downwards.
AGTAAAGTTATCGGAATGAGAGATTTCAGTAGTGAACAGGTTATCAGCTATTTCGCTGCATGAAATTTCTGTGCTTTGCATGGGTCAATAATAATAATAATAATAATAATAGTTACATTTCTATAGTGCTTAATATTGCATTTGTATCCACTGGTCACTAGATTAGGTTGCTTCGTGGGGAGCATTCCTAAGCCAGGCACCATTAAACCTTTTCCATGATTACAATAAAGGGCTGGTCCCATTTGTCTGAGAACGATAACGATCACAAGATTTTCAATTAAAGGTACACCTTTCTATAATAATAATAATAAACAAGCATTTATCAAGCGCCATCAATTTAGTAAACTATTCCGAGGCGCTGTATATTATTACCCCGGTCATTGGATTCTGGCACGCCCGCACACAGTGTATGCACATTCTCCACTCCCTGGGGAGCATTCCAGCCAGTCGCCTGTTAGGCGCACACATGCTAAGCAAAGGACATTACCATTCGCCATCCTACCGGGTACCCATTTAACACCTGGGTGGAGAGTGGCAAATGTAGATTAACGTCTTGCCAAAGGACGCTAGTGCTGCGGTGGGATTCGAACCCCAGACCTCGTGGTTCACAGTCCGGGGACTTATCCACTGATCCACAACACCTCTACCTCTATATGTTGAGTACGTGTGAGTATGCTCGTGAGTGTTAATAGTCGGGCAGCTATAGGGTGTACCTTTAATAAAAATATCATCAAATTGTCATCAGAAAAATGTGACCTGCCCTTAAGCATTATTAAAGTTTATTTAAGTGAAGATAAACATGTTTATTGGACATGAGCACATTGGACATGAGGACACAAGTGTAATAAGCTTTCTAATGGAGGTTTAAACTATGGGTTTGAATAAACCTTTGAGTCAAAGTTGCTTGTTTTACATAAACATTGTAGCTTGTTCTGTACAGCGCACTACATGTATGTTTCTTTTGTTTGTAGGCTAGCCATTGCTTAGAGACTGAGATGCTCCTTGCCCTACAGTGTAAAACCAAGCGTGTTTTCATGGCTGGCAATCAGGAACAGGGCATTGTTCACATCCGCTCAAAGGTATGTATTGGCCCGATGATGTGATGTTGACATTGACGGTAGTGTTTGTAATTGATGCCAGGGAGTGATAGTGAAGCAGTTTTGTTTTTGTGACATTTTATTTTATCTTTTGATCCAGAATGCTCTGAAATACAAATAATACAAGAGCAGAAAGTGTCAAAATCACTTGAAATTGTAGTCCGTTGCAGTACATTGTGCCGCTCATAAATAAGAGCAGTTTAATCGAAAATAATCATTGATGTCTTTCAGTTGGCTACGCGGAGTGAAATTTATAACTCTTTTCTTGTAGAAATTCTAAATTTCTTGTTGAATTTTAGAAATTTTCATTGACATTGGTTCCTAAATATACATTTTGTTGTTTTTTTAGCTACGAAAGATTGGAAAATACAAATAATTGGTGCCAGTTTGAGGAGGATAAGATGATTCATTTAGACCTTTACAAACTTCCATGGGTTAATTAAGGAGGTGATGTTTATTATGTGTGAATCATTGAACCATATCGAAGGTTACATGCACAGTAGTTTGGCTAAAAAGTTATGCTTAGATACTCTTTACCTTTTGCTTCAACCTGATCTTTCCTCGCTGAGATCTGAGACCCCACTCCCTAGTGAAAAGCTGAATCTGATAAGACGGGACGGGAGTTGGACATGTAATTTCCTATTAATATACATGTACTTCTAAACCAAGAATAAAAATGACAGTTTTACCAAAGCCATGGAGGTGTCGTGGTTTAGTGGTTCATTCACTTGACTCTAAATCAAAAGGTTGAGGGTTCAAATCCCAGCCTAGCACTAACATCCTTTGCAAGACATTAATCCACATTTGCCACTCTCCACCCAGGTGTACATGGGTACCCGCTGAAGCGCTACGTATTTGGCCGCCAAGCTACATGTATGACGGGTAATAATGTTGCAGCGCCAGGAGCTTCATAGACACGAGCGCTATACAAGACCGCTATTACTATGAGCTTCCAACACTGGTCAACTTACTTTCCATCTCATTATTTCTTACCCAGGAGTCCAAGAATCTAGACTTTGGCCGTTCCATGCTGGAGAGACTGGCTGAGAACTTTGAGTTGCAGGACAGACGCGTCCATCGATGGGAGACTCAGTACCGCATGAAGGAAGAGATTGCAAAATTTCCTTCCTCCTATTTCTACTTGCACAGACTCAAGACCCGAAATACGTAAGTACATTGACACGAAGCCCTTGTTTTATTCCATTCGTCACTGCAGAGGCGTATGAATACATTGGTGACAATGAAAATGAAAATTTATGGTATAACATACAATGTAAAGGTGTATGCTGTTTTGACAATTCCTTTGCTGTCAGTTTCTAGTACTAGTGAAATTCCCACTTTCAAAGTTAGACCCAGTACTGCACGTACTCCTAACAGTAATCCGAGCACTTAGCCTAACCTGTAGCCTAACCTTAAAGATAAAGTTGAGTTATGGTCATTTGATTACATTTTGAAAAAATTACATCGGTGTTGATTATTTTGGTTGGAGTGTAGGGATGTACAACTTTTAACCCTCAATAGCCCGGGGGTCAAATTCACTTAGCTATCTTTTAGATTATATGACAAGCTACAAAAATGCCAAATTTGAATGCATTTTCTCCATAAATGGGGGGAAAACTGAAGAGAATTCCTTGAAAAAATTTGCATATTTGCATAATGAAATAAGAAAAACAATGTATATCATAAATTTGACTATGGATTCTTGCACAATACATGATGAGATACGAAACCCCAAGTTTGGTCGCAATCGGTCTATAAATGGCCGAGATCTGGGGGGGAGCCAAATTAGCCCCCCCCCCCCCCCCACCGGGCAGTTTCAAAATAGCCCAGGCTATATAGGGTTAACATTTATTTGTGCGATATCAAACCAGTGGTAATAATCTAATAATCACTGATTTTCTGCAGGCATCCACCATTCTTTCTGCATCCGTATGTCATCTTTGATGTAGCTGATGGCAAAGAATCTCATAGCCAAGAGTAAGTATCTGTTTCAATTATGATAATTATAATGTAGGTTTTTCTACTCATTTTCGTCAACTCTTCATTCATTTTCATCTATTTTCAGTTCAATTTCGTCAGGAGAAGCTGACTGCATTCAAATCCTCAGTTCAGTTTCGTCAAATTGTCAATCATATTCGCTTTTTGTTAATCAAATTTAAAAATTAATCATTGAAATTTGTCAATTGTTACTGAAATTCATCTCTGCCGCGAGTTAGGAATGTTAGGACCAAATTCGTCATTTTGTCACGCAAAGTCAATATTTTGTCGTTCAAATTCGTCAAGTGTTATATGGCCTTTATAATTAAGGTAGACCAGCTATTGAACCATTGTTTTTTACTTTCTTGTAATAATTGTACCCATTATTGTACTCATTGTCTTGCAATCACACACCAACAACGAGGACATGTGTTTCATGTATGATAAAAGCGACATAAATGTGATGAGTAAAAATGATCCGATTATGGCAGTTATTACAGCATTATACCACATATCGGGAGACGGTTTTGAGTGAAAATTAGACGGAAATGAATGCAAAGGTTACGGTACGGTAGACAAAATTGATTTTGCTGTCTCATGCTCAGCTACTGTGATCAATGAATTTGAATAAGCCAGTTCGGGGTTAGCGCATGGTACAAATGACCCCAAATATCCACAGATATTTTAGACATGGAGGGTCCCTTTATGTGCAGTTCAGAAAAATAACTCTGGGAGTAATAGAGGTGCCTCATGAATAGCTTTTGTTTCCCCCTTTAAAAAGAATACTTCCACCTGGATATCATGGAATGCACCATTAGTGCATAATTGAATAATGATTACATGACATTCATGAGCACATATCGAATATTAGTGTCAGTGGGTTTTAGAATTTGGTACAGATGACCTTTATCTGCTCATGCTCAGATTGCATCTCCGAAGTGGCTTATTGCAATTTACAAAATCATATGACAAAGCACGAAACTGAATGATGATGTTTCAAAATTGATCAACCAAAGACGAAATTGAAACGAGCATTCACACATTCCACAGTGTCGGGGTACATGTATGAACTCAATACTTGGTGCTAGTATGTATCACCTTAGGGAGACGATCTATTTAGATTTCCGGGTACGTAGGTCAAAGGTCACAGAGGTCAATTTCTGAAATGTCAGGTGTTAGCCTCGTTCTCGCGATAAATCAAGAACCATTTGAGGTATGAACTTCAAACTTTGTACTACATGTAGTATGTATCACCATAGGAAGATGATCTGATTAGATTTTGGGGTACGTAGGTCAAAGGTGACAGGTCATAGAGGTCATTATAAGTGAAATACATGTTTTTTAGCTTTGTTATCACCATACATGTATCTCAATTATTTTGTATTCATGACTAGGAGGAGATAAAGTGAAATCAGACTTTTGGGTTCTAAGGTGCATGGTCAAATGCCAAAGAGGTCAATTAACATGTAATTGTTGGCTTTTTATTCTGGTTATCACAGTATTTCAAGAACAGTTTGAGCTATCAACTGAATTTAGGCGGAGGCATATTAGGAGACGCAGTCGCATTCATCTTGTTATTATTACTATTAGTACATGTATTATTGTTATTATTATCATTATAATCCTGGTCAGCTGTTTCAGTAACAATGAGAGGTGCATCATGGTTTAGGGTTGTACATCCGTCTGTTCTTTCCATTTTTTTTGTCGCCGCAATGACTTGAGACCCTTGGGACAGACTAAATAAACGGTTTATAAAATGACTTGAATCGAGTGAAGGTTCATGAGTTCAGAGGTCATCGGTCATAGGATCATTAGTTCATTGAACATATACATGGGCATATTGGAGATATACTCGCATTTATCTTGTGTAGAGCAAGATTTCACTATAAAGGATGGGGGTCAATTTGACACCCCCCTGACTTTCCTCCAAAATCTTGGACGTAGAAGCTCTGATGGATACAAAATTGTCATGGACATTGACACACATGTAGAGACCTGTAAAGAGTACAAATGCATGATTTTTTTTTCTACAAAACATTACTTACCGGGTATTCATTTTTGTAATATTATGTATGCCTCATTTATGTAAATTAGATTTGTTCCACTTTGGCCCAGCATGTGAAAGCTAAAAGTAAAGACTTTGCAACAGGTGGTCTCATTTTCTTGTACTTTGACTCAGGAGTTGGATGACATGTGAAGAAAAAAGGTCATCAACAGGTATTTTGAAATATACATGTACGTGGAGAGTGTTTTTGGAACTTGTCATACACTTGCAGGATCAAATTATATTATTTGTTCTTCTTTGTAATTCTACATGATTTGCAAAATGAAAAAAATTATGGAAAAAAAATAATAACAATAATGATTCTCATTCTTGTGAAATTAATCCTTTTTCACACATAGGTCAGTAATCAACACCTCGGAGGTTGCGTTCATCGGTGCTTTGGTTTCCATTCTCCCCAAAAAAACCTTCAGCCTGGGCATAATCACCCCATCCGCTGGACAAAAGGGCAGACTATTAGAAAGACTCCAAGGGTGAGGTTGATAACAAATACAGACTATGCTTTATAATAATAATAATAATAATACGTGCTATTTCTAAAGCGCCATTATCCATTTTAGTTAAATGCTCAAGGCGCTTCAGAGCAATGAATTGAAAAGAAGTTGACGAGACAAAAAGTGAGATGTCTGTGTTCAATAAGCACCATTGAATAAATATGTCTTTAGGTTGCCCTTGAAGGAGCTCAAAGAATTTGATTTTTTGATATTATTAGGAAGAGCGTTCCACAGAACGGGCCCCGCATGAGCAAAGGCCCGATCCCCCCACTTTTTCCTAGACAATGGAACCTGCAGTAAATTTGTATCAGATGAGCGTAGGGTACGTGAAGGAACGTATTTATGTAACAAATCCAAATTATATATTATCTAAGAGAAGGTTGAATTCTGGGATAGGTGAAATATAATTTGTGAGATTTCTCATTCCTCGTATGTCAGTTTGGAAGAACATCATATAAGAAATGTCCCCTGGGGGTGTTCCATAAAGCTGTTTCATAAAGCTGTTCGTGAAGTTACGCATGACTTTACGAATGACTTAAATATGACGAGCAAAATGGGATGCTCAATCTTTTTTAACTGCATTACCTAAAGTTGAACTGTGCAGATGTAGATTAACATTCTTATCATTACAAACATTTTAATGCAAAGTAAATTTTTTGCCATAATTTAATTGAGGTTATTGGAAATACAGTCACACTTTGTTAAAACATCAGGAAAAACTTTGGGCATCCTACATGTATCTGGCACTTCATATTCAAGTCGTTCGTAAAGTCATGTGTAACTTTACAAACAAGTCTATGAAACACCCCCCTGAAACATGACAAGATATAGCTGAAGTGTTTGGGCCGAATATTCATGCCACATGTGTGTTAAGTCCCAAATTATACCCATTTCTGTGTGCAGTGCAATGTGCTTTTACTTGAGATTTAGGTCAGTTTGTATCATTTTGATGATTCCAAAACCACAATATGTACACCAATTCTTACATGTATGTAGACATGTCATTGATCAATTTTTCCCAATTGCTGCGAGACAGTTTTTTTCACAATAAAATCACATGATCAGAACTCAAATTTATTTTAAATACATTATTTTACTACCAAATTTGGAATCAGTCATGCACGTTCATGCTCACTGTGTTATATTCTATTTTGTTTCTCTTTTTAATCGTTATATTATTTGATTGTACCTTATTGCAATATTGTCTTCTGAGTCCAATAGTTGGTCGGGAAGCCGGGGGGGGGGGGGGGGGGGGGCATGTCTCATTGAGGCCTGTACATCATCCGCGTACACTAAAATGGAAATAAAAAGGTACTTTTCAGCATTAGGCGCGTAACCCGGGTTACAAGTTTAGGGTATCCAAAACAGCAAATATCAAGATAAAGGGTATCAAATTCAGAAGTAATAAGAAGAAGATCCGCGTAAAGGGTATAAAAATCAGAGATGTTGGACAGGTTCAACTGTTTATTGTATCAAAACTACTCCTACAGCAATCCCTGTTTAGGGTGCTTTTCAGAAAGTGAATCTACACGGATGATGTACAGGTCTCAATAAGACATGCCCCAAGTCTGCTTTCTCCTTGATAATGATTAATAGGAGCGCAGAGGATAAGAAGGGTAGGGAGAATGGGAGGAAAATGTCTCCAATGAAGCTACTCTCCTTCTACCTTAAGAAAGATCATGGGGAGATAAAAAATATGTGTCAAAGCTCCTCGGTCATGGGAAATATGCTAGACTAGATGACTGCAAGAGAGAGAAAAAAAAAACACACCTAAGGACAAGTTTTTCTCATGAATATTTTCTCTTGTGTGCACCTTGAACACCCTTTTTGGATGGATATGTGGCAGATCATAAGTTTTTGTATAATTTTTTTTTAAATGATTAAAAAAAAAAAGAATTCTATGGACCTGATGGAACCATCTGGAAGATGAAAAGCGGTCCAGAGTGAAAGCTCAAGAATATTTAAAAAAGGAAAGAGATGATCTTAAAGTAAGAAAAATATGAACATTGCATACAATATGGTTCTTGAAAATCTTATTATGGAAGTAAAAAGAAAACTCCTAGAAGTGTTTGTAATGCATTGTGGCCAATTTTATTTTCTCTCCTTGAATTTTAGGTGGATTCCTCCGTCTTTATCAGGAGTATACAATGCCGCATCAAAACAAAAAAAAATATTAAAGATGCAGAGTGTGCATTCTCAGACAGATAGGGTTGCTGTGACAACCGGCTGAGGATGCCCACCCTTCACAGTGATGCAACCAATGACAATTTAAGATAATAATGACAAGTATATTATGCACGTATATATACATGTATATTCCAGGAAGCATATTGAGGGGCTGCATATTGGAACCCCAACAGAGTTCTATGGCTTGGCGAAAGATGTCATCATCCTGTGTTGCACCAGTACATCCTCAAGGACTTGTGATGACAATGGGTGAGTCATTGTCCAGTTAAAATGGCATTAAACTGGTAAAACTTAAACAGCGCCATCTTACAGTGACTGCTAAATTAAGATTGTAATTTGAAAATTAATTGCATTTTATTTTGAATTTGACAAACCGCTTGTTTGGATAAAAGGCATATTTTATATTTCAAACTATTATTTTTGACTTTGCAAATGTGGAAAATTGTGTGCAGGTACGTTCTAAGCTTTTACAAACTATAATGGGGCATGATGGGAAAATGAGAGGCATTTTTAGCTCACCTGAGCCTATGGCTCGAGTGAGCTATTGCGATGGAAATTTGTCCGTCGTCCGTCGTGCGTCGTGCATCGTGCGTCGTCCGTTAACTTTTTACATTTTCATCTTCTTCTCCAAAACCCATGATCGGAATTCAACCAAACTTGGTAGGAATCATCCTTAGGGGTAGGGGACCCAAAGTTGCTAAAATGGTACATGTGGCCCCCAGGGGGGCCCAGGGGGAGGGCCCCCAATTGTAAAAGCTATGTAAATTTCAAACATCTTCTTCTCCAGAACCAGGCATAGCTCAGACTTGGTATTTTGTATGGTGATACCTCTATAGATGAAGAATGAATGTTGTTCATGAAATTTCTCTGAGTGGCCCTATAGGGGCCCTGTGGGGGTAACATACTGGAGGGGGGGGGGGGGGGGGGCGCTGCCAGGCAAAATGTACATTCTGATCTTCTCCAAAACACATGATCGGAATTCAACCAAACTTGGTAGGAATCATCCTTAGGGGTAGGGGACCCAAAATTGCTAAAATGGTACATGTGGCCCCTAGGGGGCCCAGGGGGAGGGCCCCCAATTGTAAAAGCTATGTAAATTTCAAACATCTTCTTCTCCAGAACCAGGCATAGCTCAGACTTGGTATTGTGTATGGAGATACCTCTATAGATGAAGAATGAATGTTCATGAAATTTCTCTGAGTGGCCCTGTAGGGGCCCTGTGGGGGTAACATACTGGAGGGGGGGGGAGGGGGGGGGCGCTGCCAGGCAAAATGTACATTCTGATCTTCTCCAAAACACATGATCGGAATTCAACCAAACTTGGTAGGAATCATCCTTAGGGGTAGGGGATCCAAAGGTGCTAAAATGGTACATTTGGCCCCCAGGGGGGCCCAGGGGGAGAGCCCCCAAGTGTAAAAGCTATGTAAATTTCAAACATCTTCTCCAGAACCAGGAATAGCTCAGACTTGGTATTGTGTATGGAGATTTTTTTCTGGGTGGCCCTATAGGGGGTCTGTGGGGGTACCATACTGGAGGGGGGGGGGGGGGGGGGGGGGGGGGCTGGGGCAAGTTATCCGCCATCCATAAACTTTTTACATTTTCAGCTTCTCCAAAACCCATGATTGGAATTTAACCGAACTTGGTAGGAAGCTCAGACTTGGTATTGTGTATAGAGATACTTCTATAGATGAAGAATGAAAGTTGTTCATGTGCTAGAGAGAACATGCACCAGATGTAAATTGTTCCACCTCAGGTGAGCGTCGTGCTCCCTGGGGCTCTTGTTTCAATTCCTGTTAAAAGATTAGGAGCTTCAGTTACCGCAACATGTACCTACAGTAACATGTGCCTACATTTGTCAAAAGGATGCAGGGGCAGATCCAGTATTGTCAGAAAGAGGAGCAGGGGGTGGGAGGACTTTTTTCCAGGAATTATTTTCCATCAAAAGAAAATATATTAGAAAAAAAAAATTGTTTCTCTGGAATATGACTCGGAAATGTACTGTAGATGGTGCTCCCAAGGTCCAAAAGGCAAGGGTTGATGAACTTTTTGCCTGGAAATATGTTTAGCACTAATAAGCCCCCCCCCCTCGACTCCACAGAGGTTTGTACAATTATGCACAAAACAACTGCACATTATTTTTATCCATAACAGCCTTGTATGCTAATGTACAACCTGGCCAGGATTTTAATTATTTTTCACCTCTCAATTGTTTGATGTTCCACTCAGAAAGATAAAAACCTTAATATGTTGAAAGCTGAATTCTCTTATTCCCATAGGCTTAATACAGGGACCGTAAAGTTCCCGTAGGCAATGGGTGAGTGGGAATTCTGCTATTTATCAACTAAACTCAAAGGCCCGAATTCACAAAGGAAACCATGGGCAAGGTTTAAACCTCCGTAAGCGTACTGGAATAAGCGTACATAAGCGCTCAAAGAAAATATATGATTGGATCGGATTCTGTGCGCACGTACGTTTAAAAAACCCAGGAGGGGGTTTAAACCATGGTTTAAAGGAGAATTAACACCTGATTACAAATTTACTTATATTGGAAGGTGTAATATATTCCTACTTATTGGCCTAAATCATTTTCTAATAAGATATCAGAAAAGGGTATAAATAAAGATATTCCAACACCCGGTATCGTCTCGTACTCATTTACATGGGGGCTGCCATTTTCTTGCTGATTTGGAGTTGTACATGAACCATTGAGAAATGTTCCAGTCAGGAAGATATTTTGAATCTAAATCCTAAATTGATTTTCTTCATTACCTAAAATCCCATATGTGACGAAAAATATAAAGTGGGTGTTTACATGTATTATAAAAATTAAATCTTTATAATGATACTTTTAAATTGTCTGGTTTTGCTTAACAAAAATCTATTTTCTTGGGTTTGCCAAACAGAGCAGAACATAATATATGCAGCATGCATTCCGACTTTTCAAGTCCATTATCCGAAAGCAGGTGAATGCATAGTTTGCCGCTATGGATGCTCAGGGAAGAAGCATCCATAAAATTTGAATTAATTTGCTCCGTCCCATACGTCCAGTATCGAGAAAATAGATTTCTATTAAGCGAATATTGATTTTCAACAGAAATATATAAGGAAATCTTCAGTTTAAAAATAAATTGACATATCTATTCTATATTTTTAATCTCAAATGGGTTTTTAATTTTGAAAAAGGCAATTGAGCATTTGGATTAAGAAAATCTTCTTGTACACATAAACAAAATGGCAGCCCCCATGTGCTGCTAGCAGACGATACATATTGCTAGCAGATGGTAAATTTTGCTCAGAAAATCTTGATTCGTATCGATCTCGTATATTTTGACGCGAAGCCATATAGTCTAACAAGTAGGAATAAATAACACCTTTGAACACTATCGTCTTTATTTTTGAGCGTAATTCTCCTTTAAACCATGGTTTAAACCAAACCTACTTTGTGAATTCGGGCCAAGGAAATCTGACGAGAAGGTCGGGGGGGGGGGGGGGTCTCACCTCAAGTATACCTGATCTTTTCTACATGTATATATATCCTCTCTAAGAAATCCAACTGTTTGATATGTATTCATTTACATGTACATGTATTTCCTTTTTTTTCAGATTTGTGATGAACAAACGGGTCCTGAATCTAGCTTTGACACGTGCCAAACTCAGCCTCATCATCGTAGGCAACATGAAAAATGTACAGAAGGTACAAACATGACTATTTTTTATGAATTAATTGTTAGTCAACTTGACATTTTATGAACCTAGAGGAATTCTTCCGTCAAAGGTTTTCTGTTGATTTGTGATCCCATGTTGTCTCCAAACAATTTCAGCTTTGTTGCCAAAAATGCAACTGAGCATTTTGCATAATTTGCATAAATCCAAATTGCCACATTTTTACCTTTAACATATTTACCTCTAACATTTTTACCTCTGACATTTTAACCTCTGACATTTTTACCTCTAACATTTTAACCTCTGACATTTTTACTTCTGACATTTTTACCTCTAACATTTCTAACTCTTACATTTTTACCTTTGACATTTCTACCTCTGACATTTTTACCTCTTACATTTTTACCTCTTACATTTTTACCTCTAACATTTTAACCTCTGACATTTTTACCTCTGACATTTTTACCTCGGACATTTTTACCTCTTACAATTTTACCTCTAACATTATTCCCTCTGACATTTTCACCTCCAACATTTTAACCTCTGACATTTTGACAATGTACCTCTAACATTTTTCCCTTTGACATTTCTACCTCTTACATTTTTACCTCAGACATTTTTACCTCCAACATTTTTACTTCTGATATTTTTACCTCTGACATTTTTACCTTTGACATTTTTACCTTTGACATTTTTCCCTTTGACATTTTTCCCTCTGACATTTTAACCGCTGACATTTTTACCTTTGACATTTTCACCTTTGACATTTTTACCTTTGACATTTTTACCTCTGACATTTTTACCTCTGACAATTTTTCCTCCATCATTTTTACTTCTGATATTTTGACCTCTGACATTTTTACCTCAGACATTTTTACCTCTGATATTCTTACCTCTGACAATTTTTCCTCCAACATTTTTACCTCTGATATTTTTACCTCTAACATTTTTACCTCTGACATTTGACCTGACATTTTGACCTCTGACACATTTACCTCTGATAGTTTTACACTGAACCTCTTTTTTTTGGGGGGGGGGAGAGGGATTTTCAGCAAGATTTAGGCAATTTGTTAAAATTTGGATGATTAAGAAATAAATCATAAAAAACAATTATCTTGAACCAACTTAAGATAGACTTCTTGACAGTTTCTTTCCTGATGCACTTGCATGGCCTGTACACAAATATTACTTTTAAATAGATGATTTGAAGGGACACTGGAAAGAAAAAATAGACCTTGAAACATACATGTGCTCAGGAAAGATATTTCAACACTGCCTAACTTAATTAATAGCTATGTCTTTCTGTTGTTTTTTTCCTTGGTTCTCAAGTGCAGGCCTATAAATTTTCTACCGCATCTACTTCTTCTGCCTGTAGTGTTCAGAGGGCTATGTAGACCGAAAATTCTGTCTCTCGTACGTTAGCTCTTCATTTAGAGACAGAAACCGTCAATTCACTCTGCTGTGCAAACCGACTACACGCCGACTGTAGTTGGAAAAATCGCAATAATTTGATGTTTCTTCATATACATGTATCTAGATCTACATATTATTATTGATTTGGTTAGGCCAAGGCTCTACTATTTAAGGAATCGGTTCAACTTACCAAAATGACTGAATAATCCGTTTAAAGCTCGTTTTTCAGGTAATTCAGGGTCTAAGGTTTTCCATTTGAAAATCTTGCAGCCGTATTCAAACTGTTATAGTGTGTAAGTCAATGTGTATACGGTTTGCACGGCAGAATGATACGACCGTTTCTGTCTCTAAGTGAAGAGCTAACGAACGAGAGACAGAATTTTCGGTCTAAGGGCTATGCACCCTATCATGAAGATCTGTATGTAAATTAACAGTTGTGTATTGCAGGCCTACTGGGTTTACACCTTACTCTTTGTGGGAACAAAGGGGAGGGGCATGCTTACACACAATGTGACGGCAGCCTTTTTTGTCGGCTTAGCGCAGGACTCAAACCCATTTGTGTAGTATTTAACATTCAATGCAATTTTATTTTTTAAATGACATTTCTACTCTTTGTCGGGACCCAAGGCTAATTGTAAGGACAAAAGATCCTTGATTATCAAATTTTTCACATTTTATTTTCTGCAGATAAGCAGTGATTGGAAATACTTAATAGATGATGCCACTGGTAGACGGCTTGTCTTCAGGACTGATCACGCTTCTTACAGTGCAGATGCGAAGAACTGCCTCTGTGCAGATGCCAAGAACTGCCACAGTGAAAGCACATCTTCAAAACCAAGTACTTCGAATAGCTGTCCAGAGCCGCGTCCACGCATGTACTCTGTTCCGCCTCCGAGAAATGCCTCTGAAGGAAGGCCTTCATCTAGACATCCAAGTGAAGAGAGACAAGATGGACCTTCTAGAAGAAGTGGAGACAGTTACCATCGCAGACACAACCCAGGTCCTCAGGGTAATCCTGCTCATGGCACTGGTCATGATCCAATGGAGGCAGATGCTGTGATGCCTTCAGGGGTCAACTCATTGCCTACAGGTGGAGACTCTGGTAGCAGATCATCTCTGGCACTTCTGAACAGAGGCAACGTACCTGTGGCTGTAGAAGAACAGCACGTAGCTTATGCTCCAATGGACAACTTTCAAGATCAATCGTCTCAGGCTGTTCAGGGGCCATGGAATGGTGCAGAGCAGACGGGTCCTCCTCCAAGGCAAAGGCATACATCTGGCAATGCTGCATACAGGGGCAACAAGCGAGTGCACTTTGAACCAGTGACAAAGGATTCTGAAAGAGCAGCAAAGCTCCCAAGGCTGATGAACACTGTCCAAAGTGAATCTTCCTCAAGAGGAAGGTTGCTTGGTATCAGTACTTTATCACATGGTCATCCTGGGCCTTCATCCCAAGGCTCTGTTCCATCTCGAAGCATACTGAAGAAACCTGACCAAAGTGTAGCAGCACCAAGTCACAGTTGTCCCCAAGGGGAGGATTTAGCTGTCAGTGGCCACCAAGGGCATCATTACCTAAGGAGCCACAGCAGATCAATTGCAGACGAACCTATCAGCAATGCTTCTGTAACTCCTCAAAGACACAGGAGGAACAGCCAAAGTCATGACTCTAATCTTGATGCAGATGATGGAAAGAATTTACATTTAATTGCCACAGGAATGAGGGACAATGAGAGGATTTCAAGGCAGCAGAAAGGGAAAAATATAGCAGGTCGTATTGTCGGAAAAGCAACATCCCAAAGGTCAAGCAGGAAAAATTCCATTGAGGAGCGTGATAGGAGAGAAAGGAGACCCTCTGGTGAAACCATTGGTGCTAGAACTTCTCAAAGTCAGACTCTTTCAAATGGAAATGGAAACGGAAGGGGCAAAAATCAGAGCCATGAACAGCTTCACCGGCAAGACAGGTCAGATCCTCAGCGACAGTTCCATCAACGACAAACCTATCCTGAAAGACAGGAGTATGGCAGGAGAGAGAGGAGACCATCTGGTGATGCCATTGGCACAGGAACTTCTCGAAGTCAGCCTTTTTCAAATGGAAACAGAATGATACAAGGTCATAGCCATGAACAGCATCAGCAGCAAGACCGTTCAAAACCCAGACAGTCCCGTCAACAACCACAACCCCCTCCAGGAAGACAGGCTCAGCGAATGGTTGGCCTGAACCACCTTGCCAGCAATCCTGTACAGCTTGACCCAAATATGCTGCATAACAGGACAGTTCATGAGGCGTTTGGGGGTCGCTCTACTGCACTCACAACACCACAGCCAAACATCAGAAGGAGGAAACGCTCCAACTCTGTCAAAGACCGACAGAGGGATTATGCAGACTGAATCTTCAATAGTCCAGAGGACAGCATTAACTGAAATGCTATGACTACATTATCTGTGCCACAAATGATGCACAAGCTTGAGGATTTAAATTAATAGTAAACTCGTAGAAAAATATGTCTAGGATTCTTATGCCAACTTTCTTGTATCAGTGTTATTTGCATTTTATGCATATTACAGCTTTAAAACATTGTCATTTTCATGTATGCCAACTCATATTCATCATGGTTGTGATCATATTGAATGTGAGATTTAGAAGTTGTCTTTTTATAAAAAAAAAAAAAATATGGGTAAATTGAGATTATTCAGTTGCCATTTAATGTCTTTGTTAATTTTAAATTGTTTTTAATTTTTTAAATGTGTATTTGTAAATGCTACACAGTGCTCTTCCATTTAGGAATATATATATTTTTTGCTTTATTGCAAGGAGTACTGAATGATGTAGAATTGCTTTCAGAGTCCAAAATGAAAAGCTACTGCCCTCTTAACCCTTTTGTTACCAAAGTGTTACCTTACATGTACTTCATGCCATATTTGATGAGGTCTTTTAAGACATTTATGTTGGAAGAAGAAAATTAGAGTTACTTGTAAGTAGACGTAGCAATCTTTTGATGATGGAAGAAGTTTTGACAGTGGGTCTTCTAGGAGTTTCAAAGAACCAATGTGGGATGTCATGTCACACCACTATTTAACTACAAATTCATGGTAAATCTTTCATTCAGCCGATTTATTTAGGAAACTTAAAAATATTTTAGGAGGGTAGAGCCGTTTGAATGGGTGATATCAGATGAAACTGAAGAACATCAGATATCACAGTAATGAAAAAATGAAGGTGGTGCCAGAGGCATTATGTATTCAGGTTGTCCGTCCATCCTGCTCTCTCATTCTCGTGATAACACAAGAACCACATGAGGTATAAACTTCAAACTTGGTGCTAGTATGTATCACCATAGGAAGACGATCTGATTAGATTTTGGGGTATGTAGGTCAAAGGTCAATGGTCACACGTCAATTTCTGAAATTTCAGGTGTTAGCCTCGTTCTCGCGATAACTCAAGAACCATTTGAGGTATGAACTTCAAACTTGGTATGTATGCATCACCATAGGAAGATGATCTGATTAGATTTTGGCAAATGTAGGTCAAAGGTTATATGTCAAAGAGGTCAATTCTGAAATTGCCAGTGTTAGCTTTGTTCTCGTGATAACTCAAGAAGCATTTCAGGTATGGACTTCAAACTTGGTACTCGTTTGTATCACCACAGGAAGACGACCTGATTAGATTTTGGCGAATGTACATTGTAGGTCAAAGGTTGAATGTAATTATCACAATTTTTCAAGAACAGTTTGAGCCGTCAACTGAATCTAAGCATATAGGAGACGCAGTCGCATTCACCTTGTGTATTAAATGAATGGCAAGTTGGGATACATGATGCAACAAAGGTCCTACGTGTACTCACTTTACCTGTGGGTTATAAGATACAGGGAGGTAAAGTACAATATGCTTTGAGAAATTCCCCCATGTTTTTGAAACTGCTTTCCATATCATATCAACAAAAATACATTTATGCAGTGTAGTATTCAATTGAATCGTGGTTTTCAGCTTGTATGCCAGATATATTGAAGATTTTATTAGGTGTAGGTAGAAGGAAAGAGATAATAAAAGTGATAGATTGTATATTTTAAAGAAAGGTTTATAAAAGACATTGAATAGGAATTGAAAAGGTTCTTGCAAATTGTTGAAATTTTTGGTTTGAGCTGAGTTTCTAAGTGCATGTATTTCATGCAATCAGTCCAAAACATATTATGATGTGTATATGTACAGTATTTTGTAAAGAAGTAATCATTTCTTCCTGTTTATTATGTAAATTATTATCTTACATGTAGTTTCAAAGTAAAGCCCACGGCGACTGCGAACTGATTTTGAAATCGCAATAGCATTCAATGTGGACATTTAAAGAAATAAAATCTTCCTGATTCCGGTTCTGAACAACAATATGAATACCAAAACATAGGAAGTTGGTGTGTTGTCAACCTTCTACGCAGAATAAGGGCCAAATCAGTTTCCAGTCATAGACAATTGTAGGACTGCTCCAACATCATTATGATACAAAGCCGATTTGATCTTTCCTCTGACTAGAAGGCTAGCATTGGGCTATAATTTTTATTTCACTCTATCTATATGACTATTTAGAAACTGATCAAAAATATTTTACGTGTTAAAGTTTTTTATATCAAAATTAATGCAATTGCATTTTCATCTGAAATCAGATCGTAGACCGATTGTGTACGATGGGCTTGATTTTGTATGATATTGCTGAATTATAGTCTGCCTTCTCAGTTAGACTTCATGTAAACTGCAATACTGTAATATATATAATGTCTTGAACCAAATGTACCATATGCTAAAACACATTAACGATTGGACATTGACTGTTTATGTTTTTCCTTGTCTGTTTATTTGTTTGTGTAAATGTATACTATTCAGTCGCGGCTCTACACTGCAATTAACTGCCCAAAAGCTTTCACTCCTTCCTGCCTAATTTGCATAAAATAAACAATTTGTTTACGTAAAACCACTACCGAAGAGTCTCAGCTAAATTGTGAAATCTCGCCCTAGAAACACCAAATGAAAGGAACTAAGTATGTTGAGGGATCCTCGAAATATCTTTTCATAATCATCCGTCGAACGGTTATGTCGGGGAAAAAACGAAGGCAATGCATTCATGAACCCTCTACCGTGTGTAGTCCCACGTATAGCGGTGCATGCAGGATGGTTTCAACTCGAGTGTACGCTAAACAGGGGGCGTGTCTTGTCAGTGATTGTTACCGACAAATTTGCTCTCAGCCAATCAGATTGCAAGGATTTCAGTCTTTTTAACGTTAAGTCTTCGATTTTTGATGGCAGTTTTACACAAAACTACTAACTGTGCAAACTTGAAACTGCTCAGGGAGTGAGACTGGAGTTTAAAGTTTAGCAATATGTCATTTGTTTGTATATTCATTTCGTCCCAGACTTGTGTCGGGAAAAAACAAAACCTCTTTTCTCGGCCCTCTGAAACAGAAAAATACTCAACCGTTTTCAGTGAATATCATCATTACCTAGCTACTATGGAATTTTCATGATATTTAAGGCCCAAATAACGGAGATACAAGAATGTGAATTTTCGAGGATTTCTGCTCCTCACTCAGCGGAGGGCTTTGGTAGCCGTTAAGAATTCAAAAGCTTTGACGACTTTACGAGGAGTTAATTGGGGTGTAGAGCCGCGCCTGTATTTTCTGCCTTTTTCTATTTTGATAAGTCAGACAGTAGCCTACATGTAGCTAGGCTTCAATTTTTTTACATGCTTTTATGTCGTTTCATTCAATAAATAAAGTACATGTAAGTGACGATAATTATAATTATTAAATGAAGAAGCTTAATGGGAGGAATTTTTTAAATTTGAAATATTTGTACAGTGAACATATTGTTTATACATTTTGTGTAAGAAACAGCTGGATTTATGTGTGGGTTTTTGTAGAAAAAAAAAAAGTGAAGATGTATATTCTCTGTGTTGGCGATCAATGAAAAGCATTTTATTAGTGATCATTCCTTAAAGAGAAAGTCGAGTTCTGATAAAGGTTAAAAGTAATTTTTGAGCTTTCTCATTCCTTTTGTGTCTGTTTTGACGAATATATAATAGTAGATATGTCCCTGTGAAAAGATTGCTCTTCAAAGACCTTCATATTCGAAATATGACAAGAAATACATGTAGCTGAGATGTTTCGACCAAACTTGCATGCCACCTGTTTTTTAGTCCCATATACACATTTCTGTGTACAATGCATTTGACTTTCAGCAAAGATTAGTCAATTTCTTTTGATGATTCCAAAAGCTCGCAGGATACACCAGTTCTTATGTACTACATGTTTGATCAAAAGAGCTTCCAGACAGTTTCTTTCACAATGTGATTGCACGACCAGAACTAAACTTTATCTTTAAATCATTTGGAATCATTTGTAATATGAACAACCTGAAAGAAGACCAAAGATTTTTTTTTTCTACAAAAGTATTGTATAGAAGAGCAGCAATGTTGACCAATGCATTGTTGGTTTTGAAAAGTTAAATGACTAATTACCTAAAATTAAATGATATAACAAGAATAAGCAGATTTAATGATTTTTAGAGAAACTTAAAGGGATACGCAACCAGGCGGCTGTGGGGAAAGTCAGGATCGCCTAAGCCCCATTCACTCGTACACAAAGTTTGTGCGTCGAACGCGTCCGTTGGACTACTGGGATTATCTTTCGGACTGCACGAAGCCGACCGAATCTCGCACGGAGCTCGAGCTCAGGCGAAGCGTGCATGTTTGTGCGGCGACCTGTCTATCCGAGGTTTGCGCCCCGCATGATCAGGTAACGAACACGGTGCCCTCTCGCGGCATAAAAACGTCCACAATCGGCGATTGAGTATCCCTTTAATATTTAATTGCCTAATGTTGCAAGGACATAATTTGCATACAGTACAGGGTACTGATTGCCGCTGATCACTGTATCCCGCTGATCACTGTATCCTGCTGATCACTGTATCCTGCTGATCACTGTATCCCGCCGATCACTGTATCCCGCTGATCACTGTATCCCGCTGATCACTGTATCCCGCTGATCACTGTATCCCGCTGATCACTGTATCCCGCTGATCACTGTATCCCGCTGATCACTGTATCCCGCTGATCACTGTATCCCGCTGATCACTGTATCCCGCTGATCACTGTATCCCGCTGATCACTGTATCCTGCTGATCACTGTATCCTGCTGATCACTGTATCCCGCTGATCACTGTATCCCGCTGATCACTGTATCCTGCTGATCACTGTATCCTGCTGATCACTGTATCCTGCTGATCACTGTATCCTGCTGATCACTGTATCCCGCTGATCACTGTATCCCGCTGATCACTGTATCCTGCTGATCACTGTATCCTGCTGATCACTGTATCCTGCTGATCACTGTATCCTGCTGATCACTGTATCCTGCTGATCACTGTATCCTGCTGATCACTGTATCCTGCTGATCACTGTATCCCGCTGATCACTGTATCCTATGTACTTTGTCATGTCAAGCCTGTTCATGTTTCATACAAGTCACATTTTTTACGTAAAGCATGCAAAGCTTTCAAACATTTTGCTGTATTTCCACTTTGCTGTGCAAGAGCGCAACAGCATATCTTCCATATTCAGTGTTTCCTGCTGCTGCTGATGATGCATATATTTTTATTTTGTCTATTGTATATTCTACTACCCTATGCACTCCAAAAGTGTTACAAAAATATGTCTTGTTTAATCAGGGTAGCCTTATTACAGTATTACTGTTTTCCCGAGGGCCCTGCAGTTATACGTTTGTGAACAGAGATTTGAGGTCTACATGTAAAAAAATAATATATTACCACAAGAAATTTGTATTTTTTAGTACTATAATGCGATGAATCAAGCTTGAAGATAGTAATTTCATGAATGGTCATATAAAAATGTTTTTTCATGTATTCTGTATTTCAAGAGGTCTTTATTGTGCTGTAGTGGTATTAATGGCAATCGTGGACAATGTCACTGGTGGTGATGATGATGATGGTATTGATATTGAAATCGATGGAGATGATGGTTGCGATTATGGTGATAATGAAGATGGTAATAATGATGTTGATGATATTGTTAAACTTGATGGTGATGATGGCGATGCTCTTGATATGAATGAAGATGGTGTGGTAACGATATCGTTGAAATTGATGATTATGGTGATGATGATATTGATGGTAAAGAAGGGGATGTTGATACTGATAATGATGCTGTTGATATTGATGGTGATGGTGATGATATCGTTAAAATTGATGGTAATCATGGTGATAGTGATGATACTGCATAGGCCATTTTCGAAATATTTTGAAAACTAGACAGGTTTGCCTATAGTGACAAATTTACATTCACCTGTAAAAACCCATTTTTCAATAGAATGTGAATTGCATGTATTAGACGTTGTTAGGTTGGACAAAATGGCTTGCCCCACCTAGCAACACGATTGAAATATTGAATTGATTGATATTGAAATACAATGACTTGTAACGTGTGGATGTAATACTTCATTACTAGGAGTTTGACAAAGAAGTAAGCATTAAATTTAAATGCATTACGAAAGTGACCCATTGTGTAGTGATGATGTTGCTTACATTAGCTTTGTACATAATATTTGGAAATCATATTTGTACTCAGACATTTGCAATATTTTCATGTTCATTGTAAATAAAACAATGCACCCCCCCCCCCCCCCCGATGGTGCCTTAATGGATTTCAAGGACAGAGAGAATGAAAGAAATAGAAAATTACAGACACTTCTCTCTTTATGCAAAAAATGAAAAGGCATCTCTTTAATTCTGAAGTGTACAAACACAAAATGATTACAAATACAAGTTTGCAATAAAATCATTTGACAATATAGCTCACCCACTCCATTTTATCAAATATGTTTCTATAGCAATAAATCACTATAAGGGTGACGGCTGTTCTGAAACTCTACGAACATGTAACAAATTTTGTAATGATGCACATTTTGTACTTCAATAACATACATGTATATGATGGTATATATTACATTTACCTGTACATACTACTCATAAGCAGCGTTCCAAACTATTCTGATAATGTCATTTCAATAAAAAGATCAATCGATATAAAATCATTCACTTGCTGTAAGAGTTAATAATCAGACGGACAATATAAGAGTACATTCTATTTCAAATCAAACATCAAAGGGAAATCCAATTTATTTTTAGAAATCCCAAGATACACAGTCCTTTATACATGTATATCTTTATATAATTTGAAAGATCTGTATTTAATACATATTCATATACTGTACTGGAATTCAGATTCATTTTTGTAATACTTTTCAAAAAAAGAAAAAAAATCATGAAAAGAAGTACTAGGGGAAAACTAGATGAATATTCGACCGCGCGCGGTCGGAATTTATGCCTCCGCCATCACCAGATCGGAAATGTATGGCATACATGTACACTCTAAAAAGGATTGGTCCAACAAAATTACAAATCATTTCACTTAAAATGCACAGGAGACAAAAATTTATTTCATTTCATTTTCAAACGAGGCTAAAAACCAGTAATGTCATGTAATTTCATGTAAATTGACCTCTGTGGCCTCTGACCTTTGACCTACTTACACCAAAATCTAATCAGTTCATCTTCGTATGGGGATACGTACTAGTACCAAGTTTGAAGTTCTTACCTCAAACAGTTCTTGAGATATCGCAGTAACGGTGCTAAAAACCAAGAATTTCATGTAATTTCATGTAAATTGACCTCTGTGACCTCTGACCTTTGACCTACTTACCCCAAAATCTAATCAGTTCATCTTCGTATGGGGATACGTACTAGTACCAAGTTTGAAGTTCTTACCTCAAACAGTTCTTGAGATATCGCGGTAACGGTGCTAAAAACCAAGAATTTCATGTAATTTCATGTAAATTGACCTCTGTGACCTCTGACCTTTGACCTACTTACCCCAAAATCTAATCAGCTCATCTTCGTATGGGGATACATACTAGTACCAAGTTTGAAGTTCTTACCTCAAACAGTTCTTGAGATATCGCGGTAACGGTGCTAAAAACCAAGAATTTCATGTAATTTCATGTAAATTGACCTCTGTGACCTCTGACCTTTGACCTACTTACCCCAAAATCTAATCAGTTCATCTTCGTATGGGGATACATACTAGTACCAAGTTTGAAGTTCTTACCTCAAACAGTTCTTGAGATATCGCGGTAACGGTGCTAAAAACCAAGAATTTCATGTAATTTCATGTAAATTGACCTCTGTGACCTCTGACCTTTGACCTACTTACCCCAAAATCTAATCAGTTCATCTTCGTATGGGGATACGTACTAGTACCAAGTTTGAAGTTCTTACCTCAAACAGTTCTTGAGATATCGCGGTAACAGTGCTAAAAACCAAGAATTTCATGTAATTTCATGTAAATTGACCTCTGTGACCTCTGACCTTTGACCTACTTACCCCAAAATCTAATCAGCTCATCTTCGTATGGGGATACATACTAGTACCAAGTTTGAAGTTCTTACCTCAAACAGTTCTTGAGATATCGCGGTAACGGTGCTAAAAACCAAGAATTTCATGTAATTTCATGTAAATTGACCTCTGTGACCTCTGACCTTTGACCTACTTACCCCAAAATCTAATCAGTTCATCTTCGTATGGGGATACGTACTAGTACCAAGTTTGAAGTTCTTACCTCAAACAGTTCTTGAGATATCGCGGTAACAGTGCTAAAAACCAAGAATTTCATGTAATTTCATGTAAATTGACCTCTGTGGCCTCTGACCTTTGACCTACTTACACCAAAATCTAATCAGTTCATCTTCGTATGGGGATACGTACTAGTACCAAGTTTGAAGTTCTTACCTCAAACAGTTCTTGAGATATCGCAGTAACGGTGCTAAAAACCAAGAATTTCATGTAATTTCATGTAAATTGACCTCTGTGACCTCTGACCTTTGACCTACTTACCCCAAAATCTAATCAGTTCATCTTCGTATGGGGATACGTACTAGTACCAAGTTTGAAGTTCTTACCTCAAACAGTTCTTGAGATATCGCGGTAACGGTGCTAAAAACCAAGAATTTCATGTAATTTCATGTAAATTGACCTCTGTGACCTCTGACCTTTGACCTACTTACCCCAAAATCTAATCAGCTCATCTTCGTATGGGGATACATACTAGTACCAAGTTTGAAGTTCTTACCTCAAACAGTTCTTGAGATATCGCGGTAACGGTGCTAAAAACCAAGAATTTCATGTAATTTCATGTAAATTGACCTCTGTGACCTCTGACCTTTGACCTACTTACCCCAAAATCTAATCAGTTCATCTTCGTATGGGGATACATACTAGTACCAAGTTTGAAGTTCTTACCTCAAACAGTTCTTGAGATATCGCGGTAACGGTGCTAAAAACCAAGAATTTCATGTAATTTCATGTAAATTGACCTCTGACCTTTGACCTACTTACCCCAAAATCTAATCAGTTCATCTTCGTATGGGGATACGTACTAGTACCAAGTTTGAAGTTCTTACCTCAAACAGTTCTTGAGATATCGCGGTAACAGTGCTAAAAACCAAGAATTTCATGTAATTTCATGTAAATTGACCTCTGTGACCTCTGACCTTTGACCTACTTACCCCAAAATCTAATCAGCTCATCTTCGTATGGGGATACATACTAGTACCAAGTTTGAAGTTCTTACCTCAAACAGTTCTTGAGATATCGCGGTAACGGTGCTAAAAACCAAGAATTTCATGTAATTTCATGTAAATTGACCTCTGTGACCTCTGACCTTTGACCTACTTACCCCAAAATCTAATCAGTTCATCTTCGTATGGGGATACATACTAGTACCAAGTTTGAAGTTCTTACCTCAAACAGTTCTTGAGATATCGCGGTAACGGTGCTAAAAACCAAGAATTTCATGTAATTTCATGTAAATTGACCTCTGTGACCTCTGACCTTTGACCTACTTACCCCAAAATCTAATCAGTTCATCTTCGTATGGGGATACATACTAGTACCAAGTTTGAAGTTCTTACCTCAAACAGTTCTTGAGATATCGCGGTAACGGTGCTAAAAACCAAGAATTTCATGTAATTTCATGTAAATTGACCTCTGTGACCTCTGACCTTTGACCTACTTACCCCAAAATCTAATCAGTTCATCTTCGTATGGGGATACATACTAGTACCAAGTTTGAAGTTCTTACCTCAAACAGTTCTTGAGATATCGCGGTAACGGTGCTAAAAACCAAGAATTTCATGTAATTTCATGTAAATTGACCTCTGTGACCTCTGACCTTTGACCTACTTACCCCAAAATCTAATCAGTTCATCTTCGTATGGGGATACATACTAGTACCAAGTTTGAAGTTCTTACCTCAAACAGTTCTTGAGATATCGCGGTAACGGTGCTAAAAACCAAGAATTTCATGTAATTTCATGTAAATTGACCTCTGTGACCTCTGACCTTTGACCTACTTACCCCAAAATCTAATCAGTTCATCTTCGTATGGGGATACATACTAGTACCAAGTTTGAGATTCCTACCTAAAATGATTCTTCAGATATCGCGGTAACAAGAAGTGGGACGGACGGACGGACACACGGACGGACGGACGGACGGACGGACGGACAACCCGAAAACATAATGCCTCCGGCACCCACCTTCGGTGGGCGGAGGGAAAAAAACTAAACACGAAACAACTAGTAGGAAACACTATCCAATAGAAAGTCACTGAAGTTTATTTAAATTTTATAATACCATATATAGTTTGGTGCTGCTTGGAATATGGAGAATTTTCTTTGGCCTTGTACCTTTCTTTCTTACATTTCACTAAAAGCTATACAGTGTTCAAGAAACACATAACAGTTCACATCATAGTTACGGTACCATCTTAAATTCAATGCAATTTTGCTACAACTGCTTGTGAACGTATCTCCTAGCATTGTCGTCTGCTTCTTTCAAGAATCTCATTTCATTTTTACAGCCACCCGACAAAATTCAATAGTAAATGCCCGCTTTTTAGTCTAAGAAATGAGTATCGTAAAAAAAATTATACCTGAATTACCTCAGTAGTCACATGACTGAAAAACAAGGCGAAACCGTGGACACATATGAAAGATCATGGCTTTATTTCACATGAAGAAAGTCAATATAAAAAAGATGATTCATTTTAAAAGAAGAAGAAAGAGACATTTTGGCACTATTCTCTTCTCTAAAGCATATGACTACTGGTACATTGTTCACAGAGTGTCTTCATTTATGGTTTGTTATTTACTTTTCATCTCCGAGCAGAACTTCAATTTTTTACTACTGGTATATGTATATACTAAATGTGACTATCCGTGGCTGACAGCATACCATGTAGTAGCAATACATATAAATCTTGGTGAGAAGAAAACTCTAAGAGCTCCATGTATCTGGGAGTAAAAGAGCATGGACTAAAATTCTCACGAAGCAACACATTTAAAATTCTCTCCTCCACCCTCATATGAGAATAGCTGTATATAACTTAAAGTGGCATTAAACTGGCAGAACTTCAATAGCGCAATCTTACAGTGGTTGCTTAATTAAGATAATTTGAAATTAATTGCATTTTATTTCAAATTTTGACAAACGGCTCGTTTGGATAATAGGAAAATTTTATATTTATAACTTAGTATTTTTGACTTAGCATTGTGGAAAATTGTGTGCAGGTACATTCTAAGCTTTTACAAACTAGAATGGGGCATGATGGAAAAACTAGAGGCACAGAAACTTATCAAATCCTGTTGAAAGATGGCGCTATTTAGGAGCTCCAGTTTACTGTCACTTTAAAGGATATCTGGAAATTGAATACAACATAACAGAAACTACTGAGGCCTTGCTGATTCATCAATACTGAAAAAGTGGGATATTTCGTGGTGTGGAAATTTTCTCGCATTTCGCACGGCATCAAATTGGCCC
Organism: Heliocidaris erythrogramma; assembly: GCA_025617745.1. NCBI lineage: Eukaryota > Metazoa > Echinodermata > Echinoidea > Camarodonta > Echinometridae > Heliocidaris > Heliocidaris erythrogramma. The sequence continues at coordinate 15,582,421 of CM046873.1, read as the reverse complement.
CCCAAAACCATGCAAATATTTGTGTTATGTAATTTTATGCCAAAATCAAAAACCTAAAAATTCCTCAGCAGACGTGAAAAATTAATCACATGAAAATTTCCACTCTTAAAAGTATGTAGCGAAAAACACATCTTTGTGACACCAATATGATTTCATGAGTTCTTTGGATAAAGCGGGTCATAAATAATAATCAATAGGTTCCCATGGTGAGTAAGTACCCAATTGAAAGCTATTAATAATTCTATTACAATGAAATAGGCATATTTAGTTCTCAATGACATGAAATCACACGTCAAGTGTTTTCTTTTTTTCTTTTTTTTGGAACATAAAAGGTACACAAATTACAAAGACCATGACACCTGGGGAGCGTTTCATCAAGCGTTTTGTCGGTGATTTTTACTGACAACTGTTACAAGCTACTGAAATCCTTGCATCAGATTGGCTGAGAGCAAATTTGCCAGTGAAAATCACTGACAAAACACTTGATGAAACGCTCCCCAGATTTTCTATCTAATTGAACTACATGTACGTTGTATTTCATATCGTCAGTGGAATATCTTTGATCTAAGTCAGTTGTGAGGTATTCTGCATACATGTAAGTAATACATCTATGTATAAAATGTCGCATGAAACGGAGTAGAGTATAAAATAGGTTCTTAGGTCTCCTTTGGACAAAAAGTGCCACAAATGCAAATAATTTCAAATGTACATTAGACATTTCATTAAACTTGAATTCTATACAAAGTATATTCATTTATCTATTTATAAGAACAACCTTACAAAGGATAACAAATACAGTAAATTTGTCAACATGTAAAATAATTTCTCATTTCAATTATCACAATCATCAATACCACATTCTATCCCCTATTATTTTATATTAGACATTCATGTGATCATTTAACCTGTTGGATACGATTTGTTTTTTACTATAACACACAATTTCCATAGACGCCAGCCCCAGTTCAGTATTCAACAGGTTAAGCTGATTAACCCAAAGCTTAAAAAAAGTTGTATCCTACTATCTGGTGTGCTCTAACCGTTAAGGGAAAGCTTAATGTTCTAAGGTACATTATATTCATCGTTATGGCATACATGGTTGTTATAAATTGCTACAAATAGGGTTCGTTATTAAAGGCCTACAAAGAAAGAGAAAGGGAAAGAGGATTACGCATATTGTAGTCATTTACTCACTGAACTCAGTCTCAGTAAGCCATCTTGCGGCATAGACTCTCTGCTGTCCGCAAAATCTTTCCACAATAACGCATCGCTTCAATGCGGATTTCACATGGCTTATGTGTAAAGATAGGACACACAAAGTTTCAGCGCCTTATATCCCCTACAATACATTTGCTGTAGTGTTACACAGGTCAAAGTCCACGGGTGGTCACGGGCGGTTCAGTGAGTAATAAGAAGTGTGGTCCTGGGCGGTTTAGTGACTAAAAGGTTAACCTGACTACAAGTACAATGCTTTTCTACATCTAAACATGGAATGATGTCTCTGACAGCAAAGTTTTCCTTTTCGTGCACTGTGTGCTGATAACGGTTAATGGAGCTAAAACGAGGTATTAATAATTTCCAAAGCACTTAGGAGGGTTATACAGACGTCATATCATAATGTGATATGCGCTATACAAGAAATGAATATCACTTGTGTTATAAATATGTTCCATAATAATAGTGTTCCTGGCCACGAAAATGCAAATTGATTGTCCTGTTGTGGACAGGACAATCAATGGCAATACTGGACAAAGTGCCATATACGTTGGTTTACTCTGATATGTATATAATGTATGTCTGTTTTTAAGCAATGTCAATCGAGGAATAAATGTGCATGAAACTGATGCAGATTGGTTACCAATATCAAAATGGAAGATTAAAAATTGCAGAAGCAATGTTCATCTACATGTACATACTAAAACCTGTTCACACATGACTAAAAAAACCGCCCCTAAAAAAATGCTGCAGCAAAATAAAATGGCACTAGCGTAGTGCACATCCTTTCTGCACTGTGCAAGAGCCTGGCCAAACATATACGTGTATCCCTGTTCCTAGATGATGGACACCAAAGAAGAAGTGCGCATCCCAAATATGTATGTTGCCTATGGTGCACAGCTACGTGTAGTTGATTTTTTTCCCCACTTGCCTTTCCGTTCACGTAAAATGGCTTTTATTTCGCTGCAGCATGGTGTTTGTTTTTCAGGCGGTTTACCTGCCATGTCTGGAAGGGGCTTTATGGTCGTTCCATGGTTGTGTCTGTCGTGACTCCTGTGTTCTTCTGATCTACAGCAGCTCCACGTAGTTTGCGGGGAAAAGACCCACCTTACCCCTGCAGACCCCCTTCCACCAACCATCGTCAATCTGTAAACGTTCAATGAGAAAATAAACAGGGAATCATCCGCCAGGGTTACCAGAAAAGAAATGTTAGCACTGTGGAAGCTATTGAGAGGCCCTGGATTTGATCATTGCTTTGTAAGTACATCCTTGGACAAGGTTTTGACTGCACTTGTCCCTCTCAACCAAGGTTTATTAATGATTGCAGGGCCGTTAGAAAGAGCAGTACAGATACCTAGGAGGCTACGCTAGGTACATTCGTGAAAGATCAGTATTACAGTGAAACCTGTCTATAAAGACCACTCAAGGGAGACAAGAAAAGCGGTCTCTATGAGCAGGTGGTCTTTATGGACAGGTTCCTTTAATACATGTTTCAATGGGAAATGCTGTTCAAGGGAAACAAAAATTGTGGTCTTTATAGACAGGTGGTCTTTCTATACAGTCAGGTGGTTGCTAAAGCAGGTTGGACTGTATTACAGAAAAGACATGTCTGATAATGTTCAGCATTAGTAAAAATCAAGTTTTTTTAAACGAATAAGATTTTCATACCTTTCAATTTAGGGTGCAACTACACACACATGTGTGAGAGCATAACACATTCCCATAAGATTCTCCCCCCCTTCTCCTCAAAGCTTTACTGCTTTCTACTAAAAAGTGATTATCATTTCAGTCTAAGACACTCTACAGGTAAATGCACCGAGTAAAATGTCACTTTTATTGGCCCAGTGACAAACATAGAGAGCGAAATATTTTTTGCTGATTGGTTCCCTTAACCCCTACCATGCCGTGGGCGGCAAATCCCGCCCAAAAATGTGAGTGTTGAACATTTTGTTTAGGCTCATAATGGCTTGAAAATTCTTCCTCATTCAGAAAACTGTGCCTCCAATATAATTTTTACTCCTAAGCAATAAATCTTTGCCCAGTTTGCTCAGGAAAAAACTCATAGAAAGTTGATATTCAACTCATGAAAGTTAATTTTTGACAATTCTCGCTACCCCAAATACACAATTTCGCCAACAGATGGCATTTGTCATGCAAACCACGCATGCGCAGTGCTGACAATATCCCGATTGGGTCGACAAGTGTTTGTCTTTTTGCATTGAAAATGTACACAGGTATTACAAAAATCCTCGAGTTTGAGTATAAATTAACCGACATGTTTGAAAAGATACCATGATTTATTGAGACAATTGGTTGCATTTTCAAAATTTGAGTGGTTTATGTCATGCGATCAAAAAATTAAGCATTTTAGCACTCATTTTATTCATAAGCCGTAGTATTTCAATACGGACCGGAAGTGAAGTTGACGAAGATGCGGACCATTTCCATGCATAATATTGCCCTCTACGTCGAAAATTGCATATTTGAGGTGGCGAGAATTGCTAAAAGATCTGATGGCATTGAAGGGGTTAAAGAAAAGATGAGGAGGAAACAACTTACCGTCTCTACATGTGTGATTATTTCATTAGGGTCAAAGGTCAATTCATCCTCAGCAGCTGTTGAAGAAAATAAAGACACATAAAATGTAACATAATAGTAGAGGTGCTGTGGATCAGTGGATAAGTCCCCGGACTGTGAACCACGAGGTCCGGGGTTCGAATCCCACCGCAGCACTAGCGTCCTTTGGCAAGATGTTAATCTACATTTACCACTCTCCACCCAGGTGTTAAATGGGTACCCAGTAGGATGTGAAAGTTGTTGTTTGTTTAGCAATGTGAGCGTCACTGTACTGCCCATTGCTGGAATACTCCCCAGGGAGCAGAGAATGTGCATACATTGTGTGCGCGCCGGCATGCCAGAATCCGATGACCGGGGTAATAATATCACCTTTGTAGGCGCCTTGAGCATCCTCTGGGATGGATACGTGCGCAATATAAATGTAGCTATTAATATTATTATAATAGATATTTGAAAGGACAGGCAAAAAGCAAAGACAGAAATGGAGACATTATTAAAGGGAAATCCAACCTTAATAGCAAGTTGCTTTGAAAGAAAGATTAAAAACCACAGAAACAGTTTGGTGATAGTTTGAACGAAATCGGACAAGCAATAAGAATGTTATGAATTTTTGAAAGTTGTCATCACTATACATATGAGAATTTCAAATTGGCCGAGTAGGTAATGTCACTGTGATGTAGGTGTGGACAACTCCTCCATTCGCTCTAACACACAAAATGACTAAAATGTCACTTTTTTTCAAAATGTATTACTCAGTAGGATCTTTTTCTTTCATGAGGACCTATAACAATATACTATCTCCAATATATTTTGAGTACTGCTCCTAGGGTAAAAGCGCCTCGAAGAAAAACGCAAATTAATGATATATTTGTGTACGACAAACAGGAGAGCTGTCCACAAAAATGTCACAATTCACATAGATGTAGTGATCTCATTTTTCAAACATCTGTAACGTTCTTATTCCTCGTCCGATTTCTTTCAAACTGTCACCATCCTGTTCTTCTTAGTTTTCTGCTTTGACACAAATCATCTTATTACCAAGGTTGGATTGCCTTTAATGCTGTTCCTCATTTTGGATGAACATATGATAAATGTTGATATTTTCATCTCAAAAAAATATTTCTTGTTGAAATTCAAAATGGACTCGTTGATTGTCAACTTTGATATGAAGCACTGATTTTATCATGATGAACAATAGAAATATATATAATGAAACAATGAATTCTTCAAAGTCATCTTTGCTGTGACACATTTTTTGAAACTCGGTTGCACTGTAAGGGCTTATCATAAAAAAAATCAAAATTGACTTACTGGCTTGGTAATCATAGATAGCCTTTGCTCTGAGTCCATCCTGTCCCTCAGGGACTGCTTCATAGGTGGTATCTTCCACAGGCTCATTCTGGGGTGGTAGGTCCTCATATGTTGAATCATCAGCCACTGGTGCACGATCTATGGGAAATTAATGAATAATAAAAGTACATGTACATGGTCAAATGTGAACTGGAAGGGATCTAAATCTATGGAACTTGTACAAACACAACTCTGACAATCATGACAAGATAAACTGCCCTTCTAGCACTCAGTAGACAATATGCTTTTTTTCATCTTTGTAATCAAACATGCCATGCACCATTTTAAAAGAGCAATGTAGATAAAATGCCTTCGCCAAGACATAATTGCAGAGCCGGGGATCGAACGTATAACTTTCACATTTCCATTGCTCTTTGGTCAATATACCACAATCCATCTTGGTGTACATGTACTTACCAACTTCTTCGTATGTCTGCTGGCCCATATCATCAGGAGGCTCATCGTACGTTGCTGTTGCGTCAGCATCAGCATACGTGTCCTGAGGCTCGCCGAAATTCGCACCCACATCTCCCGCGTCCTCATAGACGTTCGGTTCGTCCGGTGTCGCGGGGAGGGGCTGGGCCTGTCGTCCTGGTAACGACGGAAGCTGCTTCTGTCTTGGAGGTGGAAGCTCTGGGGGTTGTTCTTCATCTGCTTGCGTCTCCCATTCGTCATCGTCTGGAGGTGGTGAAGGTTCGTGGCGCGGTGCTGCCGCAGGCTCTGGCAAGCGTTCTCGCTGTGGCACTGGCTCCGGCACTGGCTCCGGTTCTGGCTCTGGTTCATCAGGAAGGGCTCTGTGCTGCTCTGCTATTGCTCTCTGTCTCTCCTGGAAATTTGATTTTAATTTGTTTAAAAATGATACATGAAGTAGTACCTGTAGGCCGACATATACAGTATATTCTTCTAGAGTGCTGTAAGGGAATGTAGAACTCACTTCTCACTAGGATCTACAGTTTATTGATTATGAATAAAATCTGACTACAGGGTAAAAAAAAATTACGCTGTATACATGTATGACAATCTATCTTTTCAGGGGGTGTTTCACAAAGAGTTAAGTTGGACTTTAATAGAGTCATGCGTAAGCGCCAATGCGCATCCGGTATTTACTGTGTAATCTCACTGATAGACTTCCCAGTGGCACGCGTCCCCCGAGCATGATCTGACCAATACGGTGATGCGTAATATTCAGCACGCTACGAGGAATTTAAGTGCGACTTTCAGTCCATCTTAACTCTTTGTGAACCCCTCCCCCTCCCCCAGGTCACAAAGTCTATTTTGGTAGAAATACATGGACATGACCTGGGGAGCGTTTCATGAAAGGAAGTTGTCAGATATTTTATCCGACAACTGTTATAAGCTACTGAAATCCTTGAATCTGATTGGCTGACAGCTTAAAAAAAGGCACACAACAGTCCATCTTTCAGGGGACATTCCTTCTATGATATTTTTCCACACTGACACAACGGAGTGAGAAAGCTCACAAATTATTTTTTTCATTTTTCCCAGAACTCAACCTTCTCTACACTTACATACATTACTCTGTGCAATGAAAATAGTTATGAAAGCATATTTTATGGCTATTCATTATAGCGAAACCTTGTGGCGCGTAAAAATGCAGGACAGACGCATATGACACAATTATTCAAAATCAAAATTTTATTCTATAGAGGCACAACCAAAATATTAGGATGTAGAATTAGTATTTACCTCTTTGAACATTTTTAAAGACCTCAGCCTGACCCAAAACAACCATATATTGACGTAAAGCTTAGTAAACAAAGAATATAATTACCCTGGGTATTCATAAATTTTCGTCTCCGTTTATCCATAAAAAATAAAAAAGATAATTTTTGTCGCTAGACGTGTGACGACATGTCATGTATACAGCTCCGAGTGCGTCTACACGATATGTCGTCATCAAATTTTCACCCCCCGCAAAGTAGCGTTCCTCAGAGACGGGGCCCTCGTCAGAAAAAGCACCGGGGCTCAACATTCGGGACGCTGTTACTCATTCCACAGGAAACGGAATCTCATGAAGTTGGTTTCAATTTGTTCAGAAAATATATAGCTCCCCGTGGATGAATAAAGGGTATATTTCAAAATTCGGTCAGGCTGAGGTCTTTAAGCAAAATAATATGAAAAACTTTATTCAGATATGCCCGATTCTAATTCTAAAAGCACCGACAAATCAGGCAATTTTCATTTTTGCGTCTTTCCCGTGTCTTTATACGCCATCTTAGCCCACTTTCACGAGGATGGAATCTCCCGATTGCAAGCAGCTAGAATGATAATAATGTTTTACAAACCTCTTCCTTTCTCTTATTTTCATCCCTTTCCTTCTGCTCTCTTGCTTGTCTTCTCAATTTCTCTTCTTCTGCTTTCCTTTTGCTTTCCTGGAAGAAAGATGGTTACAAAACATATCATTTTGTCATGTGATGCTGTTTTTCTTTCTTCAAATATATACTCTCAAAGGTAAATATAGAGTTTCTAAAAATAGTATGTGTTATCTATTCGTCATTCAGATTATTATCTATTCTTTAAAATGTAGTTTGTACATCAGACTAGGACTTGTAAAAAAATTATTTTGTATGTAGATGTATTTTCATAGGTAATTTAACACTTTAATAATATAAGCACACAAAAATGTAATTTCTGTGCACATGTATATTACTTAAAAAGAATACTAACATAAAGGTAGATGCATGTTCACAATCAATTGGGCAATAATTATAAATATATTTCACTGAATATACTATGCTATTTCATGGGCAAAGGCCTAATATCAATTTCCTGTATTAAAGAGAAGGTTGAGTTCTGGGAAAGGTGAAAAATAATTTGTGAGCTTTCTCATTCCTTTTATGTTAGTTTGGAAGAACATCATAGTAGAAATGTCCCATGAAAAGGAATGCTCCTCAGATGCCTTCATATTCGAAATATGACCAGAAATAGCCGAAGTGTTCGGGCCGAACATTCATGCCACATTTGCGTGCAGTGCCATATACCCATTTCTGTGTGCAGTGCACATGCTTTTCAGCAAGATTGAGTCAATTTCTTATCAATATGATGATCCCAAAACCTCATAGTATACACCAATTCTTATGTAGACATGAACAACTTTTCGCAATTGCTTTGAGACAGTTTCTTTCGCAGTGTAATTGTACGACCAGAACTCAACATTATCTTTAATTTAAGAGGAGATATTTCATGCCTTTCTGGCACTCCTACCCCAATTTTAGTCAAGACTTACCTCTTCCCCTGCCTGTGCCATCTGTTCAAACTTATTCCTCAGATTACCTGCGCCTCCTTTAGCTGCAGTCAGAAGATACAACATCAAGAAAATTGTTTGAATATGGCACAAAGTCAGAATAACCAAATCATCTTTTGGCAAGACATTAATCCATTAATCCCAGGTATGAAATGGCTACCTGGCAGGATTTATTCCTTGAAATGCACTGCGCGCTGATTACGGCCGCCGGAGCTAAAGCCATGGTAATAATATCCAAACCATTTGGAAGCGCATAGAGACGTTACAAAAACGTGATATGCGCTATACAAGAATGGTTAATTATTATTATCTTCATTTCTCTAAGGCTTAAAATAAATGCTTCATCAGAAAGAGTATTTAATATTGAAATCTATGGAAAATAATATGGAAATATGAGATTGGTATGAAAATCTAAAAATAAATTGGAATTACAGTGTACCAATCACGTAACAAAATAATTTTTGTAGAACTAGAATGTACATGTATAAAGTTAACCTCAAAACACTTTACCTGACCTTCTATGGGTTAATGTTTTTTCTAATATCTTTTTAATACATTTAACATATAAAGCTCACACTTTGAATATCATATGGTGACATAAAACCCCTATTCAGAGCAAAATACTTCTTGGTGATTGGCACACTTTAATATGAGCTTGGGATGGAAATTGAAATGTAATCTTAAACTTAATTTTGATCAGAAAATGAAACTGAAAGGCCCGAATTCACAAAGGAGGTTTAAACCTCCGTGAGCGCACTGACATAGGTGTAAATAAGCGCACATTGCCCATGCGTGCACTCAAAGAAAATATATGATTGGATAGGATTCCATGCGCAAGTACGCTTAAAAACCCCAGGAGGGGTTTAAACCTTGGTTTAAACCAAATTTGGGCCAAAGAGTAACTGTGCAGATATAACTGTTGGGATGGAAACTGAAATGATAAGTGAATGGAATATTACGTAGCAATGAATTCAAAATCAAAATAGAGAATAGTTTCTGACCTGGGGGTTGAGGTCTTGTCCTCTTGTATGACGATGAGACACCTTGCATGTCGTCGAAGCCTCCTGCCGATGCGTCCTGCGCTTTGTTATCCACACCAAACTTCCCTCCGAAACCCTTGCTCATGTCCGTCTGTGATGCATGCTTCTCTGTCTTGCCTTCGTAGTCGAACCCGACAGCTGACGAATCTTGGCGGTCCTTCTGCACTCCGTACTTCCCACCAAACCCGCTGGCATAATCTGTAAATTGTGCATATCAAGTGATCAAGCAGGATATTTTCTCAATATCTTTTATAGCCAGTATAATAGCCATTAAACACTATACAACTACTACTTTTTTGGGAAAAAAATACATTTGCATTTGGGTTCATGTTCAATATTTTTTTCTCAGATTATGAATCAAAATTGTATTTTAAAATTGGAAAAGAGCCCACTACGCTAATTAATAAAAACAATTGTGTCACTAGTCTTATATCACCACAATTCACATTCAAATTGCCATTTTTCTGATGGGTAGGTTCTCAATGACATGCTATTTTAATTCATTATTGATATTACTTTTTAAAAATCTTAAATTTCATATCCAACAGCAAAAATTCCATACACTCAGAGTGATGTCACACATGCCTAATTTTACTTCAATGGAACCTTGCGTGTTTTCTGTTTTTTAATACACAGCTCTCATGGAGTTTTCCGCTACTAAATTGCTCTCCAATCCCATCTATTCTTGTTTCATTCACCCAGCAACTGAATACAACATGCTATACCCACAAACCTTTCTGCGAGGCATGTTTATCTGTCTTTCCTTCGTAGTCAAACCCAAGAGCTGAGGCATCTTGGCGGTCTGTCTGCACTCCATGTTTCCCGCCAAAACCAGTAGAGTAATCTGTAATGGGTGCATGCCAAATATCATGCAGGGGGTATCATGACATGCATACTACATCCTTCTATAAATATGTCTTTCCACATTAGAGCTTGTTCTTTTTATGAGAAAACTTTATTGGATGCTTTGTTTAATAATTATGTTTTCCTTAAAGTGATTTGGTAACTTTGTAGAGGCTTGATAAAATCTGATCTGCCTGGCCTTACAATGCTATCAGTGTATGTAGTATGGTATAAAAATGAAGCCCAGGAAAAAAAAGCACTTCAAAATCATGTGTTTCACAAAAGTAAACATATGCAAGTGACCGGAAATGCCAGACTCATTTTCCCCCATAGAGTCAGCGTTAGACTCAGTGTTAGACTAAAGCATATGGCCATACAACTGTACGCTTTCGTAAATGGGAGTATTCAGTCATAGATATCTTAATAATAGCATAATATATTTGAAAACTTTCTATGCCTGGCTATTTGTTTATCCTTCTGAACATCATTATACAAGACAGATATTCAACAATTTATTAAATCAAGCCTCCACAAAGTTACCGAATCCCTTTAAAGGAGAATGAAACCCCGAACTTGTATGCACTTTATAAACAGAGGCAGAAAAATCTTAGAAGCATATCACTGAAAGTTTGAGGAAAAATGGATAAATAATTTTAAAAAAAAAATTGGCAGCATACTCATTATGCTAGTGAGATGCTATGACGTTTTTGTGTTCTCTCTTTATAGGTACAATAAATAAGAAAATTATCAGATTTCGGCTTTTAAACAAAGAAAATTGAATTATCAACAATATTTTTGAAATATATTGTGAGGAATAAATTTATGAACACCACCTACAATACTGAAATTAAATTTTCTAAGATACATGTACATTCGAGGAAAGTGGATTTTTACAACATTATTTGTATAAGGCAATTGGAAAGTATAGCATTTTTACATCACAGCAACCATTAGCATAATGAGGACATTGCCAATTTCAGATCTCCATTCATTTAGTGATTTTAGGATTTCAAATATTCATAACTTTTTTATTAGATATCCGTTTTTTCCTTAATCTTTCACTGATATGCTTCTTTGCTTTTTCTGCTTCTATTAAAATGCATTTATTTGGGGGGTTTCATAATCCAAATTACACCGTATGCATTTATTCCCTGATCCATATTATTTGAACTCCAGTCAATTTATAGGGAAGAGATGACTGTTGATTCCCCAGATGTGTTCCTTCATCATGCTGCAACACAGGCTTTTTCTAAAACACCGTAGCCATTCACTTTCGTGTCTAATGTCAACTGTAATTTTGGGTGCATACGGGAAAGGGGTATTAACAAACAAAATTTGTAAATCACATACTTCAAACAAGTCAGTGAATGCATTCTATACATGCTTTGACACATGTACAAAGTATGAATAGACAACTCGTAGTCAATGTGAACAAACCTTCCGGTGAATGCATTCTGTATAAGGCTAGACACATGTACATGTACATGTACACAGTATGAATTGGAGACTCTCAGTCAATGTGAACAATCTTTTCTATGAATGTATTCTATACATGCCTAGACACATGTACAAAGTATGAATTGGAGACTCTCAGTCAATGTGAACAATCCTTTCTATGAATGTATTCTATACATGCCTAGACACATGTACAAGGTATGAATTGAAGACTCTCAGTCAATGTGAACAATCTTTTCTATGAATGCATTCTATACAAGGCTTAGAGTATATGTGCAATGTACATGTACATGTATGTACTTCAGATTCTTGGGCAGTGTGAACATACCTTTCTGTGAGTCATGTTGAGATAAGCCAGTCTGGTAGTCCCATCCTACAGCACTCTATGACAAAAGAATAAAATGCACAAATATTTGAAGAATTTGATTTGATTTACTATACTTATTCATTTCTCTTAATCACCTTTTTATCAAAAATACTTTACAAACTGATTACATCATCATGAATAAATACTATGAACTCACTATTGATAGAGTAAACAAATTATCTCTAGTTCAATGACCAATTAGAGTGTATAAACAGACCTTTGTCAGTGTTAATGATGTGCGAAATGACAATTCTATTAGAAAACACATTTGTTGGTGTAAATAATGTGCTAAATAATGTCAGAGTAGAACTCACTGTTGATAATTGTGGACACTTTCTAAATTACGCATACGTCTCATTTTTGTGCATTTAAATTCAATAAGTAAACAAATTATCTCTGGTTCAATTACATGATTAAAGATCACATTACAAGAGAATCACAAAAATGGCAATTAATGTATCACTAGAAACTGGGAAGCTTACAGATGGCAATCGTATAAGTTTTATGTCAACTGCGTATGTGATGATTATAAAAACAACATAAATAAAAGCTCTTCTAAGCATCTGGAATATCCGAGGATTCGCCAGAAATATAGCGATGTTTTGATGTCGTCACACTAGGGATCGATCCTGCTTAAGCAGACGACGTCCTATAATGAATGAACGTAATTGCAATGCCATTATTTATCAAATTATAAAGAGTTTGGTATATTTATTATTTAACATGACCTTATTTCACACCATTCTAAAAGGGAAAGTGAAACTGATTCTGATAACTAAAACCGCTTGATTGTAAATACACAGAAGGGTCAATGATCAATGAAATAAACCCCATTTTCAAATTGAAAAGCCCTCCGAATAATAGCATGGATGGTATTCGTTCCCTCTTGAAACGCCGAACATGCCCTGGTGCAAGCAGCTGAAAATACAATGGCGTCTTATTTTGTTTACAAGTGACTGATTCCTTTATTTTTTTAACGCTGCATTTTTCATCAAAATAATACCATACACGAAGTTAAGAGTGAGGCAACAGACTAACATTAAGACTGACGCTAGTCAAGAGAGAGAAATAAGTGAAGAGGAGATGACAAAACAGGCACTCAAAAATGTGTAAGATGTTATGGGACATCGTCTGCCTAGACTGGCCCCTGGTGTGTCGTCACACATCTCAGCAGTGTTCGAGGAGCTCTTCAGCTGCTATATCGGGGGCTGTATTTTACCGTTTTATAATTGATAATAATCATTACTTCAAATGTTTCCAAGCGTTGAATTTGGATAACCTTGTTTAATTTATGCCATATATGCAATAAAAAGTATTAACCCAATATTTACTTTGATGGAATTTTCTTGTAATGTGATCTTTAACAAAAACCTTTGTCTATGTTGCGAAATGACAAGAAAGCAAATCCTGTTGTTGGTATAAATACAGTGCTAAATGATAAAGAAGCAAAGCTCTTTTTCATTGCTAAAAGGTGCTAAATGACAATAGAGCAAAGCCCTTTTTTCAGTTTTGATAAGATGCTTATTTCAGAGAAAATAGCCCGAACAAGGCCGATGAGTGATTAAAAGCACTTTGTTAGTGAAATCTGTTGACTGCTGAATGCTCTCACTCCCATAGGCCTAACACAGGGGGCACCCGGTTCCTGTAGTCTATGGGTTAACCGATTTCAATGGCATACATGTACATGTAATACTTTGTCAAACAGTCTCACTAGTGTAGTACAAGGATTACTGAGTAAAAGTTTGAACATTACCTTGTCCATACTCTCCTTCTGCACTCCAAACTTTCCTCCAAAGCCTGAGGCATAATCTGCCATGATATGGGGATAGAAAAATAGAAAGATAACTGATAATCGGGAAATATCACACCCTCTCATTAAACAAAATTTGAATGGTTATTTAGGTAGCTAATAACGAAACGGAGCGGCACAAAAAGACGCGTCCGGAAAGCAAACAGCGAAATTGTTGGTGACAGTGGTGAATAAAAAAAAGTTGTTCTGTAGGTAATATCAAAGAGTTATCACAGTTCTGTGATAACTCCTTGGTAATATGAACTGAAGCTCCTCAAGAGCGTCATCTTTTAACATGATTTGAAAAGTGTCTGTGCCTCTCATTCTAGAATACGTGGAGAAGGTTTACGGTTCACCATGTGGTTAGTCCTGAAAAGGACTATTGAGTAAGAAGAAGAAAGTGCAGAAAAGTTGAGAGGAGAAGAAAAGGAAAGGCGAGATAGAAATTCAGAGAGTGTATGTAGAAGTAATCTGTCTTGAAAGTGTGAAGTCCTGAAAAGGACTGTAAACCAGATGAGAAGGCTGAGAGTGGAGAAGACTCGACGTTTTGTACAGGTTGACTGTGCGTCAGAAGTGATGAAATCCTTACATCTGATTGGCTGAGAGCAAATTTGTCAGTAAAAAGCACTGACAATACGCTTGATGAAACGCTCCCCTGGTCTAATACACACGACCTGGGCCCCGTTTCATAAAACTACATGTAATTATCAATAACAACTGCTGCACTGAGATCTATGACAAATTCAATGATTTCAGTAGCTGACAATAACTAACTACAGTATAATAATAATAATAATAATCCAATTAAAAGTCCACTCCAAATTTTATTAACCGAAATGGAACTTCTTTTTGCCCAATTGATCGTGGGCCCGGCAGCCACTGTGCAGCGCCAGATCGACATTGCTCTATCCCTTCAATTGTTGAACGCCAAATAAGGTAGCAGCAACTCTCATCTTTTAACGTCTTTTGGTATGACGCGGCCGAGATTCGAACCCACGACCTCCCGATTGTGAGGCGGACGCTCTACTGACTGAGCCAACACATAACGTGTCATTGATAACAAGTTTAATGAAATGGGACCAAGGTGTCAATTCACAATCACACAATCTCCTTAAACCCCCCCCCCCCAAAAAAAAAGAGAAATTATTGATATTATTACGCTGACGAGCAACAAAGTTTTCATTTCACTTATAAACAAAATATATTTGGAAAACAAGCTGCTGAAAACTGCTTATCCAATAATGGCGAGCCAATGGAGTATAAAAAAAAATATACAGCACATTTCAAATCATGAATTGGAAAGTACCTAGGGTAAAATATCTTGCACATGGAGGTGTTAATCATAATCCAAATTTGGAGAAGTGAATTGGTAAACTATAGTAATCAATTCCATTATGAATAATTTAAAAAATCCCCCCCCCCCCCCCCCCCCCCCCCCAAGTGACCAATTTGTGACTCTCAAAGCAATACAATAGTACATGTATCTATGTAGAATAAATGATATCTACATACTATGTAAACACTCGAGAGAATGAAATTTTAAGACTTTAATCTACTCACAGCTAGTGCACTTTATAAATCTATGCATTACATGTACATGTACATGTACAATGAGTACTGTGCAGCCCTTTTACAAATGTTACAGGTGTACCTGTAGTTTCGAAATGCTATAAAAAGATGAGATTTGAAAGGAATGGCCTCGATACCACACAATGCAAGTACCAGGTACACTTCTTTTAATATTTTTTATTCATATTACTTCCTTCTACCGGGAGACAGAAGCTTGCTATAATGAGAATTGTGACTACATGTACTTTATTGGACTACAATTAAAAGGCAAGCTTGAGTTCTGGCCTTCTGGGAAGGTAAAAAAATAATTTGTGAGCTTTCTCATTCTTTAATAGTACGTTAGTTTGCAAGATTATCATAGTAGATATGTCCCCTGAAAAGGATTTGCTCTTCAAATGCTCTCACATTCAAAATATGACAAGAAACACATGAAATGTTAGGGCTGACGGGGGATTTGTGTTTAGTCCCATATTTCTGTGTGCAGTGCATGTGGTTCTCAGCAGGAGTGAGTCATTTTCTGATTACTGTGGTGATTCCAAAACCTTACAGCATACACCAATTCTTCTGTGCAATATAATCAACCTTTCAAAACTGCTTTAAGACAGTTTCTTTCACAAAGAGTTAAGTTTGACTTAAAATCATGCGTAAGTGCTAATGCGCATACGGTATTAAACGCGTTATAATCTCATTCGTAGATTACCCAATAGCGCGCGTCCCCTGAGCATGATCTGACCAATGCGGTGATGTGTCATATATCGCACGCAACGAGGAATTTAAGTGCGACTTTAAGTCAAACTTAACTCTAAAATGTGAAACACCCCCCAGAACTCAACACGTTATCTTTAATCTTAAATACATGTACATGTAAGATCAATAATTGTAAGATGTCAGATTCAACTTGAAAATTAAGTACATATTGGGCTAAATGTAATCTAACTTCCCCTCTGGTTTCCAAAGACATTAACTGTAATCATTAAAAGGATCGTTCCCATTGCAAGCAAAACTTATGAGCTTATTCGTACATGTACATAATGTGTTTACTAATATACATGTATATCCTATCCATTAGTGGAAAATTAGAGAGCAATTTGAGTCTGGAAAGCTCAAAAGGAGTTCTCGGGAGCGTTTCATCAAGTGTCTTGTCAGTGATTTTTACTGACAAATCTGCCCTCAGCCAATCAGATGCAAGGATTTCAGTAGCTTATAACAGTTGTCGGTAAAAAAATCACTGATGAAACACTCCCCTGGAAAATTTAACCCTTACCATTACACCTATTCTGTATCTCTCCCCCCTTATCTGGGCCCCGTTTTCATGAAATTTGTTATCAGTAACAACTGCCACATTTCTATGACAAATTTGCTCTCAGCCAATCAAATGCAAGGATTTCAGTAGCTTATTACAGTTATTGCAATTTGTTACGTTTTATGAAACAGGGCCCTGGTCACCTATAAATTTCATACACATGTTTATAGACTTGATGTACATGTATGTTTAACCCCATTTTATCAAAATTTCTCTTCATCCTACACTATTTACTTCTACAAAAAAATGAATTGTCTCATATACTTTTAATGAATGCATCAAATGTCATTCATTTTTCCACTCCATAAATAACAAAATAAATGATTAAAAAGTAATTTCAAATGGTTTACAAATTTTTTAGGTCTAAAATCTTTTCTGGGGGGAAAAATGCTGCCCAAGGCCAGCTGCAAGGATAACATCCAGCAGGAATATCCACCCAGGGCACGGTTGGGGTTAAAAAGAGCCTTAAAAAGGAAAAAAAACCAATATGAATTACAAAACAGAAATCCAACTGCTTCTCTAGACAGTCAAAACAGAGCTCTTGTAAACCAGAAAAGTATTTTGACAATGCTATCCATGCATGAAAATATTGTTGCCTGAGGCATCTGAAATACAGTACAACTCATTCATCAATGCCTCCTTGAAAACTTGACTAGTGGGAACAGTCCCCTGTAAATTAGTTTTTACTAACTTCCTCATTACACCTTTCTTAGAGCACAGTGTACATGTACATGTACATGCAAGTATTTCAATCTCCTGGATTCACAATGAAACAATTTCTGATCTTCCATGCACACATTCATGATATAACTTTGGCTTTTGATATAAACACAGCTAGAAAGAAAGCACAGAACGATAAGTGAATCTGTTTAAGATACCTAATCTGTGCAGACTGAACAACATACATGTATAGGCCTACGCCTCGTACACTGGAAACATTTGAAAATTTTAAATTGTAGAAATTTCAGGGTAATTCATCATTGTGTGAAATACAAAACATTAATGAAATATCTTTGTTTAGATACTTGTATAATTAGCAGGTTGAAATCTATTGAGCAAAAGAACAATGCTCTACCTAATACCCTGTCTGTCGGTTCCATGATAAAGTGTTTTATTCACTGGACTTTTAGATCAAAAGGTTGAGGCTTTAAATCTAAGTTTATGTTTTTCACAAGATATTTTATCTACATTTGTCTCTTTTGACCTAGGTCTTAAGCAGGGACATGGTGGGATTTATTCCTTAAAATTCTAAAAGAATACCAAAATGTGAGATGGGAGATAGAAATACAGAATATAATCATCGATATATTAAAAGAATAACCTGAATTTCTTACATGAAACAGCCATTTTGATAAACGAGGCACCAAGAAGAAATTTACCACAGATGCACATACATACATGTATAGAGTCAAACTACAGGTCTGTTAAGGCCACACAAGGGAAACAGAAAAAGTGGCCACTGTGGACAAGTGGCCTTCTTAGAAAGATTGTACTGTCAAATCTGCTTTTAATAGCAACTACCTGTACATACATGTAGAAAGACCACCTGTCAATAAAGACCACAATTTTGGTTTCCCTTGAAAAAAATGTTCATTGAAACATGTATTAAACTTTTAGTCACTAAACCGCCCTGGGACCACCCTTCCATATTATTCACTGAACCGCCCGGACTGCCGTGAACTTTGACCTGTGTAACACTACAGCAAATGTATTGTAGGGGATATTGGGCGCTGAAATTTTGTGTGTGCTATCTTTACACATAAGCCATTTAGAATCTGCATTGCAGCGATGCGTTACTGTGGAAAAATTTGCGCACAGCAGAGAGTCTATGCCGCGAGATGGTTTACTGAGAATGAGTTCAGTGAGTAAATGACTACAATATGCATAATCCTCACGTGCTAAAAGGTTAAAGGAACCTGAACATAAAGACCACCTGCTCATAAAGACAACTTTTCTTGTCTCCCTTGAGGAGCGGTCTTTATATACAGGTTTCACTGTACAATACATATTTCTTCCCATAGGGAGACAATATAGTCGACCACTATAGACAGGTTGACTGTACACAGCGAATACCCTCACCTTTTTGTGAAGCATGTTTATCTGTCTTTCCCTGGTAGTCGAACCCGACGGCGGATTTATCGACCCTCTCCTTCTGTACTCCATACTTTCCTCCAAAGCCCTTGGCATAGTCTGCCTGCGATGCATGCTTTTGAAGTGACTCCTGGTGATCATGTCCTAAAGCAGACTGCAAAAGAACACAATCGGTAGATGGTCTAAAAAACACACATACTATGTATAGCATCGGTTTTAAAGGGAAGGTTGAGTTCTGAGAAAGGTGAAAAATAACTTGTGAGCTTTCTCATTCTTTTTATGTCAGTTTGGAAGAACATCATAGTAGAAATGTCCCCTGAAAAGGATTGCTCTTCAAATGACCTCATATTCGAAATATGACGAGAAATATCTGAAGTGTTTGAGCCGAACATTAATGCCACTGGTATGTCTCCATTCCCATATACCAATTTCTGTGTTCAGTGCATTTGCTTTTCAGTGAGATTGGGTCAATTTCTTATCATTCTGATGATTCAAAAACCTCACATTATACACCCATTCAGAACTCAACTTTATCTTTAAGACACACACTCCATCAACAATTGCTACATGGTCATTTCTCTGTAACAGAATTCCAATCTTCAATTTGGGTTGTCCTTAACACACAAATAACTGCCATTACCAATTTTGACATCAATCAGGAACATGAACACTTATAAAGTAAATCAAGCTACAGATGTATCTTAAACGAATGCAATTTAACGTGGAGAAGGTTTACGGTTCACCATGTGGTTAGTCCTGAATAGGACTATTGAGTAAGAAGAAGAAAGTGGAGAAAAGTTGAGAGGAGAAGAAAAGGAATGGTTTACAGTCCTTTTCAGGACTTCACACTTTCAAGAAAGATTACTTCTACACTCTCTGAATTTCTATCTCGCCTTTCCTTTTCTTCTCCTCTCAACCTTTCTCCACTTTCTTCTTCTTACTCAATAGTCCTTTTCAGGACTAATGACATGGGGAACCGTAAACCTTCTCCAAGTTATCAGTACCACCATGCAAACCTCTACCTTCAGAAATGCAATTTAGGTTCTGCTCGACACACAAATCATTACCTCATTATGAACTCTGACCTTAATCAGGAACGAGTATGGACCTTTTTTGAAAGGATGCATTTAGGTCACCAATAATGTTTTAATACATCAAATATCATCAAGTGATATTAACTCTAAATACCCCTCTAAATTGATATTGAAATAAAGTTGAACTAGGTTAAAGAATCCCAATAGTCCTTTCTTCATAATCATTACAAAATTACCTGTTTTAGTATGCTTTAGCTGGCTGTGCTGCAAGCTTCTTCAGACCTTTTCTCATAGCTGGCACCGTTACTGTTGTTGCTTCAACGTACCATCCCATTCTAAAACATTGTCATTGTGCATCAGCAACAGCCCCAGCTATGACGAAAGTCTGAAGAAGCTTGAAGCACATCAAGCGAAAGCTCACCAAAACAGGTAATTTTTGTTAAAGATTCTTAAGAAAGAAGTAATTCTCCTTGTTACATCCCCGATCAGATGAACCTCTTTAGTGAGCATCCCAATAGTCCCATACCTTGTCCATTCTGTCTTGTTGTACACCAAACTTTCCTCCATATCCATAGGAGGCCTTGGGAGCTTCGGCCAGGTCTTTTTCCTTTTGTTTAGCATCATCTTGCTTTACATTCTCTCTCAACTGGTGGATACTAAGGCAAACAATAATAAGGTCTTTATTTAATGAGATATAAATGAAAGCAGCATTCTCACGAGTACATAACATGCTTGGTGTTGATACCAAGATTGAGGAATTTCTGAAAATAAGAACCATGTGTAGATTCCCATAACAAGGGTACCGACAAATCAGTCAATGCCTAATTTCAATCTCCAATGTTGTTTTACTTTTGAATTTTGGGTGTCTCCTCTATTATTTGTTAACTAAAATAAGCATGGGATTAAAAACAATTAAAAATGAATGAAGTAAATGCGGAATCTGGGCATTCAGCATTGTCTTGATACGTTTTAACAGATGACAATTCCAGTAAATGTGGAATTTTCAAGAAATGTTGATATAGACATCTCAGCCCTGAAGGATACAAATACTACTACAAGAGCGGAAGACAAAAGAGGAAAAAAAGAAAAGAAGAAGAAGAAGAAGAGGAAGAGGATGATGATGAAGAAGAAGAAGAGGAAGAAGTAGAAGAAGAGGAAGAAGTAGAAGAAGAGGAAGAAGAAGAAGAAGAGGAAGAAGAGGAAGAGGAAGAGGAAGAAGAAGTAGAAGAAGAGGAAGAAGAAGAAGTAGAAAAAGAGGAAGAGGAAGAGGAAGAAGAGGAAGAAAAAGTAGAAGAGGAAGAAGCAGAAGAGGAAGAAGAGGAAGAAGAGGAAGAAGTAGAAGAGGAAGAGAAAGAGGAAGAGGAAGAGGAAGAGGAAGAGGTAGAGGAAGGGGAAGAGGTAGTGGAAGAGGAAGAGGAAGAAGTAGAAGAGGAAGAGGAAGAAGTGGAAGAAGAAGAGGAAGAAGAAGTAGAAGAGGAAGAGGAAGAGGAAGAGGAAGAGGAAGAGGAAAAGGAAAAAGAAGAAGAGGAAGAGGAAGAAGAGGAAGAAGAGCAAGAAGAGCAAGAAGAAGAGGAAGAGGAAGAGGAAAAAGAAGAAGAAGAAGGAGGAGGAGAAGAAGAAGAAGAAGAAGAAGAAGAAGGAGAAGAAGGAGAAGGAGAAGAAGAAGAAGAAGGAGAAGAAGAAGAAGGAGGAGAAGAAGGAGAAGAAGAAGAAGAAAAAGAAGAAGAAGAAGAAGAAGAAAAAGAAGAAGAAGAAGAAGAAACTTACTTGAGAGACTCTTGTCTTCCTGATCCTTCTACGGTCTTGGCTCCCCATCTCTGTTCCTTCTCACTCACATCATTCTAGTCAATAGCAAAATGAACAGAAATATAGAGCCGTTCGATGAATGAATTGAAATACATTCTCTACACAGAATCAAAACTTTTCAAACCTGATCAAATGCCTCCATTGAAAACAAGCAATTTTCCTTTATGGGATTTAGGGATTATCATGAAGCTTCATACATGTACATTCCATTTTCTTAAAAGGCAAATTGGCAATTAACAATCGTAAACTTGCAATATTTTTAATGGTTAAATATCACTGACTTTCCATAAAATTTGCAGTTCCTTCACTTTACAATTTTTCTATCCATGAATAATTTTTTTCAGGTAAATGACCTCTTAGAAAACTGAATGGAAGGAGAACTTACGACAAAGTCTGGATCAGTTTCCCAATCATCATCATCATCCTGTGTAACGGGAGCTTTGCAGCTGCTTCCTACTTGGGCCCTCCACATCCTGGATCAGATCTTAAAACTTTATTCTTCAAAATTTCTAAAAGGAAAGGGGAAAATTTGCGACATTTATGACAGGTCAAGCTAACAATTTTATGCACCAGGCACTTTTGACCCACTATTCTTCATATTCCTTCTTTGAAATCTTGATATAAAAAGAAGAACAATATTTTGATCAACACATTTCTTCTGTAATCTAGTCAATGTTTTAATATCATATGAAGTTCACATTTTGTGACAGTGTACCACTTTTATCAAATCTGTCTCTTTTATTATGAGATATAGGAAATTTAAAAAATTGAAAATAAAAATGATTTATAACTTAAACAACCAACTCTTGAATCAAGACTTGTCAACTGGTATTTCATAAGATAACAACAAATTGATTTAGAGGTATCGATCTAGTCTAGATTTTAAACAAAGTTCTAGAGAATTAAGACAGGGCTGCCAACACTCACGCATTTCACCCAATTCTCACGCTCTCACGCTAATAATGAAATTTCTCACACACAAATCTTAAATACCTAAATAATAATAAAAACTGATAGATTTGAATAAATTATGCGACCAAATCAAAAATTCAGGAAGCTCTGAAAAAGTTGTGAAAGTTTTCCCGCCTTTTGTTGAAAGCCTCGATCTCACTTCGCGCGCACGCGTGTGTGTAAGAACTGATCCGCACCTAGCGGTAGCCTGACATGTGGGTGGATGGCAGGCCAACTTCAACCTAACCGCGTCCACGTAACGTGTGAGCTTAGCCCAGGCGACGCACGCCCATAACATGCAGCGCTAGTATGCCGGACTGGCCGTGCCATACGTACATCACATTTTGAATCAGCAGTACATCAGCTCAGAGTCCTGACAATCGAGAACAGCAAAGGATATTAAGAACTGAAAGTGATGCCGATGTTGGTGTTGAATGTGTCTACGACTTATTTAAGACAGATACAAGAAATTCTCTATTGGATGCTTGCTTGTTGCATCTTCCCATCATCTGCACACAAGAGTAACTACCTACATCCAGAACATGGGTCAAATGTATGTAAATCTGTATAATTTTCTCTCTTCATAATGCATATGTTAAAATACACTATAAAGTATGCACCAGATCACACAATTTCACCTTGAAAATGAAAAAGCTACACACCGTGGGAGAGGGGGGGGGGAACGCCCCCTCCCACACTTAGCCAGGATTAGCTTCGTGAATGTAGAAAAAAAAAAAAAAATGGCTATACGCCTTCTACATCACGAAGCCAGGCGTTATTACCCAGCAATCAGATTCCGCAAGATTTGTGTGTGATAAAATGACATAAAGGATACAATGTTTTATAAATAATGAATTTTGCAATTTCCATAATATTTGATATATAATGAATTTGTGAAATCATTATTTATAAATAATGGAAACTGCAAAATTCATTATTTATATATGATGAATATTGTAAAATCATTATTTAAAAAAAATAGAAGGCGTATAGCCATTTTTTTTTTTCTACATTCACGAAGCTAATCCTGGCTACCCACACTCCCTTGCTTCGCTCGATCGGGCTTGGTAGCTTCGGTCCCTCGCGCTTTGCTTCTCGTATAATCTCACTCTCAAATATTATCCACTGTTGGCAGCCCTGATTAAGATCCTCTACTAAATCAATCTAATGTTAAGAGTCTAGTCTCTACACCTGATAAAAAATAATGAAAACAGATCTTATGACATGGACGTAGCTTTGCATGCAGTCATTTGCAAGCCTTGATTGACAAAAGTGATATTAATGGGAATGACATCATGAATATTTGTTGTAAGATACTTTCATTTTATCGCACTCTTCAAATCTAGGCCCAGTATTAATAGACACCAACATAAAAATTGATTAAATTTTATTAATCCTTTTCTGAAGGTCAAAAAGGGGTTTAAATGAAAGGCAGTATCATTGACTGTAATGACAGTATTAAGACTTCAGTTTTGCTTAGTCTTTGGCTTGGCTGTACAAATACAATTAATATTTGCGATTTATTGCACTGATCACTAGATAATTGCAAAAGTCAATCGCTAAGCTTTGTGTTATCATGGGGCCCAGGTCCAGGAGATACACATCATCTGCACTCATCAGTCACTCATCTACCAGTAGCCAGGATTAGCTTCATGAGTGTTAAAAAAAAAAAATTGGTTGTACGCCTTTTACATCACGAAGCCAGGCGTTTATCCCCAGCAATCTAATTGCGCACAGGTTAGCACTTTTAGCAGGACTGGAAATGCCCTGAAATAACACTTTCCTGATAAATTTCTTATGCTCTTTTTTTTGGATTTTTTGTTAAAATACGTACGATCAAAAATACATACTAATTCCAAAAGTTTCCCTAGGACTAGGAAAGGAGGAAACCACACCACGAATAGTGGTCATATTGACCACTACGAATACAAAATGCAAAAATAGTTTGTATTTTCTGTCGCGTGTAGTAAAGGTATGGGGGGAAAATAAGATAAATATTTTAAATACCTTGCTTTCAAATTCCGCCCTTAAAAATCTCACTCCTACCTCAAATGGCCGTTAGGAAGAACTTTTGATATTTTCAGCAAAATCCAAAGTCAAAATCTTGTCCAAAACCGGAGAAATCCTCGCCGATTTGTTTCGCGATCGCGTGTTGTTTACATACTGCCGATGTCTTAGACTAAAATCGGCCAATAACATTTTTGTCCACGAAGAAACTCGGGATCGCAAGCGCACACCGATCTTTACGATCGCGCACACAGAAAATCGGGACTTTCCGTGTATGCCACATAGGGACCGAATTTTTAAGGACAAAACTCTTTTGGGGAGATGTCAGCGCCCGCGGGGACCAGGAAATGTACACAATGACTCCGATAGCTCGTTTCGCGAGAATCAACAGTAAATTACGGATTTGATTTTTGGAAATATCTTTTCCAACATCGGTGAGTTGAATTTATTGTATTTCTTGGATATTTAGCATGTTTAGTGGTCGGTTTTTGTAAATTAAATGCCGATTTTGAGTGAATGTTTGTGACTTTTGTGCAGTCGTGTTTTAAAAAGTTGAGGTGTCTGACTGCCTACATTATACACGCGAAGTATAGGAATGTACCTATGAGTGGAGGAAACGCTGTGGTGAGACCTGTCGGTCGCGGGAGTTATCAGGAAAGTCTGGAAAGTGTTAGGCCTAGGCCTATTTTAAATTTAATGACAGTCATGACAGTGTTATTTCAGGGCATTTCCAATTGCAGTCGTTCTAACCCGTGCGCAATTAGATTGCTGGGGATAAACGCCTGGCTTCGTGATGTAAAAGGCGTATAGCCAATTTTTTTTTTTTTTTTTTTACACTCATGAAGCTAATCCTGGCTATCTACCACCACTGTCTCTGCATCATCACTGATCAACCAATCTCCAATCAATACTACAGTCCCACATATAAACATCCGCATAATGAGGAAGTGTCACCGACAAATGTATTTTTGCGTTATTCGTTCCATATAAGCAAGTTGAAAGACAATTTCATCCCAGATTACTGAAAAATAGAACATGCAATTATATCAATTACCTAATAAGCAATTAGATATCATACTAATGATGCTTTACCTTGTAATTGGTGTAGTTTTCAACGCCCACTGTTTCGTCGGTGATCAACGTCCGCAGTACTTCCGCAATTGGATTGTACTACGATCATGGATATACAACGTCTGTTAGAGCGACTGGTTGACAGCGATCAAGAAATCAGAAAATGGATTATTTACCAGTCTGGTGTAGTCTCCTCAGATCACCCATCACATTTGCAGACCAGAAATTGTTGATACACCAAAAGGTGACTCATGCATATCAACCAGGAAGGTGATTTCTTTGGTGACTCGAGCAGTCGAGCTGCACTTGAAGGGGGCGTGATGGGTCCTTATGAAAATAGCCCCCCCCCCCCCGGGCGTTAGAGAGAGAGAGAGAGGGAAAAAAACACAATACTTTTATCCCGTGGATATAGGTCTAGGTTTTCTTTCTTTTTTGTTTTGTTTCATGAACTTTATTTTTTTTAAAGGTCTACATTTCATGGGCCGCGGAACCGGGGGGGGGGGGGGGGGGGGGGGGGGGAGTTCGGCCCCCCCAACTTTTTTTTAGGAGACACGTTTATAAAATCTCGGGGAAAAGGTTCGAAAATTGTCATTAATGAGTGAAATCAGATCAGCCACCCACTTTCAAAAAGGCTCCGCGGGCCCCTGCATTTGACACTGCACTGGACTTGGGGCCGGGGTCGATCAACATTGAACAAAACCTTACAAAGAACTGAAGAGAAAGAAAAGAAGAAAAAAATATGAGGGGGAGCAAAAGTGTCGATAGGCCAAAGTAGATCTATACTTATTGGAAACGGACTTGCTGCTTTTCAATTTTCCCTTTTTCTGACAGGTATAGGACGGGGCACGTAGGCCTACTCCGGGGGGGGGGGGGGGGGGAGCTTAACAATCATTGTAAATAGAACTCGAACGCTAAAATTTATATTAAGGATATACTCGCCACTGCTTATGAAGTTTAACCAAAGATTAACCGACGTCAGTAGCCCGAAACAAAAAAGTACGGCGAGTTCTGACTAGAGTCCAAAAATTTACCATGTTTAGCGCTGCATCGGAAGTTTTTGAACAATAGTAGTGCCTGTCAGGGGAACGGTATCTGTTTAAAAACTTCCGATGCGAAAAAGGTTGGATCCTTGTCAGAAATGAGTCAAATTACGACTTTTCATCCCGGCATGTATACAGGCATTTCGATCTTCATGTTCATATTGGACTAGCTGTTATACTTAACATAGTAGCAGCAGAGGCGGATCCAGGATTTTGTAAGGGGCGGGTGTATTAAATTCCTAAGAAGATCTGACAAGCAAAAAATTATAATAAATATGACAATTTTCAGATTCATTTTGGGTCGAAAATTTGAAGGGGGGGGGGGGGGTTAACACCTTTTAGGGTTGTATGCCAAGTGGTTTGCCCCCTCAACCCCCCAACCCCCCCCCTTAACCCCAACATCGAGTGTGCATTTAGTATAGAGCTACTTAACCAATATCTGTGTACGAGATTACCCCATGTCCATGGTTAGCCTACCCGCATTCCCATTATTATGT
Organism: Heliocidaris erythrogramma; assembly: GCA_025617745.1. Lineage (NCBI taxonomy): Eukaryota > Metazoa > Echinodermata > Echinoidea > Camarodonta > Echinometridae > Heliocidaris > Heliocidaris erythrogramma. The sequence goes on along the minus strand of CM046873.1, from coordinate 15,555,151 downwards.
TTCATAATATATATGCTAGGGTGAATAACATTTCAAAGGTCATGATCTAAAGTGTGAAATTCTTGTTGATGTAATACTTCTCAAGTGGTCCTACTCTCTTTCCGAAATAGTATTCTCCCTCTCATTCTCTCTCTCTATCAATATCTTTCCACCGTCTCTCTCTCCAACTAGATATATAGATAATATATATATATAAGTCAGGATTGGTCGACTTAATGTATATATTATTATTGTTCTCTTTCTCCCTCTCCCTATTGGAATGTCTATTGGAATATCTGATTATTTATCTATAGGCAAAATAATCATCATGACTCGACTGTATAGTGGGAAAAGAATGGTTTGAAGTACAGGGTCAGTCAGTCTAATGTTATCAGACAAGGGGTGGGGGTAATGGGCATTTTTTTTCAGAAGCACAATGGCGAAATCCCACCGGCCTTCCTCTCTCTCCACCGACCCTCTGAGGGCCAAAAGAAGGGTCCCGTGCGATTTTTTCACGAAATAAAACGATCTCTATTTTATTCATGGTTTGTAGAAAGGTGCTGCGGGGGTTTTCAATCTCTGGATCCGCCCTTCAAAATAATCATGGGTCTTTATGACAAAACTTGGAAAGAAACAAATTCGAAACTTTCAAAATCTTCAAGCAAAACAGTTCACTCCTCTTTTTTTCTCCCGTTGTTCGAATTGCCTTTTTAAAAGTAATTTCAAGTCAAAGATCCAAAACAACTTTTAAAAAAGCAAGTATATATAAAATATCATACACATGCATCTTCTTCTCTCTTTCTCTATTTCCGCGTCCCACATAATACTTTCCTATCTCCATTTCTTCTCTCTGCATCTTCCCTCTCTCTTTCTCCATCACACTTTAAACTCATCCTCTCCACCGCCCCATCCCCCTCTCTCTCTCTCCCTCTCTCATACCCTCTACCCTTTGCTCAATACATACACATACACTATAGTATTCAAATGCGAATTAAGTTTAATTGTGAAGTACAGTATAATCATTATGTTATTGAGTGACTTTTCTTTTTAACTTTATACTGCATTTAAGTCACATAATCACATTTACCCAAAATGATACCACCATAAAATGAAAAATAAAATGAATAATTCACAATCGACTTTGTGAAAACTCCAAAGACAATTTTACTAAACATTTTACCTAGTATCTAGGCGTAGCCACGGGGGAAAAGGGCATCATCCCCCCATGTTCATCCGTTAAAAAATGGTCATCCATTAACTTAGAGGCCAAGAAGACCCCCCCCCCCCCCTCCCCCCGTAACAAGTATGGCTATATACGTAAGTATGCATTCATCAAATACGGTTAGGCTATAATGTGAGTATGAATAAATTAATGAAAGACAATAGATGGCGTTTTTCCCCAATCTCTGCCCGATGGGGCACAATCGCACATTTCCTTAAAATAAAAAAAAATAAAAAATACAAAGTGTCCGACTCACATGAATACATAATTATTTACAGCTGAAATCATAATTTCTTGAAAACATAAGTTATCTTTAAATATATAAAATATATAAAATGTGAAATAAAGTAGAATTTCAACACATTTACAAAAACCTATGATGACTTAAAAAACATACAAGTATACAGGTACAGTGTAAATGCATACTGCTTCATAATCTTCCTTGATATTAAACCGGAAAATACACTCAACATACTGTATATCATCTATAACAAAACATTCTGCCAAAACAGATAAATCACAAAAATATTTACATAATTTAAAAGATTTTTAAAAAATTGATACGTCTTATTAGATTTCTAAGATGTACCCTTATCTAAACTTTGTGCAGATTATTATGCTTATATATCACCTTAAAATCCGAGATCGTTGGCAAACTTTGAACCTTTAGCACGCATTATGAACATCCGTACATAGCTGAATTTCTAAGGAAAAAATAAAAGAAAGCATTGCAATGTATCAAATGGAACAGCTCAACAGTCATTTTAAGACTGAGGACTTCCGTGCAGACTTTAAATAAAAATCATCTTGATCTTAAGCCGGCGAAATTATAAACATTTTGGGACCACAAATCCATATCGACATTGCTTTGGGATAAAAACATAAATCGAAGATTGCCGTTCAAAATGGGTTAATATCAAAAGTAATGTGAAAACTTGAAATAACTCAAAGGTAGTGTTTTCAAGACGATATCATCAGACCTTCAGATCCCAGCTCAGTTCACAGATCAAAATCCATCTGAGGATCTTTCACAGAGTTTGAACGCCTCCTTCTCCTTATCTTCGGCTGTGGTTCGGTAAGCTCAGTGATGTGACCACCGAACTGCGTATGAACGGTCTTGTTGTGCTCCATGAGTGGATCCAGGTGGCAAGGGTTGGTTGCCAGCTTGTACAGCAGCTCATTGCGACGAACCTTACCCTCAGGAGGAGGTTCCGGTTGAGGGCGCTTTCGACGTCTTTTGCGCCGCTTCTTCCCTTGACGCTGAGGTGAAAGCTGATCGCGGGAAGTAGATCCTCCATCGATCTGTGAATGCGGATTACTAGCTCTTGTAGCTTTAGTACCTGACTTATTTGTCTTAGACCGACATCCACTTGTACTAGGTTCAGTGTTTTTCTCCTTCTTTCTCCTTTTGGACTTGGCCTTTCCTATCCTTCGTCCTGCGATTTTGACACCTTTCTTCAGCTTCGGAAGCCTTTCATTGCTCCTCAATCCTTTGGCAATGGTATCTAACTGAACTCCATCCAGATCGTCGCAGATAGACCAACGCTGCTGGGTACAAACCATGTGCTCAGGGGTAGGTGGGAGGATAGGACTATAGCCGACGCTTGTGCTTGGTGTAGTCATTGTTTCTGAGCAACATGACAAAGGAGACAAAGGAGGGGTTTGGCATGTATTCCTTGATGCAAGGTTTTGAACAGGATGGTGCAAATGTCCCTTTTGATCTCCCTCCAGATCTGCATTTGAACCATGTGGATGAAGTGGATGAAGTTGCTTCAAATTGACATTTTTCTTATGTGAAATAATACCTTCTGGCTTGGCCTTCGAAGACGACACACCAGAGGACAGAAAAGATTTTGAATCCTTTTCCTTTTGGCTTTTTCGGGCAACTTTTGGTGGCTCTCGGCTCTGATCCGGAATGCTTCCAGCCGGTCTCTTTCGCTTATGCACTTTCTTATTAGGTACGTTACTGGCAAACTTGCTATCCTGGCTATCGAAGAACATGTTGTATTCCGGACTCGCCATATTACTTCTAGCTTTGAACACTCTCTGGACCTGTTTTTGATAAAGTTTGCTTGGGCATCCAATGTGGTAGAATAACTCGGTTGATACCAGCGATGGTCGGGAATTCTAAATGTCTAACTATCGTTGGCGTAGTACAATTTCACGCCGCTCACTCTGGAAAAAAAAAAAAAAAAAAAAAGAAAAGAGAGAAATCAGACCTGATAGCAGACAATTTAACGCAATTAAGGGTTGTTTAATAGAGGATTCGTTTACAAATTGTTCGTGCGCCCATGCAGAGCTGAATGATCATGCATTTTCTACCACGATAATTTCCGACCACCCTTAGCTATAATAATATTGATGATACAGGGTAGTAATAATGAAAATAACTACAACAACAACAACAATAATAATAGTAATTATTATTATTATTATTATTATTATTCTATTCGGCAAATCAAAGTACACGATGATGATGATGATGATGATGATAATGATAATAATAATAACAAGAATTATTATATCAACAACAATAATAGTAATTATCATTATTTTATTCGGCAAATCAAAGTACACGATAATAATAATAATAATGCTAACAATAATGATATCATTATAATAACTAGAAATGTGCATTGCTGGGGCCGCGCAATGCTAAATGTATCCCCCGGCACTGGCAGCAATTTGAAGGAGGGACAAAGACCCTCCCCCATCCCCTCCCTCAAACAAAAGGATGGTGTAGAAATTAGATGTGTAGGTTTCACTAAGACACATCTTCATATAAAATTTGAAAGAAATGTGTTGAGAGATATACCAAGATACATCTCCATACAAAATTTGAAAGAAATCCATCAAGAAATGTGGCCTGCAGAGTGCACTCACGCCATGCCCTGAAGTATGACCTTTGACCCTATAAAAGACGGAACACTGGTGGCAGCATCACCAAAAACTATAGGTTTTTAGATTACACCAAGAGACACCTTCATGCAAAATTTGAACGAAATCCGTCAAGAAATGCAGAAGTAAGAGTGCAAGAAATGGGAAAATGACCTTTGACCCTATAAAGGACGGAACAATGAGGGCAGCATCACCAAAAATTAAATATGTGTAGATTATACCAAGATACATCTCCATACAAAATTTGAATGAAATCCGTCAAGAAATGTAGAAGTAAAAGTGCACAAAAGGGACAAATGAGCTTTGACCCTATAAAGGACGGAACAATGAGGGCAGCATCACCAAACAATAAAGATGTGTAGATTATACCAAGATACATCTCCATACAAAATTTGAAAGAAATCCATCAAGAAATGTGGCCTGCAGAGTGCACTCACGCCATGCCCTGCACTATGACCTTTGACCCTATAAAAGACGGAACACTGGTGGCAGCATCACCAAAAACTAGAGGTTTTTAGATTACACCAAGAGACACCTTCATGCAAAATTTGAACGAAATCCGTCAAGAAATGCAGAAGTAAGAGTGCAAGAAATGGAAAAATGACCTTTGACCCTATATAAAGGACGGAACAATGAGGGCAGCATCACCAAAAATTAAATATTTGTAGATTATACCAAGATACATCTCCATACAAAATTTGAAAGAAATCCGTCAAGAAATGCAGAAGTAAGAGTGCACAAAAGGGACAAATGAGCTTTGACCCTATAAAGGACGGAACAATGAGGGCAGCATCACCAAACAGTAAAGATGTGTAGATTATACCAAGATACATGTCCATACAAAATTTGAAAGAAATCCATCAAGAAATGTGGCCTGCAGAGTGAACTCACGCCATCCCTTGAAGTATGACCTTTGACCCTATAAAAGACGGGACACTGGTGGCAGCATCACCAAAAAGTACAGATTTTTAGATTACACCAAGCGACACCTTCATGCAAAATTTGAACGAAATCCGTCGAGAAATGCAGAAGTAAGAGTGCAAGAAATGGAAAAATGACCTTTGACCCTATAAAGGACGGAACTATGAGGGCAGCATCACCAAAAATTAAACATGTGTAGATGATACCAAGATACATCTCCATACAAAATTTGAACAAAATCCGTTGAGAAATGTGGCCTGCAGAGTGCACTCACGCCATGCCCTGAAGTATGACCTTTGACCCTATAAAAGACGGAACACTGGTGGCAGCATCACCAAACACTATAGGTTTTTAAATTACACCAAGAGACACCTTCATGCAAAATTTGAACGAAATCCGTTGAGAAATGTGACCGCCAGAGCGCACACAAGAGTACACACAAGACATCTATCAAAATATGACCTTTGACCCTATAAAAGACGGAACACTGGGGGCAGCATCACCAAAATCTATAGGGTTCCAGATTTTACCAAGAGACACCTTCATACAAAATTTGAACAAAATCCGTTGAGAAATGTGACCGCTAGAGCGCACACAAACTATCCCCCAAAATATGGCCTTTTACCCTATAAAAGACGGAACACTGGGGGCAGCATCACCAGAAATTATAGGGGTCCAGATTTTACCAAGATACACGTCCACAGGAAGTCTGAAAGAAATTCGTCGAGAAATGTGACCGCTAGAGCGCACACAAGAATGTGACGCGGCGGCGGCGGCGGCGGTGAAACGCTGCTGAATCCAAAGTATCCTCCGGCATACTGCCGGGGGATACAATTACAATAATAATGTGTCTATGTTTACCCAGGGTAGCCTAATCAGTATAGGCCTATTATATAATATTATATTTTATACTGTTTTCCGTGAGCCTGCTGAGGGCCCTGTAGTCATATCAGCTCCCCCCCCCCCCCCGCTCTCTCTCTCTCTCTGTTTCGCTACCTCCTCTTTACCCTACTTTAGTAGCTTTCCGGGGGGCATGTCTCATTGAGACGTGTACATCATCCGCGTAAATCACTTTCTGAAAACCATGCACCTATAAACGGGAATGCAGAAGTAGTTTTGATACACTAAACTTTAATAGGGAAACCCGTCTAACATCTACTTTTATACCCTTCATGGCGATTTTCGCGGATATTCTTCTTTAATATCACCTCTGACTTGGACACACTTTTTCTTGATTTTTGGTGATTTGGTACCCTAAACGCGTCACCCGGTTTACCCGCCTAATGCTGAAAAGTACATTTAGGTAGCCTTTTATCCGTTTTCGTGTACGCGGATGACGTAAAGGTCTCAATGTGGTAGCTTCTAATTAAAAAGTCATAACGTCTATGACTAGAAAAGGCATTAATGTCAACTTAAGCTCAAGAAAAGGCTAATTACAAGCAAAATTTCCTTTGCTATGGTGACACAACCTTGGCTTAAACTGCAACCCTTGATTACGGTATGTCTTTTTATTGACTCATTCAAAATGGACAAAGTTTATTTGGGAACCTTTTTTCCATGAAAGCCTAAAATCAGTTAGTTTGGTAACACATGTATCATTCCCTTTTTTCAGTCTTTTAAGTTCAGTAATCCTTTAAGTTTATGTGCCATTCGACAAAATCATAATAAATCATGTACCCTATGCAGGTAAAATGGTGCAAGGGACAAAGGAACAGGTAGTTTTTAGTTATCATGAGACAAGAAGTTAAAAGGCTGTTAAAATAAATTAAGATTATCATATGGACTGAAAGACAGGCGCGTAGGCGGGGGGGGGGGGGGGTGGGGGGGCTATGGGGGCCAAATAAAAAAAATAAATAGTGAGAGTGAAAAAGCGGGGGGGGGGGGTGAGAGAAAAAAGCCTAAAAAAGGTGCCAAGAGCCGTCAAAGATTTCGCGGTTTGCACGAGAACGGGAAACTCCCCCTCCCTGCACCCACTCCTGTTACATGTACAGTGCAGCACGGACCGCGGAGCAGTTTTGAAAGATGGGGGGGGGGGGGGCCTGATCTGATTTTACTCATTAATGACAATTTTCGAACCTTTTCTGAGCTTTTTTTAACGTATCTACTAAAAAAAGTTTAGGGGCTGCAGCCCCCAGCCCCCCCCCCCCTACCGGTTCCGCGGCCCATGTGCAGTAATGCGTCCAAATAATTGAAAAGCAGTCAGGGCGTCGAACTAATTTTCTGCCTAAAAAAGGTCATACGAGCCGTTATATTTCTCTCAAATTTGCTAAAACGTCAGAGCTTTCGCGCTTCGCGCGGGAGGGTGGCAACTCCCCATTCCCTGCACCCACCCACCTGGGGAGCTCACAACCGCCCCCTAAAATTAAATCTTGGCTATGCGGTTGTTGAAAGAAGGTCAGGGGAAAGCATAGATACACTTGATCACAAAGTAATGAAGCTTTGAATCACGAAATAGCATTCATCTTAGCGATTTGGAATTAAAGTAACATATTCATATATGGCTTGACCCACATTCGTTGCATCGGCCCAAACTTGGTGCAAGGAGAGTTTGACGACTCTTTTAAAAATTCTTGTGCTCAGTCATCCCTGCAAAAAAAGTCATGAATGAGGTTATCGCTGGACAGAAAACAAGTTACCCTTCACCATAATGTAAAGTTTAAAGTCACATTGGTTATAACTTTTTAATCAGAAGCTATCAAAGTTGGGTATGTATACGCATTGTATAAGCATCTTTTCTGTAATATAGTTGTTTTACAATAAGGCGAATGGCTGACCCCATGCAAAAAGGGGCCGTTGGAGGTGAAAAAATTTTTTTTTTACCCGGAAGAACATGCATAATTTCGAGAATTGCACCGAACCTCTCCAGGAAATTTTGTTGAACATCGGCTGAAAATTCTAAAATTTGGCACCAAGAAATTTAAATGGCCGGGACGCAGGAATGTTACCTCCACCACGTCCTCAAAAGTGGACTGTTTGCCACTCATTCAGCTTCGTATTTATATTGAATCCCTTTCTCTCTCATCTCACATGAATCAGTAGAAGGTGTGAACTATGATAGCACAGTCCTGGTTTTAACAAACGCCTTTCTCGTCTAAAAATGGCTTGCTCGTACATGACTGTATAAACATCAAAGATTCACACAAATCAATATCACAGTCTAGTCTCTAACAATGGGAGAATCGAACCGTGAAGGTCCGAATATAAATGTAGGCCTATGTAGTGAGCGAGTTAATTTGGGCAAGAGTTACATGTACAATTGCAATTTCCTGAAAAATTACCCCCATCAAGTCGTTTTTAAAAGTGCTTCCATATCTAATATTGTTCAGTACGGTAGGTATCATCTCCCTGATGTAACATCTGTAATCTAGGAATACAAAATTTGGAGCTTTTACATAAACTTTCAATCTCTTTCATCAATCTTCAATATAATATTCAATAAAAACAAAACTATACATCAATACCCCACACGACAATCTGACGAATTTCATCTGCCATTAACTAGAACTATGCTCTCTAAATCCATCTTTACTTTCACAGGCCCGAAGCTCTGGACTATTCTTGATAATAGCATCAAGAATGCCCCTAGTTTAAACTCTTTTAAATTTAAATTGAAAACAATTCTTCTGAGTAACTGTTCTCAAACCTCGGCTCTTTAAAACTCATCATCCCTCAGTCTTCTTCAAATTATTTCAAACAACATTGTACACGATTACGTTCCTATTCAATTTATGCTGCCATCCGTATTCTGGTCGGTCTGTGTTGTGTTGTGTGTGTCCCTTGGTAAGAGTCCTACCCTCTCTCGTTCTTTTCTCCCTTCCTTTTCTGTCTCTTTCACTCCTGTTATGTTTTGTTTATCCGGTTCATGTGCAAATATGTTCCCTTTTCAACGATACACTATTTTGCAATTATAAGTTATCGGGGGCTGCAATCTACAAGCCTAGCTTTTTAGCAGTCCCCTCCGCTACCAACCTAGTTTGGTTTTGGTTTTTCTATGTCTATATTGTACGCTGTAAACAATAATTGTAAGTTTCATTGATTTGCTATGTTCGATGTAAACCTATGTATTTTATATTGTTGGAAGTGGAAATAAATGAAATGAAATGAAATGAAAAGTGCATTAATTCTGCTAAAATTCGGAGCTATGCTCCCGTATAGAGTCTACTAGATCTAAACGTTAAATCTAAAAGACTAATTTAACACGGCCTGTAAATATTGAAGAGCAATGATGGTTGAATGAA